>CM039667.1:13977950-14577950 GCA_022405105.1 Aristolochia contorta
GTGTGTATGTGTATATGTCTATGTTGGGGTGTCTGTTGAGGTGTGTGTGAGCGATGGAGTGTATTGGGGTGTGTGTGTGAGCGATGGTGTGTGAGTGTGAGCGATGGTGTGTGAGTGTGAGCATTGGAATGTGTGAGAGTGAGCGTTAGTGTGTGTGTGTGTGTTGGTGTGAGAGTACGAGCATTGATATGTGTGAGTGCGAGCGTTGGTGTGTGTGAGTGTAAGTGTTAGAGTGTATGAGTGTTAGCGTTGGTGTGTAAGTGTTAGTGTGTAAGTGTTGGTGTGTAAGTGTTGGTGTGTGAGTGTTGGTGTGTGAGCGTTGGTGTGTGAGCGTTGGTGTGTGAGCGTTGGTGTGTGAGCGTTGGTGTGTGAGCGTTGGTGAGTGGGTGTTGGTGTGTGAGTGTTGGTGTGTGAGCGTTGGTGTGTGTGACAGTTAGTGTGTGAGCGTTGGTGTGTGTCAACGTTGGTGTGTGAGCGTTGCTGTGTCAACGTTGGTGTGTGTGTGAGTGTTGGTGTGTGTGTGAGCGTTGGTGTGTGTGAGCGTTGGTGTGTGTGAACGTTGGTGTGTGAGCGTTGGTGTGTGAGCGTTGGTGTGTGTGAGCGTTGTGTGTGAGCGTTGGTGTGTGTGAGCGTTGGTGTGTGTGAGTGTTGGTGTGTGTGAGCGTTGGTGTGTGTGAGCGTTGGTGTGTGTGAGTGTTGGTGTGTGTGAGCGTTTGTGAGCGTGAGCGTTGATGGGTATCAGCGTCGGTGGGTATCAGCGTCGGTGGGTATCAGCGTTGGTGGGTATCAGCGTCGGTGGGTATCAGCGTTGGTGGGTGTCAGCGTTGGTGTGTTTCAGTGTTGCTGTGTGTCAGCCTGGGGTGTGTAATCGTTGGTGTGCATGAGCATTGGAGTGTGTGAGTGTGAGCGTTGGTGTCTGTGTGAGCGTTGGGGTGTGTAATCGTTGGTGTGCGTGAGCATTGGAGTGTGTGAGTGTGAGCGTTGGTGTGCTGTGTGAGCATTGGGGTGTGTGACCGTCGGTGAGTGTATGTGATCGTTGGTGTGTGTGTGTGAGCGTTGGGGGTGTGTGTGTGAGCGTTGGAGTGTGTTGAGGTGTGTGTGTGTGTGTGTTGAGGTGTGTGTGTGTTGAGGTGTGTGTGTGTTGAGGTGTGTGTGTGTTGAGGTGTGTGTTGAGGTGTGTGTTGAGGTGTGTGTGTGAGCGTTGGAGTCTGTGAGTGAGCGTTGGAGCGTGTGAGCTTTGGAGCGTGTGAGTGAGCGTTGGAGTGTGTGTGAGCGTTGGAGTGTGTGTGAGAGTGTTGGAGTGTGTGTGAGAGCGTTGGAGTGTGTGTGAGCGTTGGAGTGTGTGAGTGTTAGTGTGTGTTGGGGTGTGCATGTATGTGTGAGCGTTGCAGTGCGTGTGTAAGAGCGTTGGAGTGTTTGTGTGACTGTTTGAGTGTGTGAGAGCGTTAGGGTGTGTTTGAGTAGTGTCTGTGAGCGTAAAAATATAAGAGTTCAAGAAGAATGGGACAGAAACTACCTTTATTTCGGTGAGCTCGCCTAGCAATGCCCTGCAACAACCCTCTTTCCTTTCTCTTCAGCTAAATCAATGACCTGGATTAAAGAGCAATTATAAAATAAGAAAAAATGAAAACAAAATGTTTTTAATAACATACAGTATACAAAGTCAAAATCCTGAAATACAATCATACAATAGCCGAGATTTGTTTTCACAAATATTTGGACCCACACTAACTAAAGCTTTTTTAAATTAAAATAAAATAGACGCATCACAAAAATATCTTTCTAAATAAATTCAATGTCAACCATCATCCTCATCTAGGTCTATAAAATATTCTTACCATGAAATATTCGTTATCTATTTAGTAAGTAGATATTTTTCATAAAACACACCGTTAAATAGATATAGAATCCAAAACAATTATAGATTACTTGGAAAACAAAATATAGATAGAGATATAGAATCCAAAAAAAAATAGATTTCTTAGAAAAGAGAGAATCTAAAAAAATTATAGATTAAAAAACGAAAAACAGAGAGAGAGAGAGAGAGAGAGAGAGAGAGAGAGAGGAGACCTCTTGTACTTGCTTATATGCATGTGAGCTCCTTTCACTAGCAGAACTTAACTTAGCCCATCCCCCCCACCAAAACCTCCCCCACACCAACATATATATACACATACACCATCCCCAACATACACAAACAACCACCCTTCCCAACATATACACACGCACACCCACCCTCTCCAACATACACACGCACACCCACCCTCCCCAACATACACACACACACCCACCCTCCCCAACATACACACGCACACCCACCCTCCCCAACATACACACGCACACCCACCCTCCCCAACATACACACACGCACACCCACCCTCCCCAACATACACATCCCCAATGATCATGAATTGAGCCCATTGTGGCCTTCTTTCCCCAGCCATCTATTGCATCTGTAGATTCACCAGCTTGATGTGATTTGCTCGGCAAAGGAATGGAATACAAACCTGCAATGTATAAAAAGTAACAAATAAACATCTGTTATTTGATAAGGAAGCTCACAAACTTATAATGGAATTTATCTGATTTAACTGACGTCACAGTATTAATAAACTGTCTGCTTAAAAAGCTCCCATAAGTGAACAACATTGCAGTGAAGAAAAAATGCCTGCAAATATAGAAAAGCAAAAACTTTGTAATCAACTATATTTCTTAACTGGAAAGATACTACATACATATAGACAAAAAGTACTTCAGAGAAGCTTTTTACCTGTATAATTGAGAGAGAACCACTAATAGACATGCAGTGTTGACCCTGATAAAAAATGAAGCAAAAGACTGAATTTATTTGCTCATATATCATACGACTGCTATTATTTCAAGAATAATAAAACTGCTCTATGAATCATGAAGAACATGAAATATAATGAAGATTGTTTAATATATGAAGGACCAAGAAAGAAAGAAAGAAGCAAAGAAACAAGTTAGGACAGGTTAAACAATTTAATAATTAGATCATGAAACATTAGTAAAACCGAGTGAGATAGAAGTATAACTAGAGAGAAATCAGAGAGAGAGAAAGAGAGAGAAAGAGAGAGAGAAAGAGAGAGAGAGAGAGAGAGAGAAAGAGAGAGAGAGAGAGAGAGAGAGAGAGAGAGAGAGAGAGAGAGGAAGATCTAAGGAGAGGGAAATCAGGGAGAAAACCAAGCTAAATCAAGCACAGTAAAGTTTTATTGTATTGTATCTGTACAGCATTTTTAAAACAAGTACTCCAACAAGTGGTTAACTACCTCAGCTGACAAGGTCACTATGTCTTACCAGGACAATTAACAAAAATAAAAGCTGCAAAGCTGGTGATCTGTAATGTTACTTTTTTAGATCCTATTCTTTTGACAAGCTTTTGAGTAAAAATTTAAAAGCTTCTCAGATTGTCTTCTCATTTGCATATATAAAAAAACAGAAGTCCTACAGTGAGTAACTAGAGAGAAATCAGAGAAAACCAAGGGAGAGAGAGAGAGAGAGAGAGAGAGAGAGAGAGAGAAAGAGAGAGAGAGAGAAAAGGAGGGAGAGAGAGATAGAGAAAGATAGGAGAGAATTTGAGAGTCACCAATTAGACATCAACAATCTTCCTTCATGGAGAGGAAGAAGTCTAATACAGCAAACCGAGAGATTGAAACACGTATTAAATAAAGAATGCAACAAAAAAAAAGGAAGAAAGAAAGAAAGAAAAAATAAATAAATGAAAGAAAGACAATGGATGAAATAAAGAAAGTCAAACTGAAGTTAGGAAAGAAGGAAAGAAAGTAAGAATGAATGAAAGAAAGAAGAAAAGAATGAAAAAAACACTGACTGAAAGAAAGAAAGAAAGGAAGAATGAAAGAAAGAATAAAAGAACTGAAGAAAAAACTGAAAGAAAGAATAAAAGAATGAAGAAAAAACTGAAAGAAAGGAAGAATGAAAGAAAGAATAAAAGAATGAAGAAAAAACAGAAAGAAAGGAAGAATGAAAGAAAGGAAGAATGAAAGAAAGAAAAAAAGACTGAAGAAAAAACTGAAAGAAAGGAAGAATGAAAGAAACAATAAAAAACTGAAAGAAAGGAAGAATGAAAGAAAGAATAAAAGAATGAAGAAAAAACTGAAAGAAAGGGAGAATGAAAGAAAGAATAAAAGAATGAAGAAAAAACTGAAAGAAACAAACAAACAAATAAACAAACAAAGTAAGAAAGAACGAATGAAAGACAGAAAGAAAGAAAGAAAGAAAGAAAGACAAACAAAGAAAAAAAGAAACCCCTGCAGTGAAGGGGTAATATGAAGTTCATAAAGCATATAATTAACAATAGAGACAAAATGTGAAGAGGACTTATAATTCACTCTAATTTTACATTATGGGTGCGTAAGAATCAGACAGAGGAAAATCAAGGGGGAGTCAAGCATGGAACAGGAACATGAAAATCAAAGACAAGCACTTACATGCCCCATTCCAGAAGAGAGAGAGAGAGAGAGAGAGAGAGAAAAAAAGATAAGAGAGAAAGAGAGAAAGAAAAAGATAAGAGAGATAGAGAGAGAGAGAGAGATAGAGAAAAAGATAAGAGAGAAAATTAAACTCTGAAACAGAATTTGGGAGAAAACCAAGTGACATAAAAGTTTAACTAGAGAGAAATCAGAGAGAGAAAGAGAGAAAGTGAGAGAGAGGGAGAGAGAGAGAGAGAGGAAGATCTAAGGAGAGGGAAATCAGGGAGAAAACCAAGCTAAATCAAGCACAGTAAAGTTTTATTGTATTGTATCTTTACAGCATTTTTAAATCAAGTACTCCGACAAGTGGTTAACTGCCTCAGCTGACAAGGTCACAATGACTTACGTGGACAATTAACAAAAATAAAAGCTGCAAAGCTGGTGATCTGTAATGTTACTTTTTTAGGTCCAATTCTTTTTACAAGCTTTTGAGTAAAAGTTTAAAAGTTTCTCAGATTGTCTTCTCATTTGCATATATAAAAAACAGAAGTCCTGCAGTGAGTATTTCAGAAGAAAAATAAAAATCCTTCTATGAAAGATTTTCCAGCCAACTGACTCACCAACTGACTCAGAGAGAGAAAGAGAGGGAGAGAGAGAGAGAGAGAGAGAGAGGAATAAGAGAGATTGAAGGAGAGAGAGAGAGAGAGAGGATAAGAGAGATTGAGGGAGAGAGAATTAAAGTTTGAAACAGAATTTGACAGTAAACCAAGAGAGAGATTCAACTAGAGAGAAATCAGAGAGAAAACCAAGAGAGAGAGAGAGAGAGAAAAGGAGGGAGAGAGAGACAGAGAAAGATAGGAGAGAATTTGAGAGTCACCAATTAGACATCAACAATCTTCCTTCATGGAGAGGAAGAAGTCTAATACAGCAAACAGAGAGATTGAAACACGTATTAAATAAAGAATGCAACAAAAAAAAGGAAAAAAAAAAAGAAAAAATTAAAATAAATGAAAGAAAGACAGAATGGATGAAATAAAGAAAGTCAAACTGAAGTTAGGAAAGAAGGAAAGAAAGTACGAATGAATGAAAGAAAGAATAAAAGAATGAAGAAAAAACTGAAAGAAACAAACAAACAAACAAACAAACAAACAAAGTAAGAAAGAACGAATGAAAGACAGAAAGAAAGAAAGAATGAAAGACAAACAAAGAAAAAAAGAAACACAGAAACAAAGAAACAGCGAAACAACTAAACAAAGACTGAAAGAAAGAATAAAGTAAAAAAAAAGAAAGAATAAAGTAAAAAGAAAGAAAGAATAAATAAAAGAGCTAACCTCCACATGAATTCACAATACGAAAACCTCATAGTCGTTGATGAGAAGAAAAGAGCAGTTTAAATTGTGAACTAAACATAGTTGAAAACACAATATGCAACATTATCTCATTGATTCAATATTCTGTAACTAAGCCACTTACCATATCACATGAATCCAAATATCATAAAAGAAACTGCCTATGATAAATAAAGTATGCATCAAGCAACCACACCACATAAATTTGAGCTCGTGAAACAAGCTGTTGTACTCATTCTACTGATTTTAACTCATAATAGAAATCAACTCTATTATTGGAGTCTTCAATGTTCGGACACATAAACAAATGATAAACAAACCACAATCAACACACAAACAAGAAAAACACATATAAGTCTTAATAATAAGGAAATAAAGGCAAATAAATAAAAACTTATCCTCCAAAGTAACTTCAAAATACGTTATAGACAATTTCTGTAAAATGCACCGAAAGTGCCGTTTTTAACATACCTCTTTTAGGAACTTGCAGACTCGGAATTCTGTCAAAAAGGAAGGTCCTTCCAACCAAAACCTGTTGATCAATTCCCTATGACATAAAAGAAAAATACAGAGTTTTGAGAATAAGGAGAAAAGGGAAACAAAAACGAAATAATCCACCCCGCCCCCACCCCCCCTCACTCTAACCCCTCCTCACTCCTAACCCCCATCCCTCCTCCTCACTCCTAACCTCCCATCCCTCCCTCACTCCTAACCCCCATCCCTCCCTCACTCCTAACCCCCATCCCACCCCTCACTCCTAACCCCCATCCTCCTCCCTGACTCCTAACCCCATCCTCCCTCACTCCTAACCCCCATCCCCACCCCTCACTCCTAACCCCATCCTCCCTCACTCCTAACCCCCATCCCTCCCTCACTCCTAACCCCCATCCCTCGCCTCACCTCCACTCCCATCCCCACCCTCACTCCTAACCCTCCTCCCTCACTCCTAACCCTCCCTCCTCACTCCTAACCCCATCCCACCCTCACTCCTCCTCCCATCATCCCCGCCTCACTCCCTCATCCCCCATCCCCCTCCCCTCTTCCTAACCCTCCCTCTCCTAACCCTCCCTCCTAACCCCTCCTCTCTCCTAACCCTCCCCTCTCCTAACCCTCCCTCTCCTAACCCTCCTCCTCTCCTAACACCCTCCTCACCAGACCCTCCTCACTCCTAACCCTCCCTCACTCCTAACCTCCCTCTCTCCTAACCCTCCCCTCTCCCCAACACCCCTCCCTCCTCCCTCCCCTCTCCTAACCCTCCTCTCTCCCATCCCTACCCCACCTCTCCTATCCTCGACCCTCTCTCCTAACCCCCTCCTCTCCTAACCCACCTCCCCTCTCTCCTAACCCCCCTCCCCTCTCTCCTAACCCCTCTCTCCTCTCTCCTAACCCCCCCATCCCAAAGAAGCAGTGAAAGGAAAAGAGGAAAAAGAGAAAAAAAAAAGCAGTTAAAAGTGTTAAAAGTAATTAGTGGAGGTGGAGGTGTTAAAAGTGTTAAAAGTAATTAGTGGATGAAAAAAAAAGCAGTTAAAAGTGGGAAAAAAAGCAGTTAAAAGTGGAAACAAAAGCAGTTAAAATTTTTAAAAAAAAAAGCAGTTAAAAGTGTAAAAAAAAGCAGTTAAAAGAGTAAAAAAATAGTTAGAAGAGAAAAAAAAACTGTTAAAAGTGTAAAAAAAAGCAGTTAAAAGAGTAAAAAAACAGTTAAAAGAGTAAAAAAAAAAAGCAGTTAAAAGAACGAAAAAAAAAGCAGTTAAAAGTGAAAAACAAAGCAGTTAAAAGAGTAAAAAAAAGCAGTTAAAAGTGGAGGTGGAGGTGTTAAAAGTAATTAGTGGAGGTGGAGGTGTTAAAAGTAATTAGTGGAGGAGAAAAAAAAAGCAGTTAAAAGCGGAAACAAAAGCAGTTAAAAGTTTAAAAAAAACCAAAGCAGTTAAAAGTGTAAAAAAAAGCAGTTACAAGAGAAAAAAAAACAGTTAAAGGTGGGGAGGGGGGAGGGGGAGGAGGGATGGGGAGGGGGAGGGGAGGGGGGGATGGGGAGGGGGTAGAAGGAGGGGGGGAGGGGGGTAGAAGGAGGGGTGAGAGGGGTAGAAGGGAGGGGAGGGGGGGAGAGGGGTAGAAGGGAGGGGTGGAGGGGGGGAGGTGGAGGGGGCAGGGGTGAGGGGGGTAGAGGGAGGGGTGAGAGGGGAGGGGTGTAAGGGGAGGGGGGGAAGAAGTGGTGGGGGCGGAAGAAGTGGTGGGGGCGAAGAAGTGGTGGGGGGCGGAAGAAGTGGTGGGGGCGGAAGAAGTGGTGGGGGCGGAAGAAGTGGTGGGGGCGGAAGAAGTGGTGGGGGCGGAAGAAGTGGTGGGGGCGGAAGAAGTGGTGGGGGCGGAAGAAGTGGTGGCGGAAGAAGTGGTGGGGGCGGAAGAAGTGGTGGGGCGGAAGAAGTGGTGGGGGTGGAAGAAGTGGTGGGGGTGGAAGAAGTGGTGGGGGTGGAAGAAGTGGTGGGGGTGGAAGAAGTGGTGGGGGTGGAAGAAGTGGTGGGGGAAGAAGTGGTGGGAGGCGGAAGAAGTGGTGGGAGCGGAAGAAGTGGTGGGGGCGGAAGAAGTGGTGGGGGCGGAAGAAGTGGTGGGGGCGGAAGAACTGGTGGGGGCGGAAGAACTGGTGGGGGCGGAAGAAATGGTGGGGGCTGAAGAATTGGTGGGGGCGGAAGAAATGGTGGGGGAGGAAGAAATGGTGGGGGTGGAAGAAATGGTGAGGGTGGAAGAAATGGTGGAGGTGGGGTGGAAGAAATGGTGGAGGTGGAGGTGGAGGATGGTGCGGTGGTCTTATGGGAAGGTATGGATGAAAAGGCAATTACCAAGAAAGCATTGCTTAACCTTTTTGACATGAGGTCTGGATAATCCATCAATTGGGAAAGTCAGGCTTCATGGGGATAAATATCAGTAATGTTGTCGAGAACAGAGTGGCAAAATTTCTGGGATGCAAGGTTCTATCCATGCCTTCAACGTATTTGGGGTTGCCCTTATTTCAAAGAAAAGGACAAAGAATCTGTGACAAAGGGTGGTGGAGAAATGTCAGAAACGGCTTGAGAAATCCACCATAGGATCGTGTATCATGAAAATAGAGGAACGTAAACCGAATTGCCATAAATGAAATCCATAATACTTCCTTCAAAAAAAATAAATAAATAAATAAATCCTAGCAGGAAGAAAAGATGCCCTGATTACAGAATTGAGAGGACAAGAGGAAGGGGTTTGGGACCTACAACTAAGGAGAAACCGGAAGGAGGAAGAGGCAATGGAAGGGGCTAATCTGCTACAGATTCTAAATTCCACTTACTTATCAAGAAACGGGAGAGGATGAAGTTATTAGGGCTCCAAATAAATCTGGTATTTATACTGTTTCATCCTACTCTGAGTTGAGAAATAAAACCTCTAATGTTGTCTCCCCGGACTATATGGTATATAAATTACCAGCCCCAAGGAAGGTTCAATAGTTCATGTGGACAACAGCCCAATCTAAATTGCATACATGTGACCAGCTAACAAAGAGAGGGCAGGGCATATCATTATAAATTCCTGATGTAGACTCTGTGGTGAGGAAGAATTTGTGGGCAGCAACCATTGTTGCAGTGCCATGGCATCGATTGTTGGAAAGGAATAATAGGACGTTCAAAAATTCAAGGTCCTCACTTGTGGGAGTAATCCAAAGTGTGGTCCAGAGTACTCTCCTATGGGCTACTAATTGGGGAAAGCTCCCTCCACTACAAAAGATTATCATAAGAAAATTCTGGTTCTAAGTAATCTATTTCAGCTCCCCATGCCCCCCCTATCATGTAGGAGTGGGCTACTCCACAAGAAGGATGGAAGCGGCTTGAGAAATCCACCATAGGATCGTGTATCATGAAAATTGAGGAATGTAAACCGAATTGCCATAAACGAAATCCAAAACACTTCCTTCAAAAAAAATAATTAAATAAAGAAATCCATGAAGGAAGAAATGATGCCTTGATTGCAGCATTTAGAGGACAAGAGGAAGGGGTTTGGGACCTACAACTAAGGAGAAACCTGAAGGAGGAAGAGGCAATGGAAGCGGCTAATCTGCTACAGGTTCCAAATTCCACTTAATTATCAAGAACGGGAGAGGATGAAGTTATTAGGGCTCCAAATAAATCTGGTATTTATACTGTTTCTTCCTATAATGAGTTTAGAAATAAACCCTCTATTGTGGTCTCCCCGGTCTATATGGTATGGAAATTACCAACCCCAAGGAAGGTTCAATAGTTCGTGTAGACAACAGCCCAATCTAAATTGCTTACATGTGACCAGCTAGCAAAGAGAGGGCAGATCATTATAAATTCCTTATGTAGACTATGTGATGAGGTAGAGGAAAGTGCCAATCACTTATTGATCCACTGCTCCTTCAGTCAAAAAGAATGGGGTGCTATTCTAAAAAAAATTCTGCATACCAATGTCTATGGCTGAGAATCTGAAGCAGCTACTACAGCAAGGAAGCTACTGGCCTCTACCAAAGATTTGGAAGAATTTGTGGGCAGCAACCATTGCTGCAGTGCCATGGCATCGATGGTTGGAAAGGAAGCAAAGGATGTTAAAAAATTCAAGGTCCTCACTTGTGGGTGTAATCCAAAGAGTGGTCCAGAGTACTCTCCTATGGGCTACTAATTTGGGAAAGCTCCCTCCACTACCAAAGATTATCATAAGAAAATTCTGGTCCAAAGTAATCCATTTCCCCTCCCCATGCCCCAACTATCATGCAGGAGTGGGCTTCTCCACAGGAAGGGTGGAAACGCCTTGAGAAATCCACCACAGGATCTTGTTTCATGAAAATTGAGGAATGTAAACCGAATTGCCATAAATGAAAACCAAAAGACTTCCTTCCAAAAAATAAATAAATAAAGAAATCCAAGCAAGAACAAAAGATGCCATGATTGCAGAATTGAGAGGACAAGAGGAAGGAGTTTGGGACCTACAACTAAGGAGAAACCAGAAGGAGGAAGAGGCAATGGAAGCGGTTAATCTGCTACCGATTCTAAATTCCACTTACTTCTCAAGAACAGGAGAGGATGAAGTTATTAGGGCTCCAAATAAATCTGGTACTTATACTGTTTCATCCTACTATGAGTTGAGAAATAAACCCTCTAATGTGGTCTCCCCGGTCTATGTGGCATGGAAATTACCAGCCCCAATGAAGGTTCAAAAGTTCATGTCGACAATAGCCCAATCTAAATTGCTTACATGTGACCAGCTAGCAAAGAGAGGGCAGATCATTATAAATTCCTTATGTAGACTATGTGGTGAGGTAGAGGAAAGTGCAAATCACTTATTCATCCACTGCTCCTTCAGGCAAAAACAATGGGGTGCTATAATAAAAAAAATTCTGCATACCGATGTGTATGGCTGAGAATCTGAAGCAGCTACTACAGTAAGGAAACTACTGGCCTCTACCAAAGATTGGGAAGAATTTGTGGGCTGCAACTATTGCTGCAGTGCCATGGCATCGATGGTTGGAAAGGAATCATAGGACGTTCAAAAATTCCAGGTCCTCACTTGTGGGTGTAAGCCAAAGAGTGGTCCAGAGTACTCTCCTATGGGCTACTAATTTGGGAAACCTCCCTCCACTACCAAAGATTATCAAAAGAAAATTCTGGTCCAAAGTAATCCATTTCAGCTCCCCATGGCCCCCCTAACATACAGGAGCGGGCTACTCCACAGGAAGGATGGAAACGGCTTGAGAAATCCACCATAAGATCGTGTATCATTAAAATTGAGAAATGAAAACCGAATTGCCATAAATGAAATCAACAACACTTCCTTCAAAAAAAAATAAATAAAGAAATCCTAGCAGGAAGAAAAGATGCCCTGATTGCCGAATTTCGAGGACAAGAGGAAAGGGTTTGGGACCTACAACTAAGGAGAAACCTGAAGGAGGAAGAGGCAATGGAAGCGGCTAATCTACTACTAGATCTAAATTACACTTACTTATCAAGAACGGGAGAGGATGAAGTTATTAGGGCTCCAAATAAATCTGGTATTTATACTCTTTCATCCTTCTATGAGTTGAGAAATAAACCCTCTAATGTGGTCTCCCCGGTCTAAATGGCATGGAAATTACCAACCTCAAGGAAGGTTCTATAGTTCATGTGGACAACAGCCCAATCTAAATTGTTTACATGTGACCAGCTAGCAAAGAGAGGGCAGATCATTATAAATCCTTATGTAGACTATGTGGTGAGGTAGAGGAAAGTGCAAATCACTTATTGATCCACTCCTCCTTCAGGCAAAAACAATGTGGTACTATAATAAAAAAAATTCTGCATACCGATGTGTATGGCTGAGAATCTGAAGCAGCTACTACAGCAAGGAAGCTACTAGCCTCTACCAAAGATTGGGAAGAATTTGTGGGCAGCAACCATTGTTGCAGTGCCATGGCATCGATGGTTGGAAAGGAATCATAGGACGTTCAAAAATTCAAAGTCCTCACTTGTGGGTGTAATCCAAAGAGTGGTCCAGAGTACTCTCCCATGGGCTACTAATTTGGGAAAGCTCCCTCCACTACCAAAGATTATCATAAGAAAATTCTGGTCCAAAGTAATCCTTTTCTGCTCCCAATGCCCCATCTATCATGCAGGAGTGGGCTACTCCACAGGAAGGGTGGAAACGGCTTGAGAAATCCACCATAGGATCGTGTATCATGAAAATTGAGGAATGTAAACCGAATTGCCATAAATGAAATCCAAAAGACATCCTTCAAAAAAATAAATAAATAAATAAATCCTAGCAAGAACAAAAGATGCGCTGCTTGCAGAATTGAGAGTACAAGAGGAAGGGGTTTGGGACCTACAACTGAGGAGAAACCTGAAGGAGGAAGAGGCAATGGAAGCGGTTAATCTAGTATAGGTTCTAAATTCCACTTACTTCTCAAGAACGGGAGCGGATGAAGTTATTAGGGCTCCAAATAAATCTGGTATTTATTCTGTTTCATCCTACTATGAGCAGAGAAATAAACCCTCTAATATGGTCTCCCCGGTTTATATGGTATGGAAATTACCAGCCCCAATGAAGGTTCAAAAGTTCATGTGGACAACAGCCCAGTCTAAATTGTTTACATGTGACCAGCTAGCAAATAGTGGGCAGGGCAGATCATTATAAATTCCTTATGTAGACTATGTGGTGAGGTAGAGGAAAGTGCAAATCACTTATTGATCCACTGGTCCTTCAGTCAAAAAGAATGGGGTGCTATAATAAAAAAAATTCTGCATACCAATGTGTATGCCTGAGAATCTGAAGAAGGTACTACAGCAAGGAAGCTACTGGCCTCTACCAAAGATTGGGAAGAATTTGTGGGCAGCAACCATTGCTGCAGTGCCATGGCATCGATGGTTGGAAAGGAATAATTGGACGTTCAAAAATTCAAGGTCCTCTCCTGTGGGTGTATTCCAAGGAGTGGTCCAGAGTACTCTCCTATGGGCTACTAATTTGGGAAAGCTCCCTCCACTACCAAAGATTATCATAAGAAAATTTTGGTCCAAAGTAATCCATTTCAGCTCCCCACCCCCTATGATGCAGGAATGGGCTACTCCACAGAAAGGAAGGAAATGGCTTGAGAAATCCACCATAGGATCGTGTATCATTAAAATTGAGGAATGTAAACCGAATTGCCATAAATGAAATCAAAAACACTTCTTTCAAAAAAAAAATAAATAAATAAATCCAAGCAGGAAGGAAAGATGACCTGATTGCCGAATTTAGAGGACAAGAGGAAGGGGTTTGGGACCTACAACTAAGGAGAAACCTGAAGGAGGAAGAGGCAATGGAAGCGGTTAATCTGCTACTGGTTCTAAATTCCACTTACTAATAAAGAATGGGAGAGGATGAAGTTATTAGGGCTCCAAATAAATCTGGTACTTATACTGTTTCATCCTGCTATGAGTTGAGAAATAAACCCTCTAATGTGGTCTCCCCGGTCTATATGGTATGGAAATTACCAGCCCCAATGAAGGTTCAAAAGTTCATGTGGACAACAGCCCAATCTAAATTGCTTACATGTGACCAGCTAGCAAAGAGAGGGCAGATCATTATAAATTCCTTATGTAGACTATGTGGTGAGGTAGAGGAAACTGCAAATCACTTATTCATCCACTCCTCCTTCAGGCTAAAACAATGGGGTGCTATAATAAAAAAAATTCTGCATACCGATGTGTATGGCTGAGAATCTGAAGCAGCTACTACAGCAAGGAAGCTACTGGCCTCTACCAAAGATTGGGAAGAATTTGTGGGCAGCAACCATTGCTGCAGTGCCATGGCATCGATGGTTGGAAAGGAATAATTGGACGTTCAAAAATTCAAGGTCCTCTCTTGTGGGTGTATTCCAAGGAGTGGTCCAGAGTACTCTCCTATGGGCTACTAATTTGGGAAAGCTCCCTCCACTACCAAAGATTATCATAAGAAAATTCTGGTCCAAAGTAATCCATTTCAGCTCCCCATGCCCCCCCTATGATGCAGGAATGGGCTACTCCACAGAAAGGAAGGAAACGGCTTGAGAAATCCACCATAGGATCGTGTATCATTAAAATTGAGGAATGTAAACCGAATTGCCATAAATGAAATCAAAAACACTTCTTTCAAAAAAAAAAATAAATAAAGAAATCCAAGCAGGAAGGAAAGATGACCTGATTGCCGAATTTAGAGGACAAGAGGAAGGGGTTTGGGACCTACAACTAAGGAGAAACCTGAAGGAGGAAGAGGCAATGGAAGCGGTTAATCTACTACAGGTTCTAAATTCCACTTACTTATCAAGAACGGGAGAGGATGAAGCTATTAGGGCTCCAAATAAATCTGGTATTCATACTGTTTCATCCTACTACGAGTTGAGAAATAAACCCTCTAATGTGGTCTCCCCGGTCTATATGGTATGGAAATTACCAGCCCCATGGAAGGTTCAATAGTTCATGTGGACAACAGCCCAATCTAAATTGTTTACATGTGACCAGCTAGCAAAGAGAGGGCAGATCATTATAAATCCTTATGTAGACTATGTGGTGAGGTAGAGGAAAGTGCAAATTACTTATTGATCCACTGCTCCTTCAGTCAAAAAGAATGGGGTGCTATAATAAAAAAAATTCTGCATACTAATGTGTATGGCTGAGAATCTGAAGCAGCTACTACAGCAAGGAAGCTACTGGCCTCTACCGAAGATTGGGAAGAATTTGTGGGCAGCAACCATTGCTGCAGTGCCATGGCATCAATGGCTGGAAAGGAATCATAGGACGTTCAAAAATAAGCTCCCTCCACTACCAAAGATTATCATAACAAAATTCTGGTCAAAGTAATCCATTTCAGCTCCCTTTGCCTCCCCTATCATGCAGGAGTGGGCTACTCCACAGGAAGGGTGGTTGAAGCTTAACATTGATGGATCATCTCTCAGGAACCCCGGCCTGGCCAGGTATGGCGGTATTCTTAGGACCAGCAATAGGTAGGTTAAACTAGTATTCTCAGGGCCAGTTGGAATTTGCATATCAAATAAAGCTGAAAGTAGGGCCCTACTTGAAGGTATCAGGTTGTATGAGCAAGGGGGTAGAATACCTCTTATAGTGAAAGCAGATTCAGCACTTGCAATAGGTTGGGCAAGAGGGAATTTTGCTCCGCCATGGCATCTCAAGGCAGTGTATGATGAAATATGGGAAAACTTCAGGATGGCAGATTAGGTGGTCAAGAGTTGGACAGCGTGCACAACTTTCCGTATTGCCTCCATGACACCTAATTGTCAAAACAACAGAAAGTTATTACTAATAGTAGTATTGCAAGCAACAAAACCCAGTAAAATAATGAATCATATAGATGAGAACTCTCTTACCCCGCAACAGAGCTGCTTATAATTTTCAAAATTGATGGCTACAGAAGATTATTAGGCTTTACTCAACGAATGATCAGAGTCTCCAACGGAGCAAAGTGAGATTAACTTTGACCATAATCTTCTCCACCACATAACCATACACCAGAATGCATCTAGCTGATTGTCACTCTCTCCAGTCCTCCAGAAACCCTATGCCTATGAGGATACTCACATTGAACTCCATAAGCCAGTTTTTCGATCCGCTCTCCACTAACGGTGAAAAACTCCATCCCAAGATCATTAGGACTTCCACTAGGTTGTAATGGGGCTAGGGTCATGGGTAGGATATTCAGATAGTCTATGTGGGTAAATTCTCTCCTTCTTACATGCATATTCTGGCCTTTTGAGCAAATATTTCCTTTCTTCTTGCATGCTCCCTTTTTTCCTTTCCTTTTTGTTCTCCCTTTTTCATCCTCATTTTTTTTCTTTTCTTCCATTTCAACTTCACTTCAAAAACTCTTTTTTTTTCTTTTCAACGTTTGAGTCAATTTTTCTTTTCTTTTTTTTTTTTTTTTTTTTTTTTTTGCAAAGGGACTCTTTTTTCTCTTCTTCACATCCGTTCTTCTTTCGATCTTCAATCACCTTCTTCTCTCTACTTCTCGTCACAATAGTTGATCTCCATGCTCATTAGCACAGAGCACTTATGCAATTCAGAGAGATAGGACATAAAAAAACAAGGAAATTTAAACAAAGGTCTGGCTCAACAAATGCATAGGACATGAAAACAACATAAGGATCTCGAAGGCTCAATTTTGGTTACTACAGGTGATGCTTCATAAGCATTCAATAAGGGTGGCTTAAAATGGCCCAAACGATCCAAAGATGGCCTAAATCATATCAAGGAACGGTGTTTCTCTAAGAGTTTCGCCTCAAGCATCTCTCAAACTGGTTCTAGAATTCAAGGACATCCTCATAGGACACCATACCAACAAACCACAAACCATAGTGACAATAAACCAGACTCTTCTAATGCATAGAAAGTGGTTTCTAAAGAATCACACCAAAGTTACCCCAACAATGCTTATTGGAAAGATCTGGTAAACCTAAAAACAAAAACACTAAGGGTTAAAAAACTAAGAAACCAATTAGTACTCACAAATATAATACAGAAAACCACAATGTATCATCAAAAGGCATACAACACTGTAAAAGGTCAGACATATCTCATCTACCACTAAGAGAAGATAATCTTCAGCTAGTTTCGCACCCAACACAAAAAGAGTTGCACTTGTTTTGCGGACATTGCAAGTGAAAGATCAATGATGACAAATCAATGAACCAAAAAGCAAAAACCAAATGGTAAGAAAACGGGTTTTTTCTCTCTCCTAGGAATGATGAAAAACAACATCGCACATAAGCCTTAAATTGGAAAAAAAAAAATTAACAAGACAATGCTCGCCAGCTGATTCTCACAACCATAAAAGTTAGAAAACTAAAAAATTGGTGTATAAAACAAAAAGGAATAGCCATTTACCGTATCTTACGTGATGGCTTACCTATGCCACAGACATTCACAAGCTCTGCCTCATGCTCTTTTTTCTTCATACAAAGAAAAAATCAATGAGTGAGTTTAAAACACTAAAATAAGTCAGAAAGACTAAATATTTACTAATTACACAAACTTATTAAGCTAAAAAAATGTAATCAAAGGCAAGATTTAAAAAGAACAACACCGGAAACACTAAATTACCATACACACTTAATGGATACAAACAATCACCATGCACAGTGGGTACAGAAGTATGGATGATAATTAAAATCAAAGAAAGTACAAGAAGCTATTTCAAAGAAAAAATATCTACACAAAAAGAATGAAACAAGAATTCCATTACTCTTAGAGATGAACTAACACAATTGAGATACATAATTTTTTCAGAACATAGTACAGGAAGGCTATGGAGCCAAATAACTTCCCAAGTAAAAAAGAAAAGTGAAAAGATGGTTATGGAAGGTATTGTGCCATTAACCAAAAGCTGAAGACAATATTTTTTTTTAAGAGAGCTGGAGACAATAATAAACCAATATATAAGAAAAATTAAGAAATGCATAGCATTCTGGGCACTAAAAAATATGTTTAATGAGATGGGAGAAAATAAACAAAGCACTACAAAGAGATTGGTTGGTGGTTATCAAGGAAAGATGATGGGTAGTTACAATTACAGTCATGTCTTTGACACTTGCACAATGAAAGTGGCTATAGTACAAGATGCATCTCCAGCCATTACGGAGTGTGCCAAGGAAAAGCTTTAACACCACATCTATTGCTCTTACTGATCCAATTTACTGTCTTGTAAACACTAATACTGTTGATACATTAAAATAAATTACACTACAGGAGGAATACGGAAGCCTTAGGCCTCAATAAAGAACCAAACATTGGAGAACAACTCACAACCAAATCAGTTGTCCCTCTTACAGCATATATACAAGACAATTTTCAAAATTTGAAAAAGCTCCTTTTCCAATGAAAAAAAAAGGGTCAAACCTCTTTCTACAAATCTTTCTTTTAAAAGAGAAGAAACTAACGCATTAAAAGAGCTCCACAGAGAAGCTCTTTATGAAAAGACTTCTCCAAAGTCCCATCTCAAAAGTCGTTTATCAAAAGCGTAGCCAAACGCTAAGTGACAGGACCAAAAAGGACACAAAAATACCCAAAATTCAACAGAACAATTGTAGTCAACAAAACTTAAATTTCCCTATAATTCATTTTCATGTCCTTTTTTTGGTATTTATTGTCCCACGTTGCCCATCTGCACGACTAAATCCGTATAAAAGAAAACAAAAGACAAGCATACTAGCCTTTTCCTTGTGCTATTGTATTTTATATCTTGATGAGAAAGACAATAAAGTACTACTTGTATGAAAATTAAGTTTTGTAGCACTATGAGAAAGAGATTCCATCAAGGGAAGACCCCTTTAACATATTAGCATCCAGTAGGTATTTGCTCAAGCCCAATTCGTTATCAAAAAGAAAACAAAATTTGCCATCCATTTTCCCAAATTGAGAAAAAATCTTATGCAACATTGTTTTTTACATACATATTCGATCTGTAATTCGTCGAACAAATTGACATGTTACTCAAAATTAGCATTCTCTGTCATAATAAATTATTTTACACAGTAACAACAATCTGGAGTTTAAATTTCTAGTTTTCAGTTTTTTTCTACCCCACCTTTTAGAAAATAAATAATTTGGAGGCATCACAGAACATCTTGCATGACTTAAAAAGAGAAAAGCAACGCATAGTGCCTAAATATTTTGGTTAGCTCATTATAATCAACACTTATACCAAACAGTTGAACCAGCTTCACCCAATCACGTGACTTGGCCAAATGAACTGTCATAATAAATTATTTTACACACAACAGGTAACAACAATCTGGAACTTAAATTTCTTGCTTTCAGTTTTTATTCTACCCACCTTCTAGAAAATAAAATAATTTGGAGGCATCACAGAACATCTTCCATGACTTAAATGAGAAAAGCAATGCATAGTGCCTGAATATTTTGGTTAGCTCATTATAGTCAACACTTATATCAAACAGTTGAACCAGCTTCTGCCAATCATGTGACTTGCCATGGCTACAACCTAAGGCAATGCTCATAGCTAGCACTGAAATAAAATTCATTGTCAAGTTGAAATTGGAAAAAATATTCAAAAAAAGGAGTTGAAATTGGAAATTAGTAGATTACAATTTCAAGAAGAATCTAGTATATTCAAAATTTTGAACAAACAATGACAAGGAATGCATTTTATGCTTCAGATTAAGAACTGCAGGAAATCCTAATGGTTTTTTTCTAAACTAACTCCTAATGGTTCTTGATGTGCTCAACGATGTCACAGACATATCAAAGAAGGTGAGCGCACATGACTGTCAATAATTTATCATGCCAGACCAACTGAGCTTCTCGTTTCCTTTAAGTTATGAGATATTTTCTCCCTCATTAAGATTTAAATTGAGAAGAGCGTACAAATGGTTTGACACCTTGTTCCATTTGGTAATTGCTAATGGGCAAAATTCAGTCGTAAGGATGAGTAATCTAAGCCCTAAAAACAATGCGCAAAGCACACTGCAGCACCAAAAGAGCTTCTTCGTCGTAACAAAAGCCATTTCCCACGTTAAAAATAAGCGAGTTCAAACTGAACCGCCACATTCAAACCCAGAAAGTGTCGCAGGGGAAACGGACAAGTAGAGTGGCAATACGAAGATTCAGAGGGTATGCGAAGAATGAATGTAGTAAATAAACCTTCCGGCATCGGCATCGGCTGCACGAAGAAATGCAATTAGGGCACCGAGGGCCTTCTTGTGTACTGGAGCGTAGGAGCGTTGGAATCCGCAGCTGACTTTTTAAAGTAGTAACCTGATAGCAAGGATACAAGGGTGACGAACGAGAGTCAGGTGGGATCTGAAGTATTTGGGAACCACGGCAGACGGCAAGAAAACAAAACAAAAAAAAAAAAAGTAACAAAAAAAAGGAAAAAAACGATAAAGACGTCCGCATGAATTGGACGACAGCATCGATCGAGAGATCTGATGGAGAAGGCCAAAGGATCAAAAAATGTTACCAAAATCCCTGAGGCGAGGATCCTTCGGATCGTTCAGTAACTTCTCGTCCTCGGACGACATTTCTCCCTCGTCCGAACCTCCGTCCCTCCTCCGGCCTGTATATCTACTCTGACAGAAGGACGAAACGGAGGCGAAGGCAAGGCGCGGAGGGGCCTCCTCTCTTGTTCCTCAAAATGCCGTAATGGCGCCGCTCCACCGAGAAGGAATGAAAACACAGAAAATACTGTCCGTCGTCCCAACTCTCTCTCCCTCACGAGTCACAAAATCGCGAAATTGCACACAAATGAAGCGCGTCTCCCCTTCGGCATCTCCGCAAATTTGAATTGCACACAAATGAAGCGCATCTCCCCTTCGGCATCTCCGCAAATTTGATTTGCACGCTACTGCGACAGTTCCACGCCGAAATGAGGCTTTCGGATATAAATTGATTTTAGGAAGAAAAAAAAAACCCCGGGGTATTATAGTCAATCACTTATAAATTCACTATTTTAATTAAATCTCAATTTTATCCCTAATCTCTCGCCGCTGGATCTCCATCTTTCCCGTCAACTCTCTCTATTTCCTGCCCGCCACTTTTTCTCTTTCTATTTGATTTATTATTCAATAATTAATATATTATTTAATTATATATAAAAGTATTATTGTCAATATATATATTCGAAAAAAACTTTTTGTTTTTTTCCTGCCAAACATAATTTAAAGCTTTTCTACTTGTTAAAACTCTTTTAGGAAATGTAACCGAACATAGTCTCATCCTCTGTAGAGAATTCTTTTTCAAAGCGAACTCATCGAAAGAGCCTATTCCATATAGCTTTACATCAAAGAGGCCAAATTCTGCCTTAGACAAAAAAAAAAAAAATGCAGCTTGTCCGATGACCGGTGGCTCACGGATCACTTGTAGCAAATATAATAGAGATCTCAAGCAGCAAAGTGCTCACCAAGGTGTCCAGAGAGTTGATCAGTATTTGAAAGAAATGGAGATGACCATGATTAAAGCTAATGTATCAGAAGAAGAAGAAAAAAGAGAGAAAAGTGAAAGAAGAAAAAGATAAGGAGAAAAGAGAGAAAGAAGAAAAAGAAAATGAGAGAGAAAAAGAAAATGAGAGAAAAGAAAAAGAAGAAAAGGAAAATGAGAGAAAAGAGAAAGAAGAAAAAGAAAAGCTGAGAAATGAAAAGGAAGAAAAAGAAAAGTTGAGAAAAGAGAGAAGAAAAAGAAATAGAAAGAAAACAAGAAGACAAAGGAGAGATTTAGAAAAAAAATGTTGAGTGGTCAAAAGAAAATGAGTGAACAAAAAGATTGTGATGGAATAATTATGAGTGAAAAAGAATCAAGATTGGGGAGTTGAGAAAGAGTTCAACCAGAGAGAAGATTAATGAGAAAAAAAAATATTTTGAGAAAAATCAAGAGAGAAAGCAAGAGAAGAAAGAGTGTTCCTTTATGAGATCTAGTGAGGTCGAGAAGGTGTTTTTGGTACAACAACCAATGATTGTACTCGTGTACAAGGAGTTTCTTTTCAGTACTATCCAACTTGAACCTTCTTTATCTTGTGTTGTGGTTTCTTTTTGCAGGACTTCAATAGTGTGTTTCTCGAAAGAATACCAGCCGGATTTGAGGACAAATCCTTCTCAAGAGGGGGAGAATGATGAGGATATAGAAGCTACACGGAATGTTCACACTCAAGATCCAATTAAAGTTTTAAATGGGCCAATAATAAGGGCCTGAGCAAAGAGATCAAATAATAGTTGAATAACTACGTCCAATGAGCTATTCACCAGTAAGATAATACTTTTATTAGTGAGAGTGACCAAAACCTTGTTTTACTCATCAAGGTTGATCAGAAGACAACTAATCACGTACCAGAAGCATCATGGATCCAATCAAGCTGAAATTCGCGTTCTAAAACGTAATCAAATCTTTAAAGCCCAATTTGACCTAAGAAGGCCCATTAAAAGCCCATGGAAGACTCATGCACGAAATTAGGGTTTTGAGGATTGATTGAAGGGTTCTATTATTTTATTAATTGCTTCTTGATTAAGGAACCTCAAATAGGCAAGTTTTGTATTTAGATGTGTTTGGGTCTAAATTTGTTTTCTTGGGTTTTTAGGAGTCATATTAGAGTCAGACTAGGAGTTTTACACGTTTTATGACTTTCCATATACAAGATCTTTATTGGAAAGGTGTAAATAGAAAATTTTAACCTAAATCAAGTGTTCTGCTCGAGTTCTCTTCTAAGGTTCTTGAATATACGAATTTTGAACTTATCAAGGTTTTCTTGTGGCATTCAACCTGACTTATCAAATGGATTCTCCTATCCCTGTTTGTGGCGTCTTCACTATACCAAAGTTCTTGCTTTGCTAAGCAACATGTCGCGGTTTCCATGCATTTTTGTTTATCTTGAGTTCTTCGTCCATCTTTGATTCTGGGTTGCGTGACATTGTTGGCGTGGTTCACATCAGTAACAGTTGTCAAAAATGTCTTCATTCCCCATATACAAATGCGTCATTGCCCTTTGAGCTTGAAGATGTCTTGCCATTGTTTTCTTTATTGGGTCCTATATGTTAGTGATTGACAATGTCATCATACCTTGACTTCAAATTGTTAAAAAGAACTCTACCCAAAACTCCAGTCAATTGGCAAATGGAGTGAAGGTTTGGTTAATTCTTCCACAGGTGGATACTTGCATTATGAACAACGCGATCCTGAAAGTTCCACTTATAAGGATGACAGCACAAATTTGTTGGCTAAGAGTGTGATCAGATCCAGTAAATGAAAATTAACCACTTGACCATCACAGAAAATTGATGCCAGGTTAAAATTCATTTTATTTCAAGATAGCAATAGAGTGGGTTGGGCAAGGTGTTCGAACAGCCACTGCTACCATCTTTGCCCATCATAGAATCCCCATGTTTGGAACAACCAATGCTACCATATTTGTCCTTCATAGAATCCTCGTGTTAGGAACAACCAATGCTACCATATTTGTCCGGCATAGAATCCCCGTGTTAGGAACAACCAATGCTACCATATTTGTCCATCATAAAATCCCCGTGTTAGGAACAACCAATGTTACCATATTTGTCCATCATAGAATCCCCGTGTTAGGAGCAACCAATGCTACCATATTTGTCCATCATAAAATCCCCATGTAAGGAACAACCAATGCTACCATATTTGTCCATCATAGAATCCCATGCGGAACAGGATAACTTTCTCTAGCCTCTTCCCTACGGTAAGATTAATCCTACCCTTGGGTCACCCCATTGCAAGTTGAAAAGATTAGCAAGGAAGTTCTAAAAAAAATGGTAAAACTCGTGCTCCATAGCTCATACCTGAGCCTAGCAACTTCAACATCAGTTATAGAGTTTAATTGACACTAGTTCTGTTCGGAGAAGATCATTCCAAAGAACCAAAAGAGCAATAAGATAAGAATGCACAAAGTGTATACATTATAAAGTGCATATAACATTTTTCATACCCTAATCACCCATCAACAAGGGTGCCTCCATGTCAGCTATGTGCTCGCTCTGTACCCGTAGCATTACTCGATTAGTTATGGATAAAAATGTAAACCGGTTCGGGCAACCAACAACTCGAACCGGACCGTTTTATTTCCCGCTTTCCTCGGCTTATCACTCTCAACACCTGGATGTGATTTCATCAGTGTGTCGAGAAACATCGCAGTGCAGGGGGGGAGAGCTGTTCGAACCTTTAACGCTATCGTCATCGTGGCGCGCTGAAGGAGGGCCTGATCATCAATTCCCTCTTACTCCCTTTCATCGGCGAGCTATAAAAGGGGTTGTTTGGGTGCGCATTGAATGTCTGCCTGGCAGAGATTCCTATGCGCCGTCTCTCTGGGTCTTTCTACGCCTTCGTCCAAACTTAAGTTATACCATCGTTATACTCCACTCTGATACTAGATTCTGTCACTGGGTAGCTATGCTGAAGACACGCGTAAGATATTATGGTCCTTGTTCTCTCTTTTGTTTTTACTTCCTCTGTTCAATTGCAGTATCTTATATCTTCATTTCGTGGTTTATTTATATATATTTTGGTTTAATTATAATATGTTTTTCGGAGTCCAGTATCGAGTACTTGGTAGTCTTTTGTGTGCGTGTTATTGTGTTAGAGTGATGTCTATGATATATTATTACTCCTAGTGTTTCTCAGCTCCTACTGCTCCTCTTCACTACGAACTGCCTATGATCGTAATGATATCTGGATCGAGCTTTTCCTTTTTTATTTGTTTATCCTGTCTTGCATTTGTTTTCATCACATTTTGTCGGTGCCATTCGTTCTGTATAGCTTGAACGCAAGAGTCGATCTGCGTGGATTTTTTTTCTGGATTTTTGTTTGTAACTTTTATGTTTTATGATGCATCGAAACAACTATAAGCTAGAGGTGACTAAGTACCCTAAGGACATATCCGAGACGTCTTGTCTTACATATAGGAATATCTCAAGCAGTAATTATCTTCTGGATTTTTCGATTCATGGTCGTACCAAAATTTTCTAGTTTATTAAGCTAAGTGTGATTCCCATATGTT
The DNA here is from genome assembly GCA_022405105.1 of Aristolochia contorta. Classification (NCBI taxonomy): domain Eukaryota; kingdom Viridiplantae; phylum Streptophyta; class Magnoliopsida; order Piperales; family Aristolochiaceae; genus Aristolochia; species Aristolochia contorta. The sequence goes on from CM039667.1 coordinate 14,002,750, forward strand.
TTAGTTGCATCTGTTGTGGCTCTTGTGGCTACTAGTATACTACCGTATCAGTAAAACCAGTTTTAATCAGTTTTTTCCTTCTCTTTGATACCAATTATGCCTGTGCTCCATCTGATTAGTCTGAAGTTAAACTGGTTAGGAATTGTTTACCTCCCAAATTGTGTGGCTGAGATGGGTTCTTATGAGATTTAGGTTCCAGCTCTTAAAACATCGATTTTTGTTTATGATGGAGAATTTAATTCAGTTTTATAAAATAAGTGTTCTTTTGGAAAGTTACTCTAAGGAATTGTATTTTTTGGGTTAGGCATTATGAGAAGGATAAGGATAGTTATATGTTTCATTTGCATTGACAATAATATTTATGCGAAGGGCATGTGGTCACTTATCATAGATTAATCCTACACGGGCCTATGTCAGATATTATTTATTATTTATTTGAGAAAGCTATATGGAACATTGCCTCCCTCTTGATTGGGATGACTCTTTTTGCTTGTTCCAAAAGAAAATTCTTCACTGATAGTGAATATTTCGAGTGGTGAGCAATCAAATGAACTTTGGTTGATCGAGGAGTAAAGTTCATTCTAGTTTTATAATGCTGAAATAACTTGCCCATCCAAGTGAAACAGGGTGGCTCTATGGCCCAGGCTAAAAATCAACCATCTTCAGCCTGCCTTCTTTATTGTAGTCAAATAATCATTTTCATCAGCAAATATAGTAAGTATCAAAGGAAAACCATTGTTAGGTGATGAGACAACATGCATAATTCATCATTGGAAACAATCAGACATGTAAAAACCTTGATTGAAACAAACAGACATGAAAAATGAAAGTTACAATTTGAGACAACTTTTAAATAATCAATATGCGGTCTCTAAATTTTGTATATAACTCAAACTTTAGTTTCTTCTTTGAGCCAACAAGAGAAATTTTGTTTCCTTGAGCGACTCTGGTAACTCTTGATTCCATCAACAATTTTTGGTATTTTTTTTTGAGAGCAGTGAATATTTGTTTTTTTTATTGTATGCCAAATCATTCAAATGTAGAATACAGTGGTACAATCTTATAATACAATTTTCCTTTCAAAACTAGTGAAACATTAGAGCTAGTTACAACGTTACAGTGGGAAATTGCGCCTATTGCTTGTGCTGGTCTAGTTGCGCCTTCTTTTGCCAAGAGATCTGCTATTGGATTAGTTGATCTTAATATGGTGCTCCAAGTGATGTCCCAACCTCTGCTAGTTGCCGTTATTTCATCAAAGATATACTTGAGCTTCCACGGAACATTGAAAGTCTTTTTGGCCCAATTAATTGTTAGGGTGGAGTCTCTTTCAATTATAACGGGTCTACTTGTCAAGGATGAAATAAGTCTAAGTCCTACAGTTTCTACAGCTTCAACTTCATTAAAAGTTGGAATACCAAGTGAGCTATCCATTGGGAGGGGTGATCATTCAACCATGAGTTGAGGTTTATGCGGCTTGAAATAATTATTCTTAAACCAATAATTCCTGAATTGGTGGTGCTGCTCTAGTGCCTATTTACACGAATACATTTTGTATATCTTTTACAATCAAGCCACGATTTATTGTTGAATTGGAAGAAAACGTTGATCTCGACATCTTACTTTGTTTAAGTAAAAAAAGAAGCATGTTTTGGGTTACTAAACGTAATAATTGCAGGTTAGAATGAGGATGATAGAGATGGTTTCCAATGGGCAGGCGGCATTTGCAGTATAACTTTGCTTCAATGGCTTTTTCATTTTGTTGTTTGATACTGTTAATTTGAGATTGTTTAGTTCTAGTTGTTTTGGTTTCATATTCAGGATCAGTTTCTGAGGAGCATATGTTATGGATGGATTTCTATTTGCTCAAGTATTTGGTTGTAGGTTTCCCTTAAGCACTCGGGCTCCCTTTTCATGTATGCAGGGCATGAAGGTGGAGCATATGCCAAGAACAACTTTGGAAATATGTATATTTTTTATTGGGATATAAGTTTGTTATTTGCATTTTTTGATAAAAACATTTTATTTATGAAATTTCCTCTGTAATGCAGATATACTGTTGTTGGCGTTTTTGTTCTCGGACGGATGTTCCAAGAGGTGTGGGAGTTCAATGACTTCCTTGAGGTAATTTCTGTTCATGGAAGGCATTAGGTATATGAGTTGGCTTCATATTTAGCTGTTTGATACAATTGTCGTTGTTATCTGTCTCATGACGTATCTGGTAGAGAATCCAAGAAAAGCCAGTCTCCACTATGTGGTTCAGGACACCAAATCTCCAAATGCACTTTCTTTTTTTTTTTTTTTATTTTTATTTTGAAAAGTGTGAATTTATTGATTCATCAAAAGAAGTACAAACCCAAAGGGGTAATTACATAGGAAGTTTAGGGAGTCCAAACAACAAATTGTTGTTTATGGACTCCTCACTTAGATAATTCATCTGCCCTTCCATTGGAGCCTCTAAGTACATGCTCCTAGTTGACTACAACATGAGCTAAATCACATATTTCATTGAATATAGACCAATGTCTCCAAGGTGGTTTGCATTCACCCTTACACAACACAATAATGACTTTTGAGTCCCCTTCAACATAAAGTGGACCGGCCCAACAAAATACCTCAAACCATATAAAAGGCTTAAAGCCTCAGCAGTGGTGGAGTTAGTTAGACTAATGGGGATATAATAAGTGACAACTACATCGCCTTTGGAGTCTCTAATAAGACCTCCAATACCTACTGGACCGGAATTGCCCCTTGAGGATCCGTCAAAATTCAATTTGATGCTGCCTCTGGTGGGGGAATCCTTGCTTGGATTGTTGTGCTTCTGCTTCTAGACTCTCTCGCAAATTAAGCCCAAAATCTCCATATGACCCTAGCCTCCACACCAGAGAAAGTCATTTGAAGTTTCACCCATCCAATGACTTTCTGTAAAATGAGATGGCTTACCTCTTACTTCCATGCAATAAGATCTCCAATGCAGTTTCTTTTTTAAATATTGACTCCTACCTCCATTCAGAATTGAACTTTAAACCTCACACTAGAAATTTTCACATGACCATTGAACCAAAGCGTCATTCTTCCTTTGAAGACCCAATCGGTGGTCTGGTTTGTTAGGGATGATTTCCCTCCCTCTGGTTTTAAGAACAAATATAGAAGAGGCATCTCAAGAGACTCCTCCCATCTTCCAGATCCTTCTGCACGCGTTCTAAATGTTTTATTTTTCATTTATTACCAGATCTGTTATAAGCATGGATAAACCTAATGATTTAGTTTATGGGCCATAGAATTTCAATATAGTTAGCATTTATAGTAATCTCACCATATCCTACACCAAAGTCTGGTTTTCTTGTCAATTTATTGATTTAAATAAAGTAATGTTTTTCATGACAACTTTATTGGTTTAACTGAGAAATCTTTTAGAGAAGGTAAATCAGTCGTTATTCACATTGTTGTTGATTCCTCTTTTTTGTTTCTCCTGAAAACTGTGAAAATTAATCAAGAAAGGAAAATATAAAAGTCAAAAAAGTGCAGTAGGAAGTCCATTTTTAGGCCTTGAAATGGCAACAAAAGAGTCGAAGTTATGTAGCAGATAAGAGAAAGAAGCAGAAAGAGACAGAAAATAAAGAAAATCTGAATTGCTATGAGTTCAGGAAAACAAAAAATAATCAAAGTTGGGGTGGAAAAAAGAGTCAGAAAACATACATTGAGATTGCCTCTTAAATGATTATTATGTTTTTATTGCATCTCATGCGGTTTTGCTGAATGTCCTCTTTGACCTGCCAGGAAGGTGTTTCTTGTATGTTATGAAATTTCTTTTTGTCAATTCAGTGGCTATCTTTATTCTACCCTGCTTGTTATTGTTGTTATTTTATTCACTAAATGATGGATATGGGCTTATTAGAGTGCTAATAATAGTTATATATATATATTTATTCGTTGTTTACCTATATTCGTAAGATTAGAGAGTTTTGACCAGTAGCATTTGCCAACATATTTCAGAAAAATCGTTTGTGCATATCAATGGAATTGGTCACTGCAGTTTTGGGGGACCATGGTCAGCGACCTTTGGAAGATTATGGTACTTTTTCTGTGCCTTTTGTTTCTTTTATTTATAGTGGACAATCTTAAGAAGGTTTTTCTTAGTTTAATACATTAAAACTATAGAGTTTTATTCTTTTTTTTTTATATATTGAACTTGTTGATTTATGGACTTTTTTTTATTGTTGTAACAGCTGTTGTGATGGCTGTGACAGAATTGGGATATGGGAAGCCAAACTTTTACTCTACACCTGATATAATAGCCTTCTGCAGGAAGTGGCGCCTACCAACAAATCATGTATGGCTATTCTCAACGAGGTGAAACATCTACTCAGTTAGTAGACTGTAAAATATGTGATAATTAGTTTAAATTAGGTGTTCCCAGATTTTAACAAAATTGATTTGGTAAAGAAAATGCCAACATCTTTGATTTTTGGGTGGAAGAAAAGTTTTTAGAAGGGAACTTTTTGATGCCGTTACAATTGTTTTCAACATATTTGAGCATACCTTGCTACAGTTTTATTGCTGCCCAACCATGGTAGACGAGTTAGTATGGACACCTTGTGCTCAAAGTAGCTACGGCCTTGGCCTAACCTGTCTTATGGGTGCTCCCCTTGACCCTCGCTGGGCTAGTCTAGCCTGGAAATTGGACCTTTGTCTAAACTCAGATTATTCACTTGAGTGCTCTTCATAGGAAGATTCTTACCATAGGTAACCTGTTTGCACAGGGGAGCATCCCTTATTTGGGGGAAGGTGTTGTTTTACACCAAGAGGGGAGGTCCAGAGTCTTTCTACGTAGTACTTTATAGTGCTGGTCTAAAACTTGAAACGGGGCGCGACTTCCCTATACCAAAATGTGCGATATGCATGGAACACGGACATGCAACAAGGGCGGACGCGCACACTAATGCGCATGGACAACCAACCGACAAAGAGGCACAAGACCAACTATCAACCGATGACGTGGCGGATGACATGGCACGTGTATGGCGTGGTACATGAGGTGGCTCGTGACAAGGCAAATGAGGTGGCATACATGAGTTGGCTATGAGTTGGCAAGCACAAGGAGGGAGTGCTTGCTAGTTGGCAACAACTCATAGAGTTAGTGGGAATCTATGGGTTGGCATTTGTTGGCAAGCACTTAGAGAAGTGCTTGATCTGTAATGGTTTCTCTAAGCTTTCCAAGGAAGGCCCAGTAGCTTATAGGAATTACTATTTGAGGTAAGCTAATATAATCCTACTGTAGTATTTTGATCTTCTGTTTTTATCAGCTCTTCCTCCCTCCCTCCCTCCCTCCCTCCCTTTTCTTTATTTTTGTTAAAGGTTTGCTCTCACTCACTGGTAACATGGACTTTATTTATATGCCAAAAATTAAAAGAGAAAACAAGCTATTTATGTACAACTAAAGAAATCAATATAAAATAAAAAACCTTTCATTGCCATATCTCATCAGTTACCTTATAAGGAGACCAAGATCTAATATGAGATTCCAGAAAGAAGGAGTGACCCTGGTTGCTGCTAAACCCAAACTTCAATCTAGGAGGCTTCTTGGCCTTTGAATCTATTTATAATAACATTAAAACCAGTTGCAGAGGATCAGACATAGGGAATGCGAGTGCATGAAACGGAGGTTGGTTAAGTAGTGTTTTGAACCTCTACCTCTGGAAGGTATTCTTATTCCTAAACTTTAGTACCCTGGGAGAGGCAGAATCCTTCTTGATCATGGAAATGGACTTCTCCTGTTACAAATAGCCTCCCGCAGCCAATTTATCCCGAGAATACAACCTGCAATATTTTTTTTTATATCATTTAGATGTTGTAGTATGGATTTGCAGTCTCTGTTTACATATATTTCTGGACATTAGTTCAACAAGGAAAATAAAATGCAAACATGTAAAAGGTGTGTACAATTGATCTGTAATGGTTTCTCTAAGCTTTCAAGGAAGGCCCAGTAGCTTATAGGAATTACTATTTGAGGTAAGCTAATATAATCCTACTGTAGTATTTTGATCTTCTGTTTTTATCAGCTCTTCCTCCCTCCTCCCTCCCTCCCTCCCTTTTCTTTATTTTTGTTAAAGGTTTGCTCTCACTCACTGGTAACATGGACTTTATTTATATGCCAAAAATTAAAAGAGAAAACAAGCTATTTATGTACAACTAAAGAAAATGAACTTAAGCCTCTGTAAGGGAAAGCAAGAACACAATTATAGGAGAAACAAATTTTTTTTCGATTAATCAATTTACTGCAATTTTTATTTGCTTTTAACTGATATTTACATGTGAAATTTAGAGGAGGTTTGGAGACTTGCAGGAAGGTGTGACATGACATTACTTCCTAGTGAAAACAATATTATCAAGGAAAGGCAGTTTATTTGGTATACCATTCATACTCACAAAAATATTAAACTAAAAGCCCTTGCTCCTGTCATTGGAAAAAGAAATTTCCTCCTTGGTTGATCAAATATTTGAATCTTTTCTCCATTTGTGAAGCAAACTGAAGATCTTTTGGGTCCAAAAGATACCCTGAAAGGGGAAGAGATGGATCTTTTTTTTTGTGGCTAGTTCTCAATCCGTGTTCTAACTAATATATCATCGATGTACACAAGTAAATGCTAGTGTTATGCATTAGTTGGCAGGTGGTGGTTGCTAGTAATGTATAATGATCATGGTTGTTCAACTTGGACTCGAGACCCAACTGGGGTCCTGAAAGTTCAAGTCGGGTTTGATACAACTTGACCGATAGACATAGTCCCATGGAACTTTGGTCAAACGAACTTATTCACTTTCCTACAACTTTTCCTTTTGATTTTATTCATTCTTCGTCTTTTTTCTTTATTCTCTCTTTATAAGGCAACCGTCGACCCTTCCTCTCTCCCTTTGTCTACTTTAGTCTTTTGTTGTGTTTATTATCTCCTTCTCTTTAAGTCTCAACCTGTTCGTCCTTCGATTTATGTTTTCTATGATATTATGCCATTTTAATTATAACAGAGTTTAACTCAGTTCAAGCTTGAGCCTCCAAAAGCCCATTTGAATTCTCATTTAGATTGAATGCTTGAGTGGAGCTTGGGAGACATGGTGGTCTACAAGAAAGCTTGGGAGACATGGTGTGCCTGCGAGAAAGCTTGGGAGGCATGGTTTGCCTGTCAATGATTGAGCTTTGTCTCCCTTGTTACCACCACGAATCTGATCATCCTATACACACGATATTCCAGATGTGGATTTTAGTGTGACCGCTGAATTTACTGCACGATGCTTAGAGTGACATCTAGAATTTACTGCCTATCGAAGCAAGACAAAAGTAGTTGAAAGAAATTGGTCTAGGGTTTGGATTTGGGGAAGCAGACAATATTAAGGCTGTCTCGAGTCGAGACAGGATTGGGACATCCGATTCGAGTGCTGCTTGTATTCCTTCAGTTGACTCGCCCCAATTCCATCATTGGCCTGCCCCGATTCCCTCAGCCGACCCTTCCTAATTCCCTCAACTGTCCCTCCCCAATTCCTCAGCTGACCCTCCCGATTCCCTCAGCTGACCCTCCCAATTCTCTCAACCAGCCTGCCTCTATTCCCTCAGTGCCCCACCCTGATTCCCTTTGTAGACAACCCCCACTTCCCCCTTTGATTCCTTCAGCTGACCCATCCCAACTCCCTCAGCTGAACATAAATCCCTCTGTATACCTGCCTGATTCCCTTCGTTGACCCTCCCTGATTCCTTCGCTGACCCACCCTGATTTCCTCAGCTAACCTGCCCCAATTCCTTCAGTTGACCAGTCCCAATTCCCTCAGCTGACCCATCCTGATTCCGTTAGCTAATTTGCCCCAATCCCTCAATGAACCTGCCAATTTCCACAATTGATCTGCCCCGATTTCCGCAGCTAATCCGTGATTCCCTCAGCTTATATACCTTGATTGCCTCAGCCGATCCTTCCCTATTCCCTACTCCTTAAGTTGACCCACCCTGATTTCAGCTGACCAACCCCAATTCTCTCAGTTGGCCTGCCCTACCTCAGCTGACCAGCCCTGGTCCTTCCTCAGCTGACTCACCCTAACTGCTTAGCTGACCTGCCCTAATTCCTCAGTCCTGCTTTGACCCCCTTATTTGACCCCACTGATTCCCTTAGCCGACCCACCCCGTTTGCCTCAGCTGACCTGCCCCGATTCCCTCAGCTAATCTACCTTAATTCCTTGAGTTGACCCACCTTGATTCACTTAGTTGACCTACCCCGATTCCCTCTCCGAACCCGGCCAGATTGCCTCATCTGAATGGGACCCATTGCCTAAGCAAACCCTCCCGATCCTCACTTTCTGGGGGGTCTGTGTTCCACATCGAGTTTCCACCCTTTTGTGACTGGGTGCTGGAAAATCCAGTTCACTCAACTGACTTGGCCGCTGGCACAACCATGGTTCTAATTGCATGCATTAAATTGATATGTGATGGCTGCTAGTGTTGTGTCTTAGTTGCATGCTAGTGTTTGTAAACGTATAAGGTAGCCATTGCAGTAACTAGTTTGTGCTATTATTTATGGACAATTTATATCCGAAAAAAGTTATTGTATAGTGTCTTGAATCTTGTTATGCAAAACAGCAAGAGATGCTATCCATTGAGTGTATGTTTGTATTTGTGTATCTTTAAACCTGTGAGGTTCTCAAAGAAGATATTTGCTATTGTGATGATAGGCAGATGAAAATTTGGGGCACATCTGCTCAAAAGTAGGGGGAACTCAGCAAAATGCTCGATGAGTGGTAATATTTTGTTGTGTTTTCTTCTGTTTGAGAGCTACATTTTACTTAATCATTTGAAAGCTATTGTCTTGATATTGATGCTTTTTTAAGATACAGTATCTGTATTTTTTAGGGCTGTCTATATCCGGAGAGTGGTAACAAACCCTTGTGACAATCCACATACCTCACAGAAGCTAAAGTCTTCCTTGAACAGTATGCTAAGCGATCTCGTGAAAATCAAGCTTTGGTTGGGTCTGCTGGTAGTCTTTCAGGAGTGAAGATTTCATGGCTATTGTTGAAGGAGGTGGAGATGAGGAGGGTGATCTCCATGGCACAAGGGAAGAAACACAGTCAAGCCAAATCCTTGTTATTAAGGATACAGTCCCTAATAATGAAGGTCTTATTGTATTCTTTCCAGGTATGATATTCTCACGAAGCAGGAAAATATCCTTGCTTTTTATGTAAGATTTAATATCTGCTCAGGGAATCTGACCTGTGGTTTTTTTGGGTTAAGTTTCACTTCATGATAGTATGCCTGGCCATAATTTTGACAGGAATACCTGGCTGTGCTAAATCTGGCTCTTTGTAAAGAAATACTAAGTTCACCAGAAGGTCTTGGAGATCAACGTCCTTTGCATAGTCTAATGGGTGATCTTATCAAAGGTGTGTGATATCTCAGTTGTTCAATTTACCACTAATTTTTTTTATTCATTCTGTTTTGTATTTTTCTTTAGAAAAGTGAGATTTACAGTTATAGGCAGAGGCGCAAACAAACGTGGCAGATAAACATGAAAAATATGTCTAATTGATATTTTGGCAGATAAACATGAAAACTATGTCTAATTGAAATTTTTGTATGCAATTTTTCTTCCCAGGTCCCTTGGCATGTTCATTATTAATTTTCAGTTTGCACTATTGTTAGTTGTTGCCCGGTACTTTACTTTGCAGGTCACCGTTAATTGAATAAATAGAAGTAAAATTGAAGAGAAGCAATGAAATTGTAGCTAACACTTTTATAGGAGAAACACAAAGTGACAGTTTAAATTCTGTTACTTTTTCTTTTAGAATGGCATCTATTACAAATTAAAGAAGGTCAAAGCTCTTAATGTTACGTGGAGGATTGTTATGTAAAGCTAATCTAAACTCAGTATAGCATTCATATTGGGAAGTAAACCTATCCACCATCCAACAGTTGAAAAAAAAAAAAAAAAATTTAAAGTCAGCACTTTCTTAAAAAGAAAAAAAGAGATTATAAACAGGTATATCTATTAGGTCAGACTTAAAAGTAGTAAGACTACCAGCCTTTCAGGTTCATCCTTCTAAGCTGAAGGTATGGTAGGAAGCTTCTCCAATTGGGGGTGGCAACACGTTTGGTTGGTTTGGGTTTTTGAAAATCTGAACCCCATCCCGTGACTTTCCCCATGACCCCTTCACTGCCAAAAACCAGGAATGTGGCAGAAAAATCAACTCTATCCTCCCCAGTGGGACAGCAGGTTTCAACCCATACTACGCTCGATTGTAAATCCCCTCCAGTAGGTACCAGGTCCACCCCGCCGCTTTGTCCCTCCCAACCCAACCCTAAGTTTTTGGGTTTAAAAAATCATATTTCCCTCTTTAACCTTACAATTTATGTACCAGGTTGGGTATGATTTTTGATAAAACCCATCCCAGAACCAATATGTGATGGCTTTTCTATTGAAAATTGGGTTCCCTGTTTAACCCTGCACCTCTGCCACGCTACCTCCAATATTGGAATTGGAGCACCTTATAAAGTTTACTAAAGAAGAGAGGAAGCCCCATAAAGTGTGTAGAAGTGAATTAGGACTGCAGTCTGCAGCTGAGATGTCCAGCAAAATCAATTACCACGGCATAGGGGACATATAATCCTCCCAATGTAGTGTTTGGCCATTTAATCTTGTGTGTGATGGTAATTCTTGGAAGTATTCTATTGACTGAATTTTAGTTCAATGAAAGTTGGAGTAAAAAGATGAGACCATGAGCCAGGGGTGGCCTGACAATTGAATGAAGAAGCACGATGAAAGGAAACTTCTTATAGTAAAATGTCTAAAAAAAGATGGATGGCTGGCCGGTGGTACCAGAATTAATCAAGTTATCTTTTTTCACCGACATTAACGGAAGCCGATACTACTTGGACACCATCGCCTTGAAAGATTCCTTAGCTGTCAAGTTGGCAGTGAAAGGTCCGGTGAAATGGTCTTTCATTGCAATACCGGTGACTGGTGTTCAAGACCTGTTATGTTACTCAACAGATTACTAAAGGAGAATATTGTAGGTTAAGTGGAAGAAATTTTGGGAGGAAGATTTTAGTTGGAGATATATGAGGAGATAGAAGTCCGAGTCAGTAAAATCACAGAAAGTAGGGGCTCCATGATAATCGGCTTAGTAAGAATACCAAAATCGACAAAGCCTTACTCAGGATGGTCTAGGCTAATTGATGGATTGGAAACAGTTAGAAGGAGATTGGAAGCGGCTTGTTCTGCAAGAGCAAGACAGAATACACCTAGTATCAAAGAGAGAGAGAGAGAGAGAGAGAGAGAGGGAAGCATAAAACTTCTTGCAATAGTCGACGAGGGAGGAAGCAGTGCAGGAAACATTAGAACCTCTAGAGAGAAGAAAGAAGAAGCTTCAGTGTTGAAAAAAAAGGGAGAATGGAATTTTAACTTTGATCATCAACCCAGAGTTCACAGGAGAAAGAAAAGAGGAGATGAAAAAATGCGTAGTGGCAGAGACCATCAAGAAAGAGTGGAAAATCACAAATCTTTTTTTTTTTGAAAGTTGTGATTTTATTCATTATAGCCCAATTGGGCAAAAGAAGTACATAGTAGGATTACAACTAGTGAGGGGTCTATACAATAGCATGTTGCTCATGAGCCCCTTTCTTAGCTAATTCATTCGCTTTACCATTTGCATTACGTAGTACATGACTCTAGCTAGTGACAATAGCTGCTAATTCTCTAATTTAATTGATGATGGGAAGAAGCCTCCAAGGAAGCTTGAGGTCCTTCTTGCACCATTGGATTAGAACTTGTGACCCAACGAAATGGAACTTGAGGAAGTATTTGAGGTCATGAAGCAAACTTTTAGTTTCAACAATTGTGGAATCAGTGGTGCCAATCGGGCATGAATAGGTGAGCAAAGAGTCCCCAGAAGAGTTACAAATTAGTCCACCCACACCAGCCATCCTCGGGTTTCCAAAAGACGACCCATCAAAATTCAGCTTATAAGCATGCCTCGGTGGCGGGACCCAAACATGATTTTGGGAACCTTCCCCGCCTTTTCAAAAGCATATGGGGACTAAGAATTCCAGTTTGCACCTCCCTCTATGTTCTTGAAATGTTTCTGTACATTCAACTAACATACAATTTGGTGCATAATGTATTGGCATAAATCAGGCCAGGAAGTAATTTTGTTCTGAAAAATTCTGTTGTTTCTTTCCTTCCACAACAACCAAGGAATGCAGCCCAAACAACAACTAATCATCAATTTTCCTTTGCTGCCAAGGCCAAGAGATCCAATAAGAGCAATGATGTTGCTAAGATCTTGAGGAATAAGGAAGCTTAGTCCGAATTTATCAATGAAAAAAGTCCATACCTTCCAGCTATACGTGCAATGTAATAAAAGGTGATTAAGAAATTCACTCTCAGAGTTACATAAAGGGCATGTAGCATCCTGGATCAGAATTCCTCTCCTTAATAGTGCATCTCTTGTGGGTAGTCTTCCTCTTAAGCAATACCACGCAAAAAAAGCTTGTTTCCTTGGGCAGGAAAGTCCAAGCTTTTGCAGCCTGGTGGGAGTGTTGTCCACGATCAGTTAAGCAAGAGTAAGCCGTACTAACTGAGTAATGTCACAAGGGATGAGGCCTCCATAATAATTCATCCATCTGGTCTCTCTTTAAGAATGTCAAACTTAACTCATCAAGTAATGAAACTACCTCAATAGATTCCTCATCGGTTGGATTTCTTTGGAGCAATGGTGTCCAATCCACTTTTCTCAGCTGTCCCTAAGGGCGATGTCCCTAATAAGGCAGTTCTGATCCCTTGCTAATATGAAAATTCTTAGATACTTCTTAGCAAGAGTGTCCTTACCAGCCCATTTATCAGTCCAAAAAGTGTTCTATCACCAATTCTAGGATGAATGAAAGTATGCTGAGCAAAAAAGGGCAGCAACTTAATGATTTTCTTCCAAATCGAGGAGAGCTTCCATTGCCTTATGTCTCCAAACCACCAATCTCTCGGCCCACTGTCAAATGTTTTTACAATTAAACTCCTCGAAGTAGCCCCATTGTTTGTGTTCAGTTTCCAAAGCCATTTAGTAAGGAGTGCTTCATTCATGTGCCTTATTTTTCTGATTCCAAGTCCTCCATCCTCCTTTGCTAGGCATACATCCTCCCAACAGATGAGGTGCGTCTTTGATCTTTTTGATGATCCCGTCCAAAGGAAATTTCTCATCTCCTTCTCAATACTATTTACCACTGATGTAGGGCAATGTAAGAAGGATAAAAAATATGTGGGTATGCCAAGTAGGCAAACTTTGATTAAAGTAAGCCTACCTGCTTTTGTAAGTATCCTTCTTTACCATGTGTTTAGTCTTACATCCAGCTTTTTAATGACCGAATCCCATAAGCTCTTAGTTACTCGACCAGTAAAGAGGGGTAAGCCAAGGTAGATTGCAGGTAAAGAGCCAATCTTGCACCGCAACATTGCTGCGATGTCATTCATTAACTCACTTTTGCTGAGAAACCATAGATAGCTGATTTGGACCAATTAATTCCCAGTCCATAAGCTAACTCAAACAACATCAAAATACATTTTATAACTCTTATCTGGCTAGAATTGCCCTTGCAGAAGAGAATGGTATCGTTACCAAATTGGACTAGTGGTGCTTGAAGAGAATCCTTATCCATTACAGGGTCAATCCATCAATTGCCATGTTTAACATGTACCTCAGTCCCTCCCCTACTATGTTGAAGAGCATGGGAGATAGGGGATCACCCTGTCTAAGTCCCCTCGTGGGTTTAATGTATCCATGAGCACCACCATTGATTAATATGAAATACCTTGCCGAAGATATGCATGTCCTCATCCATTGCCTCCATCGCCAACCGAAGCCCATTTGCTTTATCACCGACTCCAAATAATTCCAGGAGACTTTATCAAATGCCTTCTCGAAATCTAATTTCAAAACCACCTGTGCCTCCCCTGACTGTTGACAAGCATGAATGATCTCGTGGACATTCATGGCTGCATCCGTAATGTCTTTGCCTTTAATGAAGCGTGCTGCTCTGTGCTTATAATGTGACCCATCACTTTTTGTAATCTTGAAGCCAATTATCTTGCAATGATTTTGAAGGTGCTGCTTGCTAAACTGATAGGTCTGAAATCATTTACAGTTTCAACGTAGTGCTTTTTGGGGATAAGGGCAATGAAGGCAGCACCGAGTGTTGTGCAAGTAAGTCCATGCTGAAAATAATGCTGAAGTTGATGCTTCACATTGTTCTGTATGACAGGCCAACATGTATTAAAGAAATCCCAATTGTATCCATCCGGTCCCGGGACTTTGTCCTTAAGGAGGCATTTTCCAGCATTTTCAATTTCCTCCATAGTAAAAGGCAGCTCAAGAGTGGCAGCACGATCATGGGTGAGCCAACTGCAATTGATCCCTAGCAATAATGGTCGATTATGAGTATCCTCTACAAATAAACTACAAAAGTGAGTTAAAAAGTAGTTTAAAATAGTGGGTTACTCTGAGGTGATTTCCCTTGTTAGATTTAAATTCTCTCTCATTCTCTCTCTCTCTCATTCATTCTCTCTCTCATTCAATCCCTCTCTCTCACATTCGTTCTCTCTCATTCATTCTGTCTCTCTCATTCATTTTGTCTCTCTCTCATTCATTCTCTCTCTCTCATTCATTCTCTCTCTTCATTCATTCTCTCACATTCATTCTCTCTCTCATTCATTCTCTCTCTCATTCATTCTCTCTCTCATTCATTTCTCTCTCTCTCATTCATCTCTCTCTCTCATTCATTCTCTCTCATTCATTCATTCTCTCTCTCTCATTAATTCTCTCTCTCTCTCTCTCATTCATCTCTCTCTCTCTCATTCATTCTCTCTCTCTCTCTCATTTCATTCTCTCTCTCTTTCTTTCTCTCTCTCTCTCTCTCTCTCTCTCTCTCTCTCTCTTATTCATTCTCTCTCTCATTCATTCTCTCTCTCATTCATTCTCTCTCTCTCTCTCTCTCTCTCTCATTCACTCTCTCTGGTGAGTCTGGTTCGTCTTCACACAGACTTCTAATTACATACTATAATTAACACTCGATACCTATATCTAATTAACAAAATTAACAGGAGTTGTCACAAACACCTAAATTTCAGTGATACAATAGGTACCCAAGCCTATTTAAAAACTAAGCAATGATGTAAAATGAGATACACACACACACACGATAAAGATTGGAAGAAGTGGAATCAGGGGTGGGGGAGGGTAGGGGTAGGGGAGTAGGTGATTCATGCTATTCGTGTATGATTCATGTAAATCTAATCTATTTGGTAATTTTTAAACACCATTACCTCATAACTTGTTGACTATAGAGAACGGGCATCATCTACTGGCGCCAAAGTAGATAATTCTGCCTGGCGAGCTTGATGGACACATGGTGTGAGATGTTGGAGACATCTATATGATATTGCCCGAGCGTGACGCCAAGGTCGAACGTGCGACTGCGAGAGGGAGCGGCTGATTGGGCATGGGGGAAAAACAGAGGGGGTAGTAGATGACTGAGGCGATGATTTAGCCATTGAACCAGAACTGCATGATAATCAAAGAAGAAGGGAAGAAGAAGACGACCTAGATTTGAGACTAGGACCGGCTTGATACCATGTACACTTTGAATTTCTGGTTGTATTATTACCCTTGAACAAGAGTACATATAGATACAAGGAGTAACATCCAAGTTAGGTCATGTGGACCAAATCAAAGAAAAAATCTTGCTAAAGATAATTACAAGACTAAAATAATTACATGTTAACTAGGAGTCTAGTTAAGGTAGGTCTCCTTGAGCAGGATCATCTAATTGATCCGTTGTTTGAGGGACAAGTCGGTCTCTTATAGTTGGCTTTATTTCGAAGTTGTTTGCCAATATTGTTTGACTTCTTATACTCGAATGTGTGCCTCCAACTTGAGGTCCCGCAAACTGTCTGAAAGTTTTCAACTCTTTTTCAGCCATATTTCTCCCTCTTCTAGATAAATGTTGCGCAGGATCGTAGGGTAGCAAGGCAAGCCTCTATCTTTTTGCATACACAGATTAGAGAAGAGATTAGCTCAACAAATCTACTTCTACAAACAGATAAAAACTTAACTAAAACAAGCAATAAATTACCACAAACACACAAACACAAACAAATTACTAACAATTATAACACATAAATGCAAACTTGTTAAGGAAAGCAACGAACACCTACTCTACCGCTAGACTACAACTATCGAGCTTGGCATTAATAGTATTTAAATAAGTCCCCAGCAACGGCACCAAAAACGTGTTGAGCGCAATCTTATATAAAATCGCCCATACCCAAGCACACGTGTCGCCACAAGTAATAAATTCTGGTGAGTCTGGTTCGTCTTCACACGGACTTCTAATTACATACTATAAGTAACACTTGATGCCTATATCTAATTAACAAAATTAACAGGAGTTGCCACAAACACCTAAATTTCAGTGATACAATAGGTACCCAATCCTATTTAAAAACTAAGCAATGATGTAAAAGAGACACACACACACGATAAAGACTGGAAGAAATGGAATCGAGGGAGGGGGGTGGGTGGGGAAGGGGAGGGGTGGTGGGTGGTGGGAGGGGGGGTGGGTGGGGAGGGTGGGTGGGGGGGAGGGGGTGGGTGGGGAGGGGGTGGGGGGGGGGGGGGGTGGGTGGGAGGGGGAGGGGGGGGGGGGGGAGGGAGGGGGAGAGGGAGGGGGAGGGGAGGGGGTTGGGTGGGAGGGGGGGGGGAGGGAGGGGGGTGGGTGGGGGGGGGTGGGGGGGGGTGGGGGGGGGGGTGGGGGTGGTGGTGGGGAGGGGGAGGGGGTGGGGGGGAGGGGGGAGGGCGGGGTGGGTGGGGAGGGGGGTGGGGGGGGGTGGGTGGGGGGGGGGGGGGGGGGGTGGGTGGGGGGGGGGTGGGGGTGGGGGTTGGTGGGGGGTTGGTGGGGAGGGGGTGATTCGTGGTCGTGTATGATTCATGTAAATCTAATCTATTTGGTAATTTTTAAACACCATTAGTTAATCGGGGAAACCAGTACGTGTAGGATCTTCTGGAACTTTTTGACCGTACCCCTTCGGTTAACTCTATTGTCTTTCGAGGTCTTTCGAAGTCTACTTATGCATCCCTCACCATCACTGAGTAGAGCAACAACTGATTTGGGAGTAACATGTTGATTAATGTGGTTGTCAATCACTCAACATGCGTAAGCATCACATTAATCACACTAAGATATGAATTGATTACTCTCTAATAAAGTGAAATCACATGAATCCTCTCATGAAATTACATTACAATCAAAACCCTCTAATGGGAACGTTGCTAAACATGTTTAAGATTGGCAATAAATCCCAATCCCATGCAATACAATCAATTACAAGCTAAGATAACATAAGATAGTGGAATAAAGAGAGCAAAAAAGAGGGAAAGAAAACTTTCCTTCCACTCCCAATCTCCTCCTTCCTTCCTTTGAGTTTCCAAAGTGTTTTACCCTTGCTCCAAAGGTTGCACAACCTCCAATGCGTGGAGGCGCGATCCCTGAAGAGGATTCTTAACGCCTATTTATTGGGGAACACTCCAAAGTCCCTTAATTTTTTGTACCTTAAGTGGCACCCGTGTTTTCCACTCTGGCACCTTGTGGCACCAACTTCTCTTTTATCCACTTTGGGTGTTTCTGGCCCATTTTTGCATAGTTGAGCTTTCTTCACCTCTAATTGGTGTTTTCCATATTTTGATCACTTGAACCTACCAATAGACACAAAAAACAAATTAGAAATGACACAACTTATATTGAAACATGGGCTAATAACAATGCACATTTTACACTTATTAGTACTATGTCTTACCAAGTCCTTTTCAATGGGACCCCTACTAAAACTCTCTCCTTGAGGTCTCTGACAGGGAGGCCCCTTATCACCTCTTCTCTTTATCTTAGCTAGTGAACTATTATCAGCTAAATTTTAGCAAGTTATCCAAAACAACAAAATCAGACCATGGAAACCATTACCATATATGGAGTCTGTTTGTAACCTCCACTATGTTGATGATACACTTATTTTCGGTGCAGTGGAGCCACAAACAGCCTATCAACTCATGAACATCTTAGAGAAGTATGCAGAGTTCTCAGGCCAGCATATACACTCGGCCAAATATGCAATTTTCTTATCCAAAAGTGTAAATGAAGAAATTCAATCCCAAATTGGCACTGTCATGCCTTTTATAGAACCGAGATCTTAGGAGCATATCTAAGATGAAAAATCCCCACCACAAGGATCACTAGGGATACACATGAACCACTTCCTGTTTCCATAAAAAAAAGACTATCAGGGTGGGCAACTAAAGCCCTTTCATTGGCAAGGAGAATCACTCTGATTAAGTCTTTTTTATTAAGCACATCTCTTCATGTACTCACCTGTTTTTAACTTCCCAAAAATGTTTTAGAGGAAATTGAATTACTCTTTAGGAACTTTCTTTGGGCTTTTAAAGGAAACAAAAAGATGCACCAAGCAAACTGGGCACTATTGTGTCTCATAAAGAAGGGGGACGAGGGATGGAGAATTTACAGTCTTGGACAAGCTTTTAGGTAGAAGCTTCTATGGAGGATTTATAACAACGACTCTTTGTGGACCTCCTTCATGAGGTCTAAATAAGAGCAATACCCACATGAAGCTTACACGAAATCCAAATACAGCAACTCACTAGTTTGTAACCAGATTTTGAAACATCTCCGCACCATAATAAAATCCTCAAGATACAAATATGGCGATGGGTCCCAAGCCTCCCTGTAGTTTGACACCTGGGTGGAGGGGCTGGACAAACCCCTTATTATTGTTCTTAGGCTCTATGAGGGAGCCCAAACTCCTTTTATTAAGGTGGCATCCTTGCTCTCAGATAATATCAACTGGAATGAACCTCACATCTGGACAATATGCCCTTCGGATGTTGCTAATCTTATACTAGAGTCCCCTAGACATGGAAATCATGTAGATCATATGATTTGGTCTCCTTCAAATGATGACACCTTCTCAGTTAAGCTTGCTTATCACCAACAATTTGGTGAGTTTAAAAATTGAGTGATGATAACCGTACTGCAGATTTTATTGTGCGGGTTTACAGCGTGACGTGGCATCCTCATTGGCAGTTTAAATAAGAGATAAAGTAGGAATTATCTACCTATTATTTAAGTAAGCCTAAACCCTAGACTTTATCTAGGCTACCAACTAGGCTGCCAGTAGGACATCTACATAAGAATGTAAAAACTCAAGTAAAAACTCACAGTACTGAAATCTTTTATCAGACGAATAAGTTCTTCCATCGCCCTAGAGACATTATTTGGTAAAAAAAATATGAAAAATAAAGGTGTTACCTAAACCGAAAGTCTTCATTTGGCTAGCCTTACATAGTAAACTCCACACTTCTAACTAGTTGGCGAAAAGAAATTTCAGGGTGCATAGAACTTGTCGAAATTGATTGGAACAAGAGTCTATTGAACACTTGCTAATCCATTGCCATTTTGCACAATGTATTTGGAAGGAAATCAAATTTAAAATCATTCTTATCCAGGAATACTCTAGCATCAAAACCTTCCTACTTTGCTGCAAACACAACCCACCAAAAATCTCCCTTGCACACTTACAATTGGCTTGAATACCTTTTGGGAGATCTGGTGCTCAAGAAACAAGAAGGTATTTGAGGGTATCTCACAATCTATTTCATTTTGTATTAAATGTATCCTAGCCTAGTTTGAACAAATTATTGTTTGTAGACAAGTGCCCTACCATCTTAAACAAAGAGCAAATCATGACAACATCTATTGGAAACCCCCCAATTAACCGCTTAAAAATTAATTTAGTTGGTTAAGGAAACCTTGGATCTAATATGACAGGTAGTGGAGTCATGTTCATGATTCTAATGGTACCCCTCTTATCCTAGCCTCTTGGCCTCTAAAAAATAGGACGAATAATGAAGCAGAGCTCCTTGCCTTCAACCTTGCTCTAAATTGATAAAAAGGCATTTCTTCCTAGTATTCCATGCATTGTTTTAATAACCGAACCGACCCGGCCGGTTGGACCGGGTTCAATTGGAACCAGGACTTCGAACGGTTTGGTTTGTTCAAAGACCTAGAAATAATAAAAAACCGGTCGCAAGCTGGGTTTGAGAGGTTCAACCGCTGAATCGGGAATTGGACTGGACCGGTTGAACCGGTCTGCTTACCTTTTTAGTATTTTAGTAGTTTTTTGTATTTTTAATCTTGTTTTTTATATATAAAAATAGTATTATGTATTTTTTAATGAGAAACAACTCATACCAGTTGAACCACCGGTTGAACCCGATTAATCTGGTTGAACTAGAATTGGAAGCTCCACCTGTTCGATCACCGGTTCGGTTTTTAAAACATTGATTCAATGTATTATTAAGGGGGATTCATGGCTTGTGATACAAATGATGCATCGAAAATCTAACAATTGGAGATTGGAGTTTAACACTTGTCACTGTCACAAGATTGTGAAGGATCTTCCTCTCCTACAAGTGCTACACGAGTTTGGGGAGGCCAACTTGGCTGCAAACATTTGGGAAAGAGGACATCTTTGGCTGAGGATGGGGATTCACGTATTCGTGTATGGTGACACATTATTCCTACTTTTGTTAAATATATTATTATGGATGATTGTATAAGGACTACACTAACCGTGTCGGATGATTGTACTTCGTTTAAACTCTTTCACATACTTACTCTCCTCCCATTTTTGGTATTTGAATAAAAATGTTAGTTCAGATAAAAAAAATCATATTACTAGAAAAAAAAATATTAATTATTTTTTATAATAAATTAATTGGTAAATTTAACAAAAAAGGTTTTAATAATAATTAGAAAAATTATATCAATATTCTTTAAACCCTAAATTTTATAGAAAAATAATTTCTGTATTATAACTTTTACTCTGAGTTTTTAATATCTTGAAGTGGCAGTCCGGTTGGCAGCCTAGTTGGTAGTTCAGATAAGGTCTAAGATTTAGGTTTACCTAAAAAATAAATAGATAGTTCCTATTTTATATATTATCTGGTGTACTAACGAATACGCAATGTTACACGTATTCTTTTTTTGTTGTTGTATTTCTCTGTAATTTTCCTTTTTTCCCTCCTTTTCTCTCCCTTCAATTAAGACTTTATTTTTATTTTGCTTAATTTAAAATAAACGAAAACGTTAACGGAAATGGGAATTCGATTATCTTCCGTTTACACGATTCTATCTACCACATCAATTGTGAAAAACTTTTATTTTTTTTAACATACGAAGCACTCCTGCTCGGTTGGGATTCACATTTCACAGAGATTGCCGCGGTTGGGATTCACACTTCACAGAGATTGCCGTCTTTTTCTCTGTAACGTTCTTAGCTCTGCTCGCGAGTCGGGAGTTCTGTAGTGCTGCTTAAGTGTTTTAGAGGTCGAGTATTCAGAACTTCGCTTCTGGTCTGCTCGCTTTCCTCCACGCGAAGTGTTCTTCGCAAAAATGTCTCAAAAGAGGGCTTCCAAGGTCTCTGAAGATCCAGAAGAGCTCGTACATGTCCCCTTGCAGGCTATTCTCTTGGCCGATAGCTTTGCTCAGAAATTCCGCCCTATCACTCTCGAACGCCCAAAAGTAATGCTACACGACTCCTTTTCATCCCCTTCCTCTGTCCTCCCCCAAATTCGTTTCTACTTTTCTTATGTCGTTTCTATTTCTTTTTCGTGGTATTAGGTACTCTTGCCTTTAGTTAACGTACCTATGATTGATTACACATTGGCATGGCTTGAATCCTCCGGAGTCGAAGAAGTTTTTGTCTTTTGCTGCGCTCATTCAAAGCAAGTTATTGATCACTTGGAGAAGTCGGAGTGGTTACGACAGCCACATTTTGCAGTCTCGACTATCGAGTCGCGTGATTCCATTAGTGCCGGGGATGCTCTTCGTTGCATTTTCGAGCGGAACGTGGTAAGTGAGACCTTCCCGGGGTTTGAGAAATTCTGATGGTAGAAACTACATGTATTTTGGATTGGTATCTTTGCTGGTAAATTTTCCAAGACAGATTATTTATTTTTTTGCGTTTATTCTTTGTGTTGCATTCTAGATTCGCGGAGACTTTATTCTCGTAAGTGGCGATACAGTTAGCAACATGTGTTTAAAGCAAGCTCTTCAGGAACATAAGGAGCGTAGAAAAAAGGACAGCAATACTCTAATGACTATGGTCATCAAACGTTCGAAGCCCTCTCAATTGATAAACCAAAACCGACTTGGGAATGATGATATACTGTTGGCAATTGATCCTGAGACGAAACAACTCCTCCTCTATGAGGATAAGGCTGATGTCTCCAAAGGGACTATAACCCTGGACAAGACGTTGTTGGCTGATAATCCTGGTGTTTGTTTGCACAGCGATATGCAGGTACTTTTTTTATATGTCGCGAGTTATTGAAATAGCTTTTAACTCTTGTTTTTATCTTTCTTTCACTTTTTTTGACATATCCATTATAACAATTTTATGGGTTCTTTAATTCTTAGAAAATAGTATTGTCCACATTACAAACATTTTATCTGTATTCTTGAATATTTCAGTTTCATTTCTATCATCTAACTAGAATCCTGGGCCTTTTTAACCTACAGTTAGCACGAATAACCTTCCTACAGATTCTCATTCCCCCTTGGATGTTTTAATTGATTTACACACTGGTAAGGTGAAGCCAAGGCCTCAGGCTAGAAACACTCCATGTGCTGTTGATCCATATTCCCTACTTGTTTCTTAAAAATTTGGCTACCCCATTTGCGTTTTATATGAAGCACTGCCTGTTTATTGGACTGTTTTGCGTGTTCAACACAGGTTTTTTATTTGAGAGACAGTAAGAATAATAATGCACTCACGAAGAAACCCAGTATCGGATAGCACAAGGAGGCCTAAGCCTCAAGTAAGTACATACAACAAATAATCAAAGAGAGCAAAAAAAGACAACTATTGCTCTGCTGTGGGCACTCCTAGGTACATGTTGCCAACTGATCTTCCTGGACTCACCAATGTCCTCATTGTCGTCAAGGTGTTCCAAATGTCACCCTGGGGGAGCCGTCCTCCCTGAGGCTCATGCAGTAATAACTGAGAAGTCTTTTTCCATGACTAGGGTAAAGGAGAACCTCTAGGCGTATTGTTTGAGTCCCTATAGGAGTGCTTTGAGTTTGGGACTAGTGGACTCACAACTACCAAATGGCCTAGAGTAAACAAGGAAAAATGTTTTTTATTTTGGCCCAGGTTCCCCATCGAGCTGTCATAAAGTTTAAGCCTGTCTATCAATGCAGGTAGCCATTTTGTCGGCCACATTATGGTGTGGAGGGCCAAATGGATAATTGATTGCCAAATTTATCTAAGTACAACACTTTGCAGGTGATCAATGTCCCCTTGGTTGCCCAAAAGAGGACAATATGCATCATCATTTCAATAATTCCACCTAGAGTAAATATAATACAACGTAATTCTCTTTTTTCTTCCTTGGACCCACTATCATGATATGAAAAAAAGTTATTTAGTTTGACTACAGCTTTGCTAGTTTTTCTTGCAGATCTCCTTCATTACCTTTGTGTGTATAGTTTTTATATTTAATATCTATGTATCAATCAATTCATTGATCATGCAATGTCATTTGTGCAGGACTGCTACATCGATATCTGCTCCCAAGAAGTTCTCAGCCTTTTCACTGAGAACTTTGATTATCAGCATCTTCGTCGCCATTTTGTCAAGGGACTGCTTCTGGATGATGTAGGTTTTGTTTTCTGCTAGTCTGTAGATATTTCATGTGAATGTAACTTGGTATAGATAAGAGATTGTTACAGCCTACTTGCATGGTTTGCAGTATTATTCCCTCTTTCTAAGGAAACTATTAAATTGATGGTGAAGTTGAGGAACTGAATTGGTGTTTGAGTAACAAGCCTCTGTAGACAATGGAGAAAAGCTTCTGAAGTTTAATGGATTGATTTTAAGCTTTCAGAGGTTGTTCTGTTGCTAACAACAACTGGCAAGACTGATGTAAAGTCTAGCAAATATTTTTAGAATAAGAAAAGAAAAGCTTAGATATTGTCTCTGTAACTGAATCACAAATTTTGTCAGTCATAAAAATTTATCAAAGTCAAGCCATTCTCTTATCAAAGTCTGCCGTTTCTTCCACATTTTAAAACTTTATATTATTATTGTTGTTATAATTATTATTATTTGAAAAGGTCTCTTTTCATTAAAACGTGAATGCAATCAAGAACAGTACACGGAGAGGCTTCTTACAAAGGGAGATTGGATGCTTGCCCTCTCATGAGCCTACCTTGTACCACATTGTGGTATAGGCCGTGCTCATTATTTTCAGGTGGTGGAAAGGCTTGTAAGCAATGGATGTTTTTTTTTTTTTTCTTTTCCTTTCACCGAGCCTTTGTAATACATTTAGTATTGGCTCTCTACATCTTTTCCGGCTAGTGGAAAGGATTTTAAGTATTGAAAATGTGGTTCTTGGTTTATGTTGGTACATGGATCCAAACAGAAGTATGCGAAACATGATAGCAGCTGCTCTTAAGTGAGGCTGCTGTGTCTGGAAATCCAGCAAAGTTCTGGGAAGCAGGGAATTGTCTAGGTTCACACCAAGTTCAGCTACATGAGTGAGAACCAGAGAGGAAGTGAAATTAGAGTTTTGTGTGGGTTGGGATGTGTGAAATTTAGAGGAAGATAAGAGGAAGAAGAGAGAGAGAAGACGTAAAAGGGATAATGTAGAGAAGGGGTCGTGAACTGTAATTGACTCAGGACTCTAATTGTATTTATATAGGCTGCTGTTACATCAAATTACAAAAATGCCACTACGTGGTTTATTGAATAAAATAAACATAAACGAAGGCACTAACACGTGTGCCACTATGTAAGTAATAAATAATGCTAAAATAAAGACTAACTTATTACAGTATAATGACTAAAATACCCCTAACTCGTAATAGGATGCACCCAAAAATCTACATTTTCTTGCAATAGATAATAAATACAGGATTTTTTTTCTAAAATACCCATACAACTTAAAATCAGCTTTGTAATTTCTTGGTCTCATGTGTTAAGAAGTGCGAATGGTCGCGCTGATTCTCTTGCTAAGTAAGGGGTGCATCAGCAAATGCTTCTTGTTGTGTCACCCTAAGCTTCTCATTATCAGCCCTGATTGGGCTCATATCCTGTAATTCTTTAAAAACATCAATGAAAAACAACTTTCAAAAACAAAAAACTTAGCAGCTTGGCGCCTATGTAATCCTAACATGCACATGCAAGCTGTCTAAACAACGAAAGTACTAAGAAATGGAAGCTCTACCAACAACCCCTTCTGCCCAAGTTCTAGGAATTTAAAAAGAGAAAACTTCAGTCTTGTTCAAAATTAAGCAAATTATGTCATTCTTCTTGCGGAGTTTATCAAATTATTTTCTAGATTGTTCTTATCAAACTCTTTTGCCTTATTGTACAATAACCTGACTCATCATTGAAGAAAATGATGGACACATTTTTTTTTTTTTGAAAGTTAAAATTATGCACATATGACACTGTGCCTGTTTCAAGTTGTACTAGCTGAATTTTCTTGGAAAGTTCAGAAGATTTAATACATGTTGGGTCTGCTTCATTTTTCTTTCCTGAAAGTTTAGTTCTTTTTCTTTTTTTTTGAAACAAATAGAATCTCCTATTTCTTCATTTATAATCTGAGGTGACACTTTTAAATTTTTTTTTGTGTAATATTCTCTGATCATTTGCATATTTTTCCAGATCATGGGGTTTAAAATTTTTACACACGAGATTCACTCAAGTTATGCAGCAAGGGTGGACAATTTTAGGAGCTATGATACAATCAGCAAGGATATTACTCAAAGGTGGACATACCCTTTCGTGCCAGATGTTCTGTTTTGTGGAAATTGCCCTTCGACCAAGCTAGAAAGACAAGGGATCTACAAGGCAGTTGGTAGGCACAAAAACACACTTCTTGTATAGCCTTTGCTTGATTTCTTTGACAAATTGTCTTTTTGATGTAAGATGGTGCAGCAGATTTCATGATTTTTCTCTTGACTAAATATTGTAACTCCGATAGTTGCTATACTTTGTCAGGTTTTTAAACTCTTACGTTGGGTACATTT
Organism: Aristolochia contorta; assembly: GCA_022405105.1. Taxonomy (NCBI): domain Eukaryota; kingdom Viridiplantae; phylum Streptophyta; class Magnoliopsida; order Piperales; family Aristolochiaceae; genus Aristolochia; species Aristolochia contorta. The sequence goes on from CM039667.1 coordinate 14,028,926, forward strand.
TGTATTTGATTTTTTGAATTTTCATGTCAAATCTTTTTTTGTGCCCCCACTTCTGTTATTCCGTTTCTTGAACGCACTCTTAGCTAAGTACATTTTTGTGATGTTTATGAATGTCAGGATGGAAATTGTGTACTCTAGCTGAAGTGTTATCAAATTTAAAAGGTGCGTGGGAGCATTAAATACAAGCAAATCAAGCACTAAGACCTTGGAGGGATGAGAATTCAAAAGGCGCTTCTGAATAGCAGCTGTCACTAGGGGTCCATTTTTGGCCCCTAATATCTTCTATTCATTAGGTTAAGCTACAAATAGTTTAAATAACAAATTGCCCCTCTATAAACACATTTTCTGTGTCTCACAACTACAATTCAGAATCCTATAAAACAAAGACAACTTACTGAAGCAAAAAATTTGGTTGGTTTGTTTATTTCTAAGAGGGGCAGTCAGTATATAGTTAAAAGACCAAAACATACCCTTTTGTGAATAGTCTTCCTCGAGCTGAGCGCATTTGTTAATGCTTTGTTTGTTAATGAATGTGAGAAAATCCTTCTGTGAGAGTGCTTTGCTGAAGGGAACACTCCACTCATCATGACTTTGCTTACAAAGAGGAATCCACTTAAATATATTGGGTACACTCATGAAATTGTAGGTTGTTGGCTATAAAATTTATTTCCTTTTTCACAAAGCATATCTATTTTTGAAACGGGACCTAAGGATTTGCTGAGCACACTCTAACTACAGTCTTCCGCTCTACCAACAAAGCATATCTATAAACCATGACATTGTGAGCCTGAAACTTATATAAATAGCCCTTTGATGCACATAAGCTCACACACTGTCAGAGCTGTAGTTATATACTCGGCTAGTGCACCAGACCTGGTGGTAGATTTTTGTCCACATTTGATGGGACATATTCAACATATGAATAACCAATTATGTCTAATGAAGAGTGACAAGAGTTACTCAATCCTTTTCTTGGGGCTCTCAGATATTTCAGTATCTGGACTTTCCTTTTGATCCACTGTAAAGAAATGTCAAGGACCCTCTACAACAAGTGAGATACTTGGATGGGTTCCTATGGCATATAACAATCTTCCTACCAATTTCATATGCTGTATTTTATCTTTTAATTTGGGCTATCTACATCATGTACACAGTGGTTGTGTCCAAGGAGAGTGCCTAGCTAACCTCCTCTGATGCTACAGATTAAGGATATACTTTCATTCGGGGAGAAGTATACTCTTCTTGCTGCCAGTGACCTCAACACCCAAGAAGTACTTCAACTTCCCTGGATTGTCTAAATGTTGCTTGAGATATTGTTTAGTAACTTTTTTTTGAGGAAATATTATTTAGTATTCCGTACCAGTCTCATCACTGTTTAAGAGTACAATAACATCAACATGAGTGATCAAGATAACCGCCCTAGTCTCGCATCTGGATAAAGGCTGAATGATGCAAGTGGCTCATGTGGTGTCGAAAAGCTATAGAGTTTCAATTATGTTTTAGAATTTTGGTTCATGCCATATTTCTTCAGACGACAAACCTGCTGTCCTTTCTTGAGCAAACAAATTCAGTTGGTTGCTTTACATAGACCTTTTCCTACAAGTCTCCATTTAAGGAGGCTTTTTTTAAGTCTAGTTAATGTAAAGTTCAACTTTTATGAACTGCCACAGATTGTAACAGATGCATGAAACTCAATCTGGCCACAAAAGAGAATGTGTGTATCCTTTTGCCCCCGATCTTGCCTTAATCATACCATCGGCCTGATACTTGATTGTGTACAACCGGCGACATCCAATCAAATTGTCATTTGGGGTGTCACATACGATTCCCATGTCTGGCGAGACAATAGAAAATCCATTTCTTCCTTTGCAACATTAATATATCCTTGTATGTTCTTGGATGGACTGAATTTAATAGTGACAAGACAAATTGACATACAAAGGAGATAAACAATAATTAAAAAAAGTTGGATAATGGATGAAGTGCAGACCTTAAGCCTTTTTGAAGGACCTATAGGAAGATGGAGATCGGGGAATAGTTCTATTAAAAGGAGGGTCCTCATAAGAGATCTCTGGATCTATGAGAGCTGCAACAACAAGTGTAGGTAACTTACTAAAAGGATTCTCATGCGAATCTAATATTGGAACAGGAATGACAAGAGTGGGCAGTGCTAGGCATTGATGGGCTGGAGCTAGCGAACTCTCTTTTTCTGTTGATTGAACTGCACATCTTTGTTTGTATATGGGATGGCATCTGTAACAGACTTTGTAAAGATAGGCAATGTGAGCAGAGTTGGAGTAGCAGGATCCGTAGCAAGATTTGGTGGATCCTGGGCAACTTAGAAAAGTACGCACTACTCTTGAAGAAGGAATCATAAGCCAAAACGGTTTTATATCTATTGGATTGTAGCATTGATATCTCTCATGGACACAAAAATATAATCTGTTAAATTACACTACCGCTTGAGGAGATAGTCTACAACTTTCAGTGGCACATTGAACATTGTTGAGGAGAAAGAACTTTCATTGGTATGGATTGACTCATGATGGAAACACACTTTGGTTGTGCTGTCATAGTTGGCGTGCTTCTCAATCAACAATGATTCACAATCAAAACCAACTTCAGTTTCCAAAGAAGGAACAAGTAGACACAATTTGATAGATGCTGGATGCCCTGGCTGCTTTTGTCATTGAGAAGAAGAAATTGTAGTTTGTAAAGCTTCACACCTTAGAGATTCCACCGATGTCAAGACGACCCATTCCTCTCAAATCAACACCAATTATCTTTTTCTTTTGAAGATCCTCAAAATACATTAGGAGGAAAAAATTCGATGAGCAATTTGATGCTTTAGTCAACTAACTAACAAAAGAAATATTGCCTGAAAATCTTGGAATTACTGGGACAAAAGATAATAGTTATGAAGTAGATGATGACTCTATTCTTTGACCCTGAAATCTTGAAATCTCCACCAGCTTACTGAAAGACCTCTCTAGCGTTGTCATCCAGCTCAAGAGTATTTTCCAGGCCAAACAGGAATTAATTATGTTTGAGGCGTTTTAATACTATGGATTATATAGCTTCCTGTTGAGGGGGACTCAAGTGTTATCATACAGTGGTGCAAAGCCCTCAAGCCATGGAGACTCGGATCGGTAGTTAATGAAATTTTCCTTCTCAAAAAAAAAAAAAAAAGAAAAGTAGTTAATGAAATCTTTGATCTTGCTAATTTTGTTGTTAGCTGGACACATGTACTTAGGAGAGCAAATTGTAAAGCAGACATCTTAGCAAAATAAGGGGCCCATGAACAACACCTTGTTGTGTGGACGTCCTAGAAAGCTTTGTGCTTGATTGCTCAATGTGCTGTAATGTTTTTTTATTGTACCATGGTTTTTAACCTATGAAATGAAATGAAACAAACTTAAGAAAAATGTTGTGAAATGTCTAAAATCAGCTTTACATATGGACATATAGTACACTTCTTTTGTAGAAAAACACTAAAGGTGAGGTAGAGTTGTCCCTATACCTATGCTTCTCCTACTTTTAATCACATGATCTGCCATCCTGAGATAATGTCCTGGAGCTTGTCATATAGTGCTTTGAGATGCCATGGGGGGAGTGAGGATCCTTTGGCCCAACCAATAACTAATTTTGAGTCCCTTTCCACCATGAGTGGGTTTCTTTCCCTCTTATTGTATAATCTGATTCCTTCTAGCAATGCTCTGGTTTCAGCTTTATTCGATGTACAAGTTCCTGCTGTTCCGGAGAAGGCCAACAATACTTGCTATTGCTGTCCCTGAAAACTCTTCCAAACCCTGCATGGCCCGGGTTTCTAAGAGAGGATCCATCTACATTATCATTAACCGAACCCTCTTGAGGGGGAGTCCATTCCTTCATGAGAGGGGGATGGGGAGAGCTGAAATATAAAACCTTGTACTAATTTCTTTTTATGATCACCTGAGAAAATTGAGATAACGTTTCAAACTTATGGCCAATAGTAAAATATTCTGGATTACTGTTTCAATTATCTCCTCAATGGAGGAATTAGAGCTTCTGAAGGTGCGGTTGTTCCTCTCGACATTAACATTAACCGAACCCTCTTGAGGGGGAGTCCATTCCTTCATGAGAGGGGGATGGGGAGAGCTGAAATATAAAACCTTGTACTAATTTCTTTTTATGATCACCTGAGAAAATTGAGATAACGTTTCAAACTTATGGCCAATAGTAAAATATTCTGGATTACTGTTTCAATTATCTCCTCAATGGAGGAATTAGAGCTTCTGAAGGTGCGGTTGTTCCTCTCGACATTAACATTAACCGAACCCTCTTGAGGGGGAGTCCATTCCTTCATGAGAGGGGGATGGGGAGAGCTAAAATATAAAACCTTGGACTAATTTCTTTTTATGATCATTGAGAAAATTAAGATAACGTTTCAAACTTATGGCCAATAGTAAAATATTCTGGATTACCATTTCAATTATCTCCTCAATGGAGGAATTAGAGCTTCTGAAGGTGTGGTTGTTCCTCTCTAGCCATATTTGCTATGGTATTGCAGCTAGTGCAACTGCCCACAGTGTTTATCTCACACGGCAGGCAGAGGCTAGTGTTTCCTTGTTGTAACAATTATGTGAAGGTTTTTGGTAGGTAAAATGCTATGTTGAACTTCTTTAGTACAACAGTCCACACTTGCTGGCTGAAGGTACAATGGAATAATAAGTGGCTACACTTTTCTCATCCCCACATAACTTGCATAAAGAGTTGACAATCATTTGTCCCCTCTTTTTTTGCAAGCTTATCACATGTTAGTATCTTGGAGAGAGCTGCTGCCCATTAGAATTGTTGCACTTTCTTAAGCGCCAACTTGACTTACTGGAGTGATTTTATTCGAACCATTGGTATGAGCTTGTAGTAGGAGGACAGAAAATACCCCTGATTTGCTTTGAGCCCAAATTATTTCATTATGTCCTGTCATAGACATTTAGAAGCTGCAATAAATCTGCAACTTCATTTGCTTCTTCTTTCAAATTTCTTCTTAATTGAAGGTTACATGAGTCTTCTTGTTGATTTTTCAGCTCCATTATCAAGGCTTTTTTGTCCTTGCTAGGTTGTAAAGCCTCAGGTAGGAGAGCTTTAAGGTGTTTTCTCCTATCCAACAGTCCTCCCAGAATTATACTCTAGTGCCACTTCTGGTGTGGCACCTAATATGACTTTCAATTATTTGTCTTTGTACAACAGGACATTTAGAAACAAGTGCACTTCCCTCGGGGAGTAATTGAGAGAGTAACACAGAATGCACTGCTTTGGGCCATAAACTTAAGTAAGCTTCCCCCCTACCGCAGGTAGTCATACGAAAGTTCTGGTCAAAGGTCATCCTATTCAGCTCCCCTCGACATCCAACCATGATGGAGTGGATCCCTCCACAAGAAGGGTGGGCGAAGCTCAACATTGATTGATCATCGGTTGGGAATCCTGGTCAGGTCGGTTTTGGAGGTGTTTTTAGAAATGGCGGTGATCAAATTTTTTTTTTGAAACAATGAAAATGCTCTTTTATTGCTTTTCAAAGATAAAAAAAATGGTTTACATCTGGTTTCAAAGCTTTCAAAGCTGTATCAAACATATCAAAACTTTGAGATCTGAAAATAAATTGCAAGAGTACACTTTATATTAGAGGGAAGCTACTGCCGGAAACTAGTACTGGTTTATTTATGCCTTCTTTTGCCAACTGATCAGCAAGAGAATTTGCTGAGCATGGTATAACCTTCCATATGATATTCCTACCCTTGCGGATTTATGAAATTTTATCAAAAATGTATTTGAGCCTCCAGGGAATGTTTATGGTGTGAGTTGCCCAACCAGTGGTCAATGTGGAGTCCCCTTCAATTAAAATAGGAGTGTTGCTAAAAGTAGCCACAATTCTGATCCCCTCGAGTAAACCAGTTGCTTTTGCTTCATTAGAGGTTGCTATCCCGTGTGGACCCGAATAGGTGTGAAGAATCTGTCCATTGCTTCCTCTTATCACTCCTCCAAACCCTGCTGGTCCAGGATTGCCCTTGGAGGATCCGTCAAAATATATATTTATCCATGCAACTGGTGGGGGTGACCACTCAATCATAACTAGTAGTTCATAGTACTTGAAGTAGATGATCTTATGCCAGAATTTCCTAAGAACAACAGCGGGAAAGGTGGCATGCCTTTAATCGTGGAAGCCCATAAGAAAATATTTTGCATAGCTTTGACAATGAGCTCTCCAATGGAACAAGAGGTGTTGTTAAATGTTCTTTGTTTCTCTCCAGCCAAATAGTCCATGGTATTGCTGCAATGGATGCCATCCATAGGATCTTTCCCACTTTGGGAAAGGGGCATGCTATGGTTGATTAAAAATTTTTGCATAAGTTTTAGGCATAGTGTAGGAGACCCCAAATTTAGATAAAATAGTAACCCAAATTGTTCTACTGAATTTTACAGTGCAGCAACATGCGGTGGTCAAATTGAGTTGGTGTTCTCAGGTCCAGCAGGTAGATGCTCCTCAAACGAGGCTGAAAGCAAAGCCATACTTGAAGGCATAAGTTTGTATAAGCACTGGAACAGAAAACCCCTCATAGTGGAAGGAGACTCTGCGCTAGCAATTGGGTGGGCTAAACGTTCATGCAACTCCCCTTGGCATCTCAAGGCAATATATGATGAAATCTGGGAGATGACCTTAGAATGGCAGATTGTGTGGTAAAACATTCCTAGGTCAGCTAACTCTGTAGCTGATCAACTAGCTAAGCAAGGTGTAAGCCGGGCAAACATAATCACAGGGACTGTTATTCCCTTGCCCTAGCTTTGCAACAGTGTTTTATTTGCTGTATTATATGTATTTTACATATTGTTGTAAGATTTTCTTGAGAAATCAATAAAAGTTTCACTGTCTCAAAGAAAAAAAATGTCTTTCGCTAAAATGCCCTTCTAGATGCTTGTGTCTTTGTGTGGGCTTACTCATAAGAGACCTGAGATAGGACCACAAATGCCTAAATGAGTAACAACTATAGGTTCCCAGCTTGCAGAACCCTACTCTCAATGGAGCAAGCGGTAATTTGATCTCACCTTATTGAGCCCATAAATACCACTAGTAATTTGGGTAGCATGAACTGGGCCTTGGTTCATAAATACAACCTGCTCTAGTACCATCTTAAAGTTCGAGCTCAGTTCCTTCCCATTTTGAAGACCTACTGCATAAATTTATTACCCATAACATTATTAGGACTTCATTGTGGACCTTTAACCCACTCAATACCTACTCTATTTCATTCTGGTTGTCACGCCGCTGGATTAACCGAGGCCCGAACTTAGTCTTTTGCAGCGTGCGGCCTAGCCTCCAAGTCCGTTTGGTTGCTAGTCAGAGTCCCCAACAAGAATAGTGCAGTGTCGCTTTGTTCTAAGTGGTAGAACACCCTCAAGTCTCCAAGGCAAGAGTAAATTGGGATTAGGAGGAAATAATCTTCTATTGAAAAGATGAAGTGATTACAAGCTCTTCTATACACCTATTTATAGTGTAAACATGTCCCATATGTGGGGAGATTTAACCAAAACCTCCTACTCTCTAGCTAACTCATTTAAACAAGTTTGAATGAGTTTATTCAAACCTCAACTAACTCGTGCCAGCTATTAAGCACATGCTCAATGTACTTTGCCAACTCATGCATGCCATGTCACAAGTCTAATCAACTGCCACCTCATGCGCCATGCCATGCAACTGCCATGTCATTCGCCATGTCATCTGTCATGTCATCCGTCATGTCATCATATGCTACTGGACCCACTTTAGGTATTATCCTCCTTCTCAAAGTTGCACCATGTGGTCTGGTTTGCATCTTGATGGCTCTATGCACTTTGGTGCTTGAGCCGCGCGTCTCTGCTCCCTTGTGGTTGCATGAGTGGGGTTACCGAATCGCAACCCGCTCTTAGGTGTGCACGTATGTAGCCCCAAGCGCTCATCTTGATCTGCTGGATGCGCTTGCGCATGTGGAGCCGCATGCATGCTGATCAATTGGTTGTCCATGCGCATAAATGTGTGCGTCCGCCCTTGCTGTGCCGTCTTGCACAAGTCCATACTCCAAAGACGTTGCACATGTGTGCATAGGCATGTCGCACCCCGTATCACTGGTGCTCTCTTAGTTGCTTTGTCTGTTTCACTTTTTTTTTTGTCTCGCTTTTTCTTTTTCAACTCTGCCTAGTGCTTTATTGAGTATAATACATGCTCCCTCCCTCTCTCTCTCTCTCACGTTCCCTGTCTACCTAATTTCTTCAATTTGTTTGACAATTAAGTCATGAGTCCTTACAGTATATTAACCTAATTAATTTGGATGTAGAACAAGATATATGGCTTCGTTGTCACTTTGGAAGTTTTAATTTCTGTTGAAACATGTTGAATATAGAGGTCTGTTTTCCTAGATTTAATTGTTTCTATGCGTAACTCATTCTTGAACTTGACCTGAAAATATTTCTCAGATGTAATACAAACACGTTCTGCACAAATTGGCCCTTTCACTTTGGTTGGAAGTGGGACCTCAATTGGTGACAACTCTGCTATCTCAAATTCAATCATTGGTCGAGGTTGCATAATCGGGTCAAATGTGTCAATTGAAGGTTCCTATATATGGGATAATGTTGTCATTCATGATAACTGTAAGATAAACCATGCAATAGTTTGTGACGATGTGGTCATAAGGACGGGGGCAATTCTGGAACCTGGAGTTATACTGTCATTTAAGGTAATGTATTACTGCTGCCTGTAGCATTGCACTTATTTGTCTTATATTTGTTTTGCTCCAGGCCGGGTGTAACCAAGGATGCTGGTTTTTCTCATGGTTTTTTTTTTACGTTTGTTCAGCTTATTCCTCTTAGGAAAAAGGCATTCAAAGGTTTTTAAGTGTACTTCACTTTCTGAGAATAGAAGGCATCAGTTTGTGGTGAAAATCTAAAAAACCTATTTTCTTTTTGCATGTCTATTTTGTTCTTTTATTACTCGCCTATTAACTATCTCAACGCCTTTACATCGATCTGGATGTAGAAAATTAATATCTCAGATGATTGAGCAGGAAAATAAAGGGGTATTGGTTATCTTTTTTCCTTTATAAATAATATATTAAAAAAATTTTAGACCCGACACCTACATATCTATCTGATCAATTTTATCAATAATAATGGAAAAAAAAAGAATATGGACTCAGATGCATGCAGATGGGCGCAAGCATTTGCACATTCAAGCATCTTGAAACTAGGTTGATTTTACTGAGGCAAAGTCATAATGACAAATGACAGACACATCAAGAAGGGGAGTCTCTCGGAACCAAATGCTGTAGAGAGACTCCTTAGCCATCTAATTTTCAAGGCCATTGGCTTACCTTTTTACATGACTTTTTGACCTAATATTAGCCCAAGAAACAAACGATTCACAGTGATAATTTTTCTAAGCATAAAACTGGATGCTTTCTTGACCTATGTATCCTCTTGCCTGATGCTCCGTCCAACTCTATTGTTTTTAGCCTTGATGGTCCATTGTATAACAGCTAGGCTTATTCTTCTTCAATATTTGGAGAGTATGATGAATGGGTGGTCAAGTAGTTCAACCTGAAATTGACAATGTAAATTAAATAAGTTGTTAACATGTTACTTCTTTCTTTTTATAGTCTTTCCTCAGAACTGAACTATAGTGGCATGTTGCCATACTTGAATAGAAAAAAGAAGTATCGATCGTAGAAATTGTTTGACCTAGTGGCTTAACCATGCACTGATTTACATTACAAAGGACTGTCGACTGGTATCAATCAACTTTGGCTTATCAAAAAAAATATTGTTTAAGAAAATACTTATACAGTTACATGTGAAGCATGATTTGCTTGATACGGATAATTTGAATCGTCACTGACAAATGAGCTGGAAGTCTTTTTTAGGTTTCTAAAGTTATTTCCAGCTCTAATAATTTCTCTTTCAGGTTGCTATTGGGCCAATGTTTGTTGTTCCTGCTTATTCAAAAGTATCTCTGCTCCCCCAACCAAAGAAACAAGATAGTGATGAAGAATTAGAATATGCAGATAGTAGTAGTGGATTGGTAGAAAGCCCAGGTAAATCCTTTATTTTATTTAATAATATACTTTTATCCTTTTCTCATTGGTTCAATCAACTAAGCTGGCATATGATTGCATCATGTAAATGAAAACATGATGTAAAAACATGCATCTTACCTAAAATCACGTGTCTGGTTTTCCAAATAAGGAATTAATCAGTGTTGATGTAGCTGCTCAAGAAAGGAGAGTATAAGATCATAAATAGCAAGCGCCCCTTTTTCTCATTTCTAACGTAAGAAAAATAGTTACAATGATGACAAACTATGTATTACGCATTAATTCTTGTGAATAAATACTAGATGGAGAAATAACAATATACCTTTAGAACTACATTTATTGAATAGAATAATTACATTTTCAAAACTTTCTATCAAGTTGGAGCATATATGGTTTAGGTGGAATTTAGAAGATTGGAGTCATAATGGTGTGGGAGGGGAGTTCTGTAGGTGACTTGAGCCCCTTCTGGCTTAACGTTTTGGCAGGGTTGATGGTGGCGACAGGGAGTCCGGCTGGTGGCGGCAGCAGCGGCGGTGGGACACAGGATGGTGGCTCAATGGAGAATGAAGGGAGAAATAAGGGATGGACTGAAGTTCAAAGCAGAAGAGAGGGAAGGAAGACTAGCAGGCCTCTGAGATCTTCCATCATGAGGTTTGGGGCCTTGCTGTTGCAAATAGATGAAATGAGGAATCATGTGGGGGTTGCTTGGAGAGATGGCATCAAGTCCATGGTCTTGACTAATGGCTAGAAGTCATTTATTGGGGCTCTGGCTGGAATCAGAGAGGAGCTTTGTGGTCTTCTTTGGTTGCTGCAGCGCAGAGAAGCATGGATGTCACACAGCATGGAGTTACGGAGTAGAAATTCTCAATTCCTCTTCTCTTTCTTCACCTGAAAGAGATGAATCTGTAAGGTTGTTCGAATGTGTGTTAGGAAAAATTCTGGCATGCATACACTTTTCACAAGGTTTGAGGCTCAAAATGGGGTAGAATTCAGTTTGTACACCGTGCCGGTGCCGGAAAAGATGATCGCAGCTCCAATGGATTTTTTTGCAAGAAGGATCTACTCCTTGCAAGCTTGGTGGGTACAAGTAGAAAGTGAAATAGCCTATGCAGTGGCGATTCAAAGCTCTCGAAAGTTCTCTGAAAGGAGACGTTTAATGGATTGTTTGGATGGGAGCTTGGAGAGCCTCTTGTCATATCCTTTATAGGTTAGCAGTATTGTTTAGTGTGCCTAAGAAGTGAGGAGGAGAAAGGGAAAGCATTGGCAATGGGGTGTGTCACAGGGACCTTGGTTGGCCTCTTAAATACTCGAGACAGTGCACTGGTGCAGAATTTTGCCTTGCCTGGATTCACATTTACGGGTTACCTCTTGAACTTTGGAGAAAAGAAACCTTCAACATTATCACGGGAGAACTGGGAATGATTACTTGTGCTGACTAGGGTACTGAGTTCAGACATAGGACAGACTTTGCTTGAGTAATGTTGAGACTGAAAAGGTCATTGCAGAGGGAGAAGCAGCTATTAGTTTGGGCTGGACACGACTTTTGCACTGCAAATACTTATTGAGGAGAAAGAGGCAGAGTTGTAGTTATTAAAAATGACAGAGGACCATTAAGGGAGGATATACCCCACCTATAACTTTCATAAAAGATGGAGGGGGGGGACTGGATAATGGTCAAATTGATGGAGGAGCATTAAACCCTGCACCATGGATATACTCAAAACTTTGCAAAGTTGGTGCCACCATCGGTAAGTCTAGCAAAAGCCTTCATTCAAACACAATCACCCAATATAATCCATTAATTACTAAACCTTCCTTCCATTTATCATCGTCCCCCACCCACCAACTGCCAACTGATTGCGTTGAACCCTTCATTACTCCACTACCACTGACCACCATTCACAGATTTCACACCCCCTTATAATCTATCCTAGAGTCATTCTTCTAACTCTGCACTTACATACCAACACAGAAAGACTGCTTCTAAATATGGAGAATAAGGAGGGCTCTTCATCAAGGAGCAGAGCAGTGCGAGGGGTGGTGGTTGTTCTCTGGGAAGATTTCAGAGTGGTTCTTCTTCTGGCAGTGCTCTTAATTACTTGGGAAGTGGAATTTTAGATTGAATATATGATAAGGGTAAGGATGTGAATGCTCTTTTTTAGCTGGAGGAAAGAATACCATAGATTTATGGTAGAGCTGCTGGGAGATCGAAGGGACAAGTACTGTGAAGAGTGGTCTAGCAAAACAAATGGAGAAGATTGCTGCTAACAAAGTGTGTCGGTAGGAAGAGTCTAATGTGTGGAAGTGTGTCAGTAGGAAGAGGCTAATATCTCAGCGGCAGTAGAAAACCCCTTTTTGGAGGCAATTTTGCATCTAGAGGCAATAGGCCCCAAGTGAGGTTGCATCTAGCACTTAAACAACAGTCTGAGGTGTCACTAACTTATCCCAGTCAGAAATGGTAAGTACAGAGGGGTGAGTTAGAGGAAAATGAAGTTCTTTGGGAAAGAGTTGCAGACTGATGCTCGAAAGCTTGGAGAAATCACTATTCAGACTCAGAAATCGAATAGGAGAAACAAAGTTGAATGGTTGCATTATTTTAAAGGCCAGGAGAAAAACAAGTTCAAGATGTTTAATCAGTCCTACTACTCTGCTACCATGTTGAAAAGGAGAAAACAAGTTCAAGAAATCACTCTGCTACCATGTGAGAAATCATGATAGAAGGAGAGATTGAGAAAAGAAAAGAGAGAAGAGAGAACCAGAGGAACGTGAAGAGAAAAGAGGTCTAGAGTGTGTACTAGTCTCTAGCCTCTAATTCATTAATATAAGAAGTGGGAGCATTCCCCGCATCTCCATCTTTGATTTTGATATGAACAGATTTGACCTTTTCTGATTTCATGAGGAACAATTTTTTACCTTTTCAACAAACTTAATCAGGTTCTTAGAGAGCAATAAAAGAACAAAGATTCACTGTTCTAAAAAAGTTATTATAAGAAGTGCACTTTGACAAATTTCAATTGTGCCCTTACTAATGAGTGGGCCACTAATGCGGAAACAGAGGACAACTAACTCCACGTGTACTACTCTCCTGCAATACCTTACTAACCAAATTTAAACAAATTACAAAATACCTTTTAACATAAAATTACCGAAATACCCCTGATTTTAACTGAAGCTCTTTGGGTGTAATTGAAATGTGCATCGAAATTTTATTGCTTTGGGCATGTTGTGCAGACTAACTCCCTACTTCCTAGCTCCATTATTTGAAAGTGCTGGGGTAAAGTTATCCACTTCAGAATCTCGAAAAAAAGAAGCTATCTACTTCAGCTCCCACAAAGCCCCCCTCAATGGAGATGTAAAAACCTCCTCCTTTAGGCTGGATGGTTCGTAATTTGATGAGTCTTGTCCTGCCAAAGTTGGAGTGCTAAGAAACAGCTCAGGGTAGATTTTCCTTCTATACTTGGGACCAGCTGGTAGATGCACCTCTAAAGCTGATTCAAGAGCCTTACTTATGGGCACAATACTAACTTTTCCAGCAGTATGTTGGTCCCCTTCAAATCGAAGGAGAGTTTGCCTGGCCATCAAATGGGGCAGCAGCAACCACCCCCACTGCCACCCCAAGTGATTTAAGTGCATCTTGATGAGTTATCCTATTTTATAGGTGGAAGCTAAATATTATGGCAAAAGATCCGTTGGTCAGCCAATTGAGTGGCTGATAAACTAGCTCGAGATGGGGCCATGAGACATTCTCAAGCATGGAATCTCTCTGCCCAGAGTAGAGGTCCTCTCTGTTTGTACTTCATGTGCTGTTCTTATAAAGCCACAATGATTTTTCAAGCTTTCTGCAGCATAATGCTGGTGTAGTGCTGCTGGAACACCTCATGTATTCTTTGATAGCTTATTAATAAAAAGCTTCTGCCATTTCAAGAAAATGAAAATGGTTACATTCCTCTTTGTTGCTCTTGTAATTGTTCAAAACTCTATCCCTATCACTCACTGTTTGGAGGCTATGCAAATTACCCCAGCCAGACTATCATGGGGTTGAATTCTACAGAAAGTCAATCATTTTGATTCCTTGTGGAAGTGGTGTTTGCTGTTGATACCTCCAGAACTCCCTCCATATTGGTCCCACTTTGATGTGTTCTGATGACTTTTAGTTTCTCTTTTTGTTTTGTATTTCATTCTCTTAGGCATTGGTAAACTTTTTTTTTTTTTAATTATTCAATCTTCATACTTCTCAAGAAAATTGAAAAAGCATATAAAAAATTGACAATTAGTAATGAGATTCTGTTAGTGCACTAGTTATGGCTTGATTATACTGCATGTAAATGCCTGCTTCTCTGAAGTTAGGGTTAAAGTTTGTTAAATACACAAGCTTTCTGGTCCACTATCAAAATCTTAGATCTGTAGAATGCTCTTCATTTTACCTTGAAAGTTCTGGTATGTTAATAGTGAATATAAAAAAAATTCCATTTAATGTTATTGAATGAGAATTTTAATCTACTGCAGTAGCTAATGTGCTTGGTATGGCAAATGGAGAGTTTGAGTCTGACTTATCTGACTCCCAATCTCTTGGAACATCTGAGGTAACTAATGACACATTCTTGTTTTTTCTTTTTTTTTTTTTTTTTGAGAATGATGAGTACTTATATATTGATTTCAGAAGATCATTACATAAGGTAGTACTTGGTTACAACATCTTCTTTTTATATTCAATTAGAGAAATCTTTAGCAATTAAGCAAAAAGTACTGTCCCTGTTATAGTACATGCTCTGGCTGTTCCCTGCTTTGCTAGTAGGCTGCTATAGAATTAGCTGACTTCAATACCTTTGACCAGCTGACCTGCCATCCCTGAATTGTGTCTTGAATTTCATCTTAATAGGCTTTTAAGTGCCATTGGGCTGGGGAGTTTCCTTTTACCCACCTGATTGATAATTTTTAGTCTCCTTAAAAATTAGAAGCTTTTTCTCAGTAGCCTTTTAGAGTGTAATGCCTTCTAAAATTGCTCTTGTTTCTGCCCCAGCCGGCACCAAGAAAGCCAGCAAGATATTTCCATTGCAGTCCTTGAAGATTTCTCCAATCTCAGCTTTACCTGGGTTACCTAGGGACGAACCATATACATTTAGCTTGCTCCACCCTTCTTGAGGAGGTGCCCATTCCATCGTTTTTGTGCACTCGCAGCATCTGTAATATCTAACCTTGCTTCAGTGCATTATTTAGGCACATGTGGTAGTGGAGGCATTTTTTCCCAAGCTTGCTGACCATAGAAGGATACTTTGAATAATTTTCTCAATTACCCCTCCAAGAGTAGATCTGATAGTATTGAAGGTCCTGCTATTTCATTCAAGCCTTATCTGTCAGGGAATGACAGCTAGAGCTGAATTCCACAAAGTCCTTTCTGCTGATGGTAAAGGCCATTGCTGTCCCATTTGCAACATCCGTTCAAAAGATCTTGGCAAACACAATGGAATGCCAAATTTGAGCAATACCGCATTCCACATATTATGGGTGAATGTGCAATAAAGAAATAAGTGATTTAGATCTTCCTCCATATCACCACATAGTTTACACAAAGAATTTATCACCATTTACCCCTTTTTGATTAGCTGGTCACTAGTGATGATTTTAGAAAGAGTTGCTGCGCATAGGAACTGTTGAAGTAATTGATAAAACATTGATCTCACCGGTTTGCTTTCTTGTGCTCAAAATATTTCTTTCACACTGACTTCACTATTCACATTCTCTTATTTTTCTTGGCATCTCAATGTTTTAGTGTGAAGAAACAGGAAACACTTATAAAAGGAGTTGTAAATTTTCACCAGCTTTTTTCTGACTTAAAATATTCTATTAAAATTTTAAAAGTGAGTGAGGTGTGCTTTGAATGTTGTGAATGGACAGAGAACTATTTACATGTATCTTTTGTGGTGGAACTCGACAGTTAACATGTTGTAGTTGGTATCATGAGTATGTTTTTTCTGTGGACCGCTCTAGTCCTTGTCTTCAGTTTTCTTCCACTGTTCTCCTTGCCTGCTTTATCTATGTTTTTTCCTTCTTATTGTAGAATTATAGGATTAAGCAGCGAGAGTGTGAGAGAAAATAGGAGAGGATGGCTCTGGTAAGAAGAGAAAGAAGATTGGAATTAAATTGATGATGCTGTGAGGCTTCTTCCCTACTTGTCCCTTTTATCTATAGTCAATCAAAAAAACTAAGTTTACAAGACTACCCTTAGGGTTACATGAATAATCCTAATACAACTATGACTCTAATTCTAATCCTATTCTAAGTACAATATATGAATTATAATAAAATTCCTGAACCATGCATCAATGTCCTACTATAATTACAACTCATATGTTTAGACACTCATCATGTGCACGTGTCTCAACACTTATAAAAGTCTCATTCAGGAAATAAGAAGATGGTTGAGTGATTTTTCTCATGTCTACTGAAGCTGAATCTGGAATTTTGTTTTGTGTTGTGCACCTCTTTTTCATGCTTTTTTCATTTTTTTAGACACTGGTGCAGCATTTTGCTCATCATATGGACTGTTCGCCCAGTACATGCATATATTAGGCTTTTATCACTAAATTATATTATTAATTAGTTAAGTAGAAGGTCATGTGTTGTATCCACCAGGATACATCCATATATTTGTTGATATTGCTTCTATTTTTTGTGTTTTTTTCCTTGTCTACAAAGTCTTTACCTTGTTTTTACTATTTTTTATGATTTAGTTCTATTCCTGTCATTGTTTTATAATTCTTGATAAAGTGTGCTTTATTTTTTTTTAAATGGATAAAGTGGGATTTATCAATCCAAAAGCAAGAGCCTAAAATGCTATATTTTCTAGCAAGAGGCCACCTATCAACAAGATATTGTAGGCTGACACCTTCCTCATTAAAGAATCAGCTAAACTATTAGCCGATCAATTTACAATTAGCTAAGCCAACATTCAAAAAAAAAAAAGAAAAATATTCAAAAAAAATTTTGTAGAGCCACGAACAATTCAAGAATCAGCTAAGCCATTAGCCAGTGGTGTAACTTTTGAATCTTGGTTATTTTGATCATAGTTATAGGAAGTTGTTGTCTTTCATGACTACAAAGTTATTATTCTAGGTTGGTGCTTCTGGACATGGCTACATTTGGTCAATTACGGACATGGGCCATGGAGAAGAATGGAAGCAATCGATTGCACCAGTTTCTGCAGATAAACTTCCTGAGTTTGTCCGTGGGTTACATTCTGATCTGGACTTGTCTGCCCAAGATGTTGGTACACTTCCTACATCTGGGGAATTGAAGCCTGAATCTGTCATTGATTCTGATGATGATACTAATGAGGAGTTTAAGGGTGATAATGCTTCTTTTGAGAAAGAGGTAATTATGTTAAAATGGAGTTGTGTGCAGTCCGATACTTGTGTTTATGTTTGAAAATCTTAATTCTAGTTTGATTGTATTGTCAGGTTGAGGCCACTTTTCTAAGGGCCGTCCATGAAGGAGTGCCGCAAGAACATGTGCAGTTGGAAATTAAGTCACTTCGGTAAAGCCTCTGTTTTTTTCCTGTTCTTTTTTCTTTAACAACTGTCTTACATTATGTGCAAAACTAGTTGCTAAACTGCAACAATAAGCAATAATGTAAATTAAGTTAACTACTACTGTTTGGAGGAATTAAAAAACAAAAACAAAACGAAAGAAAGAACAAGGAAAGAAGGGGAAAGAAGATATGATACACACAATTGTTTTTGTTTTGGATTGCATTGATGTTCCAATACTTGTTGAGGTACAGAAATACATTGGTTTTACAAACATTTTATGGGGGGCCCTCACCTCAAGATGAGGGAGGGAGACTCCATCTTTAGCTAAGCTGTCAGCAAGAGAATTTGCTAATATTGGCACATGCCTCCATGTACAATTGATTCTTTCTCCCAATTTCAAGAATTCCATGAATGATACGATAAGCCTTTTTGGTAGAAGAGTTAGATAAGCAGAAATACCTTTGAGGTGGCTGGTACTTTTCATGCCCATCTGGCTTGATGGGCTTGCCTTTGTTGACATTGTGCAATAGTTAGATAAGCAGATCTATAGTGAACTCCCCACTCATGCTTGGTGTCCATATCAGTTGATCATTTTTTTTTTTTTTTGAGGAAAGTGTTTTCATTTTATTTAGCTGAAAATTCAGACAATTGACTTCTCAGATTACAGTGCTCTCAGGGCGGTTCCCTGACCTCAAGATGAGGTAGGGAGACACCCTCTTTTGCCAATGCATCAGCATTGGAATTCACGCAGATCTTGGAACATGGTTCCAAGTACAATTTGTTTTCCTCCCTAAATCCCAGATTTCTCTAAAAATAGTGATGAGTCTCCAAGGGGGGGCGGATGTTATCTTGCACCATCGAATCACATTCAAACTGTCTCCTTCCTCTTGCAATGCACCTGCCAACTTTTCATTGAAGATTCACAATCCTTTGAGTACTGCCATAGTTTCAGCCTCAGTTGCCTTCGTGTGATCTGAAAACCCTCCAAAGCCAGCTGGCCCTGGATTACCAAAAGATGAACCGTCCACATTTAATTTGGTCACCCCATGAACTGGTGGTGTCCAAGGTAGTTGAGCTGGTTGTTGTTGTGGAATTCCCAATGCTGCCACCGTGGCCCAAGAGGCCCTGAGGTCTGCTGCAGAGTAGCATAGGAACTCTTTCGGAGTGATCAGCCAACTAATTGTGTCTATGAGAAGTTTCTGCTAGAGCATTCTCATTCAACGATTTGTTTGAGAAAACTCCTATTTCTTTCCCCCCAAAGGGACCATGTAATAAAAACCAAGGCTGGTCCTAATCATTAGTTTTCCTCTTTTACTCATCTATAACTCATCAATCTGCTTTGTTATAGCTTGAAGGTCTGGTGGCAGCACGATGTCTAGCTGGAACTTGTCAGAAAAAATTCCCATAGCTTCTTGGAGTATGAACACCCAATCATCAAATGTTGTACTGATTCGTTGGTCTCTCCACATAGTAGGCATGCAAGGGAGGGGAGTATCATACCTCTCTGAGCCAGATTGTCTCTGGTTAATAGTTTTTTCCTCAGTGCTGACCATAGGAAGAATTTGACTTTAGCGGGAATCCTTGCTTTCCATGCCCAACTTGCAGGATGGCACTGCAAGTGGCGACAGTGGGTCGCCTTGTCTAATACCCCTTTCCCCTTTGAAGTATCCAAATAATCCTCCGTTAATGGAGACAGAATATCGGGTCGAAGAATTACAGGAGAAGATCCATTTTCTCCATCGTATGCCAAATCCCATTGCTTTCATGACTAAGTCCAAATATCTCCAATTCACCCGGTCGAAGGCTTTTTCCAGGTCTAACTTTAGCCTCAGTTTTGGTTCAGCATTGCTTGGAGAGAAGATCAACCACTTCGTGTACCAGCATTGCCGAGTCAGTAATTTGCCTCGAAGTCATAAAAACACTGTTCTTTGCTGATTATATGGGGCAGAACTGACTTTAATCTTGCAGCAAGGACTCTAGCTAGTATCTTATGTCCCGGAGACTAGGCTGATTGGCTTGAAGTCCCTGATTTGTTCCGCCCCATCTTTCTTCGGGACAACTGCGATAATAGGTGGGCAATACTTTTTTGAGTCAGGCCATTCTCATAGAAATTCTGGAAGAGGGATGGCAAATAGTCCTTCATAAAATGCCATGTTTCTCTGAAAAACTCCCCATTAAACCCGTCTGGGCCAGGAGCTTTGTCCATGGGCAGGGTGGTGACCGCATACTCAATTTCTTCCATGGAGAATGGTACTTCGATCACATTCCTTTGCTGCTGAGACAATTGTAGGAAAGGCAGACCTTCCATGCAAGGTCTGTACTCCTCATTCGATCCATATAGGTTTTTAAAAAAATTAAGAACCTCCTTTGTTATACTGTCTCGATCTGAGATTGGTTCAGCATCAATCAGCAGTGAGTTGATTCTATTCTTTCTCCTAGACGAGGCAATCGAGTGGAAGAATTTGGAATTAGTCTCCTTCTTTTAACCAATGAAATCGTGTCCGCTGTTTCCAGTATATATTTTGTCTATGATTAATGCATCTTAACAGATCCGACGAGGCTTCCCTATCATAGAACTCATCCTGGGACAAGTGTCTCTCCTCTTTAATGGAGTCCAGCCCATCAATGTGAAGCTTGAGAAGACTCTTTTGAGCTGCCGAGGTCGCTCTTTGTTGTTTCACCCATGTAATTATGCTTGCTTTGAGACTTTTGAGCTTCACCGCTAAATTACCCATCCCTTTGCCTGCTGTTTACATTCATGTTGTCCCACCACATTTTGAGCTTGGAGCAAAAGTCCCGGTCCTGCAGCCATGTGTTTTCAAACCGGAAAGGCTTCTTTCCCCACTAATTCAATCTGGTATCTAGGAATATTGGCCAGTGGTCTAAGACCACTTTGCCCAGCACCTTTCTAGTGACATTGGTATAGGTACGCAGCCATTCGGGGGAGGCGAGGAAGCGGTCAATTCTGGACATAATCGGTTGCTATTGTTGGATACTCCAAGTGAATATTTTTTCCGCTTGTGGGGATTTCTTCCCAGCTCGCTGCGATAAAGTCATTGAAGTTTCTCATTGTTGTAGTAATTCTTGTTGCTTGCGGGGATTTCTCTACTCGAAACGGGTAGCATTAAAATCGCCCGCCAGCAACCATGGTCCATCCCATCTGTTTAGAATGTCTCCCATTTCCTCCCAAAATTGAGCACAATTACTATGTGAGCACGGGCCTTAGATACCACCTATATTCCAACTTATATTCTGTGATTTGTCTCGAATTCTAATTCCCAGGCAGAAAGCTCCTTTTTCACTGTCTTCAATATGGAATAGAGAAGAATCCCAAGCAGCTAAAATTCCCATAGAGGCTCCATAAGCGTTCACAGTGAGCCATTCAGGTTGAGAGAAGGGATTAATTGCCTAACAATTTCGTCACTCATGTCTTGCATCTTGGTCTCTTGCAAATAACAAAGTTCACTTCATTAGATAGTAGAACACTTCTGATATTGGCTTTTTTAATGGGGCCACCAATTCCCCTTACATTCCATGATATTAATTTCATAATTAAGGATCAGAGCGTCTGCTAACTCCTTGCCTGACAAAACGTCTCCCCCGTGGTGCTGGATTTGTCCCTATCGGGTTCTCGGGGTGTTCTTGGTTATATCTTATTTCCTCCATTATCAGTGCAAGACAAGTAATCAGTTCCCAGTCTGCCTCAGAATGCCTGCTTTATTTTACTCCCGCACTTTCCATCCAGGATCTTGTCGCCGAGCCATAGGGAATGGTTCGGTCTCTAGATGTGGGGTGGAGAGCTTCAACGGGGTGCTGTGAGAAGACTGTTTCTGTTTCTGCTGAAATTTTTTGTGGTGTCTTCTATCAATTATTTTGCCAGTTCCTGATTCTCCACACATTCCAGATCCTCATATTGTTCAGCCATCAATTGTTCAGGAGTGGGATTTTTTGGGCTTGCTGGCAGTGTGGCAGCTCGTGGGTCGCTACCGGTACGGGAGGGGCGAGAGGGACAATTCATTCGCGGGGCAATAGAATTACTCCTTTCCGACAGAGAAGATGGGGGAGAAGGATTTCGGCGACTGTAGGTGTGAAGAAAAGTGGCTGCTCTGCGTACCTGACCTGTAGCGTTGGCCGTTGTTCCATCGGGTGAGAATATCGGGTTATTAAATAGGCTCTGAGGGGAGGGGAGATCCCGGTTGTAACAAGCGGTCGCAATCTCGATGGCTGAAAATCTGTTTGCATGGTCAAAGACCATGAGCGATCCCCTGTTTTATCCATTTGTAGGCTGCAGAGGGTGGTCATGTTGCGCCTCTCCCTCTGCATCTACCTCTGACATGGCGTGTGAGCAGTGGCCTATTTGGCCGGTAGAGTTCTGAAGGGTTGTACTTCGCGCGTGCAGGCATAAGTTTGAATTTTTGCTTCGGCTGGATATCCATCGACTCAGAGAGAACTCAGGTGATTCAGCCGGTCTGAGTTGCTCATGTGCCGAGTCAGGACTCTCTCTGGGACTTGGCGTCGCCTTCTCCGACGACGGTGATGGAGTGGGATGCTCAGGAACTCCCAGTACCGTAAATGTTCTCTGCTCCGCTGTAATGGTGCGTGTGCCACCCAGTGGCCATCTGTTGTTCCATCGAATGTATCCTCTCGCCACCTGCATCTGCTTTCTTGAGATTGTAGCCTCGTCTAGGAAGATCAGCTCTCCAAAGGCATTAAATATGCTTTGGAGGACTCTTTCTCCCCAAATTTCCATCGATATGCCGAGTACGCTCAACCATGTTTCACTGGCGGGTTTGCTCTTTTCTGTGCGCCAAGGGAGAACCTTTTCGAAGGCTCCATTGTCGCTCTTGGACCAGGCTTCACAGAGTACTTGGCAATCGTTGGCTGTCTGGAGCCAGACGAGCCATTTTCGAGGCTTAGGAAGGAGAAGGTAGGGCGGTAGGGAAGGGATAAGGCACACTCAACCCACTCCACTATTTCTTCTCCCTTTTGCACACTGCTGATTGTTTGAACTATGGCCGCAGCGATTAGTCTTTGTTCTCCTTCCGTCCATTCCTCCTCTTTGATATTTATCCGTCTTGCGGGGGGCCGACTACTTTTCTGGGAGTCGAAGGTGGAGTAATCTCCGTTGCAGGCATCGCCGTTCCAGGAAACGCCATTCATCGCTTTTGCTGGTATGTGAACTTGGGCCAATGTTTTCCCTTCCCATTTGTGAATAATCATGAAGATCTCTTTTGGCTCAGGTGAGATGATGAATAAGAAAGTTTTTTTTTCCGCTCCTCACGATCCTGACCTCACTCCTGGAATGGCTTTCTGCAAGAAGCTTCAATAATGTAGTCATACATTCGTTCAAGATGCTCGCTGGAAATTTCACGAAGGATCTCTTTTCCCCTTTCATCACCGAGAGTTTTAAGCTTGTCGCTGCGAGCCCATTCGATTTGTCCATCCATTCTTCAATGTTTAGGATAGACTCGTCAAACCTGAGAAGTCTAGAATGAAGGGGTTCCCTCAGGTTTTTCCTTCTTCTTGATACGACAATCCAGTCCCCATCCTCCTCCTCAATGGCTCTCTGTCGAGGAGTTTCGGTAACCTCTTCCTCACCTAGCTGTCCGGCGTCGTCGTTGGAAACTCCTCTTTCGTCGCATCACTTTCCGCTCATCCTCAGGTTGCATCGGTCCCATATGAGTTGATCATCAATCATCACATTGTGTCTTAAAGTAGAATTTTGATAAGGTGTGATCCAGTTAATGGAGCTCTAGTGCTTCTTCGTCATTTCATTTTCTTGTGAAATTCCCTCTCTAGTCAATGCTTCTTGCATGTCTGCCTTGTAAAAAGTCTTGGATTTTGGAATTCGGGATTCTTGTCACCTAGAATAATCTAGGGAAGGTTTGCATCAAGGGTTGTTAGTGTGCCATGCATCAGCCTAGAAATCAACTTGATCATCCCTTCCCTGCAGAAATTCTACCACAGACCTGAACGTGCCCCATAATCTCTGCATTTGATTCCAAACTGGTGAAAAAGAGGTAGTAGGATGCCACCCCAAAATCCATTCAAAGTCCGAGATGTTAAAGCTTGTTGTGGACGAAAGAGGCCCATAGTGGAGGTTGGGGTTGGTTGGCCCGCAGAGCGTTGTTAAGATGTTTAATACGATGTATCCCCCGGCCCCCAAAGTGCTTGGGTAACATACCTCTTCCCATTTGACAAGGTGCTTGAAAGAGTCGTTGGCTCCCCTCCATCAGAACTGTCTCATAATTTTCTCTATCTCATTTGCCACTCCATTTGGACATTGAATGAAGAAAAACATATAAGAAAGGACGCCTATCATGCAAAATTGGAAGATAATAAGTCTTTTGGCTTTAGAGATGTTTTCCTTTTTACATTGCTTGTCTTTATTGCATTTTCTCCAACACCGGATGCCATATATTCTTCTTAATCCTCCCCTAGAACACAAGGAGACTGAGGTCCACCAGAGGAATAGTCCCGATTCCACAGCCCAGCTCCCTAGCCACCTCAGCTAGGAGGTTTATAGAATGTTTCCTCCAATGAGAGTGGTTTTCCTTCAGTTGATCTTCCCGTAGATAAATCCATTAATGACAACCCAACCTTCAGTCTTTGGATTTGCAATAAGTTGCCTTCTCAAAAAACATCATATCGTTCGCGAACTGTACTGGTGGAAGCTTCATGTCTAGGGTGGCCTGTGGGTCGACCCTAGCGGAATTAGTTGCCCAAATAAAGCAATTATTCCTTTGATGACAATATTAAAAAGGAGTGTTGTCTAACCTTGTGCTCTTTGAAAGTAACCAAAGAGGCCTCCGTGAATAGAGACAAAGAACCTTTAGGATGAAACGCTAGTATGTCCACCTTCTCCATGGTATGCCAAAACCCATTTCTTTCATGATCAGATCTAAATACCTCCAGTTGACCCGGTGAAAGGCTTTTCTAAGTCAAGCTTGAGTAGAAATTATGGTTTTGCTTGTTTAGTATATAGGTCGAGTGCTTCATGTACCAACATTGCCAAGTCCAAAATCTACCTTCTTGGGAGAAATGCACTCTACTCTTTGTTGATGATCGATGGGAGAATAACCTCTAATCTTATTGCGAGTACCTTAGCGATTATTTTATATATCCTTGAGACTAGGCTTATCAGCTTGAAGTCCTTTACGTGCTCTACACCCTCTTTCTTTTGCACTAAAGCAATTATGTATTCCCAATACTTTTCTGTGTTATGTCATTCTCATCAAAGTCTTCAAATAAGGTAAGTCTTCTTTCATAAAATGCCATGCTTTTTTCTCCACCTGCATACTCATATAAGTTGAATTTTGATGGATCCTCCCTGGGCAACCATAGTCCAAGGGGTGTTGGAGGTGTAATCAGAAATCATATGGGTAACATTCTCCTAACTTATGCCGGGCCAATTGGCATCACTGATTCTATTACGACTGAAGTGAAAAGTCTGTTACAAGGGTTAAAGTGTTTCCTGAATTCCCATTTTATTGGGCATTGCATGTTAAGGGTGACTCTAAAGTGAATATTCAATGGTGCCAGAATGATTTTAGGGCTCTATGGAGATTGCAATCCATTGTAAATGAAATTTATGATCTTCCTAGTGTCGTTGTTCGTTGGAACCATGCGATTAGGAGTGGGAATGGGAGAGCTGATGGTTTTCCAAGGCAAGGGAACTCTGAGCAACTTTTGGTTGTTTGAATTCCTAGCTAGTTGTATGGTCGATTGCCCAATTGGGCTGTATACTATATATTTATTTTATGAATAAATGCAATACCAACTTTCAAAATAAAATAAAATAAAAATAAAATGGCATACTTCACAAAAGAATCACTAGAGCTTTTATCCTTCGGCATGGTATTGAACCTGTCCAAACCAAGAGCTTTATCGTTCGGTATTGGGGATAATATTTTTTCAATCTCCTCCATTGTAAAGGGGCATCGAGCCCATTTTCTCCTCTTGATTCAGTTGAAGAAATGAGA
Source organism: Aristolochia contorta (assembly GCA_022405105.1). Lineage (NCBI taxonomy): Eukaryota > Viridiplantae > Streptophyta > Magnoliopsida > Piperales > Aristolochiaceae > Aristolochia > Aristolochia contorta. The sequence goes on from CM039667.1 coordinate 14,054,537, forward strand.
GGCCCTCGATGTGTGATTCACTAGAATCATCCTTGTTGTATTGTTCATGAAATATCTTACAATTTTCTCAATGATGCATTCTCTCTCCGAGATGAGCTCCCCTTCAATCAAGAGAGAACTGATGAGGAATCTATTGAGATAGCTTCATTACTTGATGAGTTAAATATGACATTCCTAAAGAGAGATCAGATGGATGAATTATTATGGAGGCCTCATCCCTTGGGGCATTACTCAGTTAGCACAGTTTACTCTTGCTTAACTGATCGTGGACATCACCCTCATCAGGCTGCAAAAGCTTAGACACTTTCCTTCCCAAGGAAACAAGCTTTTTTTGTGTGGTGCTGTCTAAGAGGAAGATTGCCCACAACGGACGCACTATTAAGGAGAGGAATTCTGATCCAGGATGCTGCATGCCCTTTATGTAACTCTGAGAGTGAATCTTTTAATCACCTTTTATTGCGTTGCACATATAGCTGGAAGGTATGTACATTTTTCATAGATAAATTCGGACTAAACTTCCCCATTCTTCAAGATCTTTGCAACATTATTGCTCTTATCGGATCTCTTGGCCTTGGAGGCAAAGGACTATTGATGATTAGTTGTTGCTTGGGCTACATTCCTTGGTTGTTGTGGAAAGAAAGAAACAACTGAATTTTTCAAAACAAAAGTACTTCTTGGCCTGACTTATGCCAACGCATTATTCACCAAATTGTATGTTGGTTGAAAGTGCAGAAAATTTTCAAAAACATAGTGGGAGGTACAATCTGGAATTCTTGGTCTCCATATGCTTTTGAAAAGGGGGGGAAGGTTCTCAAAATTATTGCATGGGTCCCTCCACCGAGGTATGCTTATAAGCTGAATTTTGATGGGTCGTCATTTGGAAACCCGAGGCTGGCAGGTGTGGGTGGACTAATCTGTAACTCTTCTGGGGACATATTGCTCACTTATTAATGCCCGATTGGCACCATTGATTCTTCAATTACCGAAACGAAAAGTTTGCTTCACGGCCTCAAATACTTCTTTAAGTTCCATTTGTGGGGCCACTACATTTTGAGGGTGACTCACATGTTCTAATCCAATAGTGCAAGAAGGACCTCAAGCCTCCTTGGAGTCTTCTTCCCATTATTGATGAAATTAGAGATTTTGCATCTATTGTCACTAGTTGGAGTCATGTACTACGTAGTACAAATGGTAAAGCGGATGAATTAGCTAAAAAAGGGGCTCATGAGCAACATCTCCTTACATCCACGTCAACAATTTCTATTATGTATTTCTTTTGCCTAATTGGGTTATAATGAATAAAATCACAACTTTCAAAAAAAAAAAAAAAATTCCACTAGAAGACAAAACATCCTGTTGTTGGCTTTTTTAGGGGTCCACCAACTCCCCTTACATCCACGTCAACAATTTCATTTTAAGGAGCTTCGCTTCTTCAGACTCCCCTTCTAATGACGCATCCCTTTCCTCTGCGGTGGCCTAGTGCCTGCCACGTGAGCTGTCCTGACCTCCTCCATTATTTGTGCTAGACGTATGATAAATGCTCAGTCTTCGTCCGCATATCTTCCGGTGTGCTATACCATGCTCTTCACCCTTGAGGGGACCACAAGGCCTCTGAAGAAGGTGTTGTGGTGCTGTGAGTTAGGGAGCAAGACTTTGTTCGGATGGTGAGTATGAATCTGGTTCATGTTTCGTAAGTGACAGGTTTTGGTTTAGTCAGTTGGTTCCATTTAGGCGCAGTCTCCATGACCATTAGCCTTCCGACAATGGTAGAAGAAAGAGAAAAATTGAATCTTTAGCTTCCGACCACACTACAGATAACGTCAACAGCAGCAGCAGCACGGTTCTAGCGATTTAGCAACAGTAAAAAAATCCCTTTTGAGGGCACAAAGATGTGCATCTAGCACTTATACACTAGTACAACCTATAGCTCACAACCGTGGCAGGGAGAAAGAAGAAGAAAATGATTCTTTTGTTATTCTCAGCAGCAGAAATTTATTCCAGCCTTTACAATCCATAACTAACTGAAGTTTGGTAAAATTACTAAACTACCCCTGACTCGTAACAGAGTATGGTGACCAAAATACCCGTCTTTAACATTGGTTTTTTTACAAAAATAGAAGTGTTACTTGTCTATATTGTGACTGTTGATTTGAAATGTTAATTGAGTACACTATGAGTACCACAATAAGAGAATCACCGGTAGTTTAGTGTTACTCGTCTATATTGTGACTGTTGATTTGAAATGTTAATTGAGTACACTATGAGTACCACAATAAGAGAATCACCGGTAGTTTTCAGAGAACTCTCTGTTTCTCTAAACTACTATGTATGCTGACTGTATTTTCCTTAGTTTATACTTTTCTTGTGATTGGGTACCTGTGGAACTTCTTGTTAGCTGTAGATGTTTTTTATACTATTTTGTTCTTCTTACTGGTGCCCATTGTTGTTGTTAACTGTCAGGATGTCCTACAATATGGAGTCTACTCATGTTGTTGCGGCAGTATTTTATTCAATCATGAAATTGGCTTTAAAAGCTCCTCTCAATAGCTATGGTAAATTTTCTGTTTTTTTCCTTTCTTGTAGTACTGCATGAGTCTTGCTTTGAATTGGATTCTAGGGAAAAGGTCCTGGGAACTTTCCACCATTACTTTGAGACTTCTTTTTTAAGTGGGTCTTATAAGTACCCTTTTCATAAGATGGAGTTATTATATGTGAGGAATAAATTAAATTTAGTACTTGAAAATATTATTCTACACAGAAAGCACCTGTCTACAGATTTCTAGGTGACTAGGTGAATGTTTTAAAGCACAGGAAAACTGTCATCTTTCCGTCTTTTCTTTGAAAGAGGAACATTTCATTTAGCAGGTAGAAACAGCCTCCTTGTCTTTGAAAAAAGTTTGTTAAAAAAACGTTTTCATAGCAGATTGTGTATTGATGGCGATTGCATTCTTCTAACTGGGTGGTGCTGCAGAAAGTTTAATCCTCCGTAGCATTATTCCAAGATTTATGATGAAATTAGGGATCGATCTGCTCAATTTCTTTTTTTTTTTTTTTTTTTTTTGGCATTTAGTACCCAAAGTTAGCCAACTCGTTGGCAGACTCTTTAGCTGGACAAACCTTTGTTGCAAGTTGTCCTCCTCTTGTGAGCTTAGTACAGGTTTCTCTCTTGCTTTGCCTTCAATCAAATTGTGGATAAAAAATGAAAAAAAAAAATCAAATTTGCCTTTCTGAAAAAAACAAATTATTGAAGGCTGTGATGAATTCAATCGAGGAGGGAGGGCCCTTATGATGAGAGATAGCAGGCTCATTACTCTTTAGCATAAAATCATCTGGTCTAATGGTAGCGGTAGGAACAAGGGGCCAGTACAAAAGGGACCGTTGGCTAAATCAAGGATTTCTTGAAAACAATGCCTATAATATCAGGGAGGTATTCCTCTTCTAGATGTACTGGCTGATAATTAGAGTCGATGTCAACATCGATGTGGCTGGCCTGAAAATTTTCAAACAAAAATTTTTAAATTGTTTTAATTCTGCATAACTGATAAAGATGGAAGTCATAAATTGCTAAAATGTTGATGTGACCAACATTTTTAGGTCTTTTGCATTAAGAAGACCATATGTCACATAGACCTGTTGGAAGTCTCCACTATGCAGTAAGTTTAATGAAATGTGGTGAAAGATCCTTCAAATCTCATGTGATGAGAGATTCTTAATTCTATTCAGTAAGATTTATACAATGTGGTGAAAGATCCATAAGATCTCTTGTGGAGAGAGATTCTTAAATTTGTATTCGGTAAGATCTGTGAAATGTGGTAAAAGATCTGTGAAAGATCTATAAAAATATCATGTCATAAAGGATCCTTAAAACATCATGTGATGAAAGTTTTCTAAAATTTTGCCACTTCAAGATATCAAGGGGCAATCATTGTCACTACTATTTCAAACATAATTCCTTCTTTTCATACTGAAATATATAAATAATGCGACTCAGTATGTTGACTTCGTATATTTTAGGAGAATTGCTTCTGAGCGTACGGAAGGAGCTCAACAAATGGAAGGAGGAGCTTTTGAAGCATTTCTGTCAGGATATGGATGATGAGGTAATAAGTACTCTTATTTATATTGGTCAAAAATAAAAAACGAGAGAGCGAGATGGAGGAGATGGTGGTGGGGGTTATTCTCATTATCAGACTCCTTGATAAGCTATTTAAGGTCCATTCCTTGTTTTATATATTTAAAAACGTTAAATTAGCTCCTTATTTATCTTCGCATTGATGATTTCTTCATTCTCCTTTAACCATTATGAGGGAAAATAATTCATCATTTCCTTCCTTTGCTTGTTCTATGTTTTTCTGGTAGTCCATCTCGGTTTTCGATCTTCTTCTTCGTTTTTTATTTTTTTTTGTGAACAGTTAGAGAAAATGAATATGTGTGTAATTAGCACAAATCTGGAATTAGAATATGTCAGAATTGAACCTTGTTTAAAATGGTAGTTTAAAGAATCATTGCTGCTGGCTACAGACTTGCCTCTTGGGCAAGACTGATATATTGTGAATTAGGAGCAGATATGGATTATTCCAGGCTTGGGTGGCATTCCCCTTGAATTCTTTCAGTGATTTGGAGGTATAACAGTAAATTATTTTGAGATTTTTAGTAAGCAGTTTTGGTTTTTGGTTGGAAATGGTGCTTTTATTTATTGCTGGAATGATGTGTGGCTGCAGAATTTGGGCAGAAAATAGAGTTTCCACAAAAACAAGATAGAAGAAGAGTGACTTAAACATCCTTAATTCTGCTTTGATGTACCATGTCAAAATTCAAACTTTCTTTAAAGTGGTTTAAAGAATAATTGCAAATGAGGAGAAGAAAACAGAAGAAAGAGCAGAAGTGGAAGAGAGAAATGGAGAGAATAATTGCAAATGAGGAGAAGAAAACAGAAGAAAGAGCAGAAGTGGAAGAGAGAAACGAGAGAAAAATCTGATGTTGTCAGAGGATCTCAGGAGCTTAACTTTCCTCGCAAGTCTCAATCTATTATTAACTTTCAAAAAAGGGAAAAAACATATTCGTAGTGAGAGTATAGAAGTCTTACGTGAACTTGAGCATAGCTCAGTGGTCACATGGGTGGGTTTGTAATGAGAGGTCTTGGGTTCAAGTCTCTTAGGGCATTGAAATTGGAGTAAAAAATCACTTTCGAATATAGAAGTCTTTACCACTTATAAAAGACTGTTTTCCAACACTAGATAAACTTCTTCAATGCTAGGGAAGGAAGAAACACAAAAACTTATTCCTCGAGGAATAAGGTGAGCAGGAACCACTCATACAAGAGCATGGGTGTCAGCACACTCACAGCAGAAATAAATTTTCAATTACATGACTACCCTTCACTTGCTCTTTATATTTCAAACAGGGTAGGAACTGCCACTACCTATTCTGCTAAGATCCCTAAGATGCTTAATAATCAACAAGGAATACTGGAATCTATTTTTTGTTGGCCTTTTTCTACACTTACTGGTCATCAGCATTTGAGTGGTTGAGTTGGGCACAGTATCTTTTCTTTAATTCTTTTTTGACTCTCTTTGTTTTAGTTTTATCTACCCTGATCTACTTGTTCTTGGTTTAATGGTTTCCAGATTGAAATCATTATGAAGCTTGAAGAATTGAGCTCTGAGTCTGCTAAAGAATTTTCTCCATTGTTTTCAAAGGTATGCAGGATACTTCTGTGGAGAGTACTTCAAAATCTCTTCCATCTACATAATCGATGCCTCAGCTCATATCTGTGAATCAATAATAACTACTGGGATGTCTTGTGAGAGAGGGAGTCTCCCTAAGCTAGCTACGGCTTACGGAAACTCCTACCAACCTGCAATGTAATCAAAGTAGCATTGTATTAAACCCACATGGAATGGAATCAAACTCTTCAAAAAATAAATAAATAAATAAGAACTACTAGGATATATGATATTAGAACACTTCTTTTAAACATATTTGCCTACTTTTTTATTAGGGCTTAATAAACATAAGCAATGACATAACCTAATTTTTATAGTTTTTTCAGTCCTATTTGTGTAGAATTTCTATTTTTTCAGTTAATGGCCTAGTTTCTAAATTAAATTAACGGTGTTTAGTGTTGCTCTCATTGTCAGATTCTAGCAGAATTGTATGACCAGGACATTGTAACAGAGCCTGCTATATTGTCCTGGGCTTCTGAGAAAGCTGGAGCTGATGAATCAGATAAGATTTTCCTTAAGCAGGCTGAACCTTGGATCCAGGTATGGGTACCATACTGTCTTTTTGAATGATAGTTTCCATTTTTACAACTGAGGAAGAGTTCCATTTGTGGAAACAATTTTGGTGCCAGAAAGCAACAATTTTTTTCAAAACTTCTGTCTAGCACTTGCAATCAGACCATGCCTTCCAAGGGCAACTCTTGTATTCGGGCTCTCCAGCTTTGGAACTGTTTTTGCTTGAAGCATTTTAACACCTCAAGATAATGTATATATTTAAGCTGTAAGCCTAATCTGTGCATGAAATATGCGTCTGCAGTGGCTGAAGGAAGCAGAGGAGGAATCTAGTGATGAAAATGAGTGATAGAGTTGTTTCACTCCTTGAGCATTATATTTGTCCATAGTGGATGCATATTTGTCTGGTAGCACTTCTGAACGAGCATAATTTATGGCTCACGGACTATCCACTCGAAAACTTGATGCTGCCTTTGTTGACAAAGTGGACTTTGAGCTGCGATCTGCTGATGAGTGTGTGTATCTCGGACTGAAGTTTGCAGTTCTACATCATTCGGAAACCCAGCATATCCAGCATATCCGGTGTTTTAATGGGCGAAACATCTCACTTTTTGGGGGTTTACAGGATTTTGTATCTGAATATGGTACAATGTGTCCAAATATTTTACTTCTTTGAAGCAATTTGTGAATGATACAGGATGACCGAGTTCTTTAATTTTTTAGGCGAAATATTTTGTACGTGAATGTGATTCCACTGTTGTAAATTCAGGAAGCATAGGATTCTCCTAAATGTTTGAAACTTTGATTTTGTATCCTTTGTACATGATTTGATATTGAAACTTACGTTACTGCGTAAGAATTAAACTACATGATTTGATATTGAACAACAGGATACCCTTGCATTCACAGATTGAATGAACAATTTCAAACGGAGATTACTATTGAGACGTGAAGTGCCTGTGCTGTCAGAATCTTTCCTAATCGTGATTACTTGAACACAAACTTCATAGACGGTCTCTTGCTCGTCGGGGTGAATGCCGCTTCGGTAATTCTCTCTTGTTAAAAAATCTCGTTGCCAATCACTGGAAAAACTGCAAAGCACTTCGATTATCAGAGTGTATAGACTAATTTTTTTATTGAAACAGAAAAGCGCTGTAGATCTCTTAATAATGTATAAAGACGTTTCTTATAATGTGTAGAAATAAATTTTCCTTGTTAAGATATGTAAGATGTGATAATAAAAGTCTAAGTACCAAGGGATTATTATATATAATATTGGAGTAATGTTAGTTGCACTTTGTTAATCTAAGCTTTTAAAAATATAAAAAAATGTTTTTTATTTTATAAAAATTTTTATTCTAAAGGATAAACTCTAAGGGTTTAGATTTACATTATGTTGTGCTATGTCCATTCTTCGAGGTTGATTTCAAAATTGGCGATTCGGCTGATTCGGAGGCGACTTGGCAGACGATTGGGTAAGTGATTCGGAGGCAACTGCAAATTATTCTGTGACTCCTCCTGCAACTCGACAGACAATTCTTATTTGACTCGGCTGGCTATGCGTAATTGACTCAGCTGGTGATGCATAATTGACTCGTCTAGTGATTAGTAAATTGACTCATTGGAGACTCGGCGGTGACTCGGCACTCGACTCGGCACTCGACTCGGCACTCGACTCGTTTCTCGACTCGGCTCTAGTCTCTGCTCTCGACTCGGCTCTCGACTCGGTTTCGACTCGTCTCTCGACTCGGCTCTAGTCTCTACTCTCGACTCGGCTCTCGACTCGGTTTCGACTCGTATCTCGACTCGGCTCTAGTCTCTGCTCTCGACTAGGATTTTGACTCGCTCCTCGACTCTGCTCTCCACTCGCTCCTCGACACGCCATCGAATCGCCTCTCGACTCGGCTCTCGACTTGGCTCTCGACTCGCCCCTCGTCTCCGCTCTCCTCTCGCTCTTCGACTCGCTTTTCGACTCACCACTCGACTCGTGTCTCGACTCGCATCTCGACTCGCTTCACGACTCGTGTCTTGACTCGTGTCTCGACTCGTTTCTCGACTCGTTTCTCGACTCGCCTCACGACCTCTTGACTCGGCTCTCGACTCGCCTCTCGACTCGTCTCACGACTCGGCTCTCGACTCGGCTAACGACTCGGCACTCGACTCGGCTCACGACTTGGCTCACGACTCGCCTCTCAACTCGCCTCACGACTCGGATCTCAACTCGCCTCTCGACTCGCCTCTCGACTCGTTTCTCGACTCGGCTCTCGACTCGGCTCTCGACTCCCCTCTCGACTCGGCTCTCGACCTCTTGACTCGCCTCTCGACTCGCCTCTCGACCTCTTGACTCGCCTCTCGACTCGCCTCTCGACCTCTTGACTCGCCTATCGACTCGCCTCTCGACCTCTTGACTCGCCTCTCGACTCGCCTCTCGACTCGTATCTCGACGCAGGATGCGACTCGGCGGACGATTCGTAAAAACCTCGACATGTGACTCGTCGGACGATACGATATGAGGCTTGGCAGCGACTCGCCCACGGATGACTAATATTTTGGATTCTGTAAAAGACATCCCTGCTTTATAATAGAACAGTCTATAAAAAAAAAAAACCCTTGAAATCGCGCAGCTCCTTATCCGAAAGCGAAGAACAAAAGCAGTGTGCAGGAAAGCGGAAACTCTTCTTATAAACACTTCAGAATTTGAGAGGAAGAATTTCTCTTATAGAAACGGGAAAGATGTTATCCATGGCGATGGCTGGAACCAATGTTGTTCCATTTGCTCAATCCTCTTCTTCTTTCCCTTGTCAGAAGCTCGTCTGCAATTTACCTAGTACCTCGGTGTCTCTCACACCCAAAGTGTCGTCTTTTGTGAAAATTTCCCCCGTTTTGAGGATAAGATCAAGACCAGCCAAAAGGGAAGTCAGAGTAGCAACAGCAGCAGTTGAAGCAGTCGAGGAATTCTGGTTCACAAGTCCCAGAAGTATCCGAGCCTGCAGAAGTACAGGAGGTGTTCTCATTTGTTTTGTTTACTTTTGCATTTTTTTTTTTTCTAATTGTGTGGCGGTTTTCTCTCCAACTTTTGATTTCTGTATTGTGCCTCTGCAACCCTGTAGCGTGGGGGACTTCACAGTTTCGATAGGCAAATGTAACATTCCTTTAGCGCTCACTGACTTCCTGTTATATCCTCCTGCTATCCGTTGTTACGTCATACTTCTAAAGTTTCTTTCTACTTTTTGGAATTTCTTTCTGCTACAGATTTCGTTGTTTAACCAGTTTGTTTCGCATATGAAACTTTGTTTTTTATTCTGAATTATTTTGTTTTTAGACTTTTTTCTTGCGTTTTTTTCCTCTACTTTCGTCTCTGTGTCATACCTGACTGGTTTCTTATCGTGGGCTTTAATATCCTTTTTATTTGAAACTGCAGAAACTTGGAGTAGTTGTTAAGCCATTGGAGAAACCGAGGCTTGTTTTGAAGTTCATATGGATGGAGAAAAATATTGGTCTCGCACTAGACCAGGTTATACCAGGCCATGGAACAGTCCCGCTTAGTCCATACTACTTTTGGCCCAGAAAAGATGCATGGGAAGAGCTCAAATCCAAGCTCGAGAGCAAGCCATGGATTTCTCAAAAGAGAATGATCATCCTTCTCAATCAAGCGACTGACATAATTAACTTGTGGCAGCAGAGTGGTGGCAACTTGACGTAAATATCATGTTTTTAAATTTATTTTTGATTTAATCTATAAAATTTCATCATTAATGTGTAACATGTTCTTTATTGTTGTAACTTTCAAAAAAAAAAATATTGTTGTAAACTCTAGATTAGTTTCAGGCTTGCATGTATCTAATTATCCAGTCAATATTGCCTTTCATGGGTTTCTTTGCAGAAAGAGTTCCTGATTTGGAATGTGGCTATTTTCATATTTGGTGAATCGTGGCTCATCTACGTTTCTGGACTGCTTAATTCTGATTTTTAAATGAATGCAATGTATAATAACAGGAGGAAAACTACATTCGAGTATGCACCACTAATGTTATGTGGCACATGTACATTCATACCAGGAAGTGCTCATAAAATGTGAGGAGAGAACATTACATTCCTTCTGGTAAAAGAAATCCCTTACTGATTTGTGGTTTTCATTTTTCCGTTTGCTTTTTTCGTGTGTGCGAGGAATGAACTGTTTTTGAGAATGCCTCCTTATTTGGAGCAAGATTGTGTTCATAAACCTCATGGATCATGCTATAAATCAGTGTCTTGTTTATTGGATTTCACCCTCATATCACTTACGACAATGCTAATTTGGCCATTGAGCGCAGAGGGAAGTGTCTATGTCCATTCAAAAGATTGGAGCTTCATTCTGTTAAACATTGGGTAATGAAAGAGCTTCATTAAAATAACGATTCTTTTTTGGGTTTAATGTTTCAATTTTATCATCTATCTTAGTAAAACTAAACACTGGTTATGATAAGTAGGTTATTAGGGCTCATTTGAGTGGTACATTGAATAATGGATGCCTGAAATCATGAAGTGAGAGACTAACAGTAGATTTATCATCATGCATAGCATTATCGATCTGGCAAGTTTGTACATATGATTTACTTCATCATTTTGTTCATTCATCTGATCCATTGATTGCATTCTTCCTAATCATTTTCTGAAATCAGAATTATTGATCCTATTAGAATTTCTACTATCCATAATTTTCTTGTTGAAACAAAATGAGTGCAAATGATGCACATCTTCTTTCCATGGATCAACTGCTTTGAGTTGGACTGTAAAGGGATAGGCATTTGGTGCAGCTCTGGGGGTAGTATGCTGTTGTTATTATTTTGTTATAGAATAGTTACTTAGTGCAGCTAGTGGTAGTATGTCATTGTTGTTATTTTATTATTGAATGTGGCACTTAGTGTAACTATTGGGTAGATTGTCATTGTTTTTATTTCGTTATTTCCTTTTATTTCATACCCAATGTAATCCACAGAGGAAATAACAAACTCTCGAAGTAGTGGAAGAAGGACAAAACTGAATGAAGCCTTTTGTGTAGATCATTGGACCTTTCTGTTTCAGTGGTACATAGATTAGTTTACTAGAATCAGCAGCAAGCAAGTTTAGCTACTTCCAGTTTACTTTCTGGACCACTGATTGATGGAAATTAGGGGCTGCTGGATATAATAGGCGATCACTGAAGAGTAGCATGCTTCTGTTTCTCACTAGGTACTTTGGTTCGACCACCTATGCTCCTGTACTCGTGCTCTAGTTACTGGGTCAATATCTACTCCCTGGAACTGCACTTTCTTGTTGATGAGAGAGCGTCAACCACTTATAAACGGCTACAATAGGTTTCGCTCCGCTCCTGTTCTCTTATAACCGCTCCTGTTCTCTTATAGTCATACTTCTTTGAACTGATCTCTCTTCAAGACCAACATATCCTGAATGGTACACCTCTATACGGCCTTGTGCAAGTCATTCACCAATTGATTCAGCGGAGGCAATTTTCATGTCACCTCGGTAGCTGACGAGCGCTGCAACCAGTGCAAACAAAGTTTCATTACCGATATCTTTATCTGCTTATCAATTTATTGAAAGAAATGAAAATGGAAAAGCCTTATTCCATCTCCGTATTACACGTTTACTGCTTAAAGAGTATACTTATCCTAGTACTACTACCTAAAGATAAAATATGATTCTGGTTTATTTTCAATAGTAGATAATATTATTTTTATATTATAATTATTTCTGAGTTTTTATTTATGCATATAATATCAATGTTTTAAGAGTAATGCTAGTTGCACCTAGGTTACAGTACCTATACGACCTACCAACCAATCAAAAAATATAAAAAAAATTATTTTATAAAATCATAAATTCTAAAGGATAAGCCCTAAGTAGTTGTGTTTCTGATTGGTTGGTACGTTAGATAGATATTGTGCATAGGTGTAGTTAGTATTTTTCATGTTTTAAACATTGAAATGGCTGTTGAACTACTAATAAGTCTGGTTTTAGTCTGACTGATTAAACCGGCTTGAGTTCAACCGCTAAAGATGATTTTGTACAAATTTAAAAAATGATTCATAAGAAATCACTAAAAGAGTTTTGATATTCGTTGTTTAGGCTCTTGCTCTTAAAAATAAAGTGTTTGAGGCTTTCTGGTTCCAGTCCTGCCGCTTACACTGAAAATGTTCCTCCCTTTCATTTTATCAAGTGTATTCGGTCAACCAGAACGAACCCCAACCAGACTGATTTATTATCACTGGACCAAAATGCCTGGTCCACCCGGTTTTGAGGCAAAACGGGCCATTAACCAGAATAAGTTCAGGTTTCGGTTCAACTAGATCGGAGCCTGGTTCGATTTTTAAAGCACTCCTTTGTACATTTCTTTGATTTATTAATTTTCAATTTGTCTTTATTATTTAGTTAATACCAGTTCTACCATCCTCAGTAAATGTAGGAACTTATTGAATATGCCATTTATACCATATCTTACTGAATATTAATAAAATGATAATAGAATAGCTTATTCCCTTCTCTATTCTACCTATACCAGCAAATTGGGGTGACTATCTTCAACCTGAGTAATAAGTTACAGAACTTCCTTGTTGACTTGTTTTACATAAACCTGCTTGTTTCTTTGCCAAAATTTTATTTGGTGGTTGTTGATTGCGGAACTTGGCTAAATGCTAGCCTAATATTTCCTAGACTGTCACTCTACCTCGTGTATGAAGTTATGAACTAGTGCATGCTATTACAGGGCTAGCATTAATAGGAATGGTATTGGAAAATTCTCTTTTTGTATATATATGAGAGAATAAAAAACTGAAAAATCTCAGCTCTTGATCGTCTTCCTCACTTCTGATCACCGTTCCGAGAGTACATGCAGCTCATGGCAGCAGCATCCTTCCACTTCATCCAGCTCAACTTAATTCTTTATGGATAAATAAAATTAATATATATAATAATAATAATAATAAACTCTTCCCTTAATCTCTCTCACCCAGAGACAAAAGTACTCCCACTAATCTCTCCCTTTTTTTTTTATTCCACTAGCATCTAAGGTCGTGCCTCCTAGACTTTCTTGTTCTCAGTCATATTTCTACTTCCAATTCCTTTCTCCTTCTATAACTATTCAGAAAAACTCCCTTCTCCTTCCACAATATCCTCTGTGCCCCTCCAACCACCTCCGAATTCATCCTCCGTTTTCTCCTCTTCCACTCGAAAATCCTCATTAGATCCATCACATTTCACATACTTCGCAGCTCTCGTTTTCCCTCTCCAATAAAACATATCTGCTTCTTTCTAAAACCTACATAGATATTTGCCTCCCACTCTCCACTCTACATCACTACCGCACAAGATTTTGCAGCCTGTGGAGAGCCCACCGTGGCTTTCACGTACTCCGCCAACCTTTTCCCCACCCTTGGATTTACTTCTTCCGAGACTTCACGTTTACCCTTTGTTCATTTAGTACAAGAATAGTACTATGTCCATAGCGGCCGTGTGCAAAAAATGTGCACGGCCGCCATGGACATAGCATTACTCTTAGTATAAATGCCTCGCCAAATTTTCATCACAATATCTGCCATAACAGATTGCAATCTTCCATACACTTATTTCTTTTTTCTCTACTCCGGAATTGTTTCCGCTTGAACCACTAAGTCCTTCGAATAATCTTTCAATCCATTTCATCTGGTCACTACTCCCTTGTTTAAAAATCTAATAGGGTCACATGTAAGAATTAATGTGTTAAACCATTATTTAGTTAGCCAAAATTAAAGTGATCTATTCAGAATTAAGTTTAATGGTTAAGGGCATAATTGTCATGATTAATAGTGTAGATACCATAAGTGGTATTTCTGATTTTATTAGGAGCAAAATTGGAGATACCCATAAGGGGGTTAGTCTATAGAAAATTCGATGAACAAAGAGAATTCATAGTCTTAGCATTGAGAATTTCAATTACTTTGTTAGTTTAAAACATTGAAAATTTAGGAGACATTGGTCTGTAAAAAAAGCCTTAATCAAACTTTTAAAAATAATTATTTTTATGTCTACTACGCAAAGTTCATATCTCCATGCTTCCCGCCTATGACGCCAGCACTTTATTTTTCTCATCAACGGAGCGGTCAGAAATCCAGCTGTGTTCTGCTCGTCAGAACATCGTGTACCGATTCAGGACCTCGAGTAGGCGTTTTTGTGGGTTGTCTTCTTGCAGGACTCATCTCGACGTTTTGAACAGGACGAGGAGCAGTGCTATCAGAAGGCCTAGGAAGCTGGTTCTGCCGTGCGTTGAGGGTTTGCAGCAGCCGAGCGTAATTTGATTTAGTTGGATCTGTGGAAGAGGAACCCAATACTCTTCCTTACCTGTAAATTCAACCGAATAAGATGAAGTGAACGGGTAATTCACCTTTTCATAAAACTTCTACCTTTTCCTTGTCATCGTCTATGGACCCAACGTAATGAAAATGAATGAAAGAAGAGAGTGAACTGCATGAAGCCGTAACAAAGGATGACTGTTGAAGTGGTTGGGGAGAGAATTTGAGGGAATAGAGAATTTCACCTCTCAGGGTGAAACATGGAATTATCAATGGGCGGAGCAATTGACATAGTGGATGAGATTTTGACGTCTCCTCGATTTTAGGGGGAATTGAGAGTTACAGACTCTTGAGAATCCACTAAGGGGAGAAAGTAGCAGTGTCTGGGACATCAATGTCCTTGAAACCAATTTCACTTCCGACCAACCCCCTATTAGACAGTTATGTAGACACAGTTATGGTCTCCACTTGTAGAGAAATATGTACTCATCCTCCCCGTCAGAAGAGACATACAATCACTTTATAGTGGAAGATCAAAACCAGATGTCATCTTCATCACTATGCAATCTTCTTCATCGGTTCAATATGGAATCAACCAGTATACTTTTGTTTTTTATCAATTAGCATGAATTGGCATGATTTGGATTGTTTTGTACTTTATTCCCTCCCAATTGCAATTCTTTGTTTCCCTTCCACTCCACTTAACTCACTATGTTACCAATCAAGGGCTATGGAAACTCAACCGAATACTCCCCCTTCGTTCGTAACCCCTTCTCACCCGACTCTTCAATGCATGTTCCCTACCTATTCAAAATTCTTGGCAACTTGCACATAGATGTAAGTTTTATATGATTACCCATACTACTAATCATTCAATTATTAAACGAAAAGAAATGGAAGACAAAATTATCACATGAAAAGAAACGAAGATGCCTATTTGGAACCCACAGTTACTCGCTTATTGTTTATAGTGATAAAATGGTCATTTTGCATACATTATTGCATAAATTTGATTTTTTTTAAGTGTGACACATATTGTAGTTAGAGGTGTCAATTCCACCCAATTACCCGATCTATAATTCCACCATTTACTAATCGAAAGGTATAAGGAATGGATTTTTCATTTCTATTAGTAATTGGGTAAACATATAAGTTATCCATTTACCGAATAATAAATAGAACAGAGCACTAAACAAGACTATTCCGTATCCGTTTACCCGTTTACACGATCAAGGAGGGTGCATCAGTCATTTTTCATATATGACCGTGTTAAATATTTAAGCTATCTTTAAGTTTAGTTATGATATATATTAAAATTTTTACATTTTTATTTTTAAGGGTATGCAGATTTTTTAATTTTTTAAAGATTTATTAATATTTTATATTTTAGATTATTTTTAAATAAATTATATTTTATCAATTTATTTACCTGATTCCCCGATTTACCCGGTGGATCATTGGACAATAAGCAAAACAACTTCTAGGTTTGCAGTTTATAAAGTTTATCATTCTACTGAATATAAATAGGATGTTATAAGGAATATCCTATTTTGTTCCACTTATGTTCCGTTTACACACTAGTTGTAGCGTTTTTTTGTGATAAAATATTAAGATAACATGGTTACTGTTATTTTTAATTTTCATTATTTTGTTGAAATAATATGATATTTTTATTATGTTTTCGATATTTTTTGTGATTCTTTTAAAATATTTTTACTCTTTTTTGTTTAATTTCTATTTTTATCGTTTATTACATGTTTACCCATTGGAAAATAAGTAATAATAAAAAGGAAAATGCTAGATGTACCTGTGTGTAGTACCTATCTGTCATACTAGTTAATAAAAAACACAGTTGCCTAGGGTTTATCATTTAGAATTTAGAATTTTATAAAATAAATAATATTTTTTTTTATTTTTTTAACTTTTTCAATTGGCTATTCGTCGGATAGGTACTACGGCCTAGGTGTTAGCATTACTCTAATGAAAATAGAACTTAAAAAATAATTAGTTTGTACTTAACTAATAAAAAATGGTATACAGAATCGCCTCAGCTTCCATTTCATCCATTATATTGTTTACACCCCTAATCACTACTCTCCCATCACCTATCCTTATTCCTTACACACCGTCTACCAACTGCAACCCATGCAACATTGCAACCTAAAAATAGACTTCCTCAAACCCTCTATTTTCTCCCTCGCTGAAACACTTCTAAAGTACTTTGTCCATAAGCAGCAAAATTCATGGCTTGGCCCAACTGTCAGCCTCCTCATGATCAATAGGACTTTTCATTGTTCGTGAGTTACATTTTATCCACCCTACAAATCCTCTTTCACTTTGTTGAGGATCCCTCACCCCCAAGTTTATGTCCTTGCTCTCAACAAGATATATATTGTAGTCAAGTTAGGCATCAAGAATCATTAATACACTTCCTCAACTTCATCACATTCATATCTGGGAGGGCTTACTTTTAAATTTACCCATGCCCTTGCGAGTTTCACATTGACAACTTCCTCTTCACTAAAGCCTTGATTTGGGTAAAGCTCCCAAGCCTACCCCCCATCCATTGGCAAGAAGAAATCATCTAGGACATAATTGATTATTAGGATCCTACCTTGGAATGGATTCCCAAATCAATACTGGCTCCTCTTGGAGACAACAAGTTCAGGTATAGATTGACTTTGATTTGTTGGCACCAAATTAAATAAATGGGGCATCTTTCAATGTCGAGAACTTTACTTTATTGCAACCTTACAAAATTTAAGAGAAATGTAAAATATGTACTATTTGTACGCAAACTCAAAATGTCCATTGCCTATCAGCATTGGGATCACGATACTGATTTTGAGTTTTGCAGAAAATCTAAAAAATCCAAAGGAGTTTATCCAAATTGACCACCCTCAAATGAACCAGATGATCTTGCTTCATTATTAGGAAGGCCTTGTCCTCCGACCAATCAATAATAACCTACCTTTCAACTCATCATATTATCAATCGCCAGTACATCCCATGTATGCGATTATATATAGAGAATCGCAATATCATCCCTACTGCTGGTGTACACCTTACCCTATATATATCTATCTACCTCCACCTACTGCTCCCCCACCCTTTTCCCTCGAGCTCTTCTATCCTACCTTTAGCCTACTATCGTGCTGATACTCACTCAGCAACTTCTGATTCGTCCTATCCAATCAATATTTAGTCCACGGGTAGAAATAGTTATACCAACCAAATCATATCCAAAGGATCAAAATTTGTTGCTAGGTTGATCACCTAATATTTTTCCGAAAATCTTTAGGTTTCTGAGGTCATAGCACATAAATAGACAATTAGTATATCACATCCATTTTTACTACTATATTTTCAGCAAGAGAATAGCGTTCAGATGTCGCACTAGACACGGCACTTGAGTATTTGTCCTCCACTCAATGCCACCATGAAAGGAACGCCCCCATGAAAGGAACGCCCCCATGAGAATTGCGGTTTTTATGGCCCATATCGAGAGAGCGCTCATATAACCAGCTTGGCTAACCCATTGGCTCCACCCAGTCCATTCCCTTCCTCGATACCGCTAAAATAATCCTCTCACACTCCTGTACCTAATTACCCTCTCTACTTTTTTCCACTCAATAGATTTTTCTATAGAAAAATGATATCAGTACTTCATAATTTTACTTCGAGGTTTTACTTCCTGACATGGCTGCATAGTTGGCGGTCTAACTAGGAGAAAATCTAGGGTTTAGGGTTTACCCATAGAATGGGTTGATAATATTTTTTTAAAAACTAAAATGTCGCAGATTTTATCTCGAAGTTTATCTCTTACTAAGCTGCAACGTGGACGCCACATCAGGATGTAAAGTCATGGAAGTAAAAACCCACAGTACTTATATCACTGCTCTAATCTATATTATGAATTGTGGCAAGAAGATTATTATTTCAACATTGAAGTTACTAGAAAATGGGCTTTCCTCATTCCTCCACATACAACAACTATCCATCTTGAAATTTTTTGCCAATTTGTCTCCCTAGTAGTCCAAAACCTCACAAAATGGAATAAGACTACCTTAGGAATTTTCACTTTTGAATCCTTCATCTACCACAAACATTTTAACTATCCGAACTAGGCTCTCTCTCTTCTCTCATAAAAAATTGAATAACAACTTCAACTCGAATTAACATATCTTACTTGCATCAAATATTTCTGTACATAATAACAGGGCAGATAAAAAATTTAAATTTGGTGACAGAAATTCAAAATTTTCTCAGGTACTTGCCAAACTCTGTATCAAAAATACTATTGGTTTGTTATCAGCCCATTGGAACACCCCTTTGGCACATCCCCTCTCTGCACAACGAAGCCCATGTTTATTTCTCCACCCTCTATAATAGTGAAGCCACAATACTAGTATCCCTCCCTACGCCATGTGAGCACCTCTTTTAGCCACAATACATGCAACTCACCAAACCCCCTCACCATGAGTGAGCATAGACAAGATATTAATTCCTTGGACCCCTATAAGGCCTCAGGGCTTGATTGTTTCCATCTCATCTATTTCCACACCATTACAACACACTAAAGATGTCTATACTAATAAAAAAAATAATCCTATTGGGCTACCATTGATCCCAACCTCAATCAAACATTTATTACCCTACTTCCCAAAATATAATACCAACATCCTTTGTAGATTATAAACCTATTTGCCTATGGAATGCTAGTAATAAATTCCTCTCAGAATCAGTTCACCGACTTCACCATCTTCTCCCCGACCTGATTAGACCTACCTAAACTACGTTCCTTCTATTAGACAAATAATGGATCATATTATGCATGCCCACAAAATCATAAATACCTTCTCATATCAAAGTTAGTCCCAGTTTTTATTTTGGCATAAAATTAAAAATTAGGAAGGTGGTATCAATTTCCTTAAGCAAAAAAACATGTGTTTTCCATTTACACGAAACTAACCCCCATATCGTTCCGCATCGGCAGGTTTCCTAAGATATCAAGGAAACATGTTGATATGAAACTGCAGAGTTTCGTAATAGCTGGGAAATATCAATCTCTGTGCATTCGTAAATCATAGATTTAGTAGGAAATCAAATCCATTGTTGATTAGGAAACTTAATTTTACTCACTTTTTTTGCGTACGGAAATTGGGGAGAAGCTGCTGCACAAGTTTTGGCAGCAAGCTGCTAGGGAGAGTCTAGAAAGTTGTTGCCATAACTAAAAGACGGAGAAAACAAATTTTTGCTAGTAAGTTCTCAACTTTCAATTTTTCTTTTCTTCTCTCTTTGCTGATTTAATTAAGAGACATTGTGTTTCATATTAATTTTTTTGTTTTGCTTTTATTCCTATTCATGTTTCATATTTCATAAGAGCAACATGTGAATTCGGTGAATCAAAACAATTTCTCTATTCTCATGCCATATCCGTGCTTTTTGATCAATTTCTTGGGTTGCTTTGTCTATTCCATGCAGATTATCACATGAGTGCCTTTGTTGTCTTTCTATTCTTTGTAACGTTTTCAATAAGCGTAAATAAATGTTTTTCATTAATTTTGAAAAAAGTTTTGGAAAATGTATTTAATTGTTCCATAAATGTTTTCTCATTAATTATTTTTTTAAAATTTTTTTAAAACGCCTTAATGATGCATAACAGTTAATTTTTTAAAATTTATAGTAAATAGAGTTTATAATATTCGTGAAAATGGTTTAGTAATTAATCACTTGTAACGATCAAATGATGCCTACAAATCGTTCTTGGTCCTCGAGCTCGATTAATTGAAGAAATCAGAGCTTGGGAGCACTAGTGGATTGTTCTTGAAGTATTAGATCTTGAATCGATGGAAAAAGGTAACTTACAAATTTACCATAATTTATATTATTTTATGTTTCGTGAAGAATTGAAACATTATTTACTTTATAAATTTCTTATATTTGGTATCAGAGCAATTCGCAGGTTTAGTAATTGTAGAAAGTCAATTTCTTCCTCATCAACAAGGTCTCTCTATTGCGCTATCTTAATATTTTAATTGTTGGTCTTCCATTAGAGAAGTTCCAGGCTGCACTTGCTCATACTTTACAAGTAAATCTGGATTCTACATATTTTCTGAATCTACTCATACTAGTCCAGCATTAACACCTGTAAAAGTTCAGGTTGCAATTCGTGATATTAATTTTGAGAAAGATGGATTCCACTCAAGAAGGTATTTGGTTCTTTTTGTTTGCTATTCATGATATAAATCTCTTTAGCTATTTGTTAAATTTCTGATAAGAAAAATAGTAGTTCTGATTTTTATTTCATGCTTCTTTTATTCATTTTTTTTGGTTTGTCTTCGTAGTTGATTGATTTCTCTATATGTATCAATGTACTTCTGAAGAGTTTAGTGTTTCGTTTTCCTATTTTGTCTGTCATTTCATACATTTTGCTACTAGTTGTGCAGATACCTATTGTATTGGGTTTAGTAGTATCAGGTAGGAAATTTTTATTTTACAGTTTCTTTATGTAGTTATAGTATAACAAAGATCTTAAGTATTCAATGCAAGACTATCTTCATTTCTGTTTGTTCCTTATATTTTGTTTAATCTCATGTCTTTTCTATTTCGAACTCTTTACAAGAGAAGAAAGATAAATGAATGACAACGCAAACTGGAGATCAAATGAAGTCAATGGCACAAGAAGCAGCTGATGCAGTGAATAACACTCGGCAAGGGAGACTACAAAAACAGTAAATGAGAAGGGAGATCTTTTTATGGCATCCTTCCATGTGGTTGATGGGCTGCATGCTTAAATGTTTCATTTTTTAGCTGCAATTGTATTTGGTTTGGCTCCTCTTGTTAGAATGAATTGGTAGTGTTGTAATTTTTTACTAGGCTCTTTTCAATTGTACAATTTGTTGTTGTTGTTTAAATGAATGGTGATTGGATTATGGTTTATTGGAGAATGGCATTGGATTTTATTTAGTATTTAAACAGGTTTAATTAAGATAGAAAAAATTTTAAAAAAATAATGTTCTTTTAAAAAAGTTTTTATGGCGATTACAATAACCGTTTGTAAAAACTAAGAAGAGCATTAGGGGTGGTACCTAACCGTCCCTATTATCAGGCGTCGTTAGATGTCGTCTGTATTGTTTTGCAGCAATACAGACGGATTTTTTTATTAGGGGCGGTCTTTGCCATCTCTAAATCGCTTTAGGTACCCTTTTTCATAATGGATGCAACACGCTAAAGGATGATTGAAATTAGGTATGGTGGATCCCATGCTCCACATCAGACCGTTCCCAACACCGTACGCGAGCGTTGTACGCATAGCATTACACAATTCATAATCCATGTAGATAAATTATGTAAATAGTTTGATATTTTGTCCTAATTAATTATATAAATATAACAGAATTTCTTGTGGGATGAATGTTGTCATGTTAAGTTTAAATAATCACAATTCATGTCTAGTTCCTCTTGTCATCATAAAGTTTAACTTAATATATAAATAGTGAACTAATGATGGTGTGGCTAATCTCTAATTAACTATAATTATCAATGTTTTAAAAACCGAACCGGTGGAGCCTCCGATTCTGGTTCAACCGGTCCGGTCCGATTTTTGGTTCAGCGGTTTTTACCATTTCTGGGTCTTTGAGCGAACCGAACCGTTCAAAGTCTCGGTTCTGGTTGAACCCGGTCGAACCGGCCGGTTTGGTTCGGTTTTTAAAACACTTATAATTATATAATCACTAGACAATATGGGGGATTTATGTTCAAGGGTCTACTAAATCCCTAATAACTATTATGCAGCAACATCATATGCATTCACCGTATACTCCCAGGAAAGTTGGTTGAGTTAAGGCTCATTAAGTACCAACACCTTAGACCAAGTATCGTTCCTAGGGTGACTAGCGGCACTATGGGCATCGTAGAACTAGTCCATGTGAAACTTCCTTGGGTCATTCGGTCTCGTGTCAACCAAAAAATTATTTGTGAATTGTTCATAACCTAATAGTTAATCTAAATAAAGGTGTAAATTATTTAGTAAACATGTTATGAATCTTAATGAAGAAAACCTTTAACCATTCATCTTAACTATTATAATCAAAATATAAATATGATGAGAATATACCTAAATTTTACAAATTCTAACAATTTCTAAGCTTAAATGAAATGTTAATTCATAAATAAAAAATTCCCATTAAAAGACATATTGTGTAAATATAACATAAATAACATGCAATTTACCTGATTATATGCATAACATGTTTTCAGTCTTGAGACATGAAAATAATACCAAACTATTCATTCATAAAATGAGAATAGTAAAAAATTTCATATAAAATCACACTTGTAACTTTTAAGGCATGAAAATAATATCAAATAATTCATGCATAATGGACCATAATAAAAAATTTCAGATAGAATTCATATTTTATTTTGAGAAAAATTAACAAAAAAAACTCATTTATGCGATAAAAATATGAAATTCATAACCATAATATTTTGTAGATTTATTACACGATTTATTTAAAATTTTTCCTTAGTTTTCCCTTTTTTTATGAAGATTTCAGAAATTTCCGAATTTTTGGAGCCAATGGCGCCCAAAGCCTTCCCCATGGTGGCCCAGGTCCCCAAATGGGCACAACTGGCGCTTTGGGCGCGGCCGAATGGGCGACACACCCATGGGCTCACCCTAATGGTTGGCACACTCCTTGCGCTTGTCCAAAATGCATTGGGCATGCACCCTGGTCGAGGCCCGCGTGCATATGAAGGCTGAAGCCCAACATGGGCGGTCCGGCCCAGAAGAGGTCTCATTCAAACTTCTATGCTAATGAACCGGAACCGAACAAGACCGAATCATAGTCAAGATGGGGCCGCAATTGTTTGGCTGCTTATCCTTAAAGCAGTCTATAAAACTGTCAAAATCAGTATATTCAAGAGTATTAAGTACTCCAACTTTTACTAATCTCATAATTCTATCTAGGAGATATGACCAAATATTATGTGTCATAGCACAGAGAAGTCTGCATTAATATTACACCTCTTAATGCCAATTTGAGCATGAAATGAACTATAAGTGGCATCATTTTGTAAGAAAATACGATAAAGACATCTTTCAATATATATTATAATACTGAATGTGTTGGAAACAATATATTTTTTATGGTCTTTATCGTATTTTCTTTCAAAATAATGCCACTAATAGTTCATTGAATGTTCAAATTGGCATTAAGAGGTGTAATATTAATGAGAACTTCTTTATTTTTTAGCACTGGAGATTAGGTCATATCTCGCTAATAATGCCACTTACTATATTGATTTCGAGACTTGTGTACTCCTCTATTTTTTTGTGACATATGCATATTTGGGGATGTCTGTCTGAAATGAGAATATATAGCCAACAAGAAAAGAAGCTGTACCCAAAGACTATTAGTGGTTTTTTCATTGGTTATGTTTAAGGGTCAACAATTTTTTGAGTCCTTCAATTACAACTAGAATTGTGGAATTAAGAAATGCTAAGTTTCTTGAGAATGACATGATCAATGGGAGGGATCAATCCAAGGATTTAATTCATGTCCATGATCAAACAGAGGTTCAACCTTCCACATTGTCAGATAGATTGGTTATAACTCTTAAAACTCTTCCAGTTCAACCGAGTGTTGCATAACCAATCACTGAAGTTCCACAAGTTGCTGAAAACTCTCCAGTCGATCAACTAGTTGATTCACAAGCTCCTAAAGGAGAAGGTGGTCAAGCATTAAGACGTTCCACCCGAGAATGGATATAGGCAAATTCCTAGTGATTACGAATTTTTTCACAAGCTATTAGTTGTACACAATTTGATTTGTGGTATAATGTCATTAAGGAAGAGATGAATTCCATGAAGAGTAATGGAGTCTGAGACCTTGTTGAGTTGCTTAATGGGGCGAAGACTATTGGCAGTAAATGGGTCTTTAAGACCGAAAAAGACTCATTAGACAACATTGAGTGATACAAAGAAAGACTTGTTGCTTCTCTCAAAAAGAAGGTATCGACTAGATGGCGATATTTTCTCATGTATCAAAGAAAGATTCTCTTCAAATAATTTTGGCATTAGTTGCACATTTCGACCTTGAGTTGCAACAAATAAATGTGAAATATTTTTACCTTAATAGTGATATAGAAGAGGAGGTTTGAATCAAACAACAAGAAAGCTTCTCTCCTTATAAAGGTCAAAATTTGGTTAAGAAATTCATTTACAATTTAAAACAAGCTTCTCGTCTGTGGTATTTAAAATTCCATTTTGTAATTTCTTCATTCAATTTTTTTGAAAATCCCATGGATCAATATATGTACCAGAAGGTTAGTTGGAGTAAGAATTAGTTTTTTATTTAATATGTGGTTGATATTATACTTGCAATCCAGTAAGGGTATGCTACACGAGGTAAGGCATCTTATGTCATTGGCATTATACATAGAGAAAGACCTCGTGGTATTTTAAAACTGTCACAAGAAACCTATATCAACAAAGTTTTGGAATGATTTCGGATGAAGGATTGTTCACCAAATGTTGCACCCATTGTCGATTGTCTGAAAAATGAACTTAAGAGGGAATCCATGAAGACTATTGTGTATGCTTCTACAGTAGGAAGCCTTATGTTTGCTCAGGTCTATACTAGTCCTAACATTGCATATGTTGTTGGGATATTAGGCCGATACCAAAGTAAGTCAGGTATGGACCACTGGAGAACTCTAAAATAATTTAGGTGGTACCTTTACTGAAATAAAAGACTACATGCTTATGTATGTGTAGACGAACAATTTTGAAGTGATCAACTACTTAGACGCAGACTTTGTTGGTTGTGTTGATTCTCTCAAATCAACATCTAGGTACATATTCATTATGGCATGTGGAGTTGTTTCATGGCGAAGTGCCAAGCAGATTTTTACTACCGCTTTTACTATGGAAGCCGAGTCATTTGTAGACTTACAGTTATAAATTCCATTTCTAGGCCATTCAGAAATTTCTGCAACAGCTCGACTACTGTGTTTATGACTAAAAATAATAAGAGAGAGTCGAAGTAAACACATCGACATTATGTTCTTAGCCATAAGAGAACGCCTTAAAGATAAAAATGGTATTCAGCGCATTAGCACTTAATTGATGATTGATGACCCTTTGAATAAAGACATGTCACCATTGAGAATCAAGGATAATGCAGAAAATATGGGGTTTAGTTCCACTTTATAAATTGTATATGCATTCAGTTCATCTATAAAACTCTTTTGCATTCAAATATGTTTTATATTAATGTGCACAACTATATTTTGAGAAAATGTAATTCATTGAACCAAGAATAAATATAGGGTTTATTCATTCATTTTTGTTACCACATAAGAAACTTTAGAAGAAACATACATTGTAATAAATAGTATATGTTAACCATTTTTACATGACATATCTCAATGATTCATCTGTTTTGTTTCGTATTGAAGTTTTAAGTTATGCATCTAACGTTTACATTAAGTATAAATAAATATTTTTCATTATTTTTGAAAAACGTTTTAGAAAACGTATTTAATTCTTTCATAAGCGTTTTCTCGTTAATTAAAAACTTTTCATGTTTTTCATAATAAAAATATATTATGGAAACATATTAATGATGCATAAAGGTTAAGAGTTTTAATTTTATATTAAATAGACTTTAAAATCTGTTGTGGTAGTGTTTTGGCATTAATCATTTGTAACGGTCGAATAATGCCTTTAAATATTGTCCTTGGTCCTTGAGCTCGATTAACGAAAACATTCAAATCTTGGAAGCACCAGAGGATCATTCTTGAAATTTTGGATCTTGAGTAGAAAATGGTAAGTTACGAATTTACCATATTTTATATTGTTTCATGATTCATGAAGATGAGAAACGTGATTTACTTCAGAAATTTCCTACATTCTTTTGTTAGAAAAACTGGGTGTGATATTTTATAGCTCTTGATGCTTCTTGCGGCTAATTATTTTTACTCAGTTTTTGTTATTGTAATTTGTTTCTCTTCAATTCTCTGATATTCTAGGGAAAAAGTTCATGAAGTTTCATGTCTGCTACTATCATGTAATTTTTGTCTATTGATTTGCTGTGGTTGTAATGTAACCCACTGTTAATATACAAGTGAAGGTTTCTCATGTTGCAAGCCACTCGTTCCTTCTATGCCCCTCCTTACTTCTTTCTATTTATTTTTTTTTATCTTTGAGCTCCTTTGAATGCTTTTTTTTCTGGTTTTCTTCATTGTTGGGCCATAATTGCATAGCATTTCTAATACTTTTAGAACTGTAGCAGTTCTTCTCACCATGGCCCCAAGTCTGCCGTTTGGATTTCTAGGTGATTAGTTGACTGGCTTTTCAAACCCATAATGAAGGAACGGGTTATTTTTGGTTAAAATCTTAGGCTTCTGATATTGTGCACTTAGTTTAATTTTTTTTTTTTGAATAAAAAAACTGTGTTGGGTGAGTTTATCAACAAGGGAGTCAACATTCCCACCAAGTGAAACATTTTGCGCTACTTATAACATCCTCGAGGTGAACATATTTGGAGTCAAACACTCCTACTAGGTAAATAAATTAGTATAAAAAGTGCATAAATGCTAATGGATATTCGTTCAACTAAAATCAAAGGTCCACCTATTTCAAGTAAAATATATTATTTGCATTATATGTCAATCTGAAGGGAAGTATAATTTGCATCTGCTTAAATTTCTTGTTTTTGTCCAGTATTTTTTCTCCATTCCCACATTTTAAATGTGACTGACCCTGAATCAGATGCTATAGTTATGTGTAATTCAATTGTGAAATACCTCCTGCCGGGTTTTAATTGTGTCCCAAACTGCAACTGGTGTATGTTACCGCGTATGAGTTAGAAGATTATTGTACTTTGGGATCAATACTAGACATCACTGTCAGTACTAGTCATCCCTGCAACTTAAAATTGCAAAAGAGTTATACTTTTATCATATGCTGCATTTAAAATTGTATTCCTCCGAAAATCGGGTCTTTTTCTCTTTCATAGTCCTTCACTTTATTATCTATACCTTCTTCGACGAGATATTGTATCTTTTAGCATTTGGCATGCTGTTGTCTTTTTGTGTGCTTACTTCTGTAACATTTAGTGAGTTCTGTAAAGATCTGTAGAAGTGATAGTGAAGAGTGGGCTTCCAAGTATTCCAAAGCATTTGTGCAGGTAAGAAGTTGGAGCATTTTAATTGTATTATTTTAATCACTTTTTGTTGAAGTATTTTTGTTACTTGATTGCAATTCCTTTCTTTTCCACTTGGTGCCTTTGGAGGAACTATGTCTAAGAGACATAAGTTACATTCAATTTGTTGTGATATCTGATATTGAAAAGAAATATCTCTTAATTTGTTTGTCATTGTATTCTTAAGAAAATTAAAGAATGTGCATTCTAGTTGGAGCAGGAAAACTAAGAATAAAGGTACAAAAAAGAGAGAAGAGTATATGGGTAGAGGACAAGAAGAATAAGAGAACAAAATAGAAAAGAGTTTATGCACTTGATTGGAAATTGAGATCTTACACCTTACTGGAACTTATGCCAGTGCTTGAATTTGTTTATATCTTCGGAAAGAAGAAGCTAGCAATGTTACTTGATCAAGTCTAGCATTACAAAATTTATGATCTTATGGTGTTGTTTTTTGACATGTACTTGTACTCTAAGAACTGTGTATTAGAATATGCTGGTTTAAGGTCAAGTACTAGTTATAAAATTTCCTAACTATCCAATTACTAATAGCAGCAAAATATGGTGTTGTGCATAGACACATATGTGCACTGAATGTGGTCTGCCTTCAGAGAGCAAGCTTTAATATGAAACTCTCTTGCTTGTAGATTTTGTACATTTATATTTTTAATCCCTTTCTATTGTTGTCTGAAACAAGTAATTTCATCACTCTCTCTCTCTCTCTCTCTCTCTCTCTCTCTCTCTCTCTCTCTCTCTCTCTCTCTCTCTCTCTCTCTCTCTCTCTCTCTCTATCTCTATCTCTATCTCTCTCTCTCTAACTCTCTCTCTCTCTCTCTCTTGTGTTCTTTAGTCAAGTTCACGAGTTTAGCTTTAGTATCTCTTTTTACATAAATGGATAAATATTGTACTTGAGTGGTACTAATTTGACATATATGTACATATTAGATGATATTACAAGAAAAGGAAGGTGATATTGGTTGAAATCATGTTTCTATGATTAAGAATTGTCGATTTAAGACCTAGTGTAAATGGTGTGGGCATATAATGAACAGTGGAGGTGTGACTAGACTGAAGCGAAAAATTGTTGGAGGTTTTAGCAATATTTAAGATTGTATACAATGCCCAAAACAAGTGAAAATTGCTTTGAAGGAGCATTTATGAAATAAAAAGAAAGTCAAAATGAAGTTTAAACAAAATGAGGATAATATTTTTCACAATGGAAATAAACGATTTAGAGATAGAATGGTTCAATATAGATGATGAAGATGATGGCGGTATTTCCCATTCTAGTATGCCAGCTCATGAGAGGAAAAATCTTGTAAGGGCTATGGGAGACAATTGCCAAGAAACTGAAGATTTGGAAGAAAAGACATTGAGAGGGATAGGTGGATCGAGTAGTAAACATGGTATTCAAGAATCTCATGTCCAAGGAAAAAGTCATTGATAACAACCTCATTGAAAGGCCCTTTTATTTATAGATCCAAAGCTGCAAAACAAATAAGGCTAGAGGATAGTTGGACAGGCAACACGACCTATTGTTTAGGAAGATGTATATCAACATCCTTTCACCCCATATTCCGGCACATGTAACTAACTCTCTATATTACAAAACCATAGTATCTCAAATTCAAGAACTTGGTAAGGGTGTTAGGCCAGCCACCTTCAGAGAAATTTCTGGGGTGTATCTAGGTGTTAAAATAGAAGAGCTACACAATTATATCAAAGATTTAAAGAAAGAAGGGGAAACATATGGAGCTACGATTATGTGTGATGGTTGGACAGGTCCAACAAGGCAAATTATTATTAATTTCGAGGTCTATTATTTTGGAAAAACAATCTTTCATGCATCAGTTGATTCACTAAATTTTTAAAGGACCATCAATACTTATATTAAGAAGAAATAGGAAAAAAGTACATCATTCAAATTGAAACAAATAATGACTTTGCATTCAAAAAAGTTGCAAGGCTTCTAATGGAGAAAAGAAAAAATCTATATTGAATTCCATGTGCAACTCATTGCATAAACCTAATGGTGAAAGAAATGGGAAAGAAAGTATTCATTCAAAGTGTGATGGAGAAAGCCAAAATGATAACAAACTATATCTATAACCATAATTGGCCGTTGTCTTTGATGAGGTGGTTCGTCTTTGCATCACATGATTT
Source organism: Aristolochia contorta (assembly GCA_022405105.1). Classification (NCBI taxonomy): domain Eukaryota; kingdom Viridiplantae; phylum Streptophyta; class Magnoliopsida; order Piperales; family Aristolochiaceae; genus Aristolochia; species Aristolochia contorta. Next base: position 14,084,456 of record CM039667.1, read on the forward strand.
GCCTTTATAAGCACAAAAAGGGCTTAAATCTATGGTTAATTCTGAAAAATGGTCAAAGAGTAATCTGAGTAGAAACACAACTGCAAAAGAGGTGGAAGACTTTGTTTGTAGTAATCAAGTTTGGAATAGTAGGCATGAAGCAGTTAAGATTTCAGAGCCAATTGTCAAAGTTTTATAAATGGTGGATGGACACTAAGACGCCTAGAATGAGTTGTATATGTGAGGCGATGAGATTAACAAAGTTAGCAATTCAAGAAGCTTCTCAGAGATCATACAAACAATATTGTGATATTACCGATGATAAGTGGAATCATCTACTCCATGACATACATGCAACAGGTATGTTATTATATATGAAGTATTTGGACATTAAATAATTTTATAGATCGATTATTTTTTATTACTATATATTTAATAATTTTGCAGCCCATTATCTCCACCCAAAGTACCAATATACTTAAACAAATTAATACAAATGAAGAGTTATTGCAAAGTTAGCAAAAGGTCATTGAAAGATTAGAGCGAGATCAAGAAAAAACATTGCAGGCTATATTAGAGGTAACTAATTATACTATTATTTTTTTTTTTAAATTACTATGAAAACTATTATGATTACAATGGTTAAATATTTTGTATATAAACTATGACATTTGTTTTAGGCAAAAATGCTTCGTAATAAGTTAGGTACTTTTGGTTCTATAATAACTGCTCAAGCTTGGAATAAGTTTGTAATGAATGTAATTATTTTGTTTTATTATGTGTTTCACATGTACATATATAGTTACACTGAGGAGAGGGTCCGAGTGAGTTAGGAAACAGACTCAGAATCTTAATGAACAAGAAATATTGATTTACAAATTTACATAATATAGAAACACTAGGAGTGTCTTTTGATCATGACTCGTTCTGCCTAATCTGTGAAGAGTCTGTATTCGGTAAGACTCTCTGTCTAGAAGATTCTGAGAGATCTTTGTCACTAGCATTCCCCCGCAAGGTTGGGGTGTTGGCAAAGACGCAAAGCTTGATTAGAAACTGAGAAAACTGTCCTCGCGACTATCCTTTAGTGAATATATCAGCCATTTGATCATGAGTGGATATATATTTGACCTGCAACTGCCCATTACAGACGTGTTCACAAATAAAGTGATAGTCAAGTTCCACGTGCTTGACCCTCCAATGAAAACCCGGATTGGCAGCAATAAATGTAGCCAAGAGATTATCACACCATAGAGTAGGAGGATCTCGCAAAAATATTATGAGCTCTCGAAATAGTTGAAGAACCCAAGAGACTTCAGCAGCAGCAATAGCTAATACCCTATATTCTGCCTCAGAACTAGAGCGGGTGATGGTGGCTTGCTTCTTGGAGGACCATGAAATGAGAGACCCTCCAAAATACAAACAAAAACCTGAGACAGAGCGCCTATTATCAGGGAACCCTCCCCAATCAGTGTCACAATAGACATCCATGCCATAATCATGAGCCAGCTGAATGAAAAATCTATGATACCATGTGCCCTTCAAATAGCACAATATCCGATTGACCGCGGACCAATGTATGTCAGTGGGCGCTTGCTGAAATTGACAAGCCTGATTGACCACATACTGTATGTCAGGTCGAGTAAGTGTTAAATATTAGAGAGCACCAACGGTGGATCGATATTCTGAAGTACCAAGAAGAGGATTCCCCTCATGTTTAGATAACTTCGTACCTGCAGCAACTGGAGTGGAGTGTGGTTTTACATCGGCTACGCATAGGCGATGTAACAGATCAGCATTGTACTTTGACTGGCACAGATAAAGACCAGCCGTCATACGAGTCACCTCAATGCCGAGAAAAGCATGTAAATTACACAGATCTTTGACTGAGAACTCAGTCTGTAAGCTGCGAATAAGATCAGAAATAGCAGAGAGGAGAATTGCCTGTAACAATCAAGTCATCCACATACACCAAAATATTTATAATTGAATCTGCATGTTGCTTGTATAACAGGAAGAGTTAGCCTTGGATAAAACAAAACCAAGATCAAGGAGAAATGAGGTCAGATGATAGTACCATACTCAAGGACTTTGTTTTAGCCCATATAAGGATTTCTGGAGAAGACACATTGCTTGTGGCTGAGTGGAATCAATAAAAGCATGTGGTTGTACCATGTACACCTCTTTGCAAGATCACCATTGAGAAAAGCATTACTTACATCCAATTGTTTGATAGGTCAGCCTTTGCTCACTGCCAAAGTGAGCATGACTCGAGTTGTTACAGATTTCACCACTGGACTGAACGTCTCAAAATAGTCTTAGCCTTCTCTCTGATTAAAGTCTTTTGCGATGAGACGAGCTTTGTAACGATCAACACTGCCATATGATTTGGTTTTGACTCAGAAAACCCACTTACATCCAAGATGACGTCTCCCCTGCGGCATAGAAACAAGTCTCCAAGTGCGGCTAGATAATAAAGCATTGAATTCTGCTTGCATTGTCAAACGCCATACCGGGTACTTTACTGCTTGAGAATAACAAGTTGCTACGAATGGAGTCGAAGGAGTAACCAACGGATGACAGAACGATACATGGAGTTTAGGTTTAAGAGACCCAGTCATTGACCGAGTAGTCATAGGATGGCTAGCATGGGGGGAACTTGGTCACGTAGTAGGTGGAGGAGCAACCAGAGCGGGAGTTGGTGAAGAATCAATGATACAAAACGGGTCTGGAGAGTTGGGGACAGAGGAAGAGAGAGAGTCAGAAGTAGTGTGCAACGGCGAAGGCAGGGACTGACTAACATATTGAGAACCGATATCAACTAAGACTGGAGATGACAATTTTGATGATGAACACCTGTGTAACAAAGGAAGAGGTAATAATTTCACGGGCTGGCTTAAAACTTACGCACCTAAGGGGTGGGAAGCAATGCTGCCTTGGTGTATGGAAAAGATGTCTCATCGAAGATCACGCTACGACTGATGTACACTTGACCTGTGGGCACATGAAGACACCTGTAGCTTTATAATTTGGGTGATTGCTTAGAAAAACACAAGGGACAGAACGATCATCCATTTTAGTAGATATATAAGGACGCAAATGCGGATAGCAGAGGCAGTCGTAAATACGCATAGTGGAATAATCAGGTTTGTGCCAAAAATTGGAGTTGGGAGACCATTTATTATATACTTGGCAGTAGAAAATGAAGAATCCCAATGCTCCTTTGGCATTGAAGCCTGTGGAAGCAGAGTCATACCCATAGTAGCTATATGACGGTGTTTGTGCTCAACAATGTCATTCTGTTGTGGAGTACATGGGTAAGATATTTTATGATGAATACCGCAATAGGAGAATAGTTTGAACCGAACATTAACAAACTCAGACCCACCATGTGACTGAAAAAAATTTATTTTCGTAGAGAACAGATTTTCGATAGAAGACTTGAAACGAACAAACAAAGAATAAATTTCCACTTTGGTTTGAAGTAAAAACAGCCACGTAAATCTGCTGAAGTGATCTATAAAAGACACGTAATACTTGAAGCCATTAGTGGATATAGTAGGACAAGGGCCCCATACGTCGGCAGAGACAGTGTGCAAAGGAGATGGAGCCGAAGACAAAGATGCCGAAAAATGGTAAAGATGAAGATTTTTTAACACAACAAGCAGGACATGAAGCCATTTTATTATAATTTGAAACATCAACATTAAGACTCCTAAGTACATTGCGCAAAACAAAGCTACCCGGTTGATCTAATCTCCTATGCCAAAACGAAAATGGAGATGCTTTAGAAAAGTAAACATGTAGGCGTATCATGATCAACGATGTAAAGTCCATTCTTATTCCTCCCCCACAATAGTATGCGACCCGAACTGGCTTCCTGATCACAAAACCCATTAGAGTCGAAAACAACAGTGCAATTGTGGTCAGAAGTTACACGGGAAACTGAAAGCAGAATTTTAAGAGAAGTGGGGATGCAAACGACATTACAAAGAGTAACCGAATTGTTCAATGGAAGAGACCCAATATTAGAGATGGGCAAACCTGAACCATTGCCGAGTCTAAATTGATCCGGACCTGTGTAAGGGACATTGTCTGCAAAGTGGGAAACATCTGAAGCAATGTGGTGAGTTGCTCCCAAGTTAGTGTAGCAAGCCGAGTCTGAATTCTGATTTTTCTGCGCCGAATAGGCCTGAGGAGGCTGGCGGGTGGGATGGTATGCCAAATTAAATCGATTTCAGCATTGAATAGCCAAATGACCAATCTTATGACAAATTTGACAAGTAGGTTGACCAGTGTTATCACATTTGTCTTGCTGTCCGGGACCTGGATGGGTGCCCGAGTTTGGACCACAGCTACGGTTGGACCGACCACGACCTATGTTGTTAGAGCGACCTTGACCTCCTTGTGCAGAGACATTGGCTGAAGGAGTGCCAAAGAGTTCAAGTTGAGGAAACTGTTGTTGCATCTGGATGCAATGCTCTTGAGAAAGCAGCAGATTTTCAAGAGAATCGAAGTTGTGCGGTTCGCCTCTGCTCGTCACTGACTGTGTGAAGGACTCAAAATCTTATCCGAGGCCAAAGACAATATAATGTGTGATTGTCTGGTTGTCAAGTGGCTGTCCGGAGGTAGATAGATCGTCAATGATCTACTTGACGTTGTCGAGATTTGCCGACATGGAAAGGGACCCTTTGCGAAGGGTCTACAATTGGAACCGAAGATGGTTTAAACGAGACTGAGAGGTAGAGGCATAGACGGTCTTAAGCTTTTGCCACATAACCGCAGCAGTGAATAGGCCGAGTGTATGGCCTAGGGCACCTTCAGAGAGAGTGGCAACAATCCAGCTTTGAACTGTTTGATCGAGCAAGTACCACTAGGTGTACTGCGGATTGGGAGCAGGTTCGGCCGAACCCTCGGCATGAATAAACTGAGGAGGAGGAGTAAGAGATCTATCGACGACTCCCATCACTAGCTGGTTGTTGAGCATGGGAAGTATCTATTGTCTCCAAAGCAATTAATTTTGGCGATCCAATTTGATTGAGACGTAATGTGAGATGTTTGAAATCGACAAGTTGTATTGTCCATGAGTAGAATCAAGATCAAAGCACATGCCACGGGGCGGAGGGTTAATGGGCGAATCATGATTGAAGACTGATGGGGTTGTAGAAGACGTGGGAGATTGAGAGGAGGCTATTAGAGCAGATTTCCGAGGAAGAGGAAAAATGGGAAGGATATTTTTGGGAAGAGGAGGAAGACGACGAACTAGAGTTTGTGCCTAGCGTTGGCCTGATACCATGTAATGAATGTAATTCTTGTGTATTGATTATGTGTTTCACATGTACATATATAGTTACACAGAGGAGAGGGTCCGAGTCAGTTTAGGAAACAAACTCGGAATCTTTATGAACAAGAAATACTGATTTACAAAATTTACATAATATGGAAGAGTAATGCTATAACCACTCGCAAAGTGGATTTGCTCGGCTACATTCTGACGTGGATGGCTTACGTGGCCATCCACGTTAGAGTCTGACGAGGCATCCACTTACGAGTGGCTGTCCCCCCTCCCCTCGACATTCTCCCTCTTTCCTCCCGTAAAAAATTATTTCTCCCTTCTCTCTCCCTTCTCTCTCCCGGACTCCCTTCTCTCTCCCTTCTCTCTCCCTTCTCTCTCCCTTCTCTCTCCCGAACTCCCCCGAACTCTCTCCTCTCCTGAACAAGTCTCACCTGCCCTCCTCTGTCCCGGCGGCGCTCCTCTTCCTCCCGTTGGCACTTCCGTTCCTCCCGACAGCGGCGGCACTTCCGTTCCTCCCGGCGGCGGCGGCACTTCCGTTTCTCCCGGCGGCGGCGGCACTTCCGTTCCTCCCGGTGGCGGCAGCGGCACTCCCTTCTCTCTCCCTTCTCTCTCCTGAACTCTCTCTTCTCTCTCCCGAACAAGTCTCTCCTGCCCTCCTCTCTCCCGGCGACGCTCCTCTTCCTCCCGGCGGCGCTCCTCTTCTTCCCGGCAGCACTCCTCTTCCTCCCGGCGGCACTTCCGTTCCTCCCGGCGGCGGCATCACTTCCGTTCCTCCCGATGGCGGCACTTCCGTTCCCCCAACTTACGACGGCTTCGTGTATAAGGGTGCACAAGGGGGACCATCGTTGGATTCCATCCTCATCGAGGCTTTTTGATCCCGTTTGCCCTGACAGCAGAGACGCGTGGCCTCCGTTGAAGGAAATTCTCAAGCACTACTCTCATCGAGTTTCGCTTATCGTTCACCCCTTTCTGTTGCCGTGAGTGCTCTGCGCCTTCTGCTCTTGTTATGTTTCGGCTTCTTTATTATCCATGCCTCCTATGTTGTGGCTGGATTTTTGAGGTCGGATTGAGGTTGGTTTATTGGATAATGTTAAGTGTGGGTTGGGAATACAACAGAATTATTTTTGCTTGAGTCTCGGATTTGTGCTCCCTGTTTGTCAATTTTACTGAGATGCCCGTTAAGTCATATTTCTTGTCATTTGGCGGGGTTAGAGAATCCTTGAATCTGTCAACAACAATGAGCTGTTCTTGTATATGAAACTGATACAAGTTGGTTCTGTTCCTATCTCGGTTTATGCCCGACTAAATGGATTTTGGTTTATTCCTTTGTCATGCCCTGTCTGAATTCGTTAACAGTGCTTTTTGCTTGAAATATTTTTTTGGCAAAGCTGCAATGCCGCCAGACTGCTATATTTACTTCCATTGCTGCTTTTCTGCTCTTTTCTCAATTTATGAGTAGCGTGAACTCAAGGTTGTTATGTTGAAATTTTTTGAGAACATCTCTAACTACTGCTTAGTTAGTGGAGTGTAAGTATGTTCTTAATCTGGATACTGGGTAATAGAACTAGCTTTTTTATCTGATATCAATTTTGCCATTTTATTTTTTCTGGAAAACTTGTCTCAATGGAGTTTGTCCATTGAAATCTGCAACGGCATAACCAAATTCTTAAATACTTTTTTTTAATTAAAAATATAGAAGGAAATATCCTTTTACACAGTGGCCAACGAGTCTTTTAATAACAGTAAGTCATCATACAAGGTGTTTAGCTATTGAATTTACAAAATATGTACTATACCTCCTGGTTAGGTTGCAAATTTATCACGTTGAAGCAGTAGGCTTTGTTCTGCTATCCCTCTAGTTTATCAGTCGGTCTAACTTATGATATATTGACTGCACTCTCTCTTGAAAATGCAGGTATCATTACGTCCTACTCAGACGGTGGATCAATTGAAAGTACAGAAAAACTGTGTAATTCCATGCAATTGAGCTCTTCATCAAAATGAACCAGCTTGGCATAAACACTAGTGTCATAAGTGCTCGCTTTGAACTACAGCATACAAGCGAGAGCTTTACATGGATTAGTAGTTAAGACGCCTGGAATTATTTGTACCTATTTCAAATGAATTGATTGCAATGTATTTGAAAATTGATAAGTATATGTTAGATGCTATTAATATTTGTAAGTGTACGTCAAATGAATTATTTGTACCCGTTTCAAAGATAGTCTCTTGGAACTCAATTTTAACTTGATTTTCTCAGAATAGATTGAGTGAAGAAGCCTTGAAGTTCTTCTCATGGGTGAGATCTGCTAATATTGATATCAATCAGTATTCACTATCTGCAGCATCTAGTGCAATGTTATTTATGTATTCCAAGTGTGGGTTTGTTGATGATGCAAGAAAATCATTTAGCGAGTCAAACAAAAATGTTTCAATTTCCTGGAATTCACTTTGATTTGGATATGCACAATATCGACAAGGTACAACTGCTCTTCATCTTTTATCTCAAATGCTCAAGATTGGAATTTGCACCTTAAAATCAATTTGATACAAACAGAATAACAGAATTTTTGTGAAACAAAATAAAAGAAATCACACAAGACAATAACACTCCTTACAAAAGAAAGGAAAAAAATCCTGCATACTGAAAAAAATCCTTTTGTTCTTTTTCACTACATGAAGCATCTCCAAATGAAATAAGATTACATGCTGAACTAATAAACATATAAGGTGTGAAAATCCAAGGTAGTTCATCTTCTTGCACTGGTGCACCATTCATTCCTGACAAGGCAATAAGAACACATTATTATTTGAATGCTACTCTGACAAAAAACACACCATGAAGAAAGACTTGGTTTAACCTGAAATATTAATGGAACCTGCGTATCAGCAATCAAATCAGTAGTCCCTTGCGTTCCTTGTGTCCCTGTTGGAGTGTCATGTTTTTCCACATTCATACCATTATTGCTTTTGCTTTTTTTTTTTTTGAGAAACCTGCATATGTTCGTTTAGTGCATATTGTCTCCATTATTGACTGCTTCCTTTTAGAAGGTGGTCTACCTTTCCTTCTTACTGTGATTGGATTAAGTATTTTGTCGGATATAATTCCCTTCTCTTCAATTTCCTCATTTTCAGGTTCTGTTGCACATGCCACATCACATAAGCCACCTAGAGTTGTAGCATGATTTTCTTGGCTACTTCTAAAAGTGATGCTTTCTTTTAAAAGTGTCTCCTTCAAATCAATTATTAACTTCAGAGGCATATCATATCTATCACCAAATTCAAGGGTTACGTCTGCCAGCTCCATGCAATGCATATGTACGATTTCAGATCGTTCCAAAGAATTATTAACTACCGAAGTAGTAGAAGCCAATGCATGTAAACGCTTAAAATCCTTTCTCCAACGGGGCAAAATATAGTGAGGTGGAATTTCAAACACCTCAAAAAAACGTAGCACGGTTAAAGCATGTCTGCAAAGAATCCCCATGTATTGAAATAAACGACATATGCACAAAAGCTTCTGTTCTTTTTCATCATAACTAACTGCGTACTTCACTTGCTCAACAATTTTTCCTTCTTTTCTCATAACATGTTCCAAAACTTCTAGTGTAGAAACAAATCCATTCTTTTCCACTAAAGAAGCATTACAATATAATAGAGCCTTTATCTCCTCCTAAACTTCTTAAAGATTTCATATGTGTAAATCTCACTTATCTGTTTCTCCATATGATACCTGGATATCAACTGTGGACTCATATTCAATGAATAAAAATCTGCTTGTGCTTCTTTCTCATATTTGCTTTGCAATGCAAAATCATATTTGTCAACAAACAGCTTTAACGAAGTCTTAGAATGAATATATCCATAAAAAAAAAGCATTCATACTTTCACTACGTTGAGTTGTAGACATACCAGCCCAAAATTGTTTTTCACATAAACAAGAATCCAATTGCTTGAATTTCATATAGTGATCGTAACCACTCATTTTCTTCAAGTTTGTATCTCAACCACTCATTTTCATTGATTTCAACTTCTTCAATGGATTTTCTAATCATTGAGATCAATTCTCAATTTTTGATACACTATTGACTTTAACTTCTTCTTAATGGATTTGTAATCATTGAGACTACCCAACTTTTGAGGAATTTTTTTCATAATATGCCACAAACATAAACGATGATGGGCATTTGGAAATACAGTGGCAATGGCGGCACATATAGACTTACATTGATCAGTAATTATTGCATTCGGGAGAATTCCAGACATACAATCGAGCCATGTCCAAAACAACCAAGTATAAGTCTCTATACTTTCATTTGCAAGCAATGCACAACCTAAAAGTATTGATTGACCATGATGGTTCACACCAACAAAAGGAGCAAATGACATATCGTATTTATTTGTTAAATACATAGTATCAAAAGATATTACATCTCCAAAATATTGATATGCACTTCTTGATCTTGAATCAGCCCAAAAAACATTTCTCAATCGACTCTCAGAGTCTATATCAATCGCATAAAAAACATTTGGATGCTTCCTTTGCATCTTAACAAAATAATTATGAATAGCTTCAGCATCTCCCTCACCAAGGTTCAAACGTCTCACTTTCTCCACATAATTTCTACATTCTTTTTCTGAAAAACTTAACTTGTCAAACCCTCCGATTCTTTTTGCCCATACTTGAACAGACTTGTTTGTACGCACCCCTGCATCATCATTATATTCAAGATTCTTCTTTACGTGATTGGGCAACCTTCTATTTGATTTGTAAAACCGTGACTTAGATGGGCTAACTACATGGTTATGATCAAGATGAACACGGCTCAGATAAAAGTACCCATCTTCATGCAATCTTGCAATAATTTTGGCCTTACAATTTGTTTTTGCTGATGGTCTTGAAAGTAAAGGATTTTTACTTTTGCTTTTTGGCTTCCCTTCTTTATCACATGCAAGTGTCAACGTTTCACATGTTCCATCTTCTCTATTGATGGAACTCCTTTTCATTATACCAAATCCAATCCGTTGAGCATATAGACCATAGAATTTTCTAATATCTTCATAAGTATTGAAACTTAACCCTAATTGAGGGATTCCCTCTTCTTCTTGAGATAAAATTTGATCACTAGGTCCTTCCTCACAATTTTTTTTATGAACAATCGGTTCAACATTCATTTCTTCTATGATGTTATCCAAAATAACTTCCCTTGCAAGAAAAAATAAAAAATCTAGTACATCAATCTCAAAAAGAATTGTAACCTAATTAAGCTCTCATGCTTTAACATTGAATAGAATAATATCATTGTAGCCAATACATTTGGATTTACAAATAACAATAATCAACCAACCACAAAGAAAAAAGAAACAAAAGAGCAGAATATAAATAAGCTACGCCAAATTGACCAGTTTCATATACAAGAACAGCTCATTGTTGTTGACAGATTCAAGGATTCTCTAACCCCGCCAAATGACAAGAAATATGACTTAACGGGCATCTCAGTAAAATTGACAAACAGGGAGCACAAATCCGAGACTCAAGCAAAAATAATTCTGTTGTATTCCCAACCCACACTTAACATTATCCAATAAACCAACCTCAATCCGACCTCAAAAATCCAGCCACAACATAGGAGGCATGGATAATAAAGAAGCCGAAACATAACAAGAGCAGAAGGCGCAGAGCACTCACGGCAACAGAAAGGGGTGAACGATAAGCGAAACTCGATGAGAGTAGTGCTTGAGAATTTCCTTCAACGGAGGCCACGCGTCTCTGCTGTCAGGGCAAACGGGATCGAAAAAAGCCTCGATGAGGATGGAATCCAACGATGGTCCCCTTGTGCACCCTATATACGAAGCCGTCGTAAGTTGGGGAGCGGAAGCCGCCGCCATCGGGAGAACGGAAGTGATGCCCGCCGGGAGGAACGGAAGTGCCGCCGGGAGGAAGAGGAGTGCTGCCGGGAAGAAGAGGAGCGCCGCCGGGAGGAAGAGGAGCGTCGCCGGGAGAGAGGAGGGCAGGAGAGACTTGTTCGGGAGAGAGAAGAGAGAGTTCAGGAGAGAGAAGGGAGAGAGAAGGGAGTGCCGCTGCCGCCACCGGGAGGAACGGAAGTGCCGCCGCCGCCGGGAGAAACGGAAGTGCCGCCGCCGCCGGGAGGAACGGAAGTGCCGCCGCCGTCGGGAGGAACGGAAGTGCCAACGGGAGGAAGAGGAGCGCCGCCGGGACAGAGGAGGGCAGGTGAGACTTGTTCAGGAGAGGAGAGAGTTCGGGGGAGTTCGGGAGAGAGAAGGGAGAGAGAAGGGAGAGAGAAGGGAGAGAGAAGGGAGTCCGGGAGAGAGAAGGGAGTCCGGGAGAGAGAAGGGAGAGAGAAGGGAGAGAGAAGGGAGAGAGAAGGGAGAAATAATTTTTTACGGGAGGAAAGAGGGAGAATGTCGAGGGGAGGGGGGACAGCCACTCGTAAGTGGATGCCTCGTCAGACTCTAACGTGGATGGCCACGTAAGCCATCCACGTCAGAATGTGGCTGAGCAAATCCACTTTGCGAGTGGCTATAGCATTACTCAATATGGAAACACTAGGATTGTCAAAACTGATCATGACTCGTCCTGCCTAATCTATGAATAGTCTATATTCAGTAAGACTCTCTATCTAGAATATTTTGAGAGATCTCTGTCACTAACAAATTTTATTAAACTCTTTTTTTATAAAAAAATATATTTAATTAATTATATATTTTCAGCTGATTGGTGGATCACTTATGTATTAGATGCTTCTCATCTTAGAAAGATTGCAATAAAAATTGTCTCAAACATCATCATCGTCTGGTTGAGAAAAAAAATTGAGCATATTTTCACTTATTCACTGAAAGCACATATCAAATTTAGTGTTTATTAATTATAATATGAGGCTTAAATTGAAGCACATATCACTAGATGTCAAGAAAAAGGAAGAATATTTTGATCCCATCGATTTGACAAACATTCTTGGTGAAGAAGACCTGCTAATGTCTTGGACAAGAAAGATTGAACCCCTTTCATTAGATGAAGCAAGAGATGTTCCACAACGACCTTTTCATGATTTGGCTTCAAATACGAATATTAATGTTGACAAATGGGTTGAAGAACAAAGAGAAGCACTTGTAAAAAATAGTGAAGGGTTATTCCAAGTACTAAACTCCGAAGATTTTACACAAGCCCCTAACATATGGTGATGTTGGTGATGCTGGTGGTTCATATGATGGCATATATTATATTGAATAACAAGATTTTGATCATGGTGCAAGAGAGAGACTAGGTGGTCATACTTCGGGTAGTTATATAGTTTTTGTTATACTTGAGTTAATTAGAACAATATGTTTTTCATATTAATAGTATAAATGAATATTTGTGATTTATATGTTTTTAATAATTTTTCCTTTAAATTCTCATTACATGTGTATCTTAGCGTATCCATGATACATATCTGTTTCCTTAGTGACCGATACTTTGCATATCTTCGATACTGCAAACTTTAACTTAGCACAATACGTCTCTAAAACTCATGTATCCCCACAAATTGCATATCTTCAGCTTAAATGTCCCTATAATACACCTTCAACAAACAATTCAGGAGATGGTTGAATGGATTTCTCTCACGTGGGGAGACTCACTCATATCAAATGGTGTTCAGTAGTTCCCAGCTTCACCTTCTCTCATGCTTCAATTTACCAAAGACCATTCTCTACACAATCGAAAGAATCTTTCAGAGGATTTTTATGGTCATATAAGGGTTCCAAAAGGATATCTCTAGTTACTTGGTCTGATATATGTTGATATCATAGCTTTGGTGGTCTTGGTCTCATGCTATTATATTCCTTAAGCACGGGCCTTAGAACAAAGTTATTTTGGTACATGTTCACTAATAGGATAATCATGTGTATGGTGGGAAGTACAATTGTTGGGTACTTCCTGTGAAGTGGATGCCATAATTGGCATCCACGTTATCATCCACTCTAGGGTTTAGGTTTAGGGTTTAATATTTAGGATTTAATTGGATTTAATTAGGGGTTAAGATTTAAGATTTAGGGTTCAAAGATTAGTGTTTAGGATTTAGAGTTTAGGTTTGGTGAGGTTGATTATGACATCATTGCATGGATGTCTCCAGAAGTACCCATGCATTGTGGGCACAACCAATGCATAACAAGTATGGTGTTTCTCCCCATATCATTTCACCGATCCCTAAAAGAGGTGACTTCCTGATATGGAAACAAATGATAAAACTTCTGATATATATTATATATTTATAAGAAAAAAACTATCACACCATACTTGATCTAAGCACCTCCACTTCCTTATGGTATTAGTATTGGATCCCAACTCTAGATTTACCATAGCTGATTTATCTAGATGTCACTCTGGGCCACATAATACGAAGGATCTAATCTCTTCCCTCCTAACCCTTGATGGAGCTTGGAAAGTCATTCATGTCCGAGCCACTTGACCTAGAGACGTCAACCCAACGTATCCAAGAAACCTTCCTCCAACCTAATAACCTGGATCAGCGCCTATACATGGACCCTCTCCTCTCCCGGAACTTTTGTACTTCAATTCAAGTCTTGTACCATAACACCTATCACCAAATACACTTCAACAATCAAGCTCTCCCTTATAGACCAATTACCCCCTCTAGCAACACATTTGGACGCTCAATACAGTCTCCAAATAAAAGACCTTCTTTGGCTAACCCACACTGCCTTTAGAACATTTTCCATGGACCCACTACTGATTATCTCGCCAAATGGCCATTTCTAACCCACACTGCCCCCTCTATAACAAAGCCCAAAAGAACTCAACTCACTTATTCTTTCAACGTCCCTTCTCCACTCAAATTTGGGCCAGCTTCCTCCACCCTTCCACACTATTTTCCAAACCATCCGCAACTTTCTTTCCTACTACGTCACTACCAAACCTTTCAGATTTCAACCTAATCGTCAGATTCTCCTCATCAACACTCTTTGGGAGCTTTATAATGAAAGAAAGATTCAGGTTTTATGATCTTGCACTCCACTTAATTTGTTAGAGGCTTGGAGGAAATATTTTGGCAAATTATTTCACAATTTTTAACACTGGAGCTTAATAGCAATAATAGAATAATAAAAATAAAGCTACACATATAAATAATATAATTGAATGAATAATGCTAGTTGTACCTATCTATAGTACCTATCCCCTGTACATGTTAATCTAAGTCTTTAAAAATATAAAAAAAATTAATTAAAAAATCTTATATTCTAAAGGATAAAGCCTAAACATCAATGGTTTAGATTAACATGCAAGTAGGATAGGTACTGTGTATAGGTGCAACTAGTATTATTCTAACTGAATTACCTTAGAAATAGAACCATAGAAATAACCTTTCTTAATAATTTACTTACCTTAAATGATTTTGTTAATCTAACTTGTTTAGACTTACCATTGCTTGCTCCCCTTGATAGGCAGACCATTTTATACTATAGCGTTGAGTATTGGCATTTTTTAATACGTTCTTGAATCGTCCAATTTAATGGGTCTTCACTCTTCACTAGCAAAGTCAGCTGTCGAGGTTTAAATCAAAGGAATTTTGGTTGGGCTACTAATTGAATCCAGTTCAACAAGTTAAACCAAAATTAGTAACACCATCAAGCTAACGGGTGTTTTTTTTTTTTCAGTTTTGTAAAACATACTGTCACACCATGTTTGAACCTCTTACAATCGTCTCTTTTAAAGTGGTAACTATTTCTCTTAGGTGAGAATAATTTTAATTAAAAGTTACATATACGAATAAATTATTAAATAAAAATTATTTTATAAAATAATATACTTAGCATTGAAAATGAGAGGTAGGGTATCATTTAAGTGGGATCCGAGCCAATCAAGAATTTATAATTCAAGTTGAAGTCATTTTTTGTCCATTGCAGGAAACTGATAAAATAAAGGAGAGGAGGTGGGATTGTTTAATTTAAGGCATTTGTCGTTTAGGCCCCTTGGTTTGAGCAAGGCCAACCAAAACCAAATGAGGAGAGGCAGAGGGGAACGTGGTGGTGGGGAGGGAGAAGGAGAGAGAGAGAGAGAGGAAAGAGAAGGGACGGGGGTCAGTGATGGTCCCGATGGAGTGAGGGAGGAGAGAGAGAGAGTGGAGAGCGAGAGATAGAAAGAGAGAGGAGAGAAGGGAAGGGAGGGGCCGCGTATGCGTAATCATTGAGGTGGGGTTCTAAGTTCCAAAACTGCTGCAGCAACCAAAAGAGGAGGGTGGGACCCTGGTGAGGTAAAGCCATTTGTGGGTTTTTGTGACTCCTTTGTTTTCACGGGAAGGGGAGAGAGAGGCAGGGGACCGACTGATATTTGTAAAGGGCCTTGCAAGCCTTTCAACTTGTGGGAACGACGCTCTCTCCTTCACCTTCCTCCTACTCTCTTTATGGAGAAGGGCAAAAGAATTTTAGAAAGAAGAAAAATTTAAGACAGACCTATTTACTCTTCAGGTGATTCTGATTATTTGGGATTCTGCACCTGCTTTCTTTTTTTGGCCGCATAGGCAGACTGGGTTTGTGGTTTTCTTTTTCTTCTTTTTCTTTAATATTTGCTTGCAGTTGTGATTACCTTTCCTTTATTTTTTTCGTGTTGGCAATTAATGAATTGAATTTGGTTCTTTGGCTTTCTCATGGATCTCTATCTCTGTCTCTTAGGTTGCTGTGGCTTCTGCTGGTTGAGAATTTTGGGGTATTTGTTCGCACAATTTTGATTGCCTGTTTCGGATTTGGAACTTTGGAGTGCACGCCGCAATCAAGTTCTTTGCGAAGGAATGGTCGAGAAAAGTACTTGAGAAATCTGTTGGTCTTTGCAGATTCTCCGTTGTTCTCGGTTGTACAAAGGGGTCGTCTTTACGTAAAAATCCACATTTCCCCCCATATTCAAGAGTTTGTCCTTGATCATTTCAACCTTTGCTAGACGGGTCCTCTTGCTCCGGATGTTTTGTCCAGCGAATTGCTTTAATGAGGCGTCGCTTCTGTTGTTTTCTCAATTAAATCGTCCTGCTCGAGGAATCAGGTGCTTCTAGCTGCATGCGCGAGTTCCGTTCTTTTTTTCCTGTTGAAAGCTGGATGTCAAATTGTATATGAGGGAAAACTGAGTTTTGGTTGTTAAAGCCTAGTGATTTTAGCGATCGGAAATTCAGTTGTTCAGATCAGCGGCTTATATTTCAGTAACTACTTGATATGGAAGACGAGATCATTTCGATGAACGAGAACCATTCGGTGGAACACCCATGTTCAGAGATGGAAACGGATGAGGGTTTAATCGGTACTTCTAAAGGTGCTGGAGAAAATTTTACTTCTGAAAAAGGTGAAGCTAGTAATGTAGTTTTTTCTAGAGAATCTCCACTGCTTGCCCAGGACCCAAGAATCTCCGGTGCATGTGCTTGCGCTGCCAAGAAGCTAAAATCAAGAATGTCAGCCTCAGAACTTGAGTCTCGTAAAAGAGATAAAAATGGGCAGGAAAGAAAGCTCAGTCGTCAGGACAGAATAGAGCTGGGTCGTATGTTTCAAGGTGCCGTGAGTTCTCACAACTGGGAAGTTGCCGAGAGTTTAATTTCATTAGCAGACCCACAAACACTTAATGATGCTCTATGTATAGCTTTGGATTCAATCTGGTTCCTTAGAAATCAGCATGAATTGCATGGAATTAATAGCTTGATCAGGAAAATAATTTCGAATGGTGCTTATGATTTTACAAGAGCTGCTCTAAGGACTTCATTTCTTGCTTCATGTGTTTCTGCCTGCCAGAGTCGGACAATGAGTTTAGCCGATACTGTGACTGTTATGGCTCATAGGTAACTACTCTATGCTCTATTTGTTCTTTTTATTTTTCATTTGAAGGTGTGACAATCAAGAATGACAGTTTCTCTTTGTAAAATAAGTGTGAAATTACACTAATATTTCTCACCCTGATGGTCAGACCGAATTATGCTGTTTTTTTACAAGGAACTTCCAAAAGGACCTCATTTACAACAGAGCATCTTTTAGGCTTAAACTGATAGTCCCGTCATTTCTGATTCACTTTTATGAGAAGACTATATATCAGGAAGTTCCACCAATAATTGCTTCATGTTGGTCCGGGTTTGTTCAT
Source organism: Aristolochia contorta (assembly GCA_022405105.1). Classification (NCBI taxonomy): domain Eukaryota; kingdom Viridiplantae; phylum Streptophyta; class Magnoliopsida; order Piperales; family Aristolochiaceae; genus Aristolochia; species Aristolochia contorta. Next base: position 14,101,858 of record CM039667.1, read on the forward strand.
TTATCTAAGCTGCTGTTGTAAGAGAGCCAGTATGTCTCCTGTGTCTGCTACCCGAAATTCTTTTTTCTTTTAGCTGTGAACGTGAAATTTCTTAAAGTGTACGAGAATTAATTTTCATATCATCATTGCTTATTAACAGATCTTCATTTTTATAATGTTCATTCTTTTATCTGTTTGCTTGTTTTCTTTTATCACTCTTTTCTAACTCAACATTGACGGTATTTTGTCCACTTGGTGGACATTTAAGTACTACTTCACACCACTGAACCTGTTTCCTGTGTGCTGTGGCAGTATAGTCAAACTTATTAGTGTCTCAAGAAACTTGGTTTTAAGCTAGATGGCCTTGCATAAATTTGGTTTATATATCAATGATTTGTAGAAATTAGCAATCCTTGTTGTGTGAGGACTTATTACAGCAGTTTAATGCAACATGAGGTTATTTGGCCTAAAATTGATGGACTTTCTGTGGCTTGAACCTTTTGTTCTTGATAGTTGTTGGATTTAATCTTGTATTATGAGACCTGCTTAACCATGGAATTCATATGGAAATATGGATTCAAGTTTGCTGTCTTGTTTTACTCTCAATGGATCATTGTATGCATTGTTGGTAAATTCGGATTGATGAGGATGACTAATATTTCAATTTTTTTTATTGTAATTATTTTTACTAGGTTGCATGAACGCCTTCAGGAATGTAATGGTGACGAGGTTTTAAAAGTGGAAGCTGGGGCTAAGGTTCAAAAATTCACAGAATGGGCTCTAAAATGCATTAGCTTCCACTCACGCAGCCAGGGAGATCGGAATAGAGTGGGTCAAAGTTCAGCAGTAGAGATCCAACTCCAGTTATCAGCTTTTAAATCATTTCTTGATCTTGCTGGAAATCAGCTTACAGGAAAAGATTTTACTGAGGCATTTGATGCTGCTTGCTTTCCTTTGACTCTTTTCTCTAGTTCGTTTGACCCTGGCTGGGCTTCTGGAATTTCTGCAACTGCCATTCAAGGATTGCTGGGTATGTTGGTTGAAGGAGGTGCAGATAATGTTAATCAATGCTTTCTTGAAGCTTCACGTTTTGGTAGTACAGAGCTTGTGCGGATCTTGTTGCAGGTAACATGATGTTTTGCTATAAGATTTTATAGTATCAGGAAGTCTCAATTATTTGTGCAAAAGAAAGAAAATATTTAAATAAAATGTAGACTTAAAAGAATACAATATTTGAGATCTTAGATCAATGATGATGTCCATGTTCAACATATGGTATCGCCATGATTGACAGTTGGAGATTTAGGTTAAGATTTTGACTTTTTAGGTTCATGAGCAATGGTTTGGATTTTATAATTGCAAAGGGACATTCATATCAATCTCAGGTCTACATGTGGTAAACTTAAATTTTACAATATGAAGAGTGACATGACCTTAAAGTGAAATATTACCATTGCAAAGTAGCATCTTGACAACCGCCATCATTGCCACTCATGTCATCAATGAGATGGCATGTGGTTTTCTCTCCTTTGCATGAAAGGGATAAAGGTAAAAAAGAAGTTGGAGAAAATCAAGTGAGAGAGAAATGGGAATGGTTTAACTACCTTGCTCACCTTATGAGTAGGGGTTAGCACACTTCCATAGAGAGTTTACATATTTTTTGGAGTTGTGAATACTCTATATCCCTAAAAAATGGTCAGAACTTTATAAGCGTCTAAAAGGAGAACTGGCGACAAGCAATAGTCTGTGTTTTTCCTCAACTTCTTGAGGTGTCATTCTTCTGTCTGTGAGTTTAAAGTTTCCTTGTAAATGTCATTCGTGTGCTAGGAACAAGTTAAACTGGTGGTAGATACAGAATTCAAGTGAGTATTTCTTCTAGCTTTTGGACAGATGAAACTATATTAGGGGTCAAATCAAAGGATTAAAATTTGAGCATTTAATCCTACACCTCTTAATTTTTGGTCTTAAGAAGAGTCTGAAAGGAGCTTCTAAGAAGATTAGATTACCTCTGTTAGGTAGGATGGGTGATTAGGCTATACCACTTTTTCTCTCTTCTCTCGGAAATTTTCATTCCTTTTACAACGCATTCGAGGTATTATCAAAAGGGTTCTTTTTCTTTTCTTTTTTTTTTTTTTTTATGTTGAGGAAATTTTCGCATGTCACCTTATGGGATGTTGTATGTGCAGTCATAATGGTTTCACTTGTTGGAGATGCTTTTCATAACTTGTCACTTTTATGGAACTCCGTGTATGTGATTCAGTTGGGTGGTGACTCATGATTCTGCGATCTAAGCCATTTACTGTGAAGAATATCAATTGAAAGAGTAACACTTCAACCTGATACATCCTAGATGTCTTAAAGCACATGCTCATATGTCTAAAAAGACAACATCGTTCCAGGAGCTCTTTTTTAATTGTATACTCTTATACATAGAACAGGATCCATCTTCTGCGTCAATAACATCAAGTTTTGCTCAAAATTGGCCTCTCAGCCTTGACTACGCATTGTTACTCTGGTGGATCTGAACCTCACATTCTCAATTATATTTTATGTTTTTATATCTACGAAGACCATGCGAAGGATTAACTGAAGAAACTCGAGATGGTTTAGAGATAACGAATTATCCACAAATTTGAACTATATTGCTTTTTCCTGTAGGGTGTTTAAACATTTTACTTTAGAGGCTGCATAATGCTGTGAGAAGATGGCTTTCTCAAATAACTAGATACTATTCTTCAAATGAGGTGCTTTTGATTAGAACTTCATTGGTTTTCATGACTTTGTTTACTTTATCATATGTGGTTTTCAGGATCAAATTATTTGCTTAGTACCTTCAAATATTATCTTGAAAAAAGGCCTCTCATTGAAATGTATTAATAATTTCATGTTTTTCATTTCTGTGAAGTATAATGCTATTTGATGTGATCAGGGTTAGAGATTAGGGATTATGCATTTGTTTTTGAAAATTAAAACCAGTAATCTTTGTTAGTGCTATTGGACGGCACAAACCAAAATTCTTTTTGAGCAATCTTGGTCCTTCTGCTTCCTTAGAAGATCACCTAGCTCTTTCATGCTTAAAGGTTTTAACTTTTGCGGTTTTTAATCTGATTTGTTGTGGAGCTCTGGGGGTCACTGCTGTGTTTTGCATCCCATGGCTACTGTAGCTTGTGAGTCATGATAAGTGAACATGATCTCCTGCAACCTTTTCTATACCAGAACCAATATGATTAAGGGCATTTTTCACATTCGTAATTGTAACTGCTTTTAGCTGAATTGTGAAGCTGAGCATAGCTCAGTGGTAACACCGAGGGGTGTGTTGCGGGAGGTCTCGAGTTTGAGCCTCTCAGACTGTGAAGTATTAGGCTATTGTAGTCACTGTAATAATCCCATATGTAATGGAATCAATCTCTTTAAAAAAAAAAAAAAAAAAACCTGCTTTTAGCTGAATTAAGAACCTGCATTTAGATGGATTTGCTGATGATTGTTATGTTTTAAAAAAACTTTTTGTATTGAATGTGGAATTTATTTTTTTCTGAGCTGTTTTTTCCACATTAAGGAGATGTCCAGAAATAAGAAAAACATTGGTTTTAATGGATTTCATGTCGAAGAATTCCCACTTCGATTTTTTTCTTTTAATTAAACATCACGTGACCATTTCACTGGGGATTGTGAATCAGGGAAAAGAAGAAACAGAAGAGAGAATACCAGCCATTAGCTGCGCTCATCCCATCATAGTACCTAAGTATAATTTTCAGTAAGAATCAATCTCCAGTTTATTCCTAGTTGACTGTGATATCTCAGCTTTTACAGCTGTGCTAAACCTGGGTTATATGAATTATTTTTTCTGATAACTCTATGGTTATAATATTTCACCCTTCACTGGACTGTTAAACGGTGTTCTGTTTCCATTTTGAGACATTGATGTTCGTTTGGGTAACCCTTTGGACTTGCCCTCGTTAAAATGCTATTATGATTTTTAATGTAATTCATCACTTGAAGGTAGTTAGATTGTCCCCTTTTCACAGCTGTAAGCGTCTAATAATAATAATAATAAAAAAAAATAAAAATAAAAAACTGTGTCTTCTGCTTTCATTTCTTTTTCATTTTGTTGTTGCTACAATCTCAACATGTCTTGATGCTCTATTACAATTTCTGCAATGTTTTGATCTTCTTCTCGTCATATTATAAATTAGACTAAATGTGCACGGATTTAAGTGTATCCTATAATTCACTGATGCTGCCAAACTTTATTATATTTATTTTCTTTGAAAAGTCATCTTCACCAGATAAGTTAAATCCAACTAGCGCTCTGAAAGATGGCTATCTGCTGAGATCTATCATTTTTCTAAACTGTGATCATATACTGTATTTCGAAATTTGCCTTGAGCAGAAATGGGCATCAGTTTGAACTTCCTTTTGAACTGCTTCTTCTGTTTCCATTCAGATTGCTCAGAGGAACAGCTTAGATGTGGATGTGGACCTCGCTTTGGGCTTTGCTTCTCACTATGGGAAGATTAGGACAATGGAGTGCCTGGTCGAAGAAGGTAATGCGATTGCATTCCTGGGCCCACTAATGAGAGCTGCTGAAAGGGGATGCATGGAGGTTGTCCAGTGGTTTGTGGGACGAGGATGCCGGGACATGGAGCTATGTCTTGCCCTCACTGCAGCTACCTCAAGCAGCCAAGTTGGAATTGCAGCCTATCTTCTGCCCCATGTTCCCCAGCATGTCCTGGCTGCTTTAAGCATAGAAATCCTGAAAGCTGCTGGAGAACGAAGTGGAGGATCTCTTGAGGGAGTGCACTTCCTCCTGCGCTCGGACTTCCTGGGTGATGCTGCTGCCACATATGCTGTGGCTGATAGTATTGCAAGGTCAGAAGATGAAGGTGTAGCCCCAGAACTCCGAGCCTTTCTGCAAGAGCATTGGTCGGAGGCTGCATTTGCGGAGGGTTTGAAGCATGGGGAGGACCACTATGTGAATATAACAAGGATTCTGAGACGGGGCAGATCACCCATTTGCTTGCGAGACTTACCGGTGCCCCTGTTGGCCGCTGTAGCTTATTTGCCTCTGTACAGGGAGTGTGTGAAGGCGAGTGGAAGGTTGCTTCCCCAACGTCTTAGAGGGCAGCTTGTGGAAGCGGCAAGAAGGCTCGGGGGCGGTCTGCGTGATGAGGTGAACCAGGCGGGAGAGCTCCTCGCGGTTTTGGAACACCATATTCCGCCATTTTTGGTCCACTCTCGGAGCACGGTTTCTTAGAAGAGGAAAATCATCCAATTCTTATCAAGTTTTTTCACAATGTTTAGTACGAGCTTGGGGAGAGATTAAGAGATGACTTGAATACAAAGCGATTTCACTTTCTTCCTCTAAGAGGGTGCCCAAGTGGGTGTCTTCGATGCCGATGATCTTAAATGGGTATGTTTTCTTATTACCGTGTATGTAGTCTGTAATTACTGGTGAAAAATGGAAGGGGTAGAAACACGATTGAGTACCCTGCAAGTGTATGGAACATATCCATGTCCCAATCGTCGCTGAGGCATCCATTTGAAAGAGAATCACATACGATACTGATGAGTAACTGTTAATCTGGAAGAAAAAAAGGGTAAAAAAATGATTCTATCTTTGGGAGATTGTAAAAGCAAGAAATTATTCTCACTTTTTTCTCAGCTGGTGAAAGTAAGACGAATCTAGCATCGTATTTGTTTGTCCCTAAAGCCCTCGCTTGCAGTTTGCTTTGATGCTGTCAGTAGTGTGCAGCACAGCGCATTGCAGTTTGCTTTTGCTGTCAGTAGTGTGCAGCACGGCGCATTGCAATTCAGTGCAGCTCTGATTTTGATCGATCGCCTCGTCTTTAGTTTGCTGGGTGGGAGTTGGTGCCCAACCTATACCCAGTAAGAAGACAAGTCTTAACAAACAAATAGAAATGTCGCTGATTTCTGAAAGGTGCCCTTTCAGTTTCAGATGTGACTTCTGATGTCCACATTGCATTTTTGGAGCCAGAAGATTTCATTTGTTTAATAAATTGCTAAACCAAGCAGAGCAGATTTCATTAGAACTCCCTCGCCTTTCTTATCAGGGAAATAGAGAAAAAAATATATCCTGAGTAAGCATTATCATACTGAGAACCTACAAATCATGCATATATTTCAGAAGCCGTATGCATTCTCGCAGGAAGTAAAATCTTAGGCATCGAAGAATAACCAAGACTGAACATCAAAAGTCCTATCCTTGACTTTTGATGGTGTGATAGAAATCATGGTTTACTTCACTTGTCCTTGTGCTTGTGCTTATCATTATATCCTAGTCTTAACACATAGTGTACATGTCTCCCTTCACCAAAATAATTATAAATCTTGCGTTTCAGTTTGATGGTAAGGAAAAGTAATTGAATAGGATTTATAAGGGTATATTACATGAGTTAGTTTTTATTAATTTAGAGTTTATTTAAAACTTTTTTTTTTGATAATTGAAGACTATTTTGTAATTACACTTTGTAATGTGTTACATACTTATATAACAATTTGTAATCTTTATATGAACTTCTAGTATTAGGGAAACCTAAAAGAACATATTGAAATGGGGAACGAGAAAATGAAATGGAGAAAATTGCAAATCCCTCCCCTTTATTTGCCACCGCAACTATGGTTTGATTTCAACCATGCTGCTTGTTTTGCTGTAGCCTCACAAATTTTGTGCCTTGCATATCCCTATACTTCTCTCTCTCTTTTTTTTTTTATCATATAAAAGCATTCCTAGAGTTTTTAGCTTATTAAATTATATGAGTAAGAGATAGGCATTTCGGCTACCCCTCTTGAGGCCGTAGTTGGCAGCTCAATTTATGGGCTGAAAATTAATAACAAAGCGCCAAGCATGCATCCACGTCAGAGGGGTAACCGAAATGAGTGGATGCCCATAGCATTAGTACTCATAAATTATTAATATTCTTAGTCTTTTGTTTATATAATTTTTTAAATTTTAATTTTAATTTTTATAAAATAATTATATTTATTTTCATTTTGCTTGTTATTTATAAAAATATCTTACTTATGAGTCATGACAATAAATAGCATTTCATAATATACTTGCACACATTTATGTCCGATGCAGGCCTGCAGCCCCAAAACGAGTGCCTTGATACTACTAGTATTCCTTTCAATCTGAGGTCTTAAAAGCCTTTAAATAATAGCGAACTTCTCTTGTTGACCTCCATGAAATCTAAGGAGAGCCACCCCCAATACCCAGCATCTTCTTCAGTCTTCTTTACACCAAATCTTTCTTTACAATCCCGCTGCCGATCCCATGGAGTTCGCTTGCTGCCGTGACGTGTTATCACATCAAAGTTATCAGTGATTCTCACCAGAGAGATTCGCCTCGCCTGTCAATGCTTTACAGACGCCATACGCTCTATCTGGTAACATTTCCTTAAATGCACGGGCACTAGAGGTTTCATGGATGGGGTGGGGGACCCTTGGTTGGTAGAGTGTGTCTACCCGTCCTCTACAGCAATGCGTGGAGGTTTTTCATAAAGTGAAACGTACGAATTCCTTGTTCCAAGGCAACTCTGAAACGCTTTTCAGAGTGACGACGACAACCGAGGTAGTTCCCTATTATACCTTTCACACTTTGAGTGTCGTTGTTGTCTCATGTTTTGGTGACTGAGATAGAGAGGACATGGGTGTGTTGGTGGGGATTCTGGGCTCTGGGTAATTAAAATCGGGTGTTTAATTCTGGGTTTTATTTTGCATTGTCTTGGGAGCCTGTGGCGTGAAAATTTCTTTCTTTCTCCAACTGATTTGAGATTTTGGACTAAAGAACAAGAACGGGATCTGATCTCTCTGTATGTGAAAGGATTAATTTTGTTTTTTTTCTGGTATCATCAGTGATTTCTCTCATTAACGTTAACTTCATACAAAACCCAAAACCCAAATAAACAAAAACAAAACAAAACAAAAAAGAGAAAAAGAACCACAATCGATCAAACAATTGTGTTCTTGAAAGAACAAGAAAGAAAAGAGACCCTCTTCTCCGGGAGCTTACTTCATTACATGTACGACGATGCAACGTCTCGAACATCCGAAGGCATGAAAGCCAGGACGAGTAACACCACCAGAATCCCAATGGGGAGAAGCAGCAGCATGAAGGGTGGGGGCGGCAATGGCGGCAGTATTACAGGGAGGATCAGCAGGGAAGCTGTTAAGCAGACCAATACCAGCAAGGACTCCAAACTGAAATAGCTCAACGAGAGAGGTTTTCGCCTGTTAACCTGTGAAACCTGTCTGCTGTAATCTCTAATCTTCTTCCCCTCCACGGAGCTTCTCCTCCTTACCCCACTTTCCATCACACCACAAAAATCGGCTTTTTGATGAATGAGATCAACCCAAAGTGCTCTCAGCTCTACATCCGAGACAGCAAAACTCATTTAAATCTAATCTCGTTGAAGTGAGCGCTCCCCCAAAACCTTCCGCCCAAATTTTAAGTCCGGCGCTGTTTGAGACTGCAGATTGATTTGCTTGATTACCACGTTGGCGAAGAATATGGATAACCCAGTAACCTGAAGAGCCCGCAATCTCAAATCTCTCCTTCTTTCTTCTCTGAAACCGAAATTCTCAAAATGGATCTGGGTCTCCAAATAACAATGGGGACGATGTCTCTTCTCGCAGAAGCTGAAGCAAAATGCGAAGGCAAAATGCCAGCAGTTTGAAGGGGTGGACTACCTTAATGTTCCTGGTTAGCACTTAACGCGGTTTCAAACATGTACAAGAACGAAATGTGAAAGCGCTTCAGCAGAATCAGTGGAGCGAAACTTCGAGATTAGGGCACGGGACACGAAAACGGAAATCTTGGCTTCTGCAAAATGAAGTAAACGAAAATGTTAGATTAACAGAAAATGAAGCACGAACTCATCTCGCAAAGGTTTCAGCAGACAATAGTTTCAGAAATGTAATCACGCACTAACGAAAATCCGGTGAACTACTCGTCTGCCATTCACACTGATGTAGCAATGGAAGAACCGAAGAAAGGGAACAACATGTAAGAGCTTCAAATGCTACAGCAGGAGGAACAAGGGAGACGCTAAAGACCCGGAAAGAAAAAGGGGAAAAAAGAGCTTTCAAAGCAAGGACAGAAGAAAAAACCCCAAAACCGATCCAGATAAAGCGCTGCGGAAACCTAAAACGAAAGATATTGACATCGCGGCGATCGCCACAGCGACATTAGCGTCGGCACGAGAATTCCCGGATCGCGCAGTGAAAGGGGAATCCCTTCCGTTGCAAGAAGCATCGACACAAATAAAAAAAATGAAAAATGTTGAATGACCAATGAGGTTAATGAGATTGATACACAGATGAAGCAGATTAGACATCGCAAATCGACAAAAATAAACGCTACCTCGAGAAATTTTGTGCGGTTTTATTCATATCAAAACCCTCTGCGACTAAGACGAAATGATAGACGAAAAAAACTGAAACTGGAAATCGGATTGATCGCCGTTTCTCGAAGCAAAAGAGGAGGCTTCGATATAACCCGATCGTTCCCAAACGAGGTCACTGATCGTGCTTCTGGTTTGGGGGGAAAACAGGGAAAAGGAGAAAAAGAACGAGCACCCATTTTGATTCTCGCTTCGATAAAACCGTGTTTCTCTTCCCTCGCCGCACAAACCCAGAACCGAATCAAGGAAAAGGGCAACGATCGTACATGAGAAAGAGCACACCGAAAAAAAATCCACGGAGGCCTCGTTTGAACATGGTCCCAAACTCAAGTACCAAATATCAATCCCTGGAGTCTTTTAAGATCCTCTAGAGAGAAAGAAAGAGAGAAGAATCAGAGAGACGAACAGAACAGAGACTGATCAACACCCAACAAACAATAAAAGGGTGACAATAGAAAAATCAAATACCTGTGATGGTGATGTAGAGCTTGTTATCGTCTTCCAAATAATTTCTTTTTCTTTTTTATAGAAAAGAAAGAGACAGGGAAGAAAGAGTTGTAGCTGCTCTTGTTTATGTTAAACCAGAAAGAAGAAGCAGGGTGAGAGGGCGGATGATCGACGGAGGAGGCAGAACGGAGGCGAGTGGCCGTATAAAAGAAGAGGAGAGAGGAGGGCTGGATTCAGTGCATTCAATCCAAGTGGGGCGCCTTCCATGCAAGTGGAGAGGGGATGAAAAAAAAGGGGTGTGCATGTTAAGGTTCCTCACCCCTGGACGCCTTTTTTTTCAACCCTTTGTCTCTTTCGTCTCCCCTCTCCCCGACCCCATCTCTTTCTCTCTCTCTCTCTCTCTCTCTCTCTCTCTCTCTCTCTCTCTCTCTCTCTCTCTCTCTCTCTCTCTCTCTCTCTCTCTCTCTCTCTCTCTCTCTACTCTCTCTCTACCTCTCTCTACTCTCTCTCTACCTCTCTCTACCCTCTCTCGACCCCTCTCTCGACCCCTCTCTCGACCCCTCTCTCGACCCCTCTCGACCCCTCTCTCGACCCCTCTCTCGACCCCTCTCTCGACCCCTCTCTCGACCCCTCTCTCCGACCCTCTCCTGACCCCTCTCCTGACCCCTCTCTCGACCCCTCCCTGACCCCTCTCTCGACCCTCTCTCGACCCTCTCTCTCCCCTCTCTCTTCCCCTCTCTCGACCCCTCTCTCGACCCCTCTCTCGACCCTCTCTCGACCCCCTCTCTCGACCCCTCTCTCTCTACCCCTCTCTACCCCTCTCTCTACCCCTCTCTCTCTACCCCTCTCTCTACCCTCTCTCTCTACCATTCTCTCTCTACCATTCTCTCTCTACCCCTCTCTCTCTACACCCTCTCTCTACCCCTCTCTCTCTACCCCTCTCTCACCCCTCTCTCTCTCTACCCTCTCTCTGCCCCCCCTCTCCCCTCTCTCTACCCCCTCTCTCTACCCCTCCCTCTCTCCCCCCTCTCTCTACCCCCTCTCTACCCCCTCTCTCTACCCCTCTCTCTCACCCCTCTCTCTCTACCCCCTCTCTCTACCCCTCTCTCTCTACCCCTCTCTCTCTCCCCTCTCTCTCCACCCCTCTCTCTCCCCCCTCTCTCTCCATCTCTCTCTCCCCCCTCTCTCTCTCCTCCTCTCTCTCCATCCTCTCTCTCCATCCTCTCTCTCCATCCTCTCTCTCTCTCTCTCCATCTCTCTCTCTCTCTCTCTCTCTCTCTCTCTCTCTCCATTCTCTCTCTCCATTCTCTCTCTCCATTCTCTCTCCATTCTCTCTCCATTCTCTCTCTCCATTCTCTCTCTCTCTCTCTCTCTCCATCTCTCTCCATTCTCTCTCTCTCCATCTCTCTCTCCATTCTCTCTCTCCATCCTCTCTCTCCATTCTCTCTCTCCATTCTCTCTCTCCATTCTCTCTCCATCTCTCTCTCCATTCTCTCTCTCCATTCTCTCTCTCCATTCTCTCTCTCCATTCTCTCTCTCCATTCTCTCTCCATTCTCTCTCTTCTCTCTCTCTCATTCTCTCTCTCCATTCTCTCTCTCCATTCTCTCTCTCCATTCTCTCTCTCCATTCTCTCTCTCCATTCTCTCTCCATTCTCTCTCTCCATTCTCTCTCTCCATTCTCTCTCCATTCTCTCTCTCCATTCTCTCTCCATTCTCTCTCTCCATTCTCTCTCCATTCTCTCTCTCCATTCTCTCTCTCCATTCTCTCTCTCCATTCTCTCTCTCCATTCTCTCTCTCCATTCTCTCTCTCCATTCTCTCTCCATTCTCTCTCCATTCTCTCCATTCTCTCTCCATTCTCTCTCATTCTCTCTCCATTCTCTCTCATCTCTCTCTCATTCTCTCTCTCCCTCTCTCCATTCTCTCTCTACCCCTCCCTCTCTCCATTCTCTCTCTACCCCTCCCTCTCTCCATTCTCTCTCTACCCCTCCCTCTCTCCATTCTCTCTCTACCCCATCCTCTCTCCATTCTCTCTCTCCATTCTCTCTCTCCATCTCTCTCCCTCCCTCTCTACCCCTCCCTCTCTCCCTCCCTCTCTACCCCTCCCTCTCTATCAAGAAAAGTTGCTCAGTTTGTTGAGTTTGAAGAGATGGGTCTGTCCCCTACCCTCCATTTTCTGTCCACCACACTTATCCCTGTAGGTTTGTTGACGTACTATGCACGATCACTCTTTTCATGAATTTCTGCTGATCTCATTTACTCCTACCCTCCCGTCTCCACTGTAATATTACCACAAAGAACAAGCTTTTCCTCCCCCTCTATTATTTTCCATGAGAATAGATTGAATTTGATGTTATCCGTGTTTTCTGGGGCGTAAAAGAGAGCGAAAGACGAAAACTAATGGGTGGAGCAAGCAATTGATTCATTCTCTGTTTCTGAAATGAAAACTGACAAGGGTCTCTTTCCTCGTCATAAAAAACCATCAAATTCGAAACAAAATGAATAATTCTCAGCAATTGAAAGAAGAGAGAGAAAGGAAGAGAGAGAACTGGGTCCACCTGCAAGCATTGCTGCTTTTATGTAGGGGATGACCCACTAGACACTGAGCACATGCAATGTGACAGTTAGAGCCGTTACTCCAGTTCATCCCCCACATGTAGAACAATCTACAGATATGAGGAGAAGGGGCCACGCCAGTTCATTATCCCCCTCCCTATACAATAATAAGGCCCCAAACTCGAGATCTTTAACGCTTTTAGTTTACTGATGCCTCTCAGAACTTTAATCCCTCCAAATCAAAACTCAAAAAGATGAAATCCTTAAACAAATGGGAGGCTGCCTTACCCAGCTGCCCTGTTCCAACATCTCAACCTCCCCCGATTCCTAATCCGAGGCTCCTTTTCCATGAAATGTCAGAAATCTTCGGATTTAATCTTGCCTTTCATATATTATATATTCTAATCGATCGGTACAAATATAGCATGAGGTTTTTTTTTCCTTTAATAACTCCCCTGTCAGCCACACCCACACGCCCTCCTGCAACCAAAACCCATATTAATTTCCTGTTCCTTCCCGAAGAAAACGCCCCCCATTCCTCCTCAACTTGGAATTAGAAAAGACATCTCTCCATTACTTTACTGCCTTATCTTCAATCACCGATCAGGCATATACAAGAAAACATGCTGGACACAGTTTGATGCACACCGAGCTGTATATGATGCATCATTATCTTTTTTTTTTTTTCGTGCTTGGTTCGTAGTCTACACTCAAATGAAAACATAAAACTTTGAAAGCTGTGAATGATACCTAACTTGTGGGTACCTTTTCGGAAACAGGAACCAGCTTCGAAGGGTTCTTCAAACCTTCCACAGACGGTCTGATCCGCGGCCAAAATTTGACTCGGGAATCGACGGTAAGAGAAAGAGTTTGAATTGGCCTCTTCTTCTTCCTTGGGTTTGGGGATGCACCAAAGAGGGTAAGGGGAATGTAAAAGGAGATGCAGACCTAATTCACTCTGCTGTTTCCTGGTACCCTTTTTTATTCTTTCTTCCATCCGAGGAGAATATGTCTGGTACAAGCAATTCAGGAAGAGAAATATGAAGAAAATTGGGAACAATGTCCAGTGTATGTATATCCAACTTGTTTTTTTCTTTTTTTTCGGAAAAAAAGGGGAAGCTCAAGACTTGGAAATGGCATCAGTTGGGGCCACTGGTTTCCGAAAAGGTGTTTTGAATCTGTGGGCAGTGGGAGGGTCAAAGAGAAGCAAACGAGTTAGCAAAAACAAACAAGGAAAGGGATCACAAATCTGTGGGTTGGTTAGGCTGGTAGCGGTCAAATTGTGTTTGGAAATGGCAAGGAAGTGTTTTTATTGGTCGAAGTGTCCAAAGAAAGGGAAAGAGGTGAACTCGTCGCCGAGCTAAAAGTTAGAGACGCAAATTGTGTTTGTATGGGGGTTGTACTTGTGCAAGGTTTGACAGCATTAATTGATATGCTCGTTCGGAAATGGACAGGAAACAAAACGGCATTGTTATTATATTCGGTTCCATAAGATTGGCCCTCTGTAAAGTAATCCTCATATAATTATTATTATATTATTATTATTATTATCTTAGTATAAAATAAAAATTGAAATTTTTAAATAACCAAACAAGGGGAAAAAGGGCAAAAAAAAAGTGGGTTGAGACTTCGGAACCGGTTGAGTTGGTCCGGGTCGAACGTCGAACTTGCCTGAGTTAAGGTTATATATGAACTGTTTATTTATTACATGTATTTTTCGATGGTTGAACTCACGCATTATTGTACGTCTTTTGATATATTGACTAGCTGAACTCCTAATGGCTGTTCAAGGCATTGTTGAATTCTTAGTATATTTTTTGCTTGACCTATAAAGTTGGATTCTCATACTAGGGATGTAAACCGGAGCCGATTACCCGCTCTACCGTCTGCCCAATTAATAAATACAACAAAATGAAAATAAAATATTATTATCCATTTACCGCTCTACCGTTTACCTGTTCTAACGTTTAATAAATGGACGGAAACGGAAGTAGCTCTTTCGAACCCGTTTTACCCGTTTACCGTTTAAGTAAGGGTAATATAGTAAATTTATATATCTACTTAGTTTAATCATAAAATACTTATTTTTATATAAATAACCTTATTATATTTTTTATTACTTATTATAAAAATTTGTAGAGTTGAAAAGTTTGGAGAGAATTTGAATATATTTATATATTTTGGTAATTATTAGAAGTCAATATATATTAACTTTAACTCATGGTCTCATAAAGAATCCCTAGTCATAAAGGATAGATCATATATTGTAAATTTATAATTAACTAAATAAGGTAGTATTAGTAATCTAAGATAAAAAATTTTTATTTTTCTTACAAATGTCAGATTTTATACAAATGACTATTGTTTTTATAAATATAAACAACTGTCATACAAAAATAAACATATTATAATTCATAATAAATATTATATAAAGATAAACATAGTAATTAAAAAATACACGAGATCATTTTATATTTTTTCAATTAGCTTACATAATTCAAAATTTTTTGCCCATAACATATTACGTCATATACCCTAAATTCTTAATAAGTTATAAGTAATACCATTGATTTTAATTACTAGTTACGTACTTCTCTAATTAATTAATATTCTAATTTTGGTTTTCCCTCCCTCTCTAGTCCCTAGTCATTAACTCATTGCTCCCTAGTCCCTCTCTAGTCCCTAGTCAATTTTAAGTGTAGGAGACAATTTATATTTTTATTTGATTTTTCTGTTAAGTAACTTGTTTTTTGAACTTTAGAAAAGTGTTGTATTTGACTGTTTATTTGTAATTTTCTTAATTTTTCCTTTTGTTTGAGTTTTTTGTGATGTTTATATTTTTTTTTATTTGCCCTTTTATTACCCGTTTATTACCCGATTACCCGGTTTTCCAGCGGGTAATAAACGGGTAAGGATTTCACGGAACTAAACAGATACGGACGGTAACGGGTAAAGGTTTCAAAAACATAAGCGGTGAGACGGAAACCCATTAACCGTTTATTACCCGTTTACACTGTCCCATGGGATGAATTTGAGACAAATTCCTCCTCCTCTCTCTCTCTCTCTCTCTCTCTCTCTCTCTCTCTCTCTCTCTCTCTCTCTCTCTCTCTCTCTCTCTCTCTCTCTCTCTCTCTCTCTCTCTCTCTCTCTCTCTCTCTCTCTCTCTCTCTCTCTCTCTCTCTCTCTCTCTCTCTCTCTCTCTCTCTCTCTCACTCTCTCTCTCTCTCCTCTCCTCTCCTCTCTCCCCCTTGCTCTCCTGTTAAAACTCAAACCTCTCGTCCTTATCCATATGTATAACAGCATGTATCCCCAATCCTAATCTAACCAAACTTCCGTAACAGCTTCGTAGCAGTTCTATTTTTTCTCCTCATTGGAGTGTAACCTCATGTATAAATATGCAGAATACAATCAATAAATCATAATCTTCATTTGTGTTCTTACATGGTATCAGACGCCTAGGTGTCGATTTCCATCCTGGGCGTGCATCCTTTTTCTCCCCTTTCCCCTTTTTGGCTCTAATATATCGTCTACCTCTGCCGTCTTGGCTTCTCCTGCTGAAAACGAGCCTCTGCCTATTCCTACCTTTACCAAAATTTCTCAAGAAATCTCTATGAAGCTCACGCCAGATAATTTTCTCATCTGGCGTGTTCAACTTCTTCCTGTTCTACGCAGCTACAACCTCCTGGGACTCTTGGATTTCACTCTCCCTCCCTCCTAGGCTACACCAAAAGATCTCGCCAAATGGAGGCGCCTTGATCAGATTACCTTGGGGTGGTTACTTCAATGTGTTTCCGATTCAATTCTCCCACGACTCCTTGACGCCCACACCACCTTTGCTGCTTGGTCTATTCTAGAAGAAGTCTATGGCATGGTTACTCACTCGAGAATTCAACAACTAAAAATGGAGCTCCATACCCTATAGCGTGGCAGCCAGTCCGTTCATGAGTACTTCATTCATGCAAAATCACTCGCTCTTGCCCTTGTGAGTCAGGCAAACAAGTAGACGACGATGACTTAATCCTCCGTACTGTCAGAGGTCTGGGTTCCAAATTCGACCTTGTTCTTGCAGTGATAGACTCTCACCCAACTCCTCCCACATTCAGCTTTGTTTCCACGCTTTTATTGGACCATGATTCTCGTCACCGTGCTGCTCACCCGCTGGCTGCTCTCGTTGTTTCTTCTGGTGCTGCAGTCCCAAATTCCGACTCTCCACGTCCTCCTCCCGCCGCTCGCCGTGGCAGAAGCAATCCACGTCGCCCTCAATCCAACAGAGGGCAGTCTTCTGGCATTCGTGGTCGAGACCGAATTAATCCATCTTCATCTGCAGCCGCCTCAGACATTGATGGACCCTCTGTGGTATGCTCCCGCTGCAGGCACCCTTACAAAGCAAATAATTGTTGGGCTCCCCAGTCTGCCTTACCTCTTGCGACTGCACTCACTGCCTCTACACCTTCACCTCCTTCTAATGACGATTGGTTCCTTGACAGTGGAGCTACCCATAGTCTAACTTCCGATCCGGTTGACGTGTCTGGGAAGGTCCTCTATTTGGGCCCCGACTCTATTCTGGTTGGCAATGGTCGGTCTCAATCAATTTCACATTTTGGTCAAACCTCTCTTCCTTTATCATCTGGTGTTACTGCTACCTGTCCTACACTATTAGTTCCTCATATTTTTAAACGATTGCTTTCTGTATCTCAACTCTGTAAATTCAACAACTGGTCTATTTTATTTATACCATATGCTTACATGATTCGTGATTTACAGACTCTCAAGATACTGCATCAAGGGCCCAGTAAGGGAAGACTCTACCCTCTCTCAGTTCCATCTAAAATTTGTCATTCAGCAAATAAAACGACTTCAGAATTCAGCAAATAAAACGACTTCAGAACTCTGGCATGGTCGCCTGGGTCATCCGTCTTCATCAACACTTCGTTTGCTGTCCTCCACACTGAATATTCGTCCTCCCTCATCCTCACCTTCGTGCTCCAACTGTCAACTCGGGAAGAGTCATCGCCAGCCATTTTATCCTAGTCCAATTCGCACCAAGCAACCCCTGGAAATGCTCCATTGTGATGTCTGGGGACCTGCTCCAATAACTTCTGTTATTGGTTTCCATTTTTATCTACTACATGTTGATGAGTTTTCGAGATTTGATTGGTTATTTCCCCTCAAAAGGAAATCAGACGTGTTTACTATCTTTCAAGACTTTATCCCATTAATTGAAAACTCTTGCTCCAATAAAATACGTTGCATTCAGTCTGACAGTGGTGGTGAGTTTATTAGCAACAATTTAAAAACTCTTTTTCATATAAAGGGCATTACCCATCGCTTATCTTGTCCTGGTACCCCTGAACAAAATGGGATAGCAGAGCGCAAACATCGACACGTTGTCGAAACTGGCTTAACATTGTTAGCCCAGTCCAATCTTCCCAAAACATACTGGACATATGCCTTTCTGACAGCTGTGCATTGCATCAATTTGTTGCCTACACCTCTGCAACAACAATCCACCCCATTTTTTCGATTTTATAACAGAGTCCCCATATATACTCATCTCCAATGTTTTGGCTGCCTTTGTTTTCCATGTTTACGACCTTTTCCTTTGGCCAAATTGGACTATAAAAGTAGCCCTTGTATCTTTCTGGGCTACAGCAGCCATCATAAAGGGCACATTTGTCTCAATCCAACGACACACCGTATCATTATTTCACGCCATGTAGTCTTCAATGAGACATCGTTTCCTGGTCTCCCTGCTCCAATGCCAGTGTCTCGCTCACCATTTTTTTGCAAAAAGTTTCCTCATGTTCCAGGTGATCTGCTGCCTATTGCTCTCAACCAGCACTCCCAGGCCTCTACAGGGCTGTCCCCACCTCAACAGACCGGGCCCGCAGGAACCACTACCAACACCGCGCCCTCAACAGATGGAAGGCCTGACTCCGTCGTCGTCCCGTCGCCCGGCCATGCTCCGTCCACTGCCCTGCTGCCGCACCACCCCTCCTCGCCCATCTCAAATCCGCCCGCTTTCTGCTGCTCGCCGCCGCCCCACCAGCCCGTGCTCCGGCTCCGTCTCCTCGTTCGTCCAGCACGGCTCAGCCCCGCCCAAACAGAACCGTCTCCTCTGTATTTCCGATCATACCCGCCTGGCTTCCTCCAGCTCGGTCGCCGGAACTGCTCCCTCGCGCCTCTGCTGTCGCCCTCTCTGCCGCCGCCTCTTCTGCCTCGGTGCCTTCGGCCCCTCGCTCGCCTTCTCGTCGTCCCCAGCCATTTCGAATGGCAAGCCCTAATCGTTCACTATTGGGCTGTTGCTCTCTTCGGCTTCCATCGTCAACCGCTTTTGGCCGACAAGCTCTTCCCCAAACCAAGGCCCCTGCCGTCTTCTAGCACTCCAACTGCCGCGGCCTCTCAACCTACATTACCGTCTTCATCATTGCAACCGTATCCTGCTACAGAACCTGCGTTGCCATCTTCTACTTTGCTGCCACCTTCGGCCGAGCCCTCCACCACTTCAGAAACAACATCTCGGACTCACTCCAAGACCACTCGAAGCATGTTTGGCATCCGCAAACCAAAAATTTTGTTTGCCGAACGCTATCCTCTCCCGATGTGTCTGACGACGGCTCTCTCCACCTTGCCTCAAGAACCAACCCAGTTCTCTGTCACCGTCTGAGACCCCCACTGGCAACAAGCAATGGCAGAAGAGTTTGCAGCACTCCAGAAAAATCGAACATGGATACTAGTACCTCGGACGGCCAACATGAATGTTGTTGGCAATCGGTGGGTTTATCGTATCAAACAACACTCTGACGGAAGCATAGCACACTATAAAGCCCGGCTCGTCGCCAAGGGATTCCATCAACAACCTGGCAGAGACTTCCATGACACCTTCTCTCCGGTTGTTCGTCCAGCCACCATTTGAATTATTTTATCTATTGTTGTCTCCCAAAATTGGCTTCTGAGACAGCTCGACATCAAGAATGCTTTCCTTCATGGCGACCTGTCCGAATCCATTAATATGAGTGAACCGGAAGGATTTGTTGACTCCACTCATCCTCAACACGTCTGTCTTCTTAAAAAATCTCTATATGGACTCAAGCAAGCCGCGAGACCCTGGTACTCTAAACTCAGTCAGCACTTATAGAATTCTGGTTTCATTGGTTCTCCTCATGACTCTTCTCTGTTCATCAGATGGCAATTAGGCACAACGTTGATCTTCCTAATATATGTTGATGATATCATAATCACTGGATCTTCTGTGTCTCTCATTCACAAATTCATTTCTGGTCTTCGGTCCCACTTTGAGCTTACAGACTTGGGACATCTGAGTTATTTTCTCGGCATCGAAGCCCATCGTGCATCTAATGGTCTGTTTCTATCTCAAAGACGTTATATTGTTGATTTGCTCAAGAAATTTGGTAAGGACAATTCCAAGCCCATCAGCACGCCTATGTCCAATGACAAATTGATGCTGCAATCTGGGGATTCACTTTGTGATGCCACTACCTATCGTCAACTACTGGGAAGTCTTCAGTATTTAACTATGACCCGGCCCGATATTTCCTATTCAATCAACACTCTATGTCAATACATGCATGCTCCACGACTTCCACATTTCCAAGCTGCCAAGAGAATTCTCCGTTATCTTAAACACACACCCACTCGTGGACTGAAAATATCGCCGTCATTGTTTGCCCTTCATGGGTTTAGTGATGCTGATTGGGCTGCCTGCCCTATTACTCGGCGCTCCACCACTGGTTATGCCATTTATCTAGGGGAAAATTTAATCTCATACGTTTCTCTAAAGCAAAAGACAGTAGCCCGGTCTAGCTGTGAGGCTGAATACTGTGCCTTGGCATCCCTCAGTACAGAAGTTCTTTGGACTTTATACATTCTACATTTCCTACATATTCATCTCCCTTCCATCCCGCTCCTCCATTGTGACAATGTTAGCACCATTTTTCTTGCCACAAATCCTGTGGTTCACTGCCGCAGCAAGCACATTGAATTAGATGTACATTTTATTCGGGAAAAACTGCTTGCTGGTCTATTTCACCTTTGCCAAATTTCAAGCTCTGATCAACCAGCTGATATCTTGACCAAGCACTTGTACAAGCCACGTTTTCAATTACTGCGCTCCAAACTCAACGTGGTTTCACCCCTTGAGCTTGGAGGGGAGGGGGGGGGATTAAAACTCTTACCTCTTGTCCTTATCCATATGTATAACAGCCTGTATCCACAATCCTAATCTAACCAAACTCCTAATAGCTTCGTAGCAGTTCTATTTTTTCTCCTCATTGGAGTGTAACCTCATGTATAAATATGCAGAATACAATCAATAAATCATAGTCTTCATTTACGTTCTTACATCTCCCTCCCTCTCCTCTCCTCTCTCTCTCCCCCTCTCTCTCTCTCTCTCTCTCCTCTCTCCCCCTCTCTCTCTCTCTCTCTCTCTCTCTCTCTCTCAGGTATTTTATAAAATATTATTTACTTGTTAACTATAGTTTTACCTAATATTGTAAAGCCTAACCCACAGTCACATGAGAATGTGGTCGTGCTGCACATATTGGTTTAATTAGCTGGGTCCGTTGGTTGAGTTGGGATGAAGGTGGCAGCTTTTTCTATTATAAAAAATTTACCCATTAATTACTTGTTCTACCATGTGTCAAACATTAAATGCACGGAATATGGAACAAATATTCTTGCTCCAATAAGCAAACAAATGATATTACCCATTAATTACTTGTTCTACAAAAAATTCTTACGATGTTTGTGGTGTAAAATTTTCATCTTATTTAGTTTAATAGTTGTGTATAATGTGTTATAGATATGTCTTTGTGACTTAATTACTCAATTTTCTGATTACTTCTGAAATATAAGCAGCGAATAATGTGTTAATTGGAATGTCTTTGTGAGTAAACTTTGAGTTCTTAGACTACGTTCAAACTGCAAACTTCGAAAGAAACAAATCAACCCAAATATCAAGGATTGTGCGATCAACATCCAAAGAGGTTATAATCGCTTGTCTTTTGATCGGAAAGGATAATGAATAAACTCATGATATGTATCTCTTTAACATAATTATTCACAAGTTATATAGGCTGATTAATTAGGAATTTATCAAACATGACATTTACCATCTGATTTGATAATTGACATTGTGGATATACAAACAAGATAATTGAAGCAATTGACCAAACTCGATATGGTCACTTTTGTGGTGTCCCTAAACAAGGACCAGATGTGTTTCTTTACACTTCATAGTTCATTATTTGGAATACCAAGCTATGTGGAATAAACTCTAATGGAAAATTCATCCATTTTAGACAACAGGACACTAATGAGGATGTAAGGGTTATAATGTTATGGTTGTCGTGTAGATTAATGTTGTAATAGTGGGTCTTATGTAGAGTACAATGCTTGGTAAGTCTGATTTTTCTATTCCCTATGGCTTGTAACTACTGGATAGGAGGAATTGTGTAAGAGAATTAGGATTGTAGTGTAAACCGATATCTTTCATTGATGAAGTAGATTACAATTTTAAGTAAGGGAAAATAACTGTAAGCTACAATGAAGCAAGATCAGATATGAAAATCTGTTTGAAAAAGGAAGGGAGATTCTTGGAGATATCTTGTTGGGAAATTTCAAATAGAGATAGACTCTTGGAGAGTCTTCAGCTTGATCAGTTGGTGAACTGGATGTTCTTCCGAATGATCTGGTTGTGAAATTTGAACCTGATTTGTTGACACACCCCCTCAAGTTAAGTTGTGTCGTGGAGATAGTTAACTTGTTCAAGAATCGATGGTGAGCTTGTCGAGAGAGACCTTTGGTGAAAATGTCAGCGATCTGATGAACAATGCGAATATAGAGAACCTGAAGACTGCCTCGATTGGTGTGTTCACGATAATCGAGTTCTATGTGTTTTGTACGTCCGTGGAAAGTAGGATTTGCAGCAATATAGGTAGCAGATGAGTTATCACACTAGAGAGTAGGAGTTCGAATAATTTTGATTCGAAGTTCTTTGAAGAGCTCCTGTAACCATGAAATTTCAGATGCAGCACTGGCAAGAGCGTGATACTCCGCTTCAGCATTGGATCGAGAACCCGTCGGTTGTTTCTTGGAGCTTCTGGTTATTAAGTTGTCACCGAGAAAAATGCAGAATCCAGTGGTTGTGTGACGATCGTTTGGGTTGCCCGCCCAGTCAGCATTTGAATACACATTAATATTAAAATAATCAAATGGGCTGAGTGTAATACTGTGATGTAGAGTGCTTTGAACGTAACGGAGGATACGTTTGACTGCAGTCCAATGCACATCTGTAGGATGTTGCTGAAATTGACAAGCCTGATTTACACCATATAGTAAATTAGGTTGAGTAATTGTAAGATATTGTAGTTCTCCTACGGCATATCTCTAGAGTGTAGGATCATTCATTTTCCCAAGATGAAGATGCTCCAGGAGATCTTTGGCAAATGTGGTTTGAGAGAGATGAAGAGAGTTGTTGTTAAAAGTCGCATGAATGCCCAAAAAATAGTGAGTGGTCCAAGACGATTAACTGGTATCTTGGTTCGAAGATCTTGAATGAGATTGTTTGTGGTTGAATGATTGTTGGAGAGAAGGATGACATCTTCCACGTATATAAGAAGAAAAACAATTGTTGCTCCTTTATATAAATAGAATAGAGAATTATCTGCACAGGAACCTGCAAAACCAAGATCTGTTAGTAATAATTTGAACCTGGTGTTCCAGGCTATTGGTGATTGCTTGAGGTCGTATAAGGACCGATTTAGCGGGATGACAAAATTAGGTCCAGTTGGATCGACAAAACCGGGTGGTTGTGTCATATACATCCCGTAATTCTCCGTGTAAGAAGGCATTTTGAATGTCCAATTGTACAATTTTCGATTTATAGGTGAGTGCAAGACTTAGCATAACTCGTATAGTAGTAGGCTTTACGGCTGGACTAAACGTGTTGAAAACATCTATTCCCTCTTTCTATTGAAAGCCTTTTGCAACTAATCGGGTTTTAAAGCGGTCCATGACACCATTTGAATGCTAATTGACTCGGAAAATCCACTTACAACCAATTGATTGACGGTTGATGGGTTTGGGCACTAAGGTCCATGTATTATTGATTAATAACACATTTATTTCTTCTGTCATAGCCACTCTCCATTGTGAAATTTTGATTGCCTACGAAGAGCATGGAGGAGTTTCCAATGGGTCTGAAGTAATTGTATTGATAACCTTCGGTTTAAGGTGTCCAGTTCTGGAGCGAGTGCGCATTGGATGAGTTGAGAGGAGGGCGATAGCACTAGGTAGGACCACTAGCATTTTAAGAACAGGTGGAGAGGGCAATGGGACAGGAGGCATCGGATTTTAAGGAGCTGGAGGAGTTAGTAGTGGGGCAAGAGACA
Source organism: Aristolochia contorta (assembly GCA_022405105.1). NCBI lineage: Eukaryota > Viridiplantae > Streptophyta > Magnoliopsida > Piperales > Aristolochiaceae > Aristolochia > Aristolochia contorta. Next base: position 14,125,673 of record CM039667.1, read on the forward strand.
GAGGTGAGGATTGATTAATTGGAGCTGTAATTGGAGGAGAAAAAAGGGAGTTTGCACTGTTTTTGGGGACTGGAATGTACTTATGAACTGGTGGATCTTGAAAGATGTACAAACCATCTTTAAGCTGCCCCTGATGAAGAACTCACCCTGTTCGTCGGTCCTAGATAAAAAACGTAGTTGGTTGAAATTCAAAAATTGTATCAGTACATTTTGTGAATTCAGAACCAGACACAAGATTTTTTTACGAGATTGGGAACATAGAAGACATTTTTGAGTAGAAATGAATGAAGGGGAACTGAACCTTTGTATTGGATGGGTGTGGTGGTTCCATTACTTAGAGTCACTTGGTCTCCACCTTGAAAAGGATGTTGTTCTTGGAGAATTGAGGGTCGCCTGTGTAATGGTTAGTGGCACCAGAAACTGGGTACCATAGTTCCTTACATTGAGGATCGTTGGTGTGTATATTATTTAGAACAGGAGCAGGTTTTGGTTGATAAGCTTGATCAAAACGATAATAGCATTGAAGGGCATTTCCACCCGTCGGTTGGAACTCTGATACAATGGTTGGTTGTCAGGCCTTGGGCGGTATTTGGCATGAGAATTGTTATTCTAGCGACCTCCTCCTTTGCTGCGACCTCTACCAGAAGAGTGGACTGAGCCGCGGCCTCAAGTGGTGTTGTTCGTGACAACATTGGCAGAACGTGTTGTTGATGTAAGCCTTCGATTTGAGAAGTAATTGCAATTCGGTGCTCCTGAGTGAGGAGCAAGTTTTGGAGTTCTTCAAGAAGGAGCAGATCGGTGTAGGCGGCGACGGACATGATAAACGGCTCGTATTCGGAGCTGAGTCTATTCAGTATGAAAGTGACAAAGTCTTCTTGGTCTATAGGTTGCCCAACTGCAGCCAAATTGTCGGCCAACGTGTTGGCCTTCTTGAGATAATCGGGGATGGACATTGTTCCCCGTTTAATGTTTTGCAACTCCAATCTGTTTAGGAGGTTGCGAGCTTGTAAGTTTGATGAGTAGATATTCTCCAACGTCTCCCAAATTGAGTACGAGGATTTGAGGCCAAGCATCTGGCCGAGACCAGCAGGTGTTAAGGTGGAAAAGATTCAACTTTGTAAGTTTGATGAGTAGATATACCGAACCATGCGTGGTATGCTGGATTCGACTTGTATGCAATGTTGTGAGGATCGGAAATTTACTGGGGAGGAGGGGTAATATCGCCTATTAAAAAAGGCATGACTCCTTGGCTGTGAAACATGGGAAGGAACTGCCAACGCCATAGCAGGAAATTGGTATGATCGAGTTTCAAGGAAACATGGTTGCTGATGTTTGTTATGGTAAGTGCAAAATTTCCATGAGGGGGGCCAAGGTGAAAAGTATTTCAGTGAACGGAAGGATTGACAGAAGAAGTGGCCTCCATGATATTCCTTGGGAGATTGGCTCTGATACCATATAAGAGAATTAGGATTGTAGTGTAAACTGATATCTTTTATTGCTGAAGTAGATTACAATTTATAAGTATGAGAAAATAATCGTAAGCTACAATGAAGCAAGATCATATATGAAAATCTATTTGAGAAAAGGAAGGAGAGATTCTTGGAGATATCTCGTTAGGAAATTTCAAATAAAGATAGACCCTTGGAGAGTCAGGAGAGTAGCCACAACATATTTAATTGACTAAAATTATATATTAAATTAAAATTTAGGACCACATAATGAAATAGACATAGATTAAGATTAATAGACTCTTGGAGAGTTAGGAGAGTAGCCACAACATATTTAATTGACTAAAATTATATTTAAATTAAAATTTAGGACCACATAATGAAATAGACATAGATTAAGATTAATTATAATTAATATATAACTAATTAGAATGAATATCAGACTATTTTCATAATTTACTCTCGGGTAATATGAATTGAAATTATATTTTAATATTTTAATCATTCAGGATTGCCATTAAGTGAATATTATCATACAAAAACTTTAGATCTACTTGAGTAAATATTTAGCCTAAATGCAATCCTTATGTTATTTGATTTATCTTCAATGTATGTTTTACATTGGATGCAATTAAGTTTTGGAGATCTCAAATCCTGACATAAGCCTTTTGGACGTTCTATATTTTCTCAACCTACTAATATTTCTAATATGGCTAAACATTCCTAAACTTAGGGGTGATACTTATAAAATTTTAGAAAGAGGTTTGTCCTTCATTTAGAGTGGTTGAACATATTTTTTATTGAGAAAGACGAACCACCAACTGTAACGGAACAAAGCACCCCTACTCAAGTTGTGATAGATGAGCGATGGGGAGTTCCAATCTGCTTAGCATGGTGTTTATTAATACAGAATTACAACTGATATTCATTGTTAAGTTGAACAATATGACCAGTTGTGGGATCTAGGAAAGACATTTATGTTCAACTCGTTACTTCAAAAAAGGCATTAGCAAGCACACTCATAATGAAACTTTCTCCACTCCATCTGACAAGCATTAATAAACTTAAGGAAGATATATCAAAGTCCTTATACACTTCATTCTGAATACCTTCCTTCACAAGACGAGTATTTAAAGATTTCTATAATACACATATGGATACGATCCATTAATGAGTTAATGACCATGTGTGTTCAAGAAGAGGAGAGGCTAGTGAGAGAACTGGGAGAAAATATCATTTTGGCAACTGTCCATGTGGAAGAACATGATTGATAAGGTTGATAAGTCTCGAGCCACCACTTCTAATTCTAATCAAAAGAGGAAAAATAAAATAGTACCTCAAGTTGATATTAAGAAAGACAATAAGTGTTTCTTCTTTATCAAAATGGGACACAGGAGAAGGAATGTGCAAAATTTAAGAAATGACTTGAGAAAGGTAATCAATCCTTATTTGTCCGTTAGGAATTTACTATCATTAATATTAAGATTAATCCCTGGTGGATTGACTTTAGATCTACAATCTACATTACAAATTCTTTGCAAGATGTGCAAAACCTAAGGAAGCCAGTGGAAAGTGAGTTAAGCATCGTATCCGAAAACATAATGGGTTCACATGCGGAGGCTTTGGAACTTGCATATTAACTTTTTCTAGTGGCTATGTAGAAAAGACCTTTTGTTTCTCAAGAAATTGATTTCTTATGCAAAACTTGTTTCATTTGGTTATTGTTTTCACTTTTAATGACACATCGATTAGTTTATATTATAACTACGATTGTGTTAGAAATGGTATATTGGTTGATGTTTTTAATCTTATTTCTTACAAAATGATGTCATACTGACACTAAGAGGTGGGCTCCTCTATGTTATGACAGTGTAATCCTCGTAGATAGAATTAAGAGGTCAGTTGAAGACCAAGTACTTAGTAGTCTTGATTATACTAATTTTGGGACTTGTGTAGACTGCTTGAAGGGTAAGCTGATAAACAAGTTTAAGAAAGGTGTCACTAGGAATTCTTAATATTAAAAAGAGTAATGTTAGACACACCTAGCGGACGCACCTATCCGACGTACATGTTAATCTAAGCTATTAAAAAAAATAAAAATTATTTTTTTATAAAATCCTATTTTCTTGAGGAAACCCTAGGCATCAATGGTTTAGATTAACAAGTGTGTGGGATAGGTGCGTGGGCTAAGTGCAACTAGCATTATTCTATTAAAAATTATCATACTGACATATGCAGTCCAAACATAGATATGTCGGGTTAGAAATAGTTTCTATCCTTTTATCGATGATTACTCACAATGTATTTGTATTTGCTTCTTAATAAGTTTATGTCATTGGATGCCTTCGAAGTATTCAAGGTTGAAGTTGAGAAGCAATGCGGGAAGTATATACAATTTGTGAGATCTGATAGAGGTAGTGAATATTATGGTATATAGATTGAGCGTGGACAAACATCTGGTTCATTTGGTATGTTATTCAAGAACATGAAATAGTTCTTTACTACACTATGTATGGTTCTCCAGACCAAAATAGTGTTGCAGAAAGAAGAAATAGAACATTGATGCACATGGTGAATAGTATGTTTAGTAACTCCAATTGTTTTTTAATTTCTTGTGGAATTAAACACTAATGACGATTGAATATATATTAAGCCCAGTTCCAACCATGCCATGTTTGCGGATTTGCTACATATGCATGTTTGGGGATATCTGTTTGAGGTAGGGATATATATAGCTCACTGTTAAATAAGTTAGACACAAGGGTTATTAGTGTTTTTTTCATTGGCTATGTTGAGTTGTCTAAAGGGTTAGAGAATTTACAATTTACTATCAATCTGAATCTACTAAGATTGTTGAATCAAGATATGTGTTTCTTGAAAAACATGATCAGTGGAAGGGATTAGTATAGGATTTAGTTACTGATCATGATGATACATAGTGTCAACCTTTCACATTGTTTAATAGATTGGTGATATTTTGCAGCACTCCTGTAGTTCAAACAGACGTTGAACAACCACCTGCAGAAGTTCCACTAAGCTGCTAAATACTTTCGAGTACATCAATCTATTCAACAATTTTCTGAAGTTAGTGAACATACAATTCAACCATGAGTTCTTCAGGGATTAGGTGGTATAACAACAATCTATTCAAGAAAGGTGAAAGACTATTCCTAGTGATTATGTTCTTTATCTACATGAATCTAACATACGAGCCAGAAAATTATCCTAAAATGTTTTCAAAAGCCATAAAATTGCAGAAACTCCGATATGTGGCATGATTCCATTCAGGAAAAATGAATATAATGTAGTGCATCAAATTATGGAAACTTGTAGAGTTATCTTATTGGATGAAGATTATTGGTGGTAAGTGGGACTTTAAGACTAGAAAAGACTAGTTAGAAAACATTGAGATATACAAAGCAAGACTTTTATGGGTTCACTTAGAAGGTCAATTGCATAGAGACCTTTTATCCTGTATCTACGAAAGATTCTCTTCAAGTTATTGTAGCATGAAGTGAAACAATTTCTCTCTAAAAACATAAAATGAAATATATGGGTGGGTCATCTTATGTTATCGACTTTGCGATGCAGAGGGGCAGGTCTCACGGTGTTTGAAGACTTTCACAAAAAAAATCTCTATCAACAAAGTTTTGGAGAGATATCTTATGAAGGATTATTCACGAAGTGTTGTTCCTATTGCGTATGACGATAAGTTTAATATTCTGTATGCTTCCGATGTTGGAAGCCTTAAGCATGCTCATGTTTGTACTGGACCTGACATTGCATATGTTATTGGGATGTTGGGGTGATATCATAGTAACCTAGGGATGGACCAATGGACAATTGTAAAGAAGTTCATGCGGTAGTTTCAAGAAATTAAAATTACATGCTTATGCATAGAGAAACAAAATAATTGATGTTCGTAACTGATGCATAACATTCATTGCACTTTCATGGACTTTAAATGACTTGGTGGCAACGAGTTGTGGTATTAATCAATCTTGATCATCGAATGGTTCCTATGTATACCAATGTTTTGGTCCTTAGACATGATTATGTAAAGAAATCGAGAGTCTAGGCGTCGAAAGGCAGCCATAGTTGCAGGGTTCTGATTCATTTCAATCACACTCTCCTTAAAGCAATTTATTATTCTTCAAAATGCATGGCACTCCTCGGCTTTTGCTCACATAAGTGCCATGATTGGTCTCTCCCCTTGTCCCACTATCATGCAGGGCCGGTCAGAACAGCATCTTACTCTGCAGAACAGGAATCTGTTCTCTTAATATGCTCTTCTAATTGTAACCTTTATTCTATCTTCTACATGTATCTTCTCCTGTATTTAGACTGAACATTCTCCAAGGGATTTGCTTCCTATTCTTTCTGGGCATTGGGCGTATAAATAATTCTCTCTGTACGCAATATAATACATTAGATTAAAATTCTGTAATCCATCTTAGGCAGTGGTGGTAAGTCACTTTTAATTACTCTTATACAGTTACTAGGTCTTATTTGTTGTGTTGTAGCCTTTGTTACCTAAAAGCGAGATGGAAAACACTTGAAGCATTAGGTTTGGCTTGAAAAGTCTATATTTCGTTATTGACCATTGAACCTCAGGCTTACCTACTCCTATTTAGGTGGGATGGTAAGAGCTTTGCAACCGCAAGGGACCACTAAGGCAAAGGTGTTGTCAGCCTATTGTTGTAAGGTAAGTTTTCTAGAATTATGTATTCTTTGTGTAATATTTTTTAAAGCTATTGTTGATATCAATATAGGTTCAGTTATGACAGGTGCATCTTATAGAGCTGAGACACCTAAAGAAGTTAAATAGTTGACCATGACATCAAGCTTCATCATTAATTTAGTTCATATTAGTATTCTTCAGGTGTATACATCATTGACTAATGTTTCATTTTTGTTTAACAAAAAAGTGTGGAAATTTTTAAAATCATCTTATTTTTTCATAAGAAGGGAGTTTTTCTCCGATTGACAAGCTAGTTAGCATAGAAGCATAAGCACACTTGGAGAGAGAGAGAGAGAGAGAGAGAGAGAGAACTCTCGTCCAACAGTGTGCGAGGGGCAATAGGATCAAAGGCAGTATAAGCAACGCAATTCTATATTGATACAATACTTAATCTGTAAATTTTGTTACGAGATATATATTTGAAGAACAATTCTTTGAATAAGATTGTATTCAAAATTGGCCCTCTTGTATTCTTTTCATTCTTTGTTCATGGCATTTCATTATTATAATCAACCCCTTGAAATCATTATGTTCCCCACTATAATAACATCATTAGAGAGCATGAACAGGTGCTATCATGTATTGAAGGAAGAAATATCCAACCCAAATTTAAATCGGTTGACTTCTTTTCGTCTAGTTAGACGTATTTAAAGAGTGGTTCCACTTTTTTTTTTCTTGATCGAGATATTAAAAATCGATTTATTTGTCAAAATTAGATTAATAGCTATGACTGTGAACTGGACCAAACAATCAATTTTAAGTCGTATTGGGCTCATAAAATGAGATGGTTGTGAAAATATTTAGATCTAGGCAACCGAATTGATCTTAGTTCAAAAAGTGGGTAAGATGTCTCTAGATCTATTTCTCGTTTATTAAAAGATATAAACGATTCAAATCACCAACCAAGCGCGATATAAGTAAAGTTTGGGTACTATTATATTTGAAAAGCAGCGAGTTTAACCAAAAAAAAAGGGAAAAGAGCACGAGGAAGGAAGAACAGAGGGAAGGGCCGCCCGAGTACGTAGAATGAAGACACTCAATCTCTACAATGTGATTCATGAGGAAAGATGGGGGAGAGAGAGATTCCCATCCTTTTCGTTTAGTGGGTTTCTTGAAAATGAAGACAAAGATTCTTGTGAGGATGAAAAGGGAATGCGAGGAAGGATGGGCGACAATGAATGAATGCTCTGCGGTGGTTTAACTTTGTCAGGTCTGGATATCTGCCGCGGATAGGGAGAGACCGTGACAAACCCAGAAAGAGAGTGGAGATTGGAGAAGAAGAGATACGGATTCTTTGAACCTTCCAGCTGCAATCCATCCTGTATCTGTTAAAATACTGAATGAAATCGAGACCCAATTATTCAAAAACATCCTTGAGGAAGGGTGTTTCAGGAGGAAGGAGTCACCATATCAGTAGGTAATCTCCCTGAAAATCACAGGGGTCCCCTTCTTCGGCCAGTGGAGATTTGTTCCCATTTGAATAATTGTATTCCCCAAGAAGATCAACATGTCTGAGGATTTTGGTATAACTAGGCAAAGAACGCACCCAGCAAGAAAAAACGCTTTCCTCTATGCGTAAAAATTACATATCCTTTCTGATAGTAATAAGCACGTCAAAGTCTGTTCCTTGCTTTCTTTTTACTTTGTTTTGTTGAAATATTTTTCAGGGGAAGGCAACCCATAACTAGAATTTACACTATCCCGAGAGATAGTGGGTAGAGAAACCAAAAGATCATCGGCAGATTCTGTTTCACAAACACCAAAGCTTATTTTGACTGCTAAGTATTAATTCTTTTTACGGTTGTTTCTTCCCCAAGTGAACGGTGGTGCATCTCCAGAGTCCAGGTTCCAGACCGAGTGTTGGACGAGATGATTAAAACAAGATGCAAGCGAAAGTGTGGGAATTTGATTTCGGATCAGATTGCCAGAATCTCCATCCTCTTACGGATAAACGCAAAAGGACAAAGAAGGCGGATACGTAATCCAAGGTGTATCCGTTGAGGAGATCATTTCCAGCGCTCGTGGCGATGAGGATGTCAGTTAAACACAACTCAACTGAGTTGTTTATACGATAATATCGGTACCAACTCCGCCGAAATCGGAAGAGATTGCGAATTTGTCTGTTTTTGATTCTGGGTCGGTCGCGTGGCTGCCGGAATCTGGGTGCAGGCATGTCTTCTCTTCTCCCAAGAAGGCAAGGAGCAGACACTCAAAATTCAAAAGAAAGCTACCCTCAAAGGAAGCTCCACCGAAAATTCAATTTCGATCCGAGTTGCATAAATTGGATAGCAAATTTGGAGCATGGTTCAATCAATGGCATGCTAAGCTATTTTGAGGCTAAAAGCTGCTATTTGAATGAAAGAGTAGCTCTTTTTGACAACAAACTGTTTTGATAATTCTTTACTTAAAAGAGCAGATTTCAGTGTGAAAAAGTTCCAAATTGAAGTTTTGCCATAAGTAGACTTTTTCAATGAGTTATCTCCTAAAGCTAGCCAAACACTACCTAAGCTTAATTTCATCACAAAAATATACATCTGACATAAGCTCTATTTAAAATGATTGATTAAATCCAGCTAATAAATTTAATATTTCTTTCAAGTTTCAACAGAATGTTAAAGTGGCTGGGCCTGGACCGGGAGCCCAATGTGACACGCTCTAGGGAGTTTAGATCCCTTTTTCATGAGAATCGAACGACTTTGTTGTAAAGGACACTGAAACTAAAATTGTACCATATAAAGGAAAACCAATCAAAACTTTTCGCATTCCAAAATTTATGCTTACATAGAAGAAAACTATAAGAGGATTAGATTGGTTGAATACACTTTCTTTCCTTAGAATTAGATTATTAATGATTCTTCCTACCTTTACACCTATATGGTGGACCGAACCCGCCGACTCGATTGAGCTTGAACCGGTGGAGTTTACGGATAAAAACTGTTTATTTTGGCGGTAACGTTTTCATCGATATACTGTTTTATACCAATAATGTAACCACTTGCTACTACAATCATTCAACCAGCCATTGTGTTTGGTGGAGTTCCTTGATCTCCCTCTCCTACATAGCATCTCTGATGCGGTCTCAATCAGAGTAGAAAAGGTTTTTATTTAGTAGTTCTCTTTGGGTGAGAATGGAAACCCATTACACTTTCATTCTCTTTTCCTTTTCCTTACCCTTTTTTATTCTTCCCCTTTTGTTCTTTTCCTCATAGTAGTTACAGAAACTGTAGAGAAATAACTAATTGTAATTTATACAAAAGAGTTAATTGTAAATTACGAATTTACCTATTCTTCCACATAATCCTCCACGTATTTTCGGTTTTTGTTTTTGTGTTCTGGTTGTTCTTCTAGGCTTATTAATATCCACCCCTTCATGTAGAAACTTGTCCTCAAGCTTTAGAGTCGGAAAATGTTGTAACAGTAGTTCATTAGGTTCCCAGGTCGAGTCCTCCACTGGTAAGCTTTTCCATCGAACTAAATATTCTGGAGCGCATGTTGCACCTTGTTTTATCCAACGAATCTGGAGAATATTTTGAGGTTCTAAAAGAAGTATGCCATCGTCCGACATTGGTGGAAGTAAAATCTGTTGAGTTGGATGATCTCCTCGAAAGGGCTTCTTCAGCAAGGAAACATGGAAGACCAAATGGACCATAAAACTTGGTTGCCAACTTCATAGATGCTCTCTTGAAGACTATACTCTGTCGATATGGGTGGAGTTTTAGAAGGAGATAATCACTGACTGCAAATTCCAAATCTCGTCTCTTGGAGTCAGCGTGCTGTTTCATCCGGTTAATTGAATTTTGGAGATTTTGCTTGAGGAGCTGGAGTAGTTCGTTTCTGTTCTTCAAAGCTTGATCAACTTCATAGACTGCTGAGTTCTTTTCCGAGTAGGAGTATATTTATGGTGGAATGCGGCCATATAAAGCTTCAAACGGTGTCATTTTGGTTGACTCATGATAAGTTGTGTTATACCAGAACTCAGCCCATGGCAAGTGTTGATTCCATTGCTTGGGCCATTGATGAACGAAGCATCGTAAATACTGCTCCAAACATCGATTTATTGACAACTTCAGTTTGCCCATCTGTTTGCGGATGGATGATAGGAAGAACTCAGATGAAGAAGCTTTGTTCCTGATAATTTGAAAAATTCCTGCCAGAACCAACTGATGAATATTGGGTCACGATCACTAATGATCGTGCGTGGCATGCCATGTAATTGGACAATATGGTTAGTAAGCTTTTCTGCCACCAATTTGGCTGTATACGGATGACTCAGAGAGATGAAATGACCAAATTTTGTGAGATGGTCGACTACAACAAGAATTTCATTTTGGCCTTGGGAACGAGGAAGGCCTTTAATAAAATCAAGAGTAATATATTCCCATACCTGGTTCGGAATTGGGAGAGGCTGTAGGAGACCGGCTGGTTTTGTGTTTTCTGCTTTGACTCTTTGACAGATCTCGCAATGTAGAACATACCTCTGAACAGAATGATACATCTTGAGCCAAAAAAATTGTTGTTTCATACGTTTGTAAGTGTGCAATACTCTAGAATGTCCTCCGGATTTTGTGTTATGCATTTCATATAATAGCTTCTCTTGGATTGATCCAGTTTCAGGAATTACAACTCGTCCTTTGTGTAGGAGTCCATCTCGCGTACGACAATATCCTGTGGAATCTGAGATGAGTTTCTGTTGTAGAGTTTTAATGTAAGAGTCTGTCTTTCCGGCTTCCCGAATATTGTCCCAAAGGTCGATCTGAGAACTGTGGAGAAGCTGTAATTTCGGACTTTGTGATCTGCCTGAAAGCGCATCTGCACCAGAATTTTGGGTGCCTGGTCTTTAATGAATCTCATAATCATACCTTAACAGCTTCATGATCTATCTTTGTTGTTCTGTTGTGCCGATACGTTGGTTGAGAAAGTATTTGAGACTTATTTGATCAATCAAAATAATAAATTTCTGAGATGAGGATGTCATCAAAGAAAATCAGTATAAATTTACGTAAGTATTGTCTGAAGATAGAGTTCATCATAGCCTGAAATTTAGACGGTGCATTACAGAGTGCAAAAGGCATTACGAGATATTCATGATGGCCATTGTGGGTTCTAAAAGAGGTCTTGTGAATCTCAGTATCATGAACCCGGATTTGATGATATCCCGATCTCAAATCCAATTTGGCGAATAATTTTGTATCATAGAGCTCGTAAAGAATGTCTTCAACAGAAGGAATGGGAAAACGATCTTTGATGGTAACCGCGTTCAAAGTTCAATAATCTGTACAAAAACGCCAAGAGCCATCTTTCTTTTTTACGAGAAGCACTGGTAATGAAAAAGGGCTGGTATTAGGGCGGATTAGTCATTTGTCTAACATTTGTTGTACCTGCTCTTCTATTTCGTTTTTTTTTGAAAATTTATGTATCTGTACGGTCGTACATTTACTGGTTGTGTTTCTGGTAATAAAGGAATGGTGTTGGTCGATCTCATTTTTTGGAGACAAATTATGTGGTTCTTTGAAGAATATGCCAAATTCGTCCAATAATGCTTGCATGGCCGGATTTGTTGTTCGACTGATGTGTACGTGGTTCGGTGTGCATAGAATAAAGAGCAGATATTTGTTGTTGTTGTTTGCATTCTTTGAGCAGAGTATGAATGAGGATCGACTGTGGAGTTGGAGTAGGCAGACCTTGTAATTGACGTTGTTGATATTGCCATTGAAATTCTAAAGTGGAGTTCGTCCAATCACAAACGACTGTACCCAAACTCTGTAACCACTGAATGCTGAGCGCCATGTCTAATCCAGTAAGGGGTAAGGAAAAAAGTAGGAGAGGAAAATCTGTACCTTGTATTCGTGTAATGACGTTATTATAATTCCATCTGTAGATAAGTCTTTCTCCATTTGCAACTCGCACGGAAAAAGGAGAGGTTTGACTAATTGATAGTTTAAGAATTGATGCCATACGGTCGCTGATGAAATTATGTATAGAGCCACTGTCCATCAAGGCGCTGAAACTGTGATTGCCAATTGTAGCCTTTAATCGGAGTGTATTAGGTGCACCCCCCCTGTGAGAGCATGTAATGTGATGCCGAGTTCTTCTGGTTCTTCATTTATATTTTCTGCTTGTGAAGTTTCTTCTAGTTTTTGCGTCTTCTGATCATCGTCTTCCTGTTCATAGCTTTCCAACACAAGTATTTGAGGCGTGGAGCATTTGTGGTTCGGAGTAAATTTCTCGTTGCACGAGAAACAGTCCCTGCAATCTTTTTCTTAGCATTTCCTCCCATGAAAGACGACGAATGGGCTTTGCCGGCAATGTTGTGGACGCTCTGATATAGTCATTAGATGGAGAAGTATGAGTGAATGCTGCTTTGAAGGAACATCGTTGTCGGGAAATTTGATCATCGCACATTTTTGCTAGATTGATTGCTTCTTTAATGGTTTTCGGTTTAAACATCCGTATACCATCTGCAATTTCTGGTTTGAGGCCTCCAAGATACGTTCCGACCAAAGCTTTGTCCGTCAAATTCGGATTAAAATCTCGTAAGGCACCCATTTGTTTGATCCGCGATAGTGCCTCGTCAAATCTTCTAAGTCAGGCGGACCGGATCTGGTCCTTATCTCGTTTTCAAATAATTCCCAAGTAATAAGGATGTGTTCATCCTCCAGATATTTCCGTAACCATTGCCACCATTGGTTCGCTTCCCCTTGCAGATAAAAGGAGGCCAGATGCACTCTTTGGTCATACGGAAATTCTCTAAAATCAGAAAATTGGTTGGCTCTATTGAGCCATTCTGATGGATCATTCTTAGAAAATGTGGGAAAATCTATTTTTATCGTGCGAGAAGTGATGATTTGGTTTTCTGTTGTTGTTTGTCGGTCAATTGGAGGATGGTGGTGCTTCGCTGGGCTAACAGAGTTTTGCCTGGATGGAGTAGACTCGGCGATTCTGGCAATCGACGCCTCCAATCTTTGCAGCTGATCGCTGAGGCCATTATCCATTTTCTGGAGCATCTCCTTAAAGCCGCCGATTTCTTGCTGAAGGTCACTAGTAGAAAACTGGCTTTTAGGGGTGGTTTAAAAACAGCCCCTCGATGAGCCAAAACCGTCACTATTCTCATTAGAGGCGGTCCAGCAGCCGTCCCTAATAAGAGGGTAGCTAATGCGATTTAGGGGACGGCAAGGTCCGTCACTAATACAAAAACACCGTCCCTATCACTGGAAAACAATAGGGACTGCATTCCACCGTCCCTAATAAAAAAGTTTAATAAAGACGGTTCGGTGTCGCCACGAAGATGTGTTTAGGGATAGTCTCCGATAAGCGTCACTAAAACTTTTAGTGGCGGTCTCCGACGATGTCACTAAAACTTTTTAGTGGCGGGCTCCGACAGCGTCCTTAAAACTTTTTAGGGGCGGTCTCCGACAGCGTCCTTAAAACTTTTTAGGGGCGGTCTCTGACAGCGTCCTTAAAACTTTTTGGGGGCGGTCTCCGACAGCGTCCTTAAAACTTTTTAGGGGCTGTTCATTTAACAGTCCCTAAAAATCATAGTTTCCGGTTTAATTTTAGGGGCGGCATTACAACCGTCCCTAAAACGTTTTTTTTTAAAAAAAAATTTTTTTTTCATTGGTAAACGTTAGTACTTAACACTTAACATTAAATATATAGCTATAGAATCTTATACAATGCAACCAATTCACCATTATCTATTCATTAAAACAAATTGCAGACATTGAAACAATCACCGAAAACATTGATTCTCCATAATCAATTCAAAAGTTCACAAAAAATATTTAAAGCATCATTTCTTCATAATCGTTTCTAAAGTTCACAAAAAATCGAAATGGTATTAACCAAAAAATCCTCCCTTTGAAACCTACACACGCCAGCCATGTAACTAGACCACTCTATCATTGAAAGAAATCCTCGCCGCTATCCTGTACACCTACAATTATTTAATTCAGAAGTTTAGTAAAACATAAAAATATCATGTAAAAGAGAAACATTCTCTAAGTGAGCAAAACCTACATGTCATGCATATGACTAAGCACCCAGTCACTAATAGGGGTCGTCATCGCATTCTAGTGCACCTGTAATGAATGTAATGAAACTTAACCGAGGAAAAATTAAAATGAATGACGTAATTGAGTAGTTTAAAGAAGTAAAACCTGAGGTTGAAGGAGTGGTTGCATTGCGCTCAGACCTAATTTGAACCATAAAATTCTCCAACGATTGTATTCGAGTCATAAGTATTTCATTGATTTCCCTTTGTCTTGACAACTCCGTCTGTGCTGCTTCGAGCTCTGATCTCATTTTATCCATTTGAGCAGAATTAACAGAAGAGCCACTCCTACCTCTTGTGTAACCAAGCCCGATACCCCTCTCGTATCCACCGTGATGACCTCCAAAAACCTCATCTAAGACAGGAGTAAGTTGTTGAGGGTCCTTGCTCTCCATAATCTGTCGTTCAACAGCTATATCCTATACAACCTTCTACAATAAAATTAAAATCGATGTTTAAGTTCATATTGTAACCAAAAATTGAACAAACAAATTCAAACTTGAAATTACTTACACAATAGCGTGCTGTCATTTCATTTGGATATTCCCCATCTTTGTTAGTATGGGCCCCTAAGTACGCATTCACCATTTTGAAGGCTATCCCTTTCTCTTTTTGCTATTTCGAATTTTTTGTTAAGGAAGTTAAATAGTTTTCAAAAAAAAAATATAACAAGTGGAGAGAGTTGAATTGAAATACCTCTTTCTTATAATAACGAGCTAAGGGCATTGTCCCAAGCGTGTGAGTAGTCTTTAGACACATTCTATTCTTCTTATTCCTTTCTGACATATCGGCTACATGTTTTTGTTTCCAGTAACGTAGAAGTTCTTTCCAAGAGTCTTCTGTGAGTGTTGAAGTGGGATTATCCTTGAGCTCTTCCTCGGTCTTCCCTTCGAAGTATTTTTTCCTAAAGTTAAATCGATTGTTCCTTATAATTTTTTGGATGACTGGCACAAGTGCTGACTTCGTTACTTCATCATCAAGTGGTTCATTTTTGGAATTCTTGAATTCGTACTTTTCCTGTGTGAAATAGTTGGACATCTTTAACTAATTTATCATCTAAACATGTTAAATAAAAACTTACAGGGGTTATTGACATACCTTGATGTGTTCAAACCAATTATCGAATTCTCCGTCGACATACTAAGGCCATTGTTTGTGAATGGGGAAAAATT
Source organism: Aristolochia contorta (assembly GCA_022405105.1). NCBI lineage: Eukaryota > Viridiplantae > Streptophyta > Magnoliopsida > Piperales > Aristolochiaceae > Aristolochia > Aristolochia contorta. Next base: position 14,141,084 of record CM039667.1, read on the forward strand.
CCTCTGAACGTACTTCTGAGCCAATTAATCTAACCAACGCCTTCTGTCTATCTGAAGTTAATTGTCGGTTTTCTATCTCTATGGTCCATTTTCCTTCATTTTCTCGGGGAGCTAGATTGATTGCCCGAGTCGGACCTCTCCCCCTACGCCGCTTTGATGGCTCCTGATCCACTGGTTCTTCTGCTTCTTCATCTTCATTGGGGAGGTGCTCTTCATCCTCCGGTTCTTGTGTTTCTCATTTACGATACAATATAAATCATTATTGTTAATCTAATCAAATAAGAGAGTAATGCAAACATTTTTTTTAGAAGTAAAGAGTTTGTCAATTCAATATGCTTAAATCAAAACAATTAAATCCACCCTAACTTACATTTATATGCTAACAAATAAGAGATCCCAAACAATGTGGACAAGATTCTATATAATACCAGATCTAGAATCAAATATACCTCCAAAATAAGAGATATTAATTGCTCCTACACAACAAGCTAGACACAACAAATACTAGAGTATATCCACCAAATATTTGCATAAAGTTAATCTACACTATTTTCTCCAATCTACTAAGATGTAATTCGACAAAAAAAATTATGTAACCACACCAACCAGTCATGGGAAAAATTGACAAGCAAAAGTATAAGATCAACTATTGAGAAAATACAAAACTGAATAATAGGAAAACAAATTATAGTGTCAAAGGCACAAAGATTGTTTTTGCTGTCAAGATCAGTTACTTTGACAATACAGACCAATACAAAAATATATTTAATGAAAGATGTTGTAAGCAGATTGATAACATTGAGAAAAGTTAAATTTATACATTTCCGAACTACACAATTTTATTTTGCACCCAAAACAGGGGTATTTTTTAATCTGAAAGAGTACTACACAACCAAGATGATAATCCTCATAAATAGAAGAATAAATCTTCTTTTAAATATATATTTTTTGGTTTAATAAGGAGGGAAAAATCAAATTTCAATGCAAATATATTTTCGCGGATTAATAAAGAGAGTCCATGGGTTCATGAATGCCTATTGTACTGAAAAAAAAACTAAGTTCACATGAGCCGAGCTCAAATACAATAGCTTCTATGATTTTATTATTATGTTCTTTTTTGGAAAGAGCTCCATTCACAAGATTAATTACTCGTAAAGTTGAAAACTTAAAAATTTGTTCAATCATTAATTAAGTTTCCAAGTTAAGAACGCATCTCGCCCATTGTTGTTATTATTTTATTTTGAGCTCCATTCACAACGCAACTCATAAAGTTGAAAACTTTTAAGAGTTGTTAAATCATTAATTAAGATTGAACGTCAACCATCACTCTAATTCCTATTTTACTATTATTTTCCTTTTGGGGACAACCGGAAGAAGCACTCAAAGGATCTAAAAATAAAAAGAGGGACGAAGTTCTAGGGCGAAGAGTTTGAAGGGAATTAAGAAGCACTCTAATTAGATCTACCTGTTGCTGCGCCGGTACTCGGGATCTCTGAGCCGACCCTCTTTCTGGCGCTTGGCAAGGAGTTTGAAGGGAATTAATGTTCGTACGAGAAGGTGGAGTTTGCAAAAGTTTTTAGTGTGAGAAGGTCAAGCGCCCGGGAGAGTTTAATTTATATGCTTAAGGTGCGGGAGACTTTAGGATAAATTAAGAAGCGTTTTCAATCTTTAATTTGAAGGCGTGGAGATATTTAAGGTTAGTGCGGGAGACAAAAAAAAACAAGATTTATATTTAAGACGGGCTAGGGTTTTAAAATACAATAAAACGGGCTAGGGTTTTAAAATACAATAAAATAGGCTACAGTTTTAAAATACAATAAAACGTGCTCCACCTCTAAAGATTTTTTTTAGGGATGGTTAAGGTATAAAAGCCCGCCCCTACTAATATACATTAGTGATTAATGATGGTTAATTAGTTGACCGTCCCCTGTACATTAGTGATGGTTAATTAGTCGCCCGCCCCTAGTAATGTACATTAGTGATGGTTAAGTAGTTTCCCGCCCCTAGTAATATACATTAGTGATGGTTAATTAGTTGCCCGCCCCTAGTAATATACATTAGTGATGGTTAATTAGTCGCCCGCCCCTAATAATATACATTAGGGATGGTTAATGAGTCGCCCACCCCTAGTAATATACATTAGTGATGGTTAATTAGTAGCCCGCCCCTAGTAATATATATTAGAGATGGGTAATTCGTCGCCCGTCCCTAATAATATGCATTAGGGGCGGTTAATTCGTCGTCCGTCCCTATTAATATGCATTAGGGGCGGTTGATTAATTGCCAACCATATAGAGACGGGTTTGTCCTAGCCCGCCTCTAAAGAACTTTTTATAGAGACGGTTATTAGTGAAACCCGTCTCTGAAAGGCATTTTTCTACTAGTGGGTGTTCAATCCTTTCCTTGTTTGTCGACATTTTGCTCCCGCTCTGATACCATTGATGCGGTCCCAATCAGAGTTGAAAAAAGGTTTTCATTTAGTAGTTCTCTTTGGGTGAGAACGAAAACCCATTACACTTTCATTTTCTTTTCCTTTTCCTTTTCTATTCTTCCCCGTTTGTTCTTTCCCTCATCGTAGTTACAGAAAGTGTAGAGAAATAACTAATTGTCACTTATACACAAGAGTTAACTGTAAATTACGAATTTCCCTATTCTTCCAGGTAATCCTCCACGTATTTTCGGTTTGGCTTCGTTGTTCTGGTCGTTCTTTTATAGGCGTATCAATCTCTCTCCTTCATCTGCCTCACCTCCCTCTCCAACATAGCATGTCTCCTTCAACTGACTCACATGATCCTGCCATTTCTTCTTTTGAGCTTAGCAGTTAGGGTATTGATATAGGCAGTCTAGAATGTACTACCCCCAAAAGTGCCTCTCTCTCATAACCAACCATTCCCAAAGCCTCTCTTGTATCTTCCATGAAATGTAACGAGCAAACGATTCCTGAAGTACTTCATTCTACACAAGAAATCTAAAATATTGAGTTTTCAATATGACAATTAGTTGTAATGCACAAAAGACATAGTAAACTTTTGAACTTTTACATTTCTGTTGTGTTTTCATAGGAACATGACCGATCCTTCATCATATGAGCTGATAAATAAGATTCAAACAAACAGAAATTTGCCGCTTTCCTTGATCGCTATTTTGTAAGGCATTCAACCAATTAATGAAGTAACATACTATTTATTCAAATATGTGATAAATCAAAATAGTAAATAAATAACTCTTCTTCATTCTATTGAAAATTTTTATTATGCAATATTCAATATTTTTTTTGCATCATGTTTGGTAGTTAGAAGATGAAATTAGAATCGTTGACTCCAATGCTTACAACCATTACTCTTGCCTGAATGTTGTTGAGAAGATTTTGACATCGATTTTTTTGAGGGGTTGCCATTATGGCATGTACATTCTCTGATTTGTGTTGACCATTTGATTAAATCTGGGTCTTTTATGTCATTGAAGCATTTGTACTTGGGTCAATAATTGGCAACCATTTTTCTTCAACAAATCGTATGACTGTTTGGCTTCCTTGTTTTATAGTGTCTGATAGGGACCAATTTTCATCTCCAAATTTTGGGAGTTTTAAGTTTGATGTAGCACTAGCAAAGAAGATGATGATGACATCAGTTTAGTATAAGAGCTTGAAATTATTAAGTGTTGTCATTGTTTCCTTGTTTTATCTAGTCCAGTTCATTTTTCGTTGTTTCATTGTTGCTCTTGTCTAGTTCTTGTTCTTTCTGTTTTTTGTTGAGTCATGATTTCAAATTCAAGTTGTTGTTTAGTTTCTCCATGAATTTGTGGCATTCTAATTTCAATCCAATCAAAAAATAAAAAATAAAAAATAAAAAAATCATAACAGAATTGAGTCTTTCTCTTTCAATTCATTTTTCTCTTTGAGTTTTCTTGTACCGCTTTCCTAATTGGTGGATTTTAGAGTTTTCAATCAATTAAGAATATTGCACTTTCCTAATTCATGGATTTTGTACTTTAAGATAAATTAGGACTTGCACTTTCCTTATTCGTGGATGTTAGAGTTTGAGATAATATAAGACTTGCACTTTTCTAATTCTTGGATACTGGAATTTGAGACCTGGTAGGACTCTATTACTTGCCTAATTCGATTACACTTGATATTGTATTAGAAATATTGGAGTTTGAGACCAACTATGACTACCATGTACTTGGACTTTTTTTTCTCTACAAGTGAGAAAGAAAAAATGAAAAAAATGAAAAAAAAGAAAAAAGAGGAAGAAGAAGAAGATGAAGAAGAACCAAGAGTCCCAAAGGGATCTGTAAAGCTCTTTTGAAACCCTAATATGGTGACACATGTTTTGGAAGAAAAAGAGAGAGGAAGGGGTCCTAAAAATTCAAGAAGCTTTCTCTAGAGTTTCATCTTGTAATCCACGATCTATTTCTCTTTCTTCTAGTCTTATCTATCCAAATTCACTTGTGTCTCGTCTTATCTTGCTAAATTCACTTGTTTCTTGGCATATCTTTCTAATTTCACTTGTTTCTGGTCATATCCGGCTAATTCACTTGTTTCTGAGCTTGTCTTGCTGAATTCAACTCGTTTCCTTGGTTTCCGTTTCTTTTGGACCATGGAATTTCTATTTGAATCCTTTGATTGGTGTTCAATTAGTTTTAAAAGAACTCAAAGAAGGACACAAGTTGCAACACAAAAACAAGAGAGCAAATTTGAGAGGAGCCTTTGCATATTTCTCTGTCTATTTCTAACCATCTTTAGAAGTGAAAGGCATCTCTAATGATGCATGGAAAAGCACAAACGAAGAGCGTCAACAATCCTCTGTTCCGAATCTGTAAATGCAAGAAACATTGGGAGAGATGAGAACGAAGTCAAGAGAGAAGATAGCGAATATTCATGAGAGGTTGGATAGATTTGATGAGAGAACACAACGGAGACAACCACAATTTTGTGCTAACATTCATTGAAGGAATCAAGTGAATCGGAGAGAAGTAGAAGAAGTAGAAGGCTATGAAGGGGAAGTATTAGTTGAAGAATTTGATAGATTTGCTAACAACCATAGAAGACATGGAAGGGGTAGAGAAGCTAGGAACCGGGTAGATAACAATTTGGGAAGTATCAAGATGAAAATCTTGGCCTTTCAAGGAAAGAATGATGCAGAAGCTTATCTTGAGTGGGGAAAGAGGATAAAATTCATTTCTAACTGTCACAACTACTCCGAAATTAAGAAGGTAAAACTTTCTGCTATAGAGTTTTTTGATTATACTATTGTGTGGTGGGACCAATTGTGTATTAAAAGGAGGAGTGGAGAACGTCCAATTGAAACTAGGAGTGAGTTGAAAAGGGTGGTGAGGAAATGGTAAGTGCCAAGCCGTTACTACCAAGATTTATACCTTTAGCTACCAAGTCTTCACCAAGGTAATCAGAGGGTTGATGAGTATTTTCTAGAGATGGAGATAGCAATGATAAGAGTTATTGTTGAAGAAGATAGAGAAGCAACTATAGCCAGATTCTTCCAAGGCCTAAATAGGGAGATAGGGAATACAATTGAGTTACATCACTGTGTAGAGTTGGAAGATTTGGTGTATATGGCAATCAAGGTTGAGAGAGAACTTAATAGGGAGGGGGGGAGGGGATGGGGTTGAACAGTCCTACAACACCTTGGCATTCAAGTTACCAAAAAAAGGAGGACAAATCCAGCATGTCCAAGTCCAAGGCTGAATCCAAACCGGTTACTGCAAGTTCTACTTCGTAATGAGCAACTTCTTTTCGTTCTTGTGATATCAAATGCTTTAAATGTCAGGGAAGAGACAATATAGGTAGCCAATGCCCAAACAAACAGGTTATGATGGTCCAAGAGAGTAGAGAAATTGAATTTGAGGAAGCTGAATTAGATTACATTCCACCATTGGAGGACACCCCTAAAGGTGATGAAGAGTTTGGAAAAGAACATGGAGAGATGCTTGGGTTAGTTGCATGACAAGCCTTAAGCTTGAATGCACAACAAGAGGGAGAAGAAGTGCAGCAGGAGAACATTTTTCACACTCGTTACAATTTGAAAGGCAAGGTATGTAGTGTTATTATTGATGGAGGTCGTTGTACTAATGTAGCTAGCACTTCCGTGGTGGATAAATTGGGTACACTTAAGCAACCTCGACATATAAGTTGCAATGGTTGAATGATAGTGGTGAAGTAAATGTTACAAACCAGGTTGTAGTACCATTTCGCATTAGAAAATATGAAGACGAGGCAACATGTGATATGGTGCCAATTTGATAGATGTGTGCAGCATGATGGCTTTGCCAACAAATATTCGTTCATTCTCAATCAAATAACAATCAATCTTTTTCCCATGACGTCTAAGCAGGTTTTTAAAAATCAGGTGAGATTACGAAAATCAAGTGAGGAGAAAATTAGAGTGATCAAAAGAAAAAGAGAGATAAAAAAGAAAGTGATAGAAAAGAATGAGTGAAGAAGAAACAAACTTTTGAGAGCTGAGAGAGGGTTCAGCCAATGAGAAAAAAACCAAAAGAGATGGCTGAGAAAAAGGGGAGTTTAGAGATAAAACAAGAGAAGCAAATGAATTTCTACGCGAGAGCTAGTGAGGACAAGAGAGCATTTTTGACGCAACAGCCAATGATTGTACTCTTGTACAAGGAGGCTCTTGTAAATACTAACCAACTTGACCCTTCTTTGCCTAGTGTCGTTGTTTATCTCTTGCAATTCTTTCAAGATGTACTTCCAGATGAGGTACCAGAAGGGCTACCACCTATCCAAGAAATTGAACATCAGATTGATTTTATTCCAAGTGCACGGTTCGAATCGACCAGCATATAGGAGCAATCCGTAGGAGACTAAAGAGAGCTTATAAGGCAGGTAGAAGAGCTAATGGAGAAAGGGTATGTTAGAGAAGGCACGAGTCCATGCGCTGTTCTTGTGATTCTAGTACCAAAGAAAGATGGATCTTGGAGGATGTGTGTTGATTGCAGGGACATGAACAATATAACGGTAAAGTATAGACATCCCATTCATCGTTTAGATGACATGTTAGATGAATTGCATGGAGCGTATTTATTTTCTAAAATTGATCATAAGAGTGGGTATCATCAAATAAAAATGAAAGAAGGAGATGAATGGAAGACTGTATTTAAAACTTAATATGGATTGTATGAGTGATTAATCATGCTGTTTGGATAAACTAATGCACCTAGTACTTTCACGCACTTAATGAATCATGTTTTGCGTACTTTCATCGGTAAATTCGTTGTTGTTTCTTTTGATGATATTCTGGTTTATAGCAAGACCTTGCATAAACATGTCTCTCATTTACAATCAGTTTTGAATGTACTTCGAGAAGAGAAGTTATTCGCTAACCTCAAAAAGTGTATTTTCTGCACCGATAAGCTTGTTTTTCTAGGATTCGTGCTGAGTGCTAAAGGAATTGAGGTTGATCATGAAAAGATCAATGCTACTCAAGATTGGCTGACTCCTTCCACTGTTGGTCATGTTTGGATTTTTCATATGCTTGCTAGTTTTTGGATTTTCATATGCTTGCTAGTTTTTATAGGAGGTTCGTTAAAGATTTCAGAACCATCGCTGTACCACTTACAAAAGTAATCAAGAAGGACGTTGCATTCGGATGGGGTGAAGAACAAGAGAAGCCATTCCAACATCTTAAGTATAAGATTACTCATGCCCCTTTACTTGATCTTCGTGATTTTTCTAACACGTTTGAAATTGAATGTGATACTTCTGGTTTTAGTATAGACATTGTTCATATGCAAGATGAAAGACCACTTGTATACTTTAGTGAGAAGGTAAGCGGGGCTGTAATTACTTACCCCTCTTATGAGAAAGAGTTGTATACTTTGGTTCTAGCATTGGAAACATGTCTCCATTACTTATGACCTAAATATTTTGTAACTCATACAGATCATGAGTCCTTGAAGCATTTAAAACGACAACACAAGCGGAATAAAAGACATGCTCAATGGGCTGAATTCATCACACTAGTAGAAAACTGGCTTTTAGGGGTGGTTTAAAAACCGTCACTGATGAGCCAAAACCTGTCACTATTCTCATTAGAGGCAGTCCAGTAGCCGTCCCTAATAAGAGGGTAGCTAATGCAATTTAGGGACGACAACGACCGTAACTAGTACAAAAACACCATCCCTATTACTGGAAATCAATAGGGAAAACATTCCACCGTCCTTGATAAAAAAATTTAATAGGGACGGTTCGGTGCCATCCCTAATGATGTTTTTAGGGACAGTCTCCGATAGCGTCACTAAAACTTTTTAGGGACTGTTCATTCAACAAACCCTAATTTGGTTTTAGGGACAGTTGTGACAACCATCCCTAAAACTCTTTTTTTTGAAAAAAAATATTAATTTTTTCTTTCCTAATTATACGTGTGTAAATAACATTAAATATAATCTAATGTCTCCAATATACCATAATTTATTCTCCATTCATTTAAAAGACAACAACAAATTGTACAATTGAAAAGAGCCAAGTATAAAATTACAACGCTACCAACTCATTCAAATAAGAGGAGTCAAACCAAATACAATTGCAGCAAAACAAATTGAAACATTTAAGCATGCATCCCATTGACCACATGGAAGGATGCTATAAAAATTTCTCCTTTCTCATTCAGTGTTGTTGTAGTATCCCATATGGAGTGCTATTCACTTCATTAGCTGCTTCTTGTGCCATTGACTTCATTTGCCAGTTTTTTTTTGTCATTCTTCTCTCTTCTATTATAACGAGTCTAAAACATAAAGAAACTGAGATTAAACAAAATAAAACTAACAAGCAGCAATGAAGATTGTCTTGCATTGAATCCTTAAGATCTTCATGATACTATAAATACATAGAGAAACTGCAAAATCAAAATTTCCAACTTGATACTACTAAATCCAGTAGAATAGGTACCTGCACAACGAGTAGCAAAATGTCTGAAAGGATAGACAAAACTGATAAAAAGAAACACTAAACTCTTCAAAGGAAAATATTGATACATAAAGAGAAGTCAATCAACTACATAGAAAAACATAAATATGAATACAAAAAGCATGAAAGGAAAATCAGAACTTATTTTTTTCTTTTCAGAAACATAAAAATTAGCTAAAGAGGTTAATATCATGAATAGAAAACAATCTGAGGGCTTGAGAGAGGCTTGAGATATAGTTGAAAGAGTCTCTTTCTTCCTTATTTTAGATTTATTGTAAGTTGATGTTAAGGGAAAAAAAGAAAGAAAGAAATAAATAAATAAGCAAATCCACCCATTCTCTCTCTTCTTCCGTTCTTTTGTAAGATTCTTTCTCAATTTCCTTTAGGTAGATCATGACGAATGTTGATTTCCTGTTTGGGGGTTCGCATGCATCTCTCTTATTAATACAACGATCCTAGCTATTAAACAAACACAATAACATGTATCACATTTAAAGAGATCTGGTACAAATTTCTGATAAAAAAATGTCTAAGGAGAAGAGAGAGAGAGAGAGAGAGAGAGAGAGAGAGAGAGAGAGAGAGAGAGAGAGAGAGAGAAACGTGGAGAGAGTGATAGAGAAAAACGAGGAAAGAGAAAAACGAGGACAGAGAGAAACGAGGAGAGAGAGAAACGTGGAGAGAAAGAGAGAAGAAAAAAAAGAGTGAGGAATATGAGGATATACCTGGAAATTCCGAGGGGGAAGAAGGTTTCCCAGGAAAGAAGGTACCAGCGGGATTTAGGTCTCGTCTTTCGTGGGAGAAAGAAAACGAGAGTAAGCCCTAAAAATGGGAGTAAGGCCTAAAAATAAAGCCAAAAAATTAAGGTCTTGGCCAGTAAAAAAAACAGGAGAAAGGCCTAAAAATTAGGGTTTAATTTACGAATGCTTACCACCTGTAGTTATATGCATTAGCGATAGTTTGTTATTCGCCCGCCCCTAGTAATATACATTAGGGATGGTTAATTAGTCACCCGCCCCAAGTAATATACATTAGGGATGGTTAATTAGTCACCCGCCCCAAGTAATATACATTAGGGATGGTTAATTAGTCGCCCGCCCCTAGTAGTATATATTAGGGATGGTTAATTAGTCGTCCGTCCCTAATAATATGTATTAGGGGTGGTTGGTTATTCTTCGGCTATTTAGAGACGGGTTTGTCCTAGCCTGTCTCTAAAAAACTTTTTATAGGGACGGTTATTAGTGAAACCCGATCAAGACCTTTGCTTATGTCATTTGCTAAAAACATGGTAAAGAGAATGTGGTATCTGATGCACTTTCACGGAGGCAAGTCTTAATCTCTACTCTTGATGCTAAGTTTCTTGGTTTTGAGCGCATAAAGGACCTTTATCATGATGAACACAACTTTAATGAACTGTAGTGTTTGTGAAAAATCTGCAATGGATAGGCTTTATAGACAAGAGGGTTTCTCGTTTAGAAAAAATAAATTATTTATACCTTGCTGTTCGATGAGAGATTTGCTAGTTCGAGAAGCCCATGGCAGAGGGTTAATGGGGCACCTTGGAGTATCTAAAACTCTAGCTATTCTACAAGAAAATTTCAATTGGCCACATATGAAATGGGGCATATTAAGGTTATGTGAGAGGTATATAACATATAGTCAAGCAAAATCGAAGGCTCAACCTTATGGTCTTTATACACCCCTTCCTATTCCTATTTCACTTGGATTGATATCTCAATGGACTTTGTTCTTGGTTTGCCTAGCTGTTAATGTGAGCGAGATTCAATCTTGGTGGGGGTAGATAGGTTTTATATGATGGCTCATTTTTATACCTTGTCATAAGACTGATGATGCTTCTCATATTGTTGATTTGTTCTTCAAAGTGATTATGAAATTACATGGTATTCCAAGAACAATCGTGTTTGACCGAGATGCTAAATTCTTAAGATAATTTTGGAAGACATTATGGGGAAAATTAGGATCAAAACTTTTGTTTTTTACTACATGTCTTCCACAAACAGATGGTCAAACAGAGCTAGTTGATAGGGCTTTATCTACTCTACTACGAGCTATCATCAGTAAGAACATAAAACAATGGGAAGATTGTCTTCCACATGTTGAGTTTGCTTACAATCGTTCTATGCATTCTGCTATAAAGTTTTCTCCATTTGAAATTTTATATTGATTTAATCCTTTAACTTTTTTTGATTTACCACCTATGCCTGTTTCTGAGCACATGAACTTAGATGCTCAAAAGAAGGTACACTTTGTGAGGAAACTTCATGAGAAGACGTGCCTAAACATAGAGACGAGAACTCAAAATACATTAAACCAGCCAACAGAGGACGTCATAAGCTTGATTTTGAGCCTGGGGATTGTGTGTGGTTACATATTAGAAAGGAAAGATTTCCCACCCAATGACGCTCTAAGCTACTTCCTTGTGGAGATGGACCTTTTTAAGTGCTAGAACGGATCAATGACAATGCGTAGGTGTTAGACTTATCAGGTGAGTACAATGTGAGTGCTATATTCAATAATACTGACTTAAGTCATTTTGATGTAGGTGACAAGTTCAGGATAAATCCTTCTTAAGAGAGGGAGAATGATGAAGACATCAACGCTAAAATTAATACTCATGCACAAGATCAGGTTCAAGTTTCAATTGGTCCAATCACAAGGGGCTGAGAAAAGAGATTCAAAGAGGAGTTGAACAACCTTGTCGAACGTTCACCAGCAAGATAATACATTTATTAGTGAGAGAGTCCCAAAGCTGGTGTTACTCATCAAGGTTGATCCTAAGACAACCAATCACGAGAAGAAAGGTCATGCTCTCTAAAGTAGCGCTATATGTACTTATTTAGCATGTATTTGAAATGTCTGTCTTTGAAGCCCAATTTTAGTTAAGAGGACCCATGGCAACCCCATGGAGGGCCCATGCGCGAAATTAAAGTTTTGTGGATTGATTTGAGTGGTTTTAATATTTTATTAATTGTATTCCTTCCTGATTAAGGAACCTCAATTAGGCAAGTTTTTATTTAGAAGTATTTTGCTCTAAATTCATTTCTAGGGTTTTTAGAAGTCATATTAGAGTTAGACTAAGAGTTTTACACGTTTTATGACTTGCCCTATATAAGGTCTTTACAGAAAAGGTGTAAGGACAAATGTTTTATCCACCATAAAGTGTTATGCTCGAGTTCTCTTTTAGGGTTCTTGAAGAAACAAATTCTGAACTTATCAATACTTCTTGTGGCATTCAACCTGACATAATAAACAGATTCCTCCAATACCTTAAATAGACCATTGTCACTTATCTTCTTCAGTACCTTAAATAGACCATACTTTTTCATTTTTGTCTTGTGTAATTACCCATTGAAAAATCCTCTTTACGAAGATGTACCATCATCAGCTCTCCTTCTTCAAATTCTTTAAAGTGTCTATGCTGATCTGCAGCTTCTTTGCATTTTGCATTAGATTGTTCACGTTTTGTCTTCACTTCAAGATGAACCTTAGAAGCTTTGTTCAACATATTATGTGCCTTCACATTTGCTCCTTGAATTTTTGGAAGTACCATAAGATCAAGAACGTATTTAGGCACTTTAGAATATACAATCTGAAAAAGGGTCTTACTCCTAGAGAGATTGACAAAAGTGTTGAAGGCAAATTCCGTATGAGGAAGAAGATTATCCCATTTTTGTTCTTTGTCTACATACTTTTCTCTAATCAAATTACCCAAGGAACAGTTGACAACCTCCGTTTCTCCATCTGTTTGAGGATGAGAAGTAGTCCTAAACTGTCAAGTAGTTCCCAATTGCATCCAAAGCCACCACAAACGGGGATGGAGGAATTATTTTGACAAGTCAGGTTGCACGCCTCAATAAGCCTTGATAAGTTCAAAATTCATTTCTTCAAGAACCCTAGATAAGAACTCGAGTAGAACAATTGATTTAGGTTAAAAGTGTTGTTCCGACAGTTTCCCCACATAGTCCTTATATAGCTGAGTTACAAAAGAACTTAAAATCATAAAAGTACTTACCGTAATAAGACGCCCAAAAACCCAAGGATGAAATTAGATAGAAATTCATCCAAATAAGAAACTTCCTTGGTAAGGTTCCTTAATTAAGAAGGAATACAATTAAATCAATCCCCAAAGCCTTAAGTTCTTGCAAGGTTCCTCCTTGGGTGTGTAATGTGCCTTCTTGGCTTAAATTGGGCTTCAAAGACGTGGACATTTCAAATACTTTCAGAATAAATATTTTTTAGCTCTTCTTCAAATCTCCTTGTTTGGGCCCTTGTTATTGGCCAAATTAGAACTTTAATTGGATCTTGAGTGTGAACAATTGAAGCCTTTATGTACTCATCATTCTCCCCCTCTTGAGAAGGATTTGTCCACAAATATGGCTGGTATTTCTTCGAGAAACACATTATCGAAGTCCTACAAAGAGAAACGATAACACTAGACCAAAAAGGGTAAAGTTGCTTAGTATTTATAAAAAACATCATTTTACAAGAGAACAATCATTGGCTGTTGTATCAAAAACACCTTCTTGACCTCACTTGATCTCTTATAGGAGCACATTTTCTTCTCTTGTTTTCTTTGTTGATTTCTCTCAAAATATTCTTTTTTTCTCAGCCATCTTCTCACTGGTTGAACTCTTTCTCAACTCCCCAAATCTTGATTCTCCTTCACTCATAATTATTCAATCACAATCTCACCACACAATAACATAACCAATAAACTCTGTAGCAGCAAGTTTTACCTTCTTATTTTTGTAGTAGTTTTGACAATCAAAAATTATCTCTATTTTCTTTTCCCACTCAAGATAGGCTTACGGATCACTCTCCCATTGAAAGGCTGGGATTTTCATTTTGGTACTTCCCAAGTTATTTACATGGTTCCTAACTTCTCTGTCTCTTACATGTCTTCTATAGCTTTTCATTGACAATCTATCAAACTCATCAGCTAAATCATCCCTTTCATAATAATCGACTTCTTCCAATTCTCTCCTATGCACCTGGTTTCTTGTCTGAACAGTACAATATATGGAGATTGCCCCTCTTGAGCTCCATTTTCAATATCATTCAAACTTCTCATGAAAATACTCAAAAACTCTTCCCTTATCGCCTGTTTTATCTCCTTCATCAATCCTTGTAATTGCCAATTCGGAATAGAGGATTGTTGACCCTCTTCATTTGTGCTTTTACCTGAACCGTTAGTCATGTCTTACACTTGCCAAAGATGGTTAGAAATAGGCCAAGAAATATGTATAGGCTCCTCCCAATTTTCTCTCATATTCTAACTTAAAGTTTCTCTCAAATTTGCTCACTCTTGTTTTTGTGTTGCAACCCGTGTCCTTTTTTGAGTTCTTTCAAAACTAATTGAACACCAATCAAAGGGTTCAATAGCAAGAGCTATATTAAGCCTTGTACAAATCATAACATACATCCAACATCCTACAACTGAAGCATATGGAATTGTTCGTTTATCATCTTTTTCGTAGTCATTCGAAGGAGTGGTGTACTTACAACTTTAGGCTTTTCTTGATAGGACAAAACTGTAAAAGAAACTTTTAAATTCTCTTCTCTTTTCAAAAGGCATTCTCTCACTCTATGTTGCATACGACCAGGGCAAACATGAAGTCCTAATGGACCCCATAAATGGGCAACAAACTAAAAATAGAGCATTTCAGTTTTCCACATAGGAGGGACCCAAAACCCAACAATTCTCCACCTCCCGACTATGTGGCAGAATTTACGAAACTAACAACCAAACTGCATGTGTCAAACAACTTAGAATTTAAAACATCTCTAATCCAATGGTATCTGACATCAACGTGTTTAGACTTACCATGAAAAGTTGAATTTTACCAAGATGAATAACATTGACTATCACAATACAATACATACTGCCTTTGAGCTGATCCAAACTCATTAAAAAATTTCTTTATCAAAAGTAAATCTTTACAAGCCTCAATGGCTGCAATAAACTCACTCTCTGTAGAAGATAATGCTATACACTTTTGAAATCTAGATTGTAATGCTATAAGTCCCCTGTAAAAATAAGGAAGTATCCAAAAGTAGACTTTCTAGAATATATATATCTCCTGCCAAATCAGAATCTATACAACCTATTAGAAAAGATTCATCAGATCCAAAGCACAACTTCTAATTAGAAATACCACACAGATATCTCAAAATCCATTTAACTTCATTCCTATGTTTTTCTCTGGATTAGACAAATATCTACTAAGAGTACCAATAGCATGAGCTATATCAGGCCTTGTGCAAACCATAACATACATCAAACATCTTACAGCTGAAGCATATGGAATTCTCCTTCTCATTTTAAAGAGATTGTTTGACACTCTATCTTAAAAGATGTAGCAAGAGGTGTAATTACAACTTTAGCATTTTCTATATTAAATCGATGCAATACTTTCTCAATGTACCTTTCTTAAGAGCACAAAACTATGAAAACCAAAAGTTCTCCTTTCTCCGCTCTTCTAAAAAGACATTCTCTCACTCTATGTTGCATACTAGCAAGGCATATATTAAGCCTTAACGATCCCCCATAAATTAGCAACAAACCCAACAATTCTCCCCCTCCAAACTATGTGGACGAATTTGCCAAACCGGCAACCAAACAACATGTCTCAAACTTGGTTCTCGGTGGAACATTTTGTAAACATATCAACACCATTATCATTCGCGTCTTTTTAAGTCAATAAACTTAGAATCCAAAACATGTCTAATCCAATGGTATCTCACATCAATGTGTTTAGACGTACCATTAAAATTTGGATTCTTAACAAGATAAATAACACTCTGACTATCACAATATAACATATATTGCCTTTGAGCTGAACCAAACTCATTCACAAATTTCTTCATCTAAAGCAATTCTTTACAAGCTTCATTGGCTGCATAAGCTTAGCCTCTGTAGTAGACAATGCTACCCACTTTTGCAATCTAGATTGCCATGTTATAGCTCCCCCTACAAAAATAATCAAGTATCCTGAAGTAGATTTTCTAAGATCTATAACTCCTGTCAAATCAAAATCTGTAAAACCTAAGAGAAGAGCTTCATCATATCCAAAACACAACTTCAAATTAGAAGTACCATAGAGATATCTCAAAATCTATCTAACTACATTCCAATATGTTTTACTTTGATTAGACAAATATCTTCTAAGAGTACCAATAGCATGGGCTGTATCATGCCTTGTGCAAACCATAACATACATCAAACATCCTACAGCTGAAAATCAAAATCATTGCATATCATCTTCCTCCTTCTCATTTGAAGGAGATTTTTTCACACTCAATTTAAAAGATGTAGAGAGGTGTACTTACAGCTTTAACCTTTTCCATATTTAATCGATGCAATACTTTCTCAATGTACCTTTCTTGAGAGCAAAATACCGTGAAGAACAAAACCTCTCCTTTCTCCTCTCTTCTCAAAAGGCATTCTCACACTTTAAGTGGCATAGGACCAGGGTATACATGAATCCCTAATGGGTGGCCATTAATGGGAATCAAACTCAAAATAGAGCATTTGGGTTTATCACATATGAGAGACCCAACACCCAACAATTCCCTCCATCCCAACGATGTGGAAGAAATTGCCACATCGGCAACCAAAATACATGTTTCAAATTTGGTTCTTAGTAGAGCTTTTATAAATTTATCAACACCATTATCATTAGTGTGTATCCTTTTGAATCCAATCAACTTAGAATCCAATTATCTATGATCCAATGGTATCTCACATCAATGTGTTTAGACCTACCATGAAAAGTTGGATTCTTACCAAGATGAATAACACTCTGACTGTCACGATACAAGACATACCGCCTTTGAGCTGATCCAAGCTCATTCACAAGCAATTCTTTACAAGCCTCAGTAGCTGCAATAAACTCCGCCTTTATAGTAGACAATGTTATACACTTTCACAATCTAGATTGTCATGCTAGAGATACCCCTACAAAAGTAATCAAGTGTCCAAAAGCAGATTTTCTACAATCTATATATCCTGCCAAATCAGAATCTGTATAACCTATGAGAAGAGATTCACTGGATCCAAAGCACAACTTCAAATTAGAAATACTACGGAGATATTTCAAAATCCTTTTAAGTGTTTTCCTACATTTTTTTCCGGGATTAGACAAATATCTACTAAGAGTACCAACTACATGAACTATATCAAGCCTTGAGCAAACCATAACATACATCAAACATCGTACATCTGAAGTATATCGAATTCTTTGCACATCATCCTTCTTATTCTCATTTTAAGGAGATTGTTTGACACTCAATGTAAAAGATGTAGTGAGAATTGTACTTACTGCTTTAGCCTTTTCCATATTAAATTGATGCAATACTATCTCAATGTACCTTTCTTGAGAACACAAAACCATGAAGTACAAAACTTCCTTTTCTCCTCTCATCTCAAAATACATTCTCTCAATCTAAATGGTATATGACCATGGTATACATTAAGCCCTAATGAGCCCCCATAAATAGGCAACAAACCCAAAGTAGAGAACTTCAGTTTTCCACATAGGAGAGACACAAAACACAACAATTCTATCCCTCTCAACTATGTGCAAGAATTTGCCAAACCAGCAACCAAATAACATATGTCAAACCTGGTTCTCGATAGAGTTTTTGTAAACATATCAGCATCATTATCTTCATTGTGTATCCTTTCAAATTCAATTAACTTAGAATCCAAAACATCTCCCATCAAATGGTATCTCACATCAATGTGTTTAGACCTACTATGAAAAGTGGGATTCTTACCAAGATCAATTACAATCTAACTATCACAATACAAGACATACCGCCTTCGAACTAATCAAAGCTCATTCACAAATTTCTTCATCCAAAGCAATTGCTTACATGCCTCAGTAGCTGCAATAAACTTAGCCTTTGTAGTAGACAATGTTATACACTATTGTAATCTTGATTGTCACGGTACAGCTCCCCTGCAAAAGTAATCAAGTATCTTGAAGTTGATTTTCTAAAATCTATATCTCCTGCCAAGTCAAAATCTATATAATTTCATAGGTTCATCATATCCAAAGCACAACTTCAAACTAGTAGTAGACCGGACATATCTCAAAATCCATTTAACCTCATTCCAATATTCTTTCCTTGGATTAGATAAATATCTACTAAAAGTACCAATAGTATGAGCTATATCAGGCCTTGTGCAAACCGTAACATACATAAAACATCCTACAATTGAAGCATGTCGAATTCATTGCATATCATCTTTCTCCTTCTCATTTGAAGGAGATTGTTTAACACTCAATATAAAAATGTAGAGAGCGGTGTACTTACAACCTTAGCCTTTTCAATTTTATATTAATGCAATACTTTCTCAATGTACCTTTCTTGAGAGCAAAAAACCGTGAAGAACAAAACTTCCTTTTTTTCCACTCTTCTCAAAAGATATTCTCTCACTCTTAGTGGCATATGACTAGGGCAAACATAAAGCCCTAATGGGTCCCAATAAATGGCATAGATCATTTGGGTTTTCGACTTAGGAGGGCTCCAAAACCCAAAAATTCTCCCCCTCCCGACTATTTGGTAAAATTTGTCAAACCGACAACCAAACAACATGTCTCAAACTTGGTTCTAGGTAGAGCTTTTATATACATATCAGCACCATTATCATCAATGTGTTTCCTTTCAAATTCTATCAACTTAGAATCCAAAACATCTCTAATCCAATGGTATCTCATATCAATGTGTTTAGACCTACCATGAAAAGTTGGATTTTTACCTAGATGACTATCATTCTGACTATCACAATACATCTTCATACAACCTTCGAGCTGATTCAAGCTCATTAACAAATTTCTTCATCCAAAGCAATTCTTTACAACCCTCAGTAGTGACAATAAACTCAGCCTTTGTAGTAGACAATGTTATACATTTTTGCAATATAGATTGTCATGCTACAACTACCCCTGCAAAAGTAATGACATATCCAGAAGTAGATTTTCTAGAATCTATATCTCCTGCGAAATCCGAATATGTATAACCTATGAGAAGACGTTCATTAGATTCATAACATCAATTCTAATTTGAAGTACCACGGAGATATCTGAAAATTCATTTAACTGCATTCCCATGTTCTTTCCTTAGATTAGACAAATATCTACTACTAGTAGCAATAGCATGAGCTATATCCGGCCTTGTGCAAACCATAGCATACATCAAACATCTTACATCTAAAGCATACGGAATTCATTGCATTTCATCTTTCTCCTTCTCATTTGAAAGATATTGTTTTACACTCAATCTAGAAGATGCAGAGAGAGGTGTACTTGCAACTTTAATTGTTTCCATATTAAATCGGTACATTCAATGAATGTGTCTCGCCGTTCCTAATCTATCATCGCAAAAGACTTTCTCAATTCTTCAAGTGATCAATCCTCAAAGAGTTAGGACCTACAATAAGCATGACATCAACATACAACAATAAAATGATAGAATCAGAATCAGAAAATTTTTGCACAAAAACACAATGGTCAGAAATTGTTTTCCTATAGCCCTGTCGAACCATAACTGACTCAAACGTATTTATACCACTGTCTAGGAGATTCTTTGAAATACAAACTCTTCTTTGACTTGCAAACATATTTCTCTTTGCCTCTGACAACAAAACCTTTAGGCTGCTCCATGTAACTTTCCTCCTCTAAGTTACTATGGAGAAAAGTTGTATTCACGTCCATCTGTTCAACCTCTAAATCAAGATTAATGGTTCAACCCAAATTAACTCGAATAGATGACATCTTGTAAACAAGTTAGAAAATCTCATTAAAATCAATCTTTTTTTCTTACTAAAGCCTTTAACAAACAAGATCTATCTATTCTTCAAAAAATCTCATCAAAATCAATCCCTTTTTCTTACTAAAGCCTTTAACAACCAATCTTTCTTTGTACCTAGAGATAGATGAATTTTCTTCATACTTCACCATATAGATCTATCTATTCTTCAAAATTTCATGATCTCCTGTAGTATCATCATTGTGTACATCATTTTCGTAGAATTCAGATTCCATAAAGATCACATCACGACTTCTGACAAGCATCTTCTCAATGGGATTAAAGCATCTATAGCCAAACTCAACTTGACCATAGCCAATAAAAATGCATTGTCTTGTCTTGGCATCCAAATCATTTGCAGGCAAACAAACGTACGTGGTCATAGGTAGGGATGTAAACGGGAGCCGATTACCGGCTCTACCGTCCTTCCGATTACCGTTCTACCATTTTAAGGAATAAAATAATATTATCCGTTTACCATTCTACCGTTTACCATTCTACCGTTTTACCCATTAAATGGAGCGGAAACGGAAATAGCTTTTTCGAACCCGTTTTACCCGTTTTCCGTTTAAGTAAGGGTAATATGGTAAATTTATATATTCATTTAGATTTAACAAAAATTTTAGTTTTCATATGTATAACCTTATTATCTTTCCAATAAGTTTTTTATCACTTATGATAAAAATTATTAGAGTTGAAAAGTTTGGATATAATTTAAAATTTTTCATTTTTTTGTAATTATTGACTCATGGTCTTATAGATCATATATCATAATTCATAATTAGGATAGTACCTCTTAATCTAAGATTAACAAATATTTCACTTTTTTCTTTCAAATATCAAATTTTATATAGATGTCAAATCTTTATATAAATAAAAAAATCGGTATACAAAAATAAATACATTATAATTCATAATTAAATAATGAAAATAAATACATTATATTTCATAATTAAATAATTGTACAAAGATAAATATAATAGTAAACAATATACACATGTATCAAGTATTTATCAATTTTATTAAATATTTATTATAAATGTCAATAATCAACATACAAAAGTAAAATTTAATAAAAAAATGTAAATAACTTATTAACTATGTTACTATGTACAAATTGAAACTCAAAAGCTTAGCCCTTGGGAAGGTTAGATTGAATGATTGGAATAGAAGGAGCCAATTATGAGAATTGTAGCATTGCAACTTGTGTAGGTTAGTAAAATACTTCTCTTAGTTATTGCTTCAAAAAGATACTTTGATCAAATTTAGTAAACAACCATTCCAACAAATTTTTTTCTTTGGAAAAGGAAATTCTTTTTGGTTGAAGATTTTGAGGACTAAAGTGTGCAAATAATTGTTTGGAGTTTAGAAAATTTTGTATCAATGATTTCAATATATCAAATGTATATAAGATATCAATTATAGAGTGCAATGCAATGTATATATTTGAATTTGATTTTTATGTTGTCAAAAGTTTGTAAGTGTTAGAACTTAGAAAGAAAATGTGTTATATAAATATATCTACTATTTTACTTGATATATATTTAGAATTAAGTTTCCTTAATTTTTCTATTTTAGTGGTTTTTTATTTTTTGATAATTTTGATAATTTTTCTTAATTTACCAGTTTATTACCTGTTTTACCCGATTACCCGTCGGAAAAATGGGTAATAAACGAAAACGGAATAGCCGGAACTAAACGGTATATGAACGGTAAACGGGTAATGGACCCTAAACGGTAAACGGTAAACGGAAAACCCTTACCTGTACCGTTTATTACCCGTTTACATCTCTACTCATAGGAGACATCCCTACCGTACCACACTCTCTTAGGATCATTTGCATCCAAAGCAACAGTGGGAGTTAGATTAATTACATGTGCAATAGTATATAAAGCCTCACCCCAAAAAGTTCTAGGCAACTTTGAATTTGAAAGTAAACATCTGACTCTCTCCACAAGTGTTATGTTCATCCTCTCTGCCAAGCCATTCAACTCAGGAGTTTTAAGAGGCATCTTTTGATGTTTGATAACATTTTTTCTGCTTTTCCACCTCCATAATATTCACCTCCATTATCAGCGTGAATGCATTTAAGCTTCTTCCATGCCTCTCTTAACAGCAACTTGAAACTCAATAAATGCATCAAGTTCCTGATCCTTTGACTTCAAGACTCTAACCCATAGCTTCCTAAAGTGATCAACAATAAAAGTCACAAAGTACAATCCACCACTAAATGTTTTTACCTTCAAATGACCACAAACATTAGAATGTACCAACTCAAGTAATTTAGCTTTTCTTGAAGGAGTATGGTGTTTGAAAGACACTCTTCTTTGTTTGCCAACCAAACAATGCTCACACTTGTCTAACTTTGCATCTTTCAATCCTGAAAGCACATTCTTCTTAGCTAGACAAATTAAGTCTCATATACCATAATTCTAAGAATCTATTAAAATCAATAGTATTAATAAGTCCATTACATACAAAAGCATGCCACCAATACAAACCAAAAGACTTTTCTCCTCTAGCTATAATAAGAAAACATTTTAGTAAGCTATAATTGTCCATCACCTAACATAATAACCACCATCATCATCAAACTTACTAGTAGAGATTAAATGCAATCAAATATCAGGTTCATGTCTATCATCCTTAAGGACTAACTTTGTATCATTGCTAGTCTCTAGGCAAATAATTCTAGTGCCTACTACATTTGACAGTCCCATCAAAAACCATCTTCAACACCCCAAAATCACCTAGAGTACAAGAAGTAAAAAATTCTTGTCTCGATGTAACATGAAAAGATGCACGATTGCCATGTACCATACTTACTCATTACAAACAACTAAATCACCTGAAGTACTAGCATTTATTTTCTTGTTTACCTCTGTTATCTTTTTTCACTTTTTCCACTTGTAACATTATTTCTTTATGTGACTTGTTTTTCCACAATGATGGCATTCAATAGTTTTATACCTCGATTAGGATTTACTCATGTTTTTACCTCTATTGTGATCTTGACCCTTTCTTTACTTTCCCCCAAGTCTCCACGACCAAAAATCTCTGAATGTGAAGAAAAACCAAGAGATTTTCTTCTCATTTCTTCATTTAGGATACCTCCTTTAACACCCTCAAAGGAGACAAAACCATTAGCAGCAAAGTTAGTAAACGAGACACGAAAATCTCCCAAAAATCAATTAGAGTATTAAGAAACCAAAGACCAAGAATTTCGTCATCAAATTGAATGCCATACCGAACATATGATCTAGTCCCTTGGAACTCATTCAAAAGATCAGCAAAAATATAGCATCTTTATATTTCAACTGCATCATTTTCTTCAACAAAAATAGTTTGTTGTTACCAGTTTTTGAAGCATACAAAGATTCTAATTTGTTCCTTAATGGTCAAGCATGTGATTCATTTGAAATATGGTTATAAATATTATCATCAACAAAGTGACGAAGAAACCCACATAATTGCTCATTTTTAAAATTCCAAGCATCATCATTCTTTGACTCTGGCTATTGACTAGCAAAAACAGGTAGATGCAATGACTTCACAAATAAGATATCTTTCATCATATTTTTCCATAGATGATAATTCTTATCATCCAAACAAATCATTTTATTTGTATTAACTTCCATATCCATTTAAGACAAATCAAAACAATCAACTAAGCTTTGAAACCACTTCTGTTGGGGAAAACACACAAGGAAGGGCACAACGGATAATAATCAACTCATAAATCCTCATTATCCAAACTTCTTGAGCAAAAGTAATACAATTAGGAGATGATAAGCACAAATTAATGTGAGCGAGTTAAACAACCTCGGGACCTATGTCGGTCCAAATGAGAAATCCACAATGAAATCAATGTTTTAAATAGGACAATTTCACCATATACAATTCAAACCCAAAGATTATTTCATCCAACATCACTTTACAAAGAGAAAGAAAAATTAAAAAATATCATCAAATTTCAGCTCTATCCATACTGATACAAACAATCCTACCATCCGAATTCAATCTCCACCCTTACTAATGTACATTGAAGTGCCATTAACATGCTCACAAAATATCAGCCTAATCGGACCAGAAATGACCCCCCGATTGCTAAGAAATACGAGACTAGTTGGTGAAGGATTTACATTTGAAAACCTTTCTGATCAAATTTGTAATAACTCCTTCTCCAAACCTCTAAACAAGATCTCGACAATTAAAAATGTCTAACTAGAGGAGACAAACGTGCACCCAAAGTTTCAACATGATCTATGCACAAAACCGTGAAAAATAAAACTTTCCCTTTCTCCTGAATTCATTAAAAAGGCAAAAGGTTGATTGGGCCCCTATAAATAGGCCTCAAACTCAAAATAGAGCAAACCGTAGGAGGGAAGAATAGAGGAGCTCTTGAATCGGGTTATACTCGGTTGAGTGGACAGATGAATGATTATTTGAGGGAGGCTCCATTGGACAAGTACTTCTAGTGAAGAGGAGTTGAGCTTGTAGACAAGCGGTGCACTCCCGTGAAGAAAAGTTGGACTTGAATAGAGGAGAGGGTGTGTTGGGTCCAGATGAATGATTAACAAACTTTATTCGAGGGGAGGATTTTTAGGTCTGCAAACAAAATCTCACATTGGCTAGTAATGGGTTTATATGTAATGGACTACATTTCCATTTGTATGAGGCCTTTTGGGTAGATACCAAACAAATTCATGGGGGTTTGGTCCAAAGCCGACAATATCATACTAATGTGAAGATAAATAGTATCTTTTATAACCATTATTGTTTTCAAATATCTTAGTTTATGTATTAGTAAAAGCAGTAGCTCCTGCCCCACTTAGTCCCTCGGTTTTTTTGCTAATTTGCAGTTGAAATCTTTTCATCGAATAATAAAAGACTATTTCAAAAAAAAAAAAAAATCTGCTGGTCGCATGCTCCTAGAAGTTTGGGTGTGTTTGTTGTTTCCATTTTCACACTACTCCTGCATCAAGAATTTATTAAATAACACCTTTACTAATGGTGGAGGCGTTGCTGGTGGAGGCATTGCTGATGGAGGCGTTGCTGGTGGAGGCATTACCGGTGGAGGCGTTGCTAGTGGAGGCCTTAGGGAATTAAAATCATGCATTGCAAGGACCGCTGACCGCTGTCGCTGCCGGGGTGGTTGGATTCTTTATGGAGGTACTGATATCTTCTCTGGTAACAGAACGCATGACTTGAGCTTTTAACTTCTGCTTCCTAATCCTCATCGACACATGTTCTATGTTATCGGGTTCACGATGATCCGACGAATGCACCTGTAGACGGCCCAACAATGGGTAAGTTAAGACTTCTGAGATATTCTCACCAAAGTTAAATTTAATTTTAAAATTGATGTTATTCTCATCAAATACTCGATAGGCTCTTGCATCAGTTGATTTATCATGTCTGTTTTGCCTTGTCTCTGCGTCATCTGGAGGAGCTATTGGAGGAGCCAATGGCTATAGCTGTATGTATTTCTTAAAGACAGTATTTCCTTAAATCATTACTAATTGATTTTCTTGGTGCTCTGAAGAGGGTCACTAATGGGAAAGAAACAAATGAAGATTGATTTGACTCCGTTACATGCTCCCGAGGAAAGCTAAGAAGCGCCGTGAAGAGTGCGTCAAATGCATTTTTGCAGTGCAATCTTCTCTACTGAGCATGTCGGAAATAGTTAAGTTGGGAAGAGGTCCCAGTTGATGGCGATAAGGTCATTGTTCTTGTAGTTCTTTGAAGGGAGATGAGGATATTGTTCTAGCAGAGACAAATCAAAATCAATGTATACGGCGCTGTTAAAAATTTCTGAACTCCACGAGAAACAAATTAATAGGACCTGGTTTATTTGCTATCGTGTCTGTAATGCATCTAAAATATGATCAACAAATTAATAGATACAAAACTCTTTATGTCCGTAAGCCATCTTTTTTCATTCCAAATGTTAAAATTTTAAACTTGTATATCCATAACTGAATAAATTGAGTTTTTTTATGTTTATCCATAATTGATTATAAATGTTAAAATTTCAAAATACTAAAATTAATAAACAATAAAATAAAAACAAAATTCATACAAGCAATTGGAGCCTAATCCACCCCAAGAGTCTGTGTATAACCTTTTACAACAAGACAGTTTTATATCTAGACACTTGACTTCTTATATTTAATTGTATAAATACTATATAAAGCAATACCAAAATACACCGATTATGGATGGCCTTAATAATTGAAGAAGTGCAGTAGCAATTACTACAGAACAATCATTCTAGAAAATTCTACCAAAATACACTCCCAAAGATAACTCAAATATGTCTATTGAAACTGATCCTCATATAAGAATTAGAATTGGATAACTAACGGATAAGAAACCAAAAACCAGTGAAAGATATGCTGCCAGCGAATTCAGTTATTCATAATCTTTTACTTCTGGATTTGGTGGAACTCCTCTTTGCACCATTCTGTTTGAAATCCACCACCATATTGTACACCTACATTAAAAAACATCTCATAATATCAGGTGAATCAGAGAACAAAGAAGTAACAAAAGAACTCAAATAGTAACAAAATGATCGAGAACCATTTAGCGGATGATGGACAAATACTATCCAAGAGGACTTTCCATTTACTTGACTTGATTTAGGGTAAATTTAAAATGTTACCTTTCTTACTCCAGAAGTCAATCCCATGCTTTTGATGGACTCATCATCAATACACTTGCATGTAACTGAGCATTGGTTCTTTTTGTTCTTTAAAGCACCGGCTCCACCTACATGCCAGAGAAAAAATTTATATCGAGATTCACACCCAACATTTACATGATTGATTTGTATAATGATATAAAATTCAATGAGGCATTCACAAATAGAAACATGTCTATTGAGCTCTCAAACCTTCTAGATAGAACACCAAGAGATCTACATACATCCGAAGGCGAATGTGAGAGAAAACATGAACATACTCTCCCACATCTTCCCTAAGAATTACTCTCCCATTCTTCTTGACATCAAGATTAAATGAATCTTTCAAGTGCTGGTTCATTGCTTTTCTCCTAGTGTTCAAATCAGCTTCTTCTCCTTTCAATAAAGCCGATGGGAATTCCCAAAGGCCAGCTAATAGTCCTTTTTCAGGCCTTTTGACAAGAAGGAAACCCTTGTTTTTAGATTTTCCTGCTTTCCAAGTCTCCAGATCTGGACTTCCTGTTATCTCGACAACACATACAGCAGCAAATTCTAGCCTTTGCCTTGCCCTCACAACCTTAGTAGGATAATCTGTGACCAGTGCAGATTTACTTTTTCTGGAGATCTTTAGAGCTTGACATTGTTCAGTAAGAGGACACACTGAACAACTCGGACTTGCTGGTGTGCACAGAGTTGCCCCAAGTTCCATTAGAGCCTGATTGAAATCACCAGGTGCAGAATAATCCACTAGTTGTCCTGCAAGCTTCCTAATCAGAATTAGTGAGAAACAGAAAAAACAAGTGCTTCTATAAGGAGAAAAGAAAGTTTAGATCGTCAAGCATGCTAAAGGACTCCAAACACGCACGTCACTTGATTACGATGGAACTTGGAAAAAAAAGTAAACTTAATGTAAAGCCGTTAGATTTCCACACATCACGTGATTACTTTTTTCCTTTTCGAGGTTAGATTATGATCTTCTTTATGAAAGAACACAATCATCATAAGCCCATCAGTGGCAACAAGCAGGTAAATGATGGTTCTTTTCTCTCCAATAAACACACCGTCACATGAGGAGGGTCTTCCAGTCATCCATGGTATAAGATCTCATCATTTGCCCCATCATAGTACTTTCAGTGCACTCTTTTTAGTGAATATCTTAAATTAGAGAGAGAACTTTGACCCCCAAAATTTCAGAAGCTTACCAAATGTTTTTGATGGTTTTGGCCTCCTTAGGATTTGCTGAAATGGCCTTTAGTCTTGCAATTACCCTAATAACGTTACCATCCACCACTGGCACTGCCTGAAAGGATGTAACTTACAAATGTACATAGGATCCTTATTAGATGAGTAGAAGTACAAATCAAGATATAGCTAAATATTACATTACCTCCTTAAAAGCTATAGAGGCAATTGCCCCAGCTGTATAATCTCCAATGCCTCGAATATTCCGAAGAGCAGAGGCAGTTTTAGGAAATTCACCAACTTCTACAATAGATTTTGCCCCCTATAGACCACACTGAGTTGTTACTTTCAGAAACATTGATGGTTAGTAGCCAGTGCCAAAATATACAAAGAAATCAATCAGGACAAGCCAGATATTTCCACCTCCAAAAGATAGCGGGCACGTCTGTAATACCCTAATCCAGCCCACAATTCATTAACTTCCTGAGTAATGAGAAAAATATCGTGTTTCAGAGTCGCAAGTACCAATAATTTCTGCTGAAAAAACTATGAGTAAATTTACAACTAAATGAAACAATGACCTCCATATAGCCCAGATTTGGAGGCCCATTTTTTATTTAGCTCTAGTTGTTTTCTGAAATCTATGAGTCCTTATTCTCGGTAAATCTCCTTAAAATTTTCAATTTGATAAAAAATCATTCCAAATATCCATATAAAAGAGTTAGAATCAGACTACTGCAACCTTATAACATCTACAAGGTAGCAAACAATCCTACTTGAATTTCCTCATAGAAGCAACAACGTGAAAACTCAGAATGAAAATATAGCTACTAAAAGTGGGCTAGTAAGTTCCATATAATTCCAATTAGAAAGAAAACAGAGTGTTTCAGGTTACTCAAGTAAAATTCCAGAATGCAAAACATTTTTTTTTCCAAAATCTACAGAAGATATTTTGTTACACGTTCCGCCAAATATTTTCCAAACATAAATTGTGTCTGATTACTCAATTTTGATACATTTAATATAATGCTCCCTCCCTCCCTCCCTCCCTCCTTTACTCACAGAAGCAACAATTTGAAACCTCAGAATGAAAGATAGGTACTAGAAGTGGGCAAGTAAGTTTTATAAAGTTCCATTTTGAAAAGGAAACACAAATTCTTTCAGATCACTCATGCAAAATTTTCAGAAAGCATAATTGTTTTTCCAAAATTTACTGAATATATTTTGTTGCTTCCTCCCTCCCTCCCTCCTTCAAGTTTGTTAAAAGAACCTTTTAAAATGTACTAAAACTATAGATCCATATAGTCACGAGACTTTAGGAGTTGGTTTCTAAGATGTACTTATATCCTGGAAGACTCTTAAGCAAAATTAGCTGCAGTAGATAAATTAGAAACATGTCATCACACTTTTCTGCTTATTTTACAAATCTCAAAGGCCTATTTTTCATTTGAAACTGTTTCCTGTCAACTTCCTTACATCGCTCATAAAGTTATCCCTCATAAAGCTATTCATACCGATTTCCAGCTTTTGTGTTTTCAATGATCTTTCCATGCATATCTCATTTTTACCGCCCACTGAAGTTTCTTATCTCTATTTTTTTAACTGGCACACTTTACAGTCTACTGACACAAATTCATTTATCAACCTCTGGTAAAAGGGCGTGTACTGAAATAGCTCTTGAACTCTTTAGTCAAAGTCCCGCATTCACGGAATCAGACGTTGTAATATGTAAAACTCGGTGCTGGGCTATATTTTAATGCTATCAAAGTTGGGCAAGATCCTTCCGAATTCAATAGGCGAAGTGGTAAGGCTTCTTCCCAATTAAGAAATACCAAGTCTTTTCAAGCCGATACCAATCTCAGTCTGAGAAAGTAAGGTGGTCTGTTTTTTACCCACCAAAGATATCCTACCCGGAAAATTTGAAAGGTCGAATCAGCCCTTTGAACCTCACGAGCCTCACAAATTCAAACGTAGCTGAGCTCTACTAGCTCCAAATTAACTCTCGAAGTAAACTTAGATGCCAAAGCTTCGAAAAACACTAGGAAACGCAAGCAGTACCTCTTGAGAAGCTTGAGCAAGATGCTGAACTGTGGGCCATTTCGTCATCCACCGTTTATAGTAATCAATAACAGTCACAACCTGAGTTTGCTGCAACATTACTTCGGAGACCCAGACAGCATAAGCTCGGGCCTCCCTCTCTTCCTGGCTTTCCTTCTTTTCTTCACATTGATTAGTTCTCCAAGGCAACACTCTCTGGTTATCGTAGTACCACCTAAGCAGAGAGACCCTGATTTTCAAGATTTCTCCCATTGAAAAATCTAAATCTTCAATGTCCGCGACTTGATGGCAGACCAATTCTTTCTTCCGACCGCAGGCTGTTACCACTGATCTCTTTCGCTTCTTGTGCTCCTCTTTCTCCATGGAGGATGATGGTTCCGCAGCCAGGGATCCGAAATGTGTTCTGGAGACGTTTCCCGCGCCAAGCAGTGCACAGTAAAATGCAGATTGCATTGTACATTGGAAGAGTACCGATTGACACCCTCATAATACTTTCTTAGAGTCTAGACAACCTACCTATGGATAGGCAATAGAAAATTCCATTTAAGTTATAACTTTATTGTTAAAAAATTGAAAACTGGAAAATCAGAAAGGAGAAAATCGGTACTAAAATAATCAAAACTAAGATGGAGATATAAAAAACAAATAAGAAAAATTAGTCTCTGAAAACGTCTCACAGAGTGCCACTGAAAATAGAGAAAGGAACAACCCTTCTGCACTATGCTAGTAATGGGTTTTTCTCGTCCACCAGAACAAAATCTGAGCTCTTTCTTGAAAGAAAAGCTATCTTAGAGTCAAACCAAATATCTGGTCAAGAATATCAGTTATTTGCCTAGAAATTTTGTTACTATTGGTTTATGTCAACATAAAATTTCTTTATAATTATTAGGAGTTCATAGAATTTTAGAAAACGTATTTAATTCTTGCATAAAATGTTTTCTTATAAATTAAAAATATTTTTTCATAATGGAAAAAAATTATGAAAATGTTTTAGATGATGCATAACGGCTAAAGGTTTTAAATTTAATATTAAATAGATTTTAAAATCAGTTGTATTAACTATTTGACATTAATTATTTGTAACAGTTGCTATTAATCATTCGATGGCTATACAATGTCTTTGGTCTCTAAACTTGATGAACTGAAGAATTCAGGAAGCGCCAAGGTCTAAAGTTTTGAAGTTTGAATCAATGGAAGTTACTATTTACTTTATTATTTAATGTTTCACGTTTCGTGAAGTTTTGATTTTAAACTAATTTTGTGATAGCTTAGAAATTTCTTAAATTTGGTAGCAGAGTATAATTTTGTGATTTTAGACGATATTTTAAAAAGAATAATGCTAGTTGCACTTAGCCTACACACTTATCTCACACACTTGTTAATCTAAACCATTAATGCTTAGGGTTAATTTATGCTATGCGCTGGCGCCACAACCCGTGCACTCCAAATAGGAAAGTCGGGTGAGCTTCGGGCACGGGTCACCAATTTTGTTAAGCCTAAAGAATGGGCCGCTCATTTGGGCGAGACAGTAGCGCCTCCCATTTAGGAAAGTCTGGGGCTACAGGAGCTTATGAAACAAACGGGTCACCAATTTTGGAAAAATTAAAAAGCCTAGGGAATGGATTCTGCTTATAAATTACAAATTATTTTATCATATATTGAGCTTTTTTTTTATTTTGCCCAAATTAGAGTATGATTTTATATCATATTTTTATTATGCTCATTTTAAGCAGGAATTGTTTGATATCATTTTCAGGCCATAAGAATGAAGACAATTGTTTTTTTTAAGATAAGAATGAAGATATTCTATTCATTGAATCATGCCAATTGAATGTTCCTTAAGAAATTTTTATATTTTTTATGAAAATATTTATTTAAAATTTTTAATATTTAATTTTAGCTTAAAAATGCTAAATTTTTTAAAATTTAGATAAATTCTCATCATATATATTTACCTGAGACTGTATTACCCATGGAAGTTTCAGATAGACTAGTTCTTGAAAGACCACAGTGTCACTAAGTCTCCCTAGGAACATTACTTTGTCTAAAGAGTTGGTACTTAATGAGCCTTAGCTCAACCAACTTTTCTAGGAGTATACTTGGTTGTCGATGTATAATTTTACTTAGGCATTAAGTAGAGTCTGAAACATAGCTCTCTCATTCGTTAACCAAAATAAAATATTACCTTAAACTTTATGATCACATAAAGAATTAGACATGAATTGTATTTAATTATACTTAATATGACAAAATTCATTCCACATGAAATGTTGTTATATTTATAAAATTAATTAAGTTAAAATATCAGATTTTTTTCTTAATTTACCCACAATGATTATGAATTGGAATATAATTTTGTAGTTTTATAATTCATGATAGATAATGTACCTATTAAGTGAAAATATATCATATTAAAATTGTAGATCTACTTGAGAAAAAATTTATCCCACATGCAATTTTTATGACATTAGATATAACTTTAGGGTATGTTTTACATTGGTAATACATGCCATTAAGTTTTGTAGATGTCATATTCTAACAAAAACCTTTTGGACATTCTGCAATCACTCAACATGCTAGTTACTCTATATGCATTTAAACTTTCCTGAACTTAGAAGTAATAATTATAAAATTTGGAAAAGAAATGATTCTCCTTCATTTAGGGTGCATGGATATTGATTATAGTATAAGGAAAGACGAAATTATAGCTAGTATTTGAGGTTCAATAAAAAATGACAAAGTTAGAATTTTCTTAAAGTCATTGATGATCAATTCATCACTTCTGAAAAGGTGTTAGCAAACACCCTCATAATGAAGTTTTCCTCACTTCGTCTCACAAGTTTTAAAGGTGTGCCTGAGCACATTATGAAAATGCAGGACTCAATGGCTCTACTTCAGAAACTTGAAGTAGATATGTTAGAGTTCTTCCTTGTGCGCTTCATTTTCAACACTCTTCTTTCACAATACGGGTCTTTTAAGATTTCTTATGGCATAAATAAGAATAAATGATATATCAATGAGTTAATGACCATATGTGTTCAAGAAGAGGAGAGACTAGTAATGGAATTGGGAGAAAGTGTCGTGCTGGCAATAGATCGCAGGAAGAACAAGGCTGAAAAAGATGACAATCTCAAGCTAGCACTTCCAAGTCTCATCTAAAGGGGAAAGGTAAAATACCACTTCAAGCTGATATTAAGAAAGATCCTAAATGTTCATTTCGTGAAAAGAAGGGACATGCTACGAAGGATTGTGCAAAGTTCAACACATGGCTTGAGAAGAAAGGTACTCTATCCTCATTTGTTTGTTTATAATGTAATATGGTTAACGTTAATATCAACACCTGGTGGATTGACTCTAGATCTACTATCCACATTGCATCTACTTGCAGGGTATGTAAAACCTGAAAAAGCCAATGGGAAGTGATCTTACCATCTTATCTGGCAAAAAATATGGGCTCACATGTGAAGGCTATAAGAACTTCTATGTTAACCTTAAGAAGTGATTTTGTTTTGACTTTGGAAAAGACCTTTAATGTACCAAGTTTTTCTAGAAACTTGATTTCAAACTTGTACCGTTTGGATATTCATTTATTTTTAAGGAAACACCTTTCAGTATATATTATAATATTGAATGTGTTGGAAACGGTATATTTCCTGATGGTCTTTATTCTATTTTCTTACAAAATGTTGTCACTAATAGTTCATTGCATTTTCAAACTGGCTTTAAGATGTGTAATATTAATGAGGACTCTTTATGTTATGGCACTAGAGATTATGTCATATCGCCCTGGATAAAATTAAGTGATTAGTAAAAGATGGAGTACTTAGTACTCTTGACTACAATGATTTCAGATTTATGTAAAATCCATTATGAGAAAGCACACAAACAAGTCTAAGAACAGTGCCACTAAGAATTTTGACATATTAGAAATCATTCATATTGACATATGTAGTCTAGATTTAGATATATCAGGTCAGAAATATTTTATCACCTTTATAGATTATTTTTCACGATATATGAATGTGTATTTACTTCATAATAAGTTTGAAGCATTAAACGTCTTCAAAATATTCTAAACTGAAGTTGAGAACCAATGTGGGAAGCGAATACAAATAGTGAGATCTGATAGAGGTGGTGAATATTATGGTAGATACACTGAGAGTTGACAAGCTCTTGGTCTTTTTGCCAATTTTCTTCAAGAGCATGGGAAAATTCCTCAATACACTATATAAGGTTCTCCAAACCAAAATGGTGTTGCAAAAAGAAGAAACCGAACTTTAATGGACATGGTGCTAAAAATGCTTAGCAACTCTAATCTTCCTAAATTCTTGTGGACAGAAGCACTAAAGATGGGTGCATATATATTAAACCCGGTTCCAACCAAGGTTGTCCCAAAAACACCTTTTAAACTCTTTAAAGGTTGGAAACTGAGTATGCGGCATATGGTTGTTTGGGGATGTCCATCTGAAGTGAGAATATATATAACCCACAAAAAGGAAGTTGGATCCAAGGCCCATTAGTGCTTTTTTATTGGTTAAGGTTTAAGGTTTAAATATTTTATTGTCCATCTCATATTGTTAGAATTGTGGAATCAAGAAAAGCAAAGCTTCTTGAGAATACCATGATAAGAGGGAAGGATCATTTTAGGGATTTAATTCCTGCTCATAAACACACAAAGGTTTAACCTTCCACATTGTCAGATAGATTGGTTATATTTCCTAGCACTCTTCAAGTTCAACAAAGTATTGAACAACCAATCAATGAAGTTCAACAAGTTGAAATCTCTCCAGTCAATCAACCAGTTGAATCACAATCTCCCCAAAGAGAAGGTGGTCCAACAGTTAGAAGATCCACTTGAAAAAAAATATCGGCTTGTGATTACATTGTGTATCTATAAGAATCTGACAAAGGATCCAAAAATGATTTTAAAACTTTTTCACAAACCATGAGTTGTACACAATCTTATTTGTGGTATAATACCATGAAGGAAAAGATGAATTCTATGAAGAACAATAGAGTATGGGACCTTGTAGAGTTGCCTAAATGGGTCTTTAAGACCAAAAGAGACTCATTAGGCAACATTGAGCTACAGAAAGCAAATATTATTTCCAAGGAGTTCACTCAAAAAGAAAAAATCGACTACACGGAGACATTTTCTCGTGTCTAAGAAAGATTATTTTTCGCATTATCTTGGCACTAGTTGCTCTTTTCAATCTTGAGTTACAACAAATAAATGTGAAAACTACGTTCATTAATGGTGATTTAGAAGAGGGGGTTTATATGAAACAACCAGAAGGCTTCTCTTCTAGTGATGGTGAAAAGTTTGGTTTGCAAACTTGAGAAACCCATATACGGTTTAAAATAAACTTCCGTCAGTGGTATTTCAAATTCCATGATGTAATTTCTTCATTCGGCTTTGGTAAAAACCCTATTAAGCAATGTTTATGCTAGAAGGTTAGTGGGAGTAAGATTTGCTTACTTGTATTATATGTGTATAATATTTTGCATACAACCATTGATAAGGGTATGCTACAAAGGCTTAAACATTTTCACTCTCAAAACTTTGATATGAAAGATATTGGTGAGGCATCTTATGTAATTGGCATTTAGATCCCTAGAGATAGACCTTGCGGTGTATTAGGATTGTCACAAAAAAGCTATATCAACAAACTTTTGGAGAGATTTCAGATGAAGGATTGTTCATAAGTGTTGCACCCATTATGAAGGGAGAGAAGTTTAGAGTGTACCAATGCCCAAAAAATGAACTTGAGAGGGAATCCATGAAAAATCTTGCATATAGCTTGGACCAAGTGTTGCACCCATTATGACATTGCATATGTTGTTGGGATATTAGAGCAAAATCAAAGAAACCCATGAATGGATCAGTGGAGAGATGCAAGGAAAGTCATGCGGTACCTTCAAGGAACCAAAGATTACATGTTTATTCATATGCAGACATTGTTGGTTGTATTAATTTTCGCAAATCAACATCTGGGTACATATTCGTTATGGCCGATGGAGCTGTTTCATGGAGAAGTGCCAAACAGACTTTTATTGTCACTTCTACTATATTGTTTCTCACAAATCAAAATCTAGAAGTGATCATTTTTCAGATGCAGACTTTGCTGGTTGTGTTGAATCTCGCAAATAAACATTTTGGGGACATATGCATTGTGGTTGGTGGAGTTATTTCATGGAGAAGTGTCAAACAAACTTTTACTGCCACTTCTACTATCGAAGCCGAATTCATCTCCAGTTTTGAAGCTATAACGTGTGGCGTATGGCGTAAGAGTTTTATTTCTGGGCTTAGAGTTATGGATTCTATTTCTAAGCCAATGGGAATTTTCCGTGATAACTCAGCTGTTGTCTTTATGGCTAAAAATAATAAGAGTGGAAGTCGAAGTAAACACATCGATATTAAGTACTTAGCCATAAGAGAATGTGTTAAAGAAAAGAAAGTGGTCATTGAGTACATTAGTACTAAGTTGATAATTGTCAATCCTTTGGCTAAGGGCTTGCCATCATTGACATTCAAGGATTATGTTGAAAAAATGGGACTTGGTTACACATTGTAATTGTCTATATACATTTAGTTTACCTATGAAACTCTTAAGCACTCTAATATTTTCTCATATTCATGTGCACAATATATTTTAAGAAAATATTTTTCTTTGGACCAAGAATAAACAAAGGGTTTATTCATTAAGTTTTGTTACCACATAATGAATTTCATAAGCAAAATACATTGTAATTCATAGTTGATATTACTCATCTTTAGAAGACTTATCTCAATGATTCATGCGTTTTATTTAATATTAAAGTTGTGGGTTATACATCAAGGAGGAGCGTGTAATATTTTCTTTGATTATAAATAAATGTTTTTCATTAATTTTAAAAAGATTTAGAAAATGAATTTAATTCTTCCATAAAACCTTTTCTTATCAATTAAAAATATTTTTTCGTAATAAAAAATATATCAAAAGGTATTAAAAATAATTACAGGAAAAGAAAAAGAGAGAGAGAGTGAGAAACCAAGAGAGAAGGACAGAACGAAGAGATAGAGATGACAATAAAGAGAAAGAAAGAATTAGAGAGAGAGACATAGAGAGAGAGAGAGGGAGAAATAACGGAAGAGAGAGGGAGAAATAACGGAAGAGAGAGGGAGAAATAACGGAAGAGAGAGGGAGAAATAACGGAAGAGAGAGGGAGAAATAACGGAAGAGAGAGGGAGAAATAACGGAAGAGAGAGGGAGAAATAACGGAAGAGAGAGGGAGAAATAACGGAAGAGAGAGAGGAGAAATAACGGAGAGAGAGAGGAGAAATAACGGGAGAGAGAGAGAGAGGAGAAATAACGGAAGAGAGAGAGGAGAAATAACGGAAGAGAGAGAGAGGAGAAATAACGGTAGAGAGAGAGAGGAGAAATAACGGAGAGAGAGAGGGAAATAACGGAGAGAGAGAGAGGAGAAATAACGGAAGAGAGAGAGAGGAGAAATAACGGAGAGAGAGAGGAGAAATAACGGAAGAGAGAGAGGGAGAAATAACGAAAGAGAGAGAGGGAGAAATAACGGAAGAGAGAGAGGGAGAAATAACGGAAGAGAGAGAGGGAGAAATAACGGAAGAGAGAGAGAGGGAGAAATAACGGAAGAGAGAGAGGGAGAAATAACGGAAGAGAGAGAGGGAGAAATAATTGAAGAGAGAGGGAGAAATAATTGAAGAGAGAGGGAGAAATAATTGAAGAGAGAGGGAGAAATAACGGAAGAGAGAGAGAGAGAGAGAGAGAGAGAGGGAGAAATAATTGAAGAGAGAGGGAGAAATAACGGAAGAGAGAGAGAGAGGGAGAAATAACGGAAGAGAGAGAGAGAGGGAGAAATAACGGAAGAGAGAGAGAGAGAGGGAGAAATAACGGAAGAGAGAGAGAGAGAGGACAAATAACGGAGAGAGAGAGAGAGAGGGAGAAATAACGGAGAGAGAGAGAGAGGGAGAAATAACGGAAGAGAGAGAGAGGGAGAAATAACGGAAGAGAGAGAGAGGGAGAAATAACGGAAGAGAGAGAGGGAGAAATAACGGAAGAGAGAGAGAGAGGGAGAAATAACGAAGAGAGAGAGAGAGGGAGAAATAACGGAAGAGAGAGGGAGAAATAACGGAAGAGAGAGGGAGAAATAACGGAAGAGAGAGGGAGAAATAACGGAAGAGAGAGGGAGAAATAACGGAAGAGAGAGGGAGAAATAACTGAAGAGAGAGAGGGAGAAATAACGGAAGAGAGAGAGAGAGAGAGAGGGAGAGAGAGAGAGGGAGAGAGAGAGAGAGAGAGAGAGGGAGAGAGAGAGAGAGAGAGAGAGAGAGAGAGAGAGAGAGAGAGAGAGAGAGAGAGAGAGAGAGAGAGAGAGAGAGAGAGAGAGAGAGAGAGAGAGAGAGAGAGAGAGAGAGAGAGAGAGAGAGAGAGAGAGACGGAGAGAGGGAGAGATAACGGAAGAGAGAAAGTCCAAACTGAAGAGAAAGAACATAACGGAGAAATAGATAACGGAACAGACAAAAAAACGAAGAGAAACAAATTGAAGATAGATGAGAATGGACATAGAATCCAGAGAAAAAGACAGATTAGAAAAGAGATAACAGAAAAAAGAGAACGGGATAGAGAATGAGAGAATAAAAAAGAGAAAATCGGAGAGAGAAAGAGGGAAGAATCGAGGGAAGAATCGCGGGAAGAATCGATGGCGGAATCGAGGGAGGGAGATGATAACTACCTTACATAGATGAAGAGATTATTCATCCTTGCCGAGACATTGGGAAATAGGAGGTGTTGGGGATTTGGGAAGGTTACGGGAATTAGGGTAGGAAAAGGAAAAGAGTAAGGCTAGGGTACCATATAACGGCCAATCTGCAATACTTAAAATGAATAAAAATTAGAGTAATGCTACGGGAACGGAGGAGGTACTCCGTCCGAGTACAGAGCCTGACGTGGCCATCCACGTCTATTGCCTAGTCAGCGAACCAAAACCCTATTCGGGCAAAGACAAGCCGGTTTAGCCCTGCAGTCTCGTTGCCTCCCTGCCCCTGCAACAGTCTCCCGACCTCGGCCTTCCCAGCGCACCTCTTGGCCTCCTGACCGTGACCTCTCGGCCTCCCAACCGCGACCTCTCGGCCTCCCACCTGCGGTCCCGCTGCCTGCCTCCCGCGGCCCCCCGGCCTCCCGGCCACCTGCTGTCTCCTGCGCAGTCAGCGGCCTGCGTCTCCCTGCCTCCCTCCCGCGTGCTGCCTGCCGCGGCCTCATTTTGTGCCTGCCCGGCGGGGAGGTTGAGAGGGGCCACGGCGGGCGGCAGGGAGGCCTTGGCGAGAGGAGACCGGAGGCGGGAGGGCAGCTGCGAGGCGGGCAGGGAGGCCGTGGGCAGCAGGGGCCATGGCAGGAGGCGCGGAGGCTGAGGGGCAGGGTAGGGAGGAGGGAGGCATGGCGGGGAGGCTGGGAGCACGGGAGGGAGGCTGGGAGGCTGTGGGAGGGAGGCTGGGAGGCCGTGGGAAGGCAGGCAGAGGGAGGGAGGGACCGCGGGTGGGTGGGAGGCCGAGAGGCAGGCAGGGTCGGGAGGTGAGGAGGCCGAGAGGCGCGACGGGAAGGCCGAGAGGTGCACGTTGGGAAGGTTGAGGTCGGGAGGCTGCTGCCGGGGCAGGGAGGCAGCGGGACTGCGGGGCTAGACCCGATTGTCTTTCCCGAATAGGGTTTTGGTTTGCTGACTCAGCAACAAACGTGGATGGCCACATAAGCAAAAACTACCACTTAATAGGAAATCCTAAACCCTAGACATTTGTGTTTCAGATTGGCTAGTACTTCGGATGGGTAGCGTAGGCGTGGCTATTATTTTCTAATACGAAATGAAATAAAAACATCTTGAAGGTTCATTGGAGTGTATGCAAAAACTACCACTTAATATATGGTTTTTATTATGGACATTTGACATGTTTCAGTTCGTTTTAGCATTTCCATCCTTGCGAAAATGATAAAATAAGGGCGTTTCTGCAAAATCTAAAGTATTTCAAATAAAATATATTTGGCGTAGTTATATTTAATATATTTTATTCCAAAATGCAATATCTAATAAGAGGTACAAATCTTCCTTAAAAAGGTACATAAAAATCTAATTTCTTGGTCTCCAAACACATGCAAACAAGGATAACTACAGTGAATCTATAAGATATATTAATTAAAATTAAAATGTTAGAATCTACTTAGCATTACGAATATACATTAGGTACGTTAGCAGTAAAAAATACCAGAATTTTATAATTTCTAAAATAGTAAAAAACGATTTTATTTTCATTATTATATCAATAAAGAAAACAAGATAATAAAACTATATTACTTTATCATATTAGCCTTATTTAAACAGTAATCAGGTAAAACGGTTTCAGAAGATAGATTTAAAAAAAGTATTGTTTCGTTTTTAAATGGTTGAAAACGGTTTTTAAATCAAAATCCACCTACAAGAGATAAAATTGAGAATTAGAAAAAAAAAATGATCCACAACAAAGGAAGGCTTTTCTTCTAGTACTACCATACTTACTGCAGACGGAGTGAAATAAAGATAACGAAGAGAAAAAATAAATCAAAGAAAAATAGTAAGCAGACAAAGGAAAACGTGGAGAAATTAAAACGAAAACAATATAGAGAAGTCAGCCAAAAATATATATGAAAAAACGAAGATAAAACAACTATCAGATTACGGAAAGGAGGAAAAGAAAGGAGAAAGTGTAGAGAAGAAAGACTCACGAAGCAGTTATACAGTGAACCTCCACAGTTTAATATGCCAGATACAGGTTTCAACTCAGCTTGGTTGACAGAAAAATTCCATGCTAACATCTTTTTGAAGGTTTATTGTTACTGCAACTTCATTCTGATTGGCTTCAAGATGAAAGTATATATTTATGCTTACTTTAGTTATAAGTTTGCCAGTGTTATTATCACATAAGTCTCATATACTTATCATATTTGAAATTTTTGGAGTCCCCAAGGATCAAGTGGCTGCCTCTCCTTGCTTCATAATCTTTATACCTCTAAAAGAGTTTGTAGGAGAACTTTTTCCACTAGAATGTCAAAAACATTTTCCATTTAGCTTATGTAGGTCAAAAAAAAAATATAGACCATGCTCATTTAAATTAGTGACCAAAGCTTCCTTTTTATGAGATGGGTCTCATGAGGAGGTAAGTACCAAAATTTTTATAACCAAAACATGAAATCTCTTCTCAATATTTTTCTTGGATATTTTTTTTGCTTTCCTCTTTTCAAATGTATTTTGGTAAGCCAGACCGGGTCCAACCAGACTTATTTATGATTAAACCGGACCCAACCCGTTGGGTGGACCCGGTTTTGAGGCAAAAAAGGTTATGACATTACCCCGAACTGGAATAAGTTTTCGATCTGGTTCACCCGGGTTGGACAGGCCGGTCCAGTCTAGTTTTTAAAACACTGGGTTTTGTTTCTGCTATTTAAATTTCTAAGGATATTTTTATCAGAATAATTATATATATATTTTTTTTAAATTGGAAGATTTTTTTGCCTTTCCAGCCAGCCAATCTCAGCTCTACCTGTTAGGCTGCTAATTAGCTTGATGATAA
The DNA here is from genome assembly GCA_022405105.1 of Aristolochia contorta. NCBI lineage: Eukaryota > Viridiplantae > Streptophyta > Magnoliopsida > Piperales > Aristolochiaceae > Aristolochia > Aristolochia contorta. The sequence continues at coordinate 14,182,389 of CM039667.1, forward strand.
AAGTTGTTTCTTCCAAAAGCTTATTTTTATAGATATATATGCGGATAAAAACTAGTGTCTGCTTGAAAGGAGGGGCCATGATAGGTGGATGGTTTTACAAAGAAATAATTTGAAAATGAAACTCAATAATGTTTGTTTAAACTTTAGTTTCGTGAGATTTTGACTATTTACTGGTTGCTTCTTTCTATTGCACTTTGCTTTTACTGTATTTAATTATATATTGACATGTAAACAATACCATAAATCATGTAACTACAGTTTTTATTGACATACGGGATAATGAGTTACATAATATAGGTACAAAACAATATTGAGAAGCAAAACTGCATCCACTTTCATTATTGAAATCAATCTATTTCTATCTTTGACGTGTCTACAGGGTTAAGGAGTTTGGCAGCAGGAACAGTTTGGCACTCCCACCCAAGAGAAATTTAGCATGCCAAATAGGACGTTCCACTACTTATCAAAATCAGTCCGGTTAAGTGCTTAATTGCTTTGGTACTGACTCATTGCCACTCAATTGATGTACAACTCTCTCATTATGTGAAGGTAGACTGACTCCATAAGTAAACAAACCTTACATATTATTCATTGACAAACTTCTATTCAGAGTCAAGCTCCTTTCTTTTCCCTTCAAGAATCATATGACATATGCTTGACCTTTGTAATGTGTGTAATTTCACATTATTCTCTTAGACTTCATGTGTACATATAGTTACATGACTAAGAGAGTTTGAGTCAGATAAGGAAACTGACTTGACAACTTAATGACAAAGAAATACAACTTTGCATAATTTTACATAACATGGTAACTTTGAAGATTGCCTTTTTTATCATGACACAACTTGCCTTATCTAGGTAGAGTCCGTAGAAGGTAGTATTCTCTGTGTAGAGGAGTCTAAAGAATCATGTTCACTAACATTCCACCACAAGGTGTGCGTCTTTGGAAAGACACTAAGCTTGATCAGAAATCGAGTGAATTGTCCTCGAGACAAACCTTTTGTGAAGATACCTGCTACCTAATCATGGGTTGAGACAAATTTTACCTGAAGCTGCCCACTGCATACTTGCTCATGAATAAAATGATAGTCAAGCTCCACATGCTTGAAAGAGCCATGAAAAATCGGATTGGCCGCAATGTATGTGGCAGAGAGGTTGTCACACCATAGAGTGAGAGAGTCCCTCAGCAAAATACGTAGCTCACAGAATAAGTGAAGGATCCAAGATACCTCTGCAGAGGCAACGACAATGCTCTGTATTCGGCCTCAGCACTAGAACGGGTCATAGTTGTTTGCTTCTTGAATGACCAAAAAATGAGAAAGCCTCTGAGGTACATACAATAATTTGTTAGTACCGTCGATCATTTGGGTAGCCACCCCATTTGCAATAAGGGTTGATGCTAATATCATGAGTTGGTTTTATAAGAAATCCATGTCTAGAGTTCCCTTTAAATAGCGCAAGATCCACTTAACTACAGACCAATGAATATCAGTGGGTGCCTGCTGAAACTGACATGCCTAATTGATCGCATATTGTAAGTCTGGTTTGGTGAGAGTCAAATATTGAAGGGCCCCAACAGTGGAATGGTATTCGGATGTGTTGGGAAGAACAACACCTTCAAACTTAGATAATTTCGAGCTTGCAGTAACTGGTGTAGAAAGATGTTTCACGTCAGCTAGTTCGAAGCGATGGTTGATTCACATATGCTTCCTCAGCTAGATTACCTTTCAGCAAAGCGTTATTGTTATCTAACTACTTGATGGTCAACCCTTTGCTCACACCCAATGCAAGCACCACTTGAATCACAACAGGTTTGACAATTGGGTTGAACATCTCAAAGTAGCAAAAGGAGCACTCGGGCGATTAGTCTATGAAGGAGCTGCGGGGAAAGGAACAGGAGTAGGAGAAGCAATCGGAGATGGAACATGGGGTTCAGGTAAAGAATGGTGATCTCATTGAGTATCTGATTGAAAAGGAGAAGTGACTGAGTTACAGAATGATAGACTGAACCATGGCTGGTCATGCGGTTGGACTATGGAGAAGGTCATTTGAGCTGCATAGGAAGAAGAAGTAATATAACTAGTGGGGTGAAAGTGAACTCACATGACTGAGAGGGAAGCAATGCTGCCTCGTGAGTGCGCAAAAGACGTCTCATCATAGATCACACTGTGACTGATGTATACTCAACCTGTGGAGACATTAAGACACTTGTAGCCTTTAAAATTGGGATGATAGCCAAGAAAAACACACGGTCCAGATCGGTCATACTGTTTATGAGTTGTGTACGGATGCAAATGAGGACAGAAAATACATCCGAAAATATAAAAAATCAAGTAATCCGGTTTATTACCAAACACGAGTTCGAATGGGCTTTTTGGAGACAAAATGTAGTGGAGAGGCAATTAATTATAGACATGCCAGTAGAGAAAGCTGAATCCCCGTGATCTTTCAGCATTGAACCTTATGCAGGCAAGGTCATACCCATTGAAATGATGTGACGATGCTTGCGTTCAGCTAGAAAAAATGGAGTGGGGAGGCGATTAAATATAGACATGGCAGTAGAGAAAGCCGAATCCCAATGATCTTTCAGCATTGAGCTTGCTCAGTCTAGGTCATACCCATTGAAATGATGTGACGATACTTGCGTTCACCTATCCTATTTTACTGTGTAGTATATGGGCACAAAATTTTGTGATGAATTCCACAAGACAAGAAGAGTAGCTTTAAAAAAATTGACAAATTCTGATTCACCATTTGATTGAAAAAAGTTTAATTTTTGTGGAAAATAAATTTTCTACAGAAGATTTAAATCCCACAAAAGATTAATAGACATCAGATTTTGATTGAAGCAAACACAACCATGTAAATCGAATCAAATGATCAATAAAAGAAACATAATACCTGAAACCATTAGTCGATACAACTGGGCATGGTCCCCACATGTCGGCGGAGATAGTATGCAAAGGAGAAGGTGCCGACGTATAAGACAAAGAAAATGACAATGATGTAGATTTTGTAACACAACAAATGTGGCAAGATGCCATTTTATTAAAAATTGGAAACTTCAATATTCAAACTCCTAAGTACATTTCATAAAATAGTATTATAAGGATGATCTAAACGTTTGTGTCGGAACGAAAAAAGAGACTTAGTGAAAGCAAACAAGTTGATGGTGCAACATGATCAACGACGTAGAGACTGTTTTTATTTTGTCCCTTGAGCAGGATGAGTCCTGATGCATTACCAAGGATTACTTGATGGGGACCTATGTAGGGTGCATTGTTTGCAAACTATGAAGCATAAGAAGCAATGTGGTGAGTAGCACCCAAATCAGTAGCACCCAAGTCAGATGTCCAACCTTTTGACATATCTGACAGGTTGGCCGATTGGTAGTGCTGCATCTGTCCTGTTGGCCACTACCTTGGAGTCCACCAGACTGCTATCCACAACCACGATTAGAGCAACCACGACTCTTTGGAAAAGAGCGACCTCGACCACCTCTAGCTGCTACATTGCCGCTTGGAGTACCAGAAATATCAAACTGGTTGAAGTGTTGTTGCATCTGAATGTGGTGCTCTAGAGTGAGCAGGAGATTTTGCAAAGAGTCAAAATTGTGGGGCCCATCCCTGCTTGTGACGGGACTGGGCGAATGATTCAAAATCTTGATTGAGGTCGGAGACGACATAATGTGTGATTGTCTAACAATCGAGGGGTTGCCCTGAGGTAGAGAGATCATCGATAATTTCTTAAGATTATTGAGGTACGCAGACATGGAAAAAGACCCCTTACGAAGAGTCTGTAATTGGAATCGCATGATGGAGGTGTGATGCAAAGACTGATTTTTGCCACAATCGAGGGGTGGTCAGGACGAGGATATGGCCTAATGCAGCTTTTGAGAGTGTGGCAACGATCCAGATTTGAATCGTCTGATCAAGGAGGTACCACTAGGTGTACTGCGGGTTGGAACAGGTATGGCCGAGTTGTCATTGATATTGAGGTGGTGCGACAACCAAGGTATGGCCAAGTCATCATTGATGATGTACCGAGGTGGTACGACAACCAAAGCCATCAAATTGGCTCGAGAATTGCTGGCTGTTGAGGACGGGAAGGATCTGTTGTTGCCAGAGCATATAGTTTTGGCGATTGAGTTTAATGGAGAGTGCGAAATATCTGAGGTCGTCAGATTGAATTATCCATGAGTGGAGCCAAGATCAAAGAAGTGGACACAGGGAGGTGGGACCATAGAAGCGTCATTGTTGAAGATGGATGGGGTCCTAAAAGAAGAGGGGGACTGGTTGGTGACCATTAGACCAGACTCGGTGAAGGAAGGAAAAAGAACATAAGAGGTCGTCTGGAGAAGAGGAAGAATTCAGCCTAGGGTTTGTGCCTAGGTTTGGCCTGAAACCATGTAATGTGTGTAATTTCACATTTTTCTCATAGATTTTACTATGGTTGTAAACAGTACAAAACGATTACGGTTTCTTATACCATTACCATTTTCGCCAGATTATTTTCGCCTCTTCCTTTTCCATTTTCGCCCGATTACAGTTTTCGCCAGTGTCGAGGATGACTACGTCCTTATGGAGGAAGAGGGTGAAATGGTTGGTGAGGTTGAAGCAACCGGTGAGCCATGTCCCCAAAGGAGCGTAGATCTGGGACCCGCCATCGCTGGAGAACTATTTCAGATGTTCGATGGTGGCATGGAACACCTCGGTGTTGGACGTCTTCTCATCACCGACGCCGCTGAAGTCTGTCAGAGACGCGGTGTGGGATAGACAGCTGGTCGATTCGTATGCCCACGACGTCGTTTCCCAGCTCCGGCGACGACCCTCCGCCCCTTTCAATCCCAGGGCCACTAAATCTGATGAGAATCAGCAAGCACAACCGACCATCGGCAGAAATTTTTCGTTCATCAGAAAAACAAAAAAAAAAAACCCAACAACTAGTCATGTTCTTTCTTAACGAAGACGAGAATGGAAAAACCAAAAAGAACAAAAAGAAAAATTACAGGAGAAAGGAATCGGAGATTAATAAAAACCCCATCCTATATTTTGGAGATAAAAGAGGAAGAAAAGCTCGTTTACAGAGTTTTACTTCGGTGCTCTATAAACCCATAGAAGGGAAAGAAGCGCCCCTATTTCAACACAATACTAGGAGAAAGGGAGGAGTGGCTTATATAGGCGGAGGGCTCTCCCCGAGGCATCTACATATCGTTCCTAAATGGGAAGCAAATCAATATAATATGACCCATTGGAAAGGAAGAATAATATGTATTTTAATAAATGAATTAATGATAAGGAATAGGCATATAATATTTGTAATTTTATTTTGGTTGTATACTACTAGTGGAAAATCGCTTATAAAATGTTTATGTGATTTAATTAGGGACATAGATATGAAATAGCTATTGCTCGATGAGGCAATTGTATAATTAATAATAAGTTTATTCAGTTTCATTTAAGTATAGTAATATAATAATCCATGTCAATATATTTAAGACCTTTGCTTTATTTAATAAATATTGACATATTCGATATGTTACAAAATAGCAATGTTTTAAAAACCGGACCGACCCGGCCGTTTCGACCGGGTTCAACCGGAACCAGTGCTTCTTGCAGTTCGGTTTGCTCTCAAACCGGCAAGAGGCTGAAAACCGGATGACACGGCCGGTTTTACTGGTTTGACTCGTGAACCAGTGAACCGCCGAAACCGGTTGAACCGGTCTAGTTACAGTTGACCCAAACCAGTTAAAATAAAACTCTAAACATGAAACCAAATTGATTATTTTTATATTTGCAGCTATTATGGACGAAAAGAAGGATAAAAATATTCTTAATATAGGTGAAGAAGTGGAAAATATTTAGTTGGATTCTCAAGAAAATAAATTTTTTTAGAATAATTTTGTATTTTGGAAGGGTATTTTATTTCTATAATTTAATTATATTTGATTTAAAAGTTAAAAAACTATTTTTTATGATTTTAGAATTTTTAATGGATTTTTATTTTTAAAATTATTTTTTGAATATAGGTAATAGGCTTATAGGCAATAAGAGTTATGTTATGAATTTTTTTAATGACTTACAACTCAGATCCGGTTCAACTACCGATTCAACCTGGTTGGACCGGTTGAACCGGAATCGGATGTTCAACCGGTTCGATCATCGATTCGATTTTTAAAACATTGCAAAATAGTATTAATTATTGCATATTAAGAAACTTAACTCATATTTCAAATATGTTATTTGGCAATTGTTATGTATAAAACTCTAAGCCAATGAGCTATTATAGTCAATAACTCATATAAGATATAGCTAACAAGAAATTAAGAATCATAAGATCAATGACAAAAAGACTATAAATATAAAATAAGAACACAAATAAAACAGGGGGGGAATAATTTTTTAAAATTTTATATAATCATTAGAGCTTTTACCGTTTTCATTCCATTTATTATACGGTAAAATGGTAATCAGTAGAACGATAAATGGATTATTTTATTTTATTTTCATAAACGGTAAAACGGTAATCAGCCGGATGGTAGAGCTGGTGATTGTATACCCTTTACACCCCTAGATTTCACGTGTACGTATACTTACAAGACTAAGAGAGTCTCAGACAGATAAAGAAACTAACTCAACAACTTAGTGACAAAGAAATACAACTTTACAGAATTTTACATAACATGGTAACTATGAAGATTGTCTTCTGCTTGCCTTATCTGGGTAGAGTTCGTAGAAGGTAGTATCCTCTGTATAGAAGAGTCTAGAATCTCTATATTTTTCTTGATAAACCTTTGCCTTCATTCCCTTAAAGATTGTTCCTTTATACATAACAATAAGCTTCCTAGCTTGGATTTCACTATTTTAGGATACAAATAATGGTAGTGGCACTTAGCCCATGCACCTATCCCACGCACATGTTAATCTAAACCATTGGGATTTTATTAAAAAAAATATTTTTTTATATTTTTAAGGGCTTAGATTAACATGTACGTCGGATAGGTGCGTCTAGCATTACTCTTAGGATAACTCTTGGACCTTATGTCTGCGCTAGCTACGTTGGGCTAAATATGGAACCCTGCTTGAATCACCCAATTTTTGCAAGGACAATGATTCTGTTTTATCTTGCAAAGTAGTAGGGTTGAGAAAAGAAACAAAAATATTTGATGCAAAAAAACATGCAAAATTAATACCTTCAAGTATATTTAGGTGCCTGACAATATTAAATGCCACCATAAAGGAGTTTGTGCAATGTTATATTAAGTAAGATTATTAATTTCATAATATGATTCTTACTTGATATTGGTTTCATAGAAACAACAAAATAACAAACCATAACAACAAATCAAAGGAAAGCCTTGTGGAAATATATATTATGACGTCAGCTCAACAACATTTAAAATGGATTAACATCTAGAAACCCTTGAAGAACATGTTCCTTCAACATACTGCCACAGCTTCATCTTCTTGATAATATTGATGAGGTCTGCCTTTTATTTGATCCCAGTAAGAGCTACCCATTTGATTTCTCAAACTGGATTTGATTTTAGTGGTGAAAGGCAGTTAGGACCATGAATTTGATTCGAGTGAAGTTGAGTAGCTTGGACTCGGCGATATGCAATGGATGGACAAATTCAGATTGCTAAACCATTTGTTCAGTTGTCCATCGGCATCATCAAGAAACTCAACCTGTTGCACAATGGAGCACCATTACGATGTAAATAATCTCAATTCACTGAAAAGATGAAAACAATAAAGATCAATCTTCATGTGAAGATATGGAGATACGGAAGCCTGACCTGAAGCGTCCTGAGCAGATGAAACGAGCTTCGAAGAAGCCTGCCTTCAAAGGCATCTTCTCCCTAGATGAAGCTACCGAGATGCTCACTCTTAGCTTCGCCTTCTTCTTTTAAACATCCAGTGATGAAGGCCACTCGATATCATGTCTTTCAAATTGAATTGCTCAACCCAAACGACTTGAACTTCTGAAATACCAGATTTTCTAAATTGAAGGTTCAACCCAACCAGTTTAGAATGAAAACTGGTTGGGTTGAGCGCTTCAATTTCAAAAAGTGGAAACTTCAGGACTCGACCACCTATGAGCTCCAATAAAATCGATATGTTTCTGAATTCCTTGAAGATTTTTTGCCAAGATAAAGGTTAATAACAATCAAATAACAACGAAGGGAAAACTAAACAGCATAAAATGGTGAATTAATGGGAAAAGCAAAGTATTTTTCTTTGCACGCGAAATCCCTCTTAAGAGAAAATAAAAGGACAAGCCTCACTTTTATTTGATTCTCCTCTATATTCACTATAGCCTCTCCTACTATTTATATACACCTCTGTTTAAGACTATACAAAGTTATTTAATGAGACGACAAAATGTAGTTGTAAGAAACCCCAATATTAGGTATACCAACCCTGGTGTCAGCAAATTGGTTGTAATAAACCTGGTATCCCAATACATTTGAGACATTAGTTCTGATTTCATTCAGTATTCTCACGTGGAACAGAAGGGGTAAAGGGCATAGAAACCCTTCTCTGCTCCGTTCAAACCGTAAATGTAACTATTATTTTCAGATGATAATACAAAAGTTGTTTATAGAAAACTTCTTTATGTATTCTATAAGGAAATATGAAAATTGATTAGATGGAAGATTACTGGAAGATGGAGAGAGAACCAACTTAAATAGGAGTTTATAAAACCCTAAGTCCCATTTTCTATCAAAGTGGTTGGTTTCCCAAAGCCAATGTGTGCCCCGTAATGCTATAGGTTACTTGGGTCATTTAATTGGGAATAAAACATTCCAACACTATAAGGAAACATGAAAATTGAAGCTTGCTCTTTTCTCCTTAGACAAGTGATATGGCAATATCAATATCAATTTAAAATTCTTAACTTCTTGTTTTAAAAGAGTATTGAAAATTTATCCTCTGATTATTGTTATAGATTGGTCAGACATTGATTTATTGGTAGTAAAATTTCTGATTTATTAATGGGATAGAGACTTCCTCACTTCGGCTAGTAATTTTTTTTTTGATAAACCTTGGAGGTGCTTATGAGTGGACCCCTAAGTATATTTCCACTTATGGGGAGCATTGCAACTAACCCAACAAGTGAGGGGAATGGTAAAGATTAGTCCCCAATGGACTCATGAATAGAATTATTCTTTGTTCATTAATAAGAAAGTGGCTTTTTAACTTTGGTTTGTTATTTTTATTATAGACTTTGGGTATAACCCTTTTAAATCTGTGGCATCACTTCCATCTTTGACACCTGATCCATGTAGGGGAAAATCAGCAAAGTGGTGTTCAACAAACCACTTCAACAAGTTGAGTAAATATTTTGCTTATGATATACTCTACGGTGTAAATGTACTATAAGATAGGTTGTAACAGCAGTGTGTTACTTTTAGAAGATAGACTTTTGCAGGTCTCCATAGCCCTAAACGTTTATTCATAGTCTCACTTAGATATTTATGTACTAGCCATAAATACTACCATTAAAATTTAATTAATTAAGTAATATATATATATATATTTATTTTATAAGCTTAGGATTTAGGAACAAAACCGCCTCCCCTTGCGTCTCTTCATTCCCGCCAAATTTTGCCACTGGAAATGGATGAGATGCGGCCCGACCTTGATGCAATCCTCCCCTTTTTGCCTCTCGTCGCCAGATCCTCTTCCCTCTTCTGGCCATCGCGCGTCATAGAAGCTCTGAAGGCCCTCTCAAAAGGACCCGACGTTAGTGGTGTCGATTCTGGGGCTCAGTTTTTTAATGCTATCGTAGAAATTAGAGATGCGCTCGGTCTTTCTGGAGAGCTACTGGATCCACATGCTGCCGAAGGTTACGCCCTTTTCTTCGATGATGTAGGTTTATTTAATCTGTACAGTAGTTCCTTCAGTTTTTGAGGTTTAAAGTTTGGAACCTGCTCGTATTCAAGTTTTTTTTTTTTTTTTTTAAATCAAGTTAGAGTTGGTACTCTTTTGGATAGACCGTTGTTCGAACAAGTCATTTCGAGTGTGTTCTGCTTTGCTTGATGTTACCGATACTCTTTTGCAGTTTATCACCCGTGTGGAATCAAGGAAATGGTTTGAAGAGACTGTTCCGGCATTAGCAAGTCTAATGTTGCGAATGCCGTCTCTGTTGGAAGAGCACTATCAAAAGGCCGATAGCATAGTCTGGCAAGCAAAAGACGGCTCCCTTGTCAAAACAGGCCTAAGGATACTGGGTCCACAAGAATCTGGGATTGTGATCCTAAGTCAGGTACTTCTCTTATTCAGCCTTTGCTCTTTGACTCGTAAACTTTTTACTCAGTCATCAGTTTATGGTTGCAACCGGAAATAATTAACCCTCAATATTACTTCGCCTCTTTGTTGTGTAATACATTCTATATGAATGCCAATTTTAAGTGCTTTGTTTTTCACAGGAACTGATCGGCTCTCTGCTCTCATGCTCCCTTTTTTGTTTGTTTCCAGTTCTTCATAGGGATTCAAAATACCTTCCTCCTATCAACTTTGACCAGTTATTTGGGTATGTGATTGCTGAACACCACTCTTAGGTAATTTGACGTATGATTTATTTTTGTTTTCAGCTCCAATTTTATCCTTCCAAAGTATATTGTACTGTGGTCAAATTATTTAGAGCAAAGGACGTAGTGTACTTTCTTCATGTTTCTGTGAAGGGCAGTGGTGCTTCGGCAGTTCCTAAGAATTCCAACCCAAACGTAATTTTTAAGATATAATGTCATTGTTACCATCTAGGAGATGGATAAGCATCAGTCTTACATGTATGGGAGTACTGACTTATTTCTAGGATTTTAAAGTAATTTGAGATGCTTCAAAGCAAGATCAGATTACCACTTAAAACTTTGATTAAGATGGGGATAATTTTCTATGTACTGATATTAAACCAGGAAACTATCATTTTCAAACGTCTGCTATAAGTCTGTGAGTATATGTACAGATGACAGGAAATTCATGAAACATAACTCTTTGACCCAGGCATTGTTTTAAGTTTCTCTTTTTTGCTGTAACAAGGAAAAATTACACATGACTTGAACTTTATTACATGTCAGACAACAAAGCTTACTTATTTGTCTTTGGAAGTCAAGGAGTTTTTCTTAGATATCATGTAATTTTTCTCTAAATGCTTTACTAGTTTGTGAATTGGGCGATCTTGCTTTAAGAATACATTGCTAAGTTTCTGAATAATTACTAAATGTTAATATAACTTCATTGTTGGTGAAGATTTTATTTGGTTTGGTTTGGTTTTTAGGTGTTTATATGCTAGTGGAAAGCAGAGTCAAGAATATAAACTGAAGTGCCTCAAACATTATTTTGAACGGATATGTTCCTCAATACCTAAAGGATCTGTTTCTTTTGAGAGGAAGGTCCTTCCCTTTGAGCAGAGTGATCTTGGTGTTGTGTATCCTGACTCAATCTTTTGGAGCAAGTCTGTAGTGCCGTTGTGCTCTTTTACGGTAACTGACAGTAACTCTTCATTCTTCACGATGATGATGGACAAAACCTATGAATCTGCATTTGACTTTTTACTTTTGATATTTTAATTTAGTTTTTCCAAAGTATTTTTCTATCAAAATGTTTTACACTTTATTCATCTTGTCTTTAGGTTTCTGAGAAAGGCTTTATAGAAGATCAACATCTTGATGCTCTTGAAGTAGATTTTGCCAATAGATATATTGGAGGAGGTGCTCTTCGTACAGGCTGTGTGCAGGTTCTCCCTATTAAATGTCTGAATAACAAGGGTGCCTTTCTAGTTATTTTATTTTATTTTTTAACACTTTTCTGTTTTAACTAATGTAGGAAGAGATACGTTTCATGATCAATCCTGAATTGATTGTTGGGATGCTTTTTTTGCCTTGCATGGCCGATAATGAGGCTATAGAAATTGTAGGTGCAGAAAGGTTCTCAAAGTATAGCGGGTATATTCTTACAACTTGGTTTATCTTCCTTTTTCCAGCATTTGAGACTTAATCCAACATCTTTAAACGATTAAGATTGACGTTCCATTTATTTTTATTCTTGTGTGAATAAATGAAGTTATGAACTGTGTGGACCACCAACTACAAGATTTTTAATCACATTTTCATCAACTGTGCAGCTATGGATCCTCATTTGTTTTCCTTGGTGACTTTCTGGATATCAGTAATTTGGATTCATTGGGTAGACGAAAGACAAGGGTTGTAGCCATTGATGCTTTATGTCACCCACGGATAAAACAATATAAAGTTCAAGGGCTCATTCGGTATGTTAACCCTCTTGAGAGTAGGCGTGCTTGTGTCAATGTATTAGAAGCATTGTTTTAGCTTCCTAATCTGCTGTTTGTCAATATCTTTGAAAAGATGTTGCAAAATTTCTCCTTTAAATTTACTTCTGGTTGCCATTCTCTTTGGCTTAAACATTTTTCTATTTTAGCACCTTCTGTTTACTAGTGTTACTTATGCTGAGCTGCATTGGTGGTTGGTTGCTAACAGGGAGACAAATAAAGCCTTCTGTGGTTTTCTTGATCAAGCAAACCACCTAAAATGTCAAAAGATTTTTCGAAAAGGTGTTTATTCTAGACACCAATCTGTCCAAGACATCAGTAGTATTAGTGTTGGCAGCAGTGGCACTCTACAAGTGAGAACTTGCCTGACACTCTTTATTTTATTTCACTGCATCTCGTTTAGTGTGTTTTCTGCATAAACACTACCATCACTATTTCTTAGTATACAATGGATCCAAGTTATCACCATTTCTTAGTATACAATGGATCCAAGTTATCATCATTTCTTAGTATACAATGGATCCAAAGTAACAAGTTGTCTATAAATTTTTTTCCTCAGGTTCAAAGTGGAGAATCTGATCTTCCTGATTCATCGACCTGTACTGAGATACCAAGTGAGAGATGTGGAGACGTGAGCCTGATTGAAAACAGTAATCAGGAATATAATCAAGCTTTTGAAGTTGATGAGAATGTTGGAGTGGCTACTGGCAATTGGGGATGTGGAGCTTTTGGAGGAGACCCAGAAATTAAAAGTGTAATTCAATGGATGGCTTGTTCACAGGTATATTGTATGATCCGCACTGCCCCAACATTATCTCAGATTCCTGCCACTTTCATGATAGAGTTATGCTGAAAAGCAATTTTCCTTGTGTTACAAAACCAGATTAAGAAACTCGAGATATTTTACAGGCACGGAGACCCTTCATTCTCTATTATACATTTAAGGAAAAGGTCTTGTCAAGATTAGAAGAGGTAGTTCAAAATACGCGCTATGCTTATTCTTGCAATGAATTGATATACTGTGGTGTTTTATTCCTCCAGACAACAAAAGTTTTGGTACTTACAACCTGAACTTTTTATCTCAAATACTTGGCAGGTGAGTCGGTGGATCCTGTCACATGAATGGACCGTTGGAGATCTTTGGGATTTATTGGTCGAGTACTCCTCCCAGAGGCTAAACGGGGAGACACACGTTGGCTTCTTTGACTGGCTTCTTCCTCCAGCATCCCTACCGCCACTAAAATGAGTGAGCAATCATATTTGAACCCAATCACGTCCGCGTTCCACGTGATACGATGGTATCTGTATGAAAAGTTTAAAAGCGCTGAAATATTGATGAAAAAACAGTGTGTTTCCCAAGAATCTAGTGTCTTCTATAGAACAATAGAGGATTGTGTGAAAAATAAGACCTCTTTTTTACTTAGAATTTGTTGAATTTCCATTTTTTTAAAAAATTTAATGTTTGTCAGGGTGGAAGGCATTGTTATTCTACTCGTTATGAAAATGAGTACGTTTATGGTGCAAAGTACTATTCTTCACCCAAACCTTTATTTTTCTTTGGCTCAATTCGTAGAAGAATAAGCCTTTTTTCCAGTTTCTTAGTCTCAAATGCCCGCGCTAGTGTCATCAATCTCTAGTTGAGGTGTAAAATATCGAATTAATTTGTGGGTAATTAATTAACAATATTGAGTGGTAGTTACCCGTCACTAGTGGGTATATACATATATATTCCAATTAATTAAGGGTGAAATGGAGCTGTCCTGAGCCCGAACATGCATAAGCTTGTGCTTGCCTCGAATAATAAAACACCGGCTCGAGCAGAACAGCAGAGCTCCAGTTCGACCGGAAAACCAGAGCTCAAACTCGAGCAGAAAAGCAGAGTTCAAGCTCGAGCTCGAGCCAGCTCAAATGGCAAAGAATAAGTACCAAGCAATCAGACAAGTCATTATGTATCAAAGACTCCAAAACAGAAAAAAAAAAATGCTGGAGTGAGGCAAGAGAGCAAAGAGAGAATGAGAAAGAGCACTGTAGAAAAAATTTGAGAGAGTGCAAGTTGTAGTAAAGTATGAAAAACTTAGTTAACAAAATAAATCAAAATTTATAAATTCTAATGTTAATAATATACTGTAAATTAAAATTTTCAAGCTATTTTTTTCCTTTTATTACATTTGAATAATAGAAATGAGAGAAATAGAGAAAAGAAGGAAATATCAGGAGTAAGAGGACGGGTGCAAATTAGAGATTGCAAAACTTCAACATTGTAAGAAAGTAATAATAAATTTATAAAATTTCAAATTTGATTATCAATTACTGTTGAAAAATGAAATTAGAGAGAGAGAGAGAGAGAGAGAGAGAGAGAGAGAGAGAGAGAGAGAGAGAGAGAGAGAGAGAGAGAGAGAGAGAGAGAGAGAGAGAGAGAGAGAGTGTGTGTGTGTGAGAGAGAGAGAGAGAGAGAGAGAGAGAGAGAGAGAGAGAGAGAGTCGGAACAATACATAATTACATGAAAACGTAAGCATAAATTTTAACACGAAAGGATCTACAAATTACTTCAAAAATAAGCTTAATTTTCAGCACAGGAGGATATGACGGAGCATAAAATTCATAAAAATAATAACCAAAACACCAAACTCATGAAAAAGAGGGACGTCCCTAGGATAATAATAAAACTGTGAAGCCAAGCCAAAACTAAAACGGGTGGAAAGAATTTTTTTTTTTTATAACCTACTTTTGTTTTGAAGAAGTTGGGTGTTTTTCAGTGAATTAGAAGTTAAGAACATACAAATAATTGGTTAAAAAAATTGAACATAATAAAAGACAAGATAACTTCCCACATTAAATAGAAAAGGTACGATCCCAAATCCAGATTAAAAACCAATAAAATATGAATCAGTATACAATAAATCAATGGAAATAAATGAATCGAGGGTCTCCCTTGCAAATTTGAGTACAGGTTTTTGCCTGAAAATCTTTGATAAAAACAGGGCTCCATCTCAAAGGGTTTGGACCATCAGTAATTTTGATGCAAATTGAGATATAAGAAAAGATAAGGATCCCATAAACCTTCTCTCCCTCTAGCAAACACTGAGGATACAAACAACACATGGAATACACTGCTTAGACATTTGTGCAAATCAGAATTTCAGCTTTCAGAGATAAAGATTCAACTAATAGACCACCTCTTTGCGTCCCTCCCAAGGCTTACGTTGACCATTATCTTTTCCACCTCATAACCATACACGAGAAAGAATCTAGCATCTAGATGACTACCAAAATCTTACGTAAGCTGACTTCATGAAAAAAAAAAAGGAACCCCAGGAAAATTGTGGCTTACGAAAGTTTCCATGAACCCTTGTTTCTGTGTGAACTCACACTGAATTCCGTAAGCCACCTTTTCGATCATCTCTTCACTAACAGTGAGAAACTCCATCCCAAAATCATTAAGACATCCTATTGGTTGTAACTAGGTGGATTATAGGTATGATATTTGGATAGTCAATGTGGGTCAATTCTCTCCTTCTCACATGCATGTTCTGGCCTTTTGAGCAAACTTTTCCTCCTTCTTTCTTTCTCCCCTAAAACTCGAGATATGCTCCTTGTTTAGCCATCTATGACCCTTTCCTTCTTTTCTTTTCTTTTCTTTCATCTTCGTTCCTTTCTGTTCTTCCATTTCAACTTCGCCTCTGAGAATTTTTCTCTTTCTTTCCCCTTTAAATTTTGAGTCAACGTTTCTTTTCTTTTTTTTTTTTTTTTCGTTATCTTGTAAAGGGACTCTCTTTTTCCTCTCTTTCAAAAAAAGGTTTTTCTTTTGATCTGCAATCACCTTCATCTCCTCACTTCTCTTCATAATAGTTGATCTCTATCCTGATTAGTAAAAAACACTTAGAGAGATTCGATATAGAAAGAAATAAGGAACTTTAAACACTTGGCTCAATAAACGCACAAGACATGAAATAAAATAAGGATCTCAAAGGCTGGGATTATGTTACTACAAGTTGGATTACTAGGATCTCAAAGGTTCTAAAGATTCATAGATGGCTTAAATCTTGTCAAGAGATGGTGTTTCTTTTATAGTTTTGTCTCAAGCTTCTTTTGAACTGGATCTAGAATTCAGGGAGGTCCTCATAGGACATCACACCAACAAACCACTAACTAGAGTGACAATAAATCAGACTTTTCTAATTCATAGGAAAAGGTTTTAGAAGAATCACAACCAACCTTCCCCATCAATTGGCTTAACCAAATGGCCATTGAAAGTCTTTTTTTATTTTTTTGAAAGTTGTGCTTCATTCATGTCAATGAATTTACAAAAGAATGAGCCCCATAGGGGCTGATACACCCTTTGCTTAGCAAGAGAATCAGTTCTCCCATTTGCATATTTCAAAACATGAGACCAAGAGATTACAAAACTAGTACATTGGAGAGCTCATTACAAACAGACTAGAATCTTCAGGAGGTGTAGACTCGCCAGCACCCCGAGATATTATCTCTTTTGAATCCCCTTCCACTTAAATATTTCCAAGAAGACTTAAACTTGTAAAACACTTGAGACCATGCAAGAGACTAAGAGCTTCAATAGTGATGGAGTCCTTCACCCCAATTGGTCTCAAATATGATAGAAGTACTCCTCCACAAGAATTTCTGATGAGGCCCCCAATGCCAACATGATCCAGATTGCCCAATGATGGCCCATCAAAATTTAGCTTACAAGTGGAGTTAGGAGGAGGTAACCAAAACTGAACAGATAATCTAACAGATCGAGAAGAATGAGCATGCTCCTCCCATGACCTCCAAATATTACTCGCTTCCACTCCTTGAAAACACTGTTGAGTCTTGAGCCAACTCACTTGTAAATGAAGAGTGGAATAGGCAACAGTCCTCCATTGATTTATTTGGCCATGAAATACTCTTTTATTCCTTTTCTTCTAAAGAAGCCATGGAATGAACCCCACATAGCATTTAAACATAGTCCTCCCTTTGTCTCCCTATCCTAATGAATTAAGCAATAAAGCAACACCAATCAAATTTCGAGGTAGGGCAAGAGCCAGCCCAAATAAACTGAGAAGAGACATCCATACTTTCCAATTATATGAGCAGTGAGTTAAAATATAATCAATTGTCACAGGCTCGATCTAACACTGGGGACAAAGAGCTGAAGCAATATGCATTCCTCCTTGGACAAGAAAGAGACCAAACAACATACAATGGATGTTTTCTAGAGCCATGGTCAGCAAAACAAGCATATGCAGATCCCACTGAGTATATCCCTTCCAAATCAGGTCTCAATATTAATTCATTATCTTCATCTCTTCTGATGCAAGGACAATTACCCTCCCCTATTAGTTTTGAAATATCAAGAGCTTTCTCATCATTATCATTCCTTCTAAGCAAGGACACCAAATTGATTTTACTGAGGTGCCCACTTGGAGCAATATCTCAACCTTCTTGATCTCTTGCTAGAAGAAACAACCTAGGGTACCTTACAACCAAACCACAGATAAGTGGAGGGAAGAGTGCCTACTCTACATCACAGATATATTGCCATATCATCAAGTACACAATCATCAATATGAAAACCCAACAATGTAGACTTTGTCCTATTTATCTTTAAACCCAAAGTCATCTCAAACATAGAGTGATTAGTGGTTTTCAGCTATTCTCTAGTGCCCTTGCAGAAAATGATTGGCTAATCTGCAAATTGAACTATAGGAAACTGCAGCCCCTCACTCCTGAATACAACATCAATCCAACCCTCCTCAATGGCTAAGTTCAATAGATACCTTAATTCCACCCCAGAAATATTAAAGAGCACTGGAGATAGAGGGTCCGTCCGCCTGAGTCCTCAACTTGGTTTGATGTATCCATGTGATCCACTATAAATAACAATTGAATACCAAACTGAGGAAATGCATGACGTGATCATTTTCCTCCATCTTATTCATAAAGCGAGTTGTTGCATCATATGTATGATATAACCCCATGACACTCTGTCAAATGCCTTCTCAAAATCAAGTTTAAGAATCATGTGGCTCATTACTCTGGTGGCATAGATGGAGCACCTCATGAGTGTTGCATCCATGATGTTTTTGCCCATAATGAAAGCATGTTGCTCCAAACTAATGAAATGAGTAATGACCTTCTATAGTTTGGCAGCAAGCAAATGAACAATGACTTTATAGGTACTGTTGGCAAGACTAATAGGTCTGAAATTTGTAATTATTTCTACACATCATTTCTTGGGAAGAAGAGCAATAAAAGTGGAGCCCACAACATTGCTCGTGAGGCCAGATTGGTAGAAATGTTAGATCAACTGAATAACATCCTCTCTAATAACTGGTCAGCAGCATCAATTTCCTCAATATTGAAAGGTGCTTCAAGTATCTTAGTGCGCTCTTGAGTAAGCCATTGACTACACACACTACGTAGTCGGGGCCTATTTGGAGAACCCTCAGTGTAGAGCCTTGTGAAGTGATCAACAATAATACTAGAGATTGCCTCCTTATTAGAAGACAACTCCATCCACCACTACAGAGCAAATTCTGTTTACTCACCTTCTATAGGAAATGACATGAAAATACTTTGTGTTGCCATCCCTCTCAAGCAGCTCTTGTTTCTGATTTTTGTTTCCAGAAAATAACATATTTACCGAAGTATGCTGTTAAATTCAGTAGTTGCTGAAATTCTGGCGGGGATCTCATCATCAGTTAATTCTCTACTCTCCACAATTAGATCAAGTTGAGATTGCAATTCATCTTTCCTTTCATTCTGAATGGATATTTGAAAACCAGTGAATAATTTTGCTCTTAAGGGCTTTTAATTTTCTAAAACATCTTCCTCCCATTGGTCCTTCATCATTTATTTCATTCCAGCTGATTTTGACGAAATACCCAAATTGCTCGTCCTCCAGCCCGCAATTCTCAAATATTTACGATGCTCCTCCACAATTTTCTGAATTAGTATCAAGTACAACAAGCTAATGATCAAACACAGTCTTCCCAAGAACTTTCCAAGCAACTCTTGGGTAAATATCAAGCCATTCTGATGCACATAAGAATCAACCTAGTCTAGAGAGAGTGGTTGTTCTACAATTGGTCCAGGTATAAGCCTTCCCTGAGGCAGGAAGGTGTATAAGTTTTGACCCACTAATAAAATCTGTGAATACTCTCATGGTGGCATTGATAGAATTTGCAACAGGTGTCTTTTCATTTCTGGTGCAGATGGTGTTGAAATCAACCCCAAGTAGCCAAGGATCATTCCATTGAGATAGCAAGCCTGAGAGATCCTCCCAAAAAATACTTCTATTTGAGTAAGTAGATGGACCATATACAACACTTAGTGATGCTTTCCCATTGGATAAACATGTTTAATTAATAGCCACAGGATAATCCCCAATGATGACATTCTACATTGCAACATAACCTTCAAAATGCATAGTATGGCATCACATAATAATCCATCATAGCATCCATCTTAGTCTCTTAAAACATTATAATTTAGCCTTACAATGCTGAATTAAACTAGGAATAACATTCCTCTTTTTGGTTCTCCTTACTCCCCTCACATTGTGAGTTAGACTACGAATAATATTCCTCTTATTGTTACTCCTTACTCCCCTCATATTCCATGTAACAATAATCATCTCTTCTTTGCCTTTGATTGTGCAACTCCCCATCCTCTGCCCTTGCCTCTACTTTGAATTTTGTATTGCATTTTAGTCTCATTGATTTGATAAATAGCCTCAAGATTGGAAATCTTAGGCAACATACCTTGATAATCCTTCTCGATTAACTTCCCCTTCTCCTGCTCCAATTCAAGTCAAACCACCCAAGAAAAATCAGCAGCCTGATGTATTACATTTGCCCCCCTCAAAATTATCACCTATAGGTTCAGAACTACCAACTGTTAACGTATCCATATCTCTTCCTCATACTTACCTAGTCTAACAGATTTATGTTTTATTCTCAAATCTCCATCTTGTAATTATTCCTGTAATATCTGAACTTTCTGCTGACACATATCTGTAACTCCTGTATAAATATCCGTATACAGAGAATAAGAATCATTCGACTGCATACATTCTCAAATGGTATCAGTGATCCCAGTTCAAGATCCTATACCTTAATTCCTTTTTTGTCTTCTTCCGAGCTATCATGGCCCAATCCTTCAATATTCACTCTTCAGCAGACGATCTTGTGGACGTGATTTCTCCACCTATCGTTAAATCGATCTCGCAAGAAGTCTCTACCAAACTTAATCTCGTCAACTTGCTGATTGGGAAGATCCAAATCACGCCTACTCTACGCAGCCATGGTCTTCTTGGTCTTCTTGATGGCAGCCTTCCTCCGGCAAACTCCTCTCCCAGCGACCTTGCTAAATGGGTGCGCTTGGACCAGATGACGCTTAGCTGGCTTATGCAGTCACTCTCGGATTCTATTCTCCCAAGCATGGTTGATGCCATCACAACCAAAGATGCCTGGTCCCTTCTCGAGGAAGTGTATGGCACCGTCACAGGTTCTAGAGTTCAACAGCCTAAAACCGAACTTCACACATTGCAGTGTAGCAGTAAATCTGTTCACGAATACCTCGTTCACGCAAAATCATTGTCTCTTGCACTTGCCAGTGCTGGCAAACCCGTGGATGAAGATGGTCTTATATTGTGTATGGTGCGCAGCCTTGGATCCCAATTTGATCCCATTCTTGCTGTCATTGATACTCAGACGCCTCCTCCTACATTCTCCTTTGTCTCGGCATTATTACTAGACCATGATCTTCGTACCAAGCAGAATCAACTTCCTGGTGTTGCTCTTACCGCCACCACCTCCCCTGCTCTTTCCAGGCCACCGATTGCACGTTCTAGCCGTGGCCTCACCAACTCATCTCGTGGTCATGGCCGAACCCTATCCTCTCCTGGTGCTTCCACCTCTAACCCTCTGATGGCTCCTCTATTGTCTGCTACTGGTGCGGTCATTCCTATCACAAGACCAACCATTGCTAGACTCATGACGCCGCACTTCCGGCTTTTGCCGCCCTATCTGCTTCCTTGCAGTCCAACCAGCACTCTGACGACTGATTTTTAGACTCTAGTGCTACCCATAATATAACGCCAGATCCTAGTGATATCCCTAGTAAGAAATCGTATAATGGCCATGACTCCATTCTCGTTGGTGATGGCCATCGACTTTCTATCTCTCATACTGGTCCCACGTCTCTAATTCTTTCTTCTGGGACTAGTTATTTTTCAAACTCTGTTAGTTTCGTCTATTTCAAACAAGTTGCTTTTCGTTTCACAATTGTCATGTTCTAACAATTGGAGTTTTCTATTCACCCCTTCTGGCTTTACTATCCAAGATTTGCAAACCAACCGGATTCTACACCAAGGCCCAATTAAGGGTGGTTTGTACCCGCTGTCCGTCGCACCACATCAATGTCTTTCTGCAAAAAAACAACACAAGACCTGGCATTTCATGTTGGGTCATCCATCAAATTGCATTCTTAGCTTCCTATTGTCTGTGCTTCAACATCCAATTTCACCAAATAACGAGCCATGCTACAGCTGCAAATTGGGCAAATGTCACAGATTGCCCTTCTTCTCTTCTTTAATTCAGACTCATAATCCTTTAGAAATGCTTCACTGTGATGTTTGGGGTCCAGCCCCCACTATTTCAGTTAATGGATTCCATTTTTGCTTAATCATTGTGGATGATTTTTCCAGGTTTACATGGCTTTTTCCAATAAAAAGAAAATCTGATGTCTCATCGATTTTTTGCCAATTCATTCCCCTCATTGAAAATTGAAAATTCTTGTGGCACCATTTTCCTCCTCGAGTTCATCGTCACGGGAGAATTGAGATTCTGGATCTTTTCCAGAGACAAGACCGAATGTCTTGGAATGAATGATGATGGGAGAAAATTATCGTGTACCTTGGTGTGGGGAATGGTCCGATTGATGGTGGCTTGGAGCAAGACTCCAGGGGGAGAAGAAGACAGGTGGGAGGGGAATCACATCATTAAATCTGTATGGAGCACTCACCGATCAAGTATTTTTATCGACTTGTTCATTAGTGGCTGGAATAGCATTCGAAATTTGGTCGTTAATCAGCAAGACTCGATTCATAGCAGCAGCAGGAAGGTGTAGAATTTAGTCCTCCGGCACTGAAACTGGTTGCGGAAGTAGGGGAATAAGTTGTTCTTGCTCGTTCAAAGCTTGCCACTAGCTGAATGATATGGAGCCACTTGCTTGATATGACTCACCCGAGTGAACTTGTTCGAGTGTAACTCGACCGGGTTAGCTTGTAACTTGGTCGGGTTAGATTGTAACTCGACTGAATTTGTTTCATGGTCCGCCAAGTTAACTCACATTGCACTTGAGTTAACCAGCTGAATAGATTTTTCTGTGTCATGATCGAACTCGTCCTCTTCTACCTCTTGCACTTTGCAGGCCTCTCAAAAGGGAGGAATAAATTCCTCCGGCTTAAGAATAACGGCATAACAGCTACCATCGTAAATCAATTCAGTCCATTGCTCTTGTAAAGGACATCGACTTGGCCTAACCAAAAGATGAGTGTAGGGCATGTTCCAATCCTAGATCCTCTCTTGCCTCTCATGTCGCGTTCCGCCTCTCTTGGCATCTACTTTTCTACCAATTATAGAATCCTTTAAACAATGAAATACATAAAATAAAAATGAAAGAAGAGGCAGATTCTCAAACATTAGAAGGGGGGAGTCTCTAATTTCAACAGAGTGATGGAAATTTTCATCCTTTTTATACACAATCACTGTGCCAACTGCACAACCATGACCAAAGAAATAATTCCATATTCGTTGTATTCAAAGTGACGGAGGTGGTGAATTTATTAGTTCCACGCTGCAAAACGTTTTCCACATACGAGGAACTTTCTCATCGTTTTTCATGTCCAGGGACTCCTGAACAAAATGGCGTCGCTGAGCGCAAGCACAGACATGTGGAAGAAACTAGCCTGACCTTATTGGCGCATTCTAATTTACCGAAATCCTATTGGTCCTATGCCTTTCTTACTGCCGTTCATTGCATTAATCTCTTACCTAGTTCCGTCATTCAAAATCAAACACTATATTTTTGGTTATTTGGTCGTCCCCCCCACATACACTCATTTACGAAGCTTTGGGTGCCTCTGTTATCCATGTTTTCACCCTTTCAATGTTTCAAAACTAGACTTTCTGCCTCCTCCACTGTTTCCACCTCATCGCGACATCAGCTTGGACATGGTCCCGCTCCATTCCTTCCTTGTTCAATCCCAGAATTTGCTGCCTCCTCACCAGATTGCGCTCACCGATATCAATCTGTACGTCCGCTCTGCTGCCTGCCCGATTCTACTGTCATTCTGCCTAATCTGCTTTCCAACCAGGGAGCTGCTCGTTGCCCCATCTCTGCCTCGTAAAAATCTCCTCCGATTGGTCGCCTCTCTTGACATCAAAGTTAGCCAATTTAATTCTTGAGTTGTATTCCATCTCTATGGCGTGATATTGGGCTTTAAGCTCATATGTGAGAAATCGTAGCCTTTTCTTTGGGTGGTTCTATAGAGGAGGACATGATGGTTTCATGGCAAAATATTGAGCCTTTTGGCTCTAATATGAGAAACTGTAGCCCTTCCTTTGGGTGGTCCTATAAATGAACTTGATGGTTTCATCATTTTTTTTGTTCGAGTTTGAGCATGTGGCTACTTGGGGTTGTCTTGCTAGAGCACTCATGAGATCCTAGGGTATGCACATTGCCTTATAATAGTGCAACATTCTATCGCAGGGTTTGTTCAAAATTAAGAGTTTGATGTGTGTTCTAAGGGTCTCAAACATGGTTCACTAAGGCCATTTTGTGGGGGATTGGTAGAATAATTGGGATTGTTAGAATAATTGGCATTGGTCCGGTCTAGTCCGGGTCAGACCTGGACCATCCGTACCACTGTGTTTTGGGAGTATTGTTTGAGAATAGTATTCTCATTTAGTTAGATCTGATTAAATTGGATCAAATAACAAGTCATAAACTAGGGATCTATATCCTTGTCCCGGTCTCGACAAAGGACTAGAAGAAGCCATAACTTCTTTGGTGCTCTTTGACTTTGAGTTTTGCTCCCCTGTTCTCTATCTTCTCTGCACTCTTTCTGCTGTGCTCCTGCGTTCTTCAGCAATGAACTCCTCTTCTTTCCTCTTCTTCTTCTATTGTTCTCACACCGAATGACCAATCCTCTTCGTGCAACGCCTCATAAACTTCTCTATGCGTGAGGTTTTCTTGTTTCGGGTTTTTTAACGGATTCCAACTCTCTCAGCAATGAGTGCACGATCTATCTAAGAGTGATGTGTGACCTTGGGAGGTGCTTGGCTAGTAGGGCTTGCACAGTAATCACCGATTATGCCTTTAAGGTAGTGGATTCTTCACACTGCGGCATTAATTCAATAAGTTTTTCTCTTCATTACTATATGTTTTAAATTTGTTACATGATATAGTTTTGTGTATAATTTAATTTCTGCTTTTATGCTCTTATTATAAATTCTGGTTTGAAGATCCTAGTTCTGATGTTTTTTTTTCATCTCTACTGAGAACTGTATAGGCTGCCTTAGGAGTACTGACTTTGTGAAGTTGTGGGTTTCACTTAATTGAAAGGAATCAGGATTTTATTCTTCAATCTAAACGTATTGATTGCATGCTGCCCTGTTTTGTTTTTACTCAGATTATATCATCTACTCTGAAATTACTGTGGGCTGATGTTAGAAGTGAAGTTAAGACCGTAAGGTGATTTTTGTCACTGCAAGGTCCAATAATTTTTGTCTCAGATCCACCTCATGTTTGTAAAATGCTAGAATGCTAAAATGGAATGAACATGGAGGATAGGGATGTGAGATTATGCTTCTATGCTTCTTTTATTAAATTAGTCGGATTTGCTCTAAAAAATAACATGTTTTGTTCAAAGTATTTTGTTGGACCAAGTTTTTACTAAACAAAATCAATTTCGGGTCGGACCAGACAAAACCGGGCGGTTTAGATGGTTTTGAGGTAAACCGATTCTTATGGTGTACCGAACGGTAAAACTTACCGACTCCAGTACAACCGGATCTAACTGGCCAGTCCAGTGCGGTTTTTAAAACATTGAATTTGCATCTTACTTTGCATTTAATTTGGTTTGGTTTGCATTCTGTTTTGAATGGTTAGACATAATAATTAAGATACAATTCTAGTACTTGATTCACTTTGTTCTCGTGAGATTTCTCCACTGTATTACTTCACAATGCATAACTTTGTTCTCGTGAGATTTCTCTACCGTATTACTTCACGATGCATGAGCTTGTATATAGGTGTAATGAATGTAATTGTTGTATTCATTATGAGTTTCACTTGTATATAAATAGTTACACAAAAGAGAGAGTGTGAGTTAGTTTAGGAAACTGACTTGGAATCTTAGTGAAAAAAGAAATACTGATTTACATAATTTACAAAGTATGGTAACACTAGGTTGCCTTCTCTTCAAGACACATCCTGCCTAATTCGTGAAGAGTTTGTATTCGGTAAGACTCTCTGTATGGAAGATTCTGAGATATTTTCTTTACTAACATTCCCCCGCAAGGTTGGGGTCTCGGCAAAGTCGTGAAACTTGAAAAGAAACCGAGAAAACTGACCCCACGACAACCTGTTAGGTGTGTTTGTCACTACAAGGGCCAAGTCTGAGTTAGTTTTGGAAACTGACTCGGAATCTTAGTGAAAAAGAAATACTGATTTACAGAATTTACAAAGTATGGTAACACTAGGATTGGCTTCTGATCAAGAGACGTCCTGCCTAATCTGTGAAGAGTTTGTATTTAGTAAAACTCTCTGTATGGAAGATTCTGAGATGTCTTCTTTACTAACATTCCCCCGCAAGGTTGGGGTCTTGGCAAAGACGCGTAGCTTGATAAGAAACCGAGAAAACTGACCCCACGACAACCTGTTAGGTGTATTTGTCACTACAAGGACCGAGTCCCTTTAATCTTTACATATACAACCTTTTACTTGGCCCCAAAAAAAAAAAATTGAGTTGGTTCGTCCGAATTAGCTTGACTCAACTATGTAATACAACCACATTATTGACTAAAATTAAATTAGCTTTAGAAGAAAAAGTTCTGACTAAGTTGAACCAAGATTAATTAAACTAAACATTTTACTTCCCTAAAACATAAGCATTTAATAAAATTTTCTTTAGTAGGTAATCTTTTAACTTACCACTCTAGGTTTTTCTCGCAATTTAATTAATTGTAAAAGGCCAAAGCCAGGTCATTGACCCAGAAAACTAGTGGGCCAGTTGGAAAGACTCAAAACAGTTCAAGAAATGGTGGAATCCTCCGCGTCCTCCCCAGTGGCCTCTTCTTTTTCCTACTCCCTATCCCTCTCACTCGACAGAAATTAACCACCAGCCGGGTCGATCTTGGGCTTATTACAATGACAAAGATGAAAGCAGGCTCCACGCTGCCAGACACGTCACGGATTCACTGTCTTCCTACAGATTCGGAAGAAAATCTCTGTTTCGGCCAATTGGGTACTGCTCAAGTTTGGAAAAAAGAAGGTTTGGCGGGAGGTGCGGCGTGCGCATCACAGACGAAGATAAAAAGGCAGCCGAGAACAGCACGAATAAATACACAAATTTTGCTTTTCCTGTATCACAGCAATGGCGGAACTCAAGCCTTTCTCCGCTTCCGAGGTTTCCCTTCACTCCTCCCAGAACGACTGCTGGTTGATCATCGGAGGCAAGGTAAGCGCTGAATAATTTAGAAGCAGAGACTCAATCTCGGTCGTGTTTAATTAATTCCTTATGACCGTCGACGACTGACCAAATGTTCATTTCATTTCCATTCGAATCGGTGCGATTTGATTACTGTTTAGGTCTACGACGTTACCGCCTTTTTGGCAGAGCATCCAGGAGGCGACGATGTTCTGCTCCAGGCATCAGGTACAAATCCTGATCTTTCTCATGTAATTTCGTTTCTTGTTTCTGCGAGCGATGATCTCGCGGTCCCTTTGCGAGCTTAATAACCTGTAAAAATGACATGAAGCGTTTTTCTGATTCCTTAACGAAAGAGGAGAAAGCTCTGATTTGATCTTCAGGACTTGATTAAAAAGAAGAAGAAGAAGAAGAAGAAGACAAGTCTAGGGATTGAAATTCCGTGCTTTTCTCAATGTCCGAGACGAACCACGATCTGGTTGTACTCCGTATTCAACTGGATACGGACTGTTTTAATCTTAAAATGACATTATTTTTAATATTTATTTTTATTTAATGAACTTGCTGCTTGTACCTGTTTTGAGAATTAAAAGATCTCTTTGTTTGCTGGAGGGGAAGATTAACCCTTTCCCAGCTTATTTTGCGTTCTCTGCAAATGAAACTAATTTTCGTCTCTAAATACGTTCGCGACTCTGAACTTCGAAACAAGTGAGAGGTGCAGCTTGACTAATTTTTGGCCTTCCCCGTATATCGACAGGGCAGGGAGATGCGACTGAAGCTTTCGAGGAAGTCGGACACAGCTCCACCGCTACCAGCATGATGACTAGTTACCTGATCGGGGTCCTCGACGAACCCAGTTCCGGCGAAGTGGCCAAACCCAAAGAAGAGGAACAAGTCTTTGTCGCAACCAAGACGGTAGAAGCACAGAGGCCACAACCTTCACCATTCTCTGGTTTCTTACAGCTGCTTGTACCTCTCCTTGTCCTCGGATTGGCTCTTGGAGCCTGGTACGTCTTCAACATGCAGGCCTCATCTTGAAGGAGAAGTTCTTGATTGTTAACTTTACAATAAAGTGATTCAAAAAACGATATATCTTTTTCTTAATTTTTTCAGTCCTAGATTGGAATGACATGTATTGATTGGGTCTGGAAATAAGAATTTCTCGGTGCTCAGACTTATCCTTCCTTACTGTCAAGTCCTTAATGCTTACAAGTATATATTTCTCTCCGACTCTACATAGCCGTGATTTGGTGTAAAATCTTTCCTTCTTTTTTCCCTTTGTTTCCTGGTGAGAAATATATATGTGATATACTTGGACGGCCATTAGTCTTCCAGCACTACCCAGTTCCCGGAACTGGAAGATTCACTCGTTTTGGAGATTGCAGCAACAGAAGGCCTTGTGGTAGTGAAATCTGAAGGCGAAGAGCTGAAAAGGGTTTGACCCATCGAACTTACATTCTGATACTCCCACTCTGCTCTTTCGGGACTTATTTCCTTTGAACACAGTGAGGCATTTCCCGTTGCTGCGATTAACCCAGAAACGGAAGCTTCTGTGGTTGAATTGAGGAGGGGGGTTTATCGATTTCCAATCTGCTTGAGCCATGGTTGCCAGCGATTTCAGCGAACGCAGCTCCACCTTTCCGTTCTTCCCCACCGTAAGATAGTTTTGCTCATTTGAACATTTATCCATGTAGTTGCTAAACCTGCATGTACAGAGAACAAACAGTTCCTTAATTTCCAGCAAAGTATGTATGGTTTTTCTTCTATTTCTGAACCTTAGCTTCTGGGATATCAAAAAATACTCATTAGATAGTGATATTAGTACTTTACATGTGATATCCGGAAGCGGATCCAGAGGTAGATTGCCAACCGTAGTAAGCGTTGTACTTGGAAGACTCTCCACCTTTGATATTGGGAACAGAGTAAACACCCCTATCACCAACCTTAACATAGTCAGACTGCAAAGCTCCGGCTATGAGGAAGTCATCCCACGCAGTCATGTGTGGATAGGCGTCACTTGCAGGGCACTGCCTCTCCTGGCAAGCCGAACACTGCCGGCATAACTCAACGCTCTTCAGTTTATGATTCCCTTCTGCGAGCCCAATACCGCTAGTTGCAGACACCAACATCAATAGCACAACAGAAAGCCTCATTCCGTCCATGGTTCCTGCTTACTCCTCATTTTCAATGGGTTTTTATAGGCGTTTGTTTCTTGATTCGCCTTGGTGGTGCCGCCCACAAGTCTGGTTTCCTTGTCCTGGGTTTGGATTTGTTTGATGCTTCGGACTTCGAATGTATTTTTGTTTGATTTACTTAGTGTGAGAGCTTAGATTTTAGCTAACTGGAAGCTGTACAACCAAGCATGTCCGGAATAGACAGCTTTAGTTTCTTGGTTTTTAGAGAGGATTTAACCTGAAAGAAGGAGAGAAAAAAAAAAAAGGAAATAAAAATTAATCAAGTGTTTGTCATGGGGGTTCTTATATAAATTTCATGTTGGTTTTCAAGCTTGCTAATTAGATCTCTCTCAGACCAATCATATTTCTGAGATGCCAACTACAGTTCTTTGCTTCGTACTATCCGCTATTGTTCATTAATCTTCTTTGCTACGGACAACGAGCTCAAAACGTCCAATACTGGGTTTCAAGCATGGTTTTAACATCTATACGTATGGTTTCCTTTAAGTAAGGAAATAAAACACAAGGGGTGTTTCCATTTACGGGAAACTAACCCCGTTTGTTTTGATAGTTTCCTGAGGTACAGTGGAAACCTGTTGATACGATACTCCAACGTTTCGTAATGACTGCAAAGTATGATTTAAGGAGAATCAGTGAATCGCTAAATCGACATGTATAGTTTTCAACGAAATCGAGATTCTTTTATGTGTTCGGGAAGCTGCACCCCCTTTGTTATATTTTCTTGCCAGAATCTGTAGCTGTTCGGCAACGGAACTATAGGTAACGGTCGTTGGAGGTCTTCTGACCATTCTGCGGCTGTCACCGGATTTAAGGGCGGCCGGAATGCCAGTGCAAATAAACTAGGGTTTCCATGCAGTCCACGGCATAAGGTTAGGGATGACCTCCCGCAGCCCATCTCGACTCTGCAAAACTGACCGGTTCAGTCCAGTTCGACTGTGGTTCAATGAGAAAAGGTTTTCTATTAAAGACCTAGTTCAAGGCCAGTAAAGTCTGTATTGATTATATTTGGATCGTAGGTAAAATAAAATATTTATTATTTTATGGTGTATTTTTAGAATTTTTTTTAATTTATCCCTATTTTTAGTAATATAATATAATTTATTTATTAATATAATCTATCATTTTTAATTTACTATATTTTCAAAAAATTATATGTATAATATAATTTATTGATGTGTTTGGTTAGATTCATTTGGATCAAGTCTTCATTAATTAATGTATTTCGAGAACGTTACCTTAAGTCTTATTGTTTTATTCTATTTCTTATGATTTAAGCACTCAAACGTGACTTCCAAACCAATTAAATCAAAAGGTTCATAAACAAAGCAGAAAAGTTTTTTATTATATTTTAAGTAGGCCAAATCTATTGGTTTGTTCAAGTTTGGTAATACTATTATTTATCGTAACATGATTTAAATTCCCTGAATAAAATACTTTTAGAAAATTGAAACACAATATTGTGTGGCTAAAATAATCCTCATATATATCTGAAACAATAGTATTTTGTTGTAATTAGCGTATTAAAATGTATTACCTATAATGAACTCCTGAATTAATTAGTACTCACTATTATAAAATATAGAAAAAATATAGCACAATATAAAAATAATTTCATGATTTATGTAAAAAATCACAAACAAATATTTTAAAACACTAAATATAACCCATTATTTATTTTAAAATTAATTGAGAGGCTAAGTTACTTTGAATACAAATCACTAAAAACACGATTAAAAGGAGAGTAGAGTGACCCTTTGCCGACTGAAAATTGGAGCAAGGATTGTGGGTTTTCACCATGTATAAAATGAAGCAAGGATAGTGGGCACTTCGCTAGCTAGAAATTGAAGCAAGGATAGGACTTTCCCAACGAGTAATGCTAGGCATACATATCGATTCGGAGATTTGACGTTTCTTCTCATTTCCCTTTCACATGTACTAGATCTTTAGTGTCAATCGCTATAGTGAGTTAACATTTCTCCTCATTTGTCATGCACATAAGTTTTAAAATCTGGATCAAGACGAGCTCTTGGAAAAGAAAATTTAACTTTTATTAGGCAAAAAAATTTACAAATCCAAGTAATATTAGTAATTTTTTATTTTTATTATATTGAGGTGGGTTGGCGATTAAAATGTTCTTTCTAGAATAATAATAATGGTATCAAGGGTAGAAGTGAAACTTGAGCAGAAACCAAGCCAAACATTAGGTACATCCCACAAAAATTTGGTGTGAATTTGTGTTGAATCTTTACTAATATCTAAACATTTCGCAAGGACATACATCACCTTTTACTCCCAAATCTACCCCACCACTCCTCTCTATCTGTTACTGGCTTTCGTGTCTGACCAGCTCAGCGGCCAAATTCTACTCTACCTTCCCTAAATTAAATT
Organism: Aristolochia contorta; assembly: GCA_022405105.1. Taxonomy (NCBI): domain Eukaryota; kingdom Viridiplantae; phylum Streptophyta; class Magnoliopsida; order Piperales; family Aristolochiaceae; genus Aristolochia; species Aristolochia contorta. The sequence continues at coordinate 14,213,982 of CM039667.1, forward strand.
AAAATTTTTTTTAAAACATTAATTTTTATAAGTTAAATATGAGAAAAATCGTCCAAGAAGAAGAAAAGTTCCAATTATTTTTCTTTTCGCATCTAAAGTATATCCAACCATAGCAAAGTCCATATTTGTAAGGAAAGAATATTCCCCAGTATATTCTGGTATTATTCCAAGTAGAGAGGTACTTGTTAACAAATAGGTGAGAATCTGAGATTCTGATTGCCGTGCCCAAAGCCAGAGAGTGCAGCTTTGAAAATGTTTGTTGATGGCCATCTAGTCATCTTCCTCCTGCTTTCTCACTTCGTTGATCAGGATTTTGATTAGATGATCATCAACAAACACATTCACAGGCACATTCACAAGGGAGACTCTTCAGTTTTCATGTGGTTTCTTCTATTAAAAGTGTGAGTTCCTTATCAATATTTACAATTTCCTTTGACTCCATTTTCCATTTACAAGAATTTTCAAATTGAAAGCTTAATGCTGTTATGCTCCTTTCTATCAAAGCTTAAGGGCGAAGACATAATGGTACAAGATGAGGTGATGTAGGAGATCTTAGTTTTGTTTTAACTAATGAAACCTGCTTTGTTTTGACAATTTTTTTAAAAGAATAATGTGTTCACAAAAATGGAGTGCTGAAGCATAAAAGGCAGTCTGCAAGTGTTTGTAATTTAAGCTTAAAAGAATAATGTGTTTGCCACTAATTTCCTGACATGAATGCATTTTGAAACAAACTTGTTTGTTTTTGGGAGGAATTATTCAACCTCTTCCTTTCTTCTCTATTGGTGGAAAGTAGGGGAGGAATATACCCTACTTTACCATGGACGTGAAAGGAAATAAAGAACCTTCACTTTCAGTAGAAATTTGAGAGGTTTCTTTTTTATGTTGTTTTATTCTTTAAAATGTTATTTAATTTCACTTTAGCTGTAAATCCATTAGGTGCAAGATACTGAAAAACTGAGTTAGGCGATAAGAGAGTTTAGCTATCACAAACTAACAAGCACTAAAACATTTCATTTTTCCCCAACAAAACGCTCAGAAATTTGAAAGAATGAAAGATTATAAGGTCCTCATAATTTCCATAGTGTAATACAAGTTTAGATAAACCTGAAGCTTCCCAAGATGCAATCAGATTAATCTTTACATTTATTCTGGATCAAAAGAAGCATGGACAAACAGGAGCCTCCAAATACTAATACTAATAAAAGTCATCTTTGGTAGCATTACAAGGTATCTCACAACGAATCTCTTTGAAAATCTAACTGACATGAACTGTAGAAGTATTTTTAATGAATAGTTTTAGGACATTATTTTGTATATTCTGAACCACTTTGCACTTGAAAGTTGAAACAGTGAAATCCAAATATTTTGGCTCTTTACTTTTGTTGTTATGGTTACAGTAAATATAAAGCATCCCCGACTTTTTCTTTACTACTGTTTGCATTCACCTACAAGGCTAACCTGATTTGAAAGTGGCTCCTTTTAACTGCTGAACTCAAAAAAGGGAAAAGGGAAAACTGGGGAGCTTCTGAACTGACCTCTCTCGTGAAAAACTGTGAGGCCGGTGTGGAAGAAATAAGCAGACATGACCGAAGTTTTGGTAAATGATCAGAACAAAAGGAGCAGACCTTCATACTTGGAAAGAAAGAGAGCTGTTGAAGAGTTATGGGCTAGGATTCCAGTGTCAGCACTCCAAAGAAACAGTCAAGAGAGCCGGACGGCCATCTGTTGAAGAAGTAACCTCTTCTGAGCTGCAGTTATCACACCTTTGCATTGAGCATTTACCAAAACCTCGGTCATGATAGCAGCAGCATGCCCAGTGGGTTCCTCTCCTGCCCTCCGCAGCATGAACATCTGAAAAGCCAACAAGTACACATGAATTAACAGACATTTGGATTTATTTACTCTTCAATGCAGGAAACAAGTGTTTCTAACTTCAATTACATTTTGTTGGTAACAATTTTCAGAGACCACACACAGTTGGCCGTACATCTAAAAGTCAAACCAAGACTACCAACAACCTCCTTGCATATTAAATTTTAAATGCCACCTAACCATCTAACCATATGGAAGATTAGAGTACAACCTTTTGTAAATAGAAAAGAAAAACTATCATCTTAGGGATGCTTTAAACATAATGGATAATACCTGCCCCTGATGCCTTATTTCTAGACAAGCAGGTGGTTGGATCCATGGTTCACCATCAATCTGGACAGGAAATGGAGTCTTTAAATGTAGTCTAATAAATTCCCCTTGTGCCAATCTTCTAGCTTGTGAAAGCCCCACCTGTAAATAAGGTCGATAAAAAACATTTAGACCCAACCACAGTCTAAATTACTTACCATCCAAAACTTCTGCAATTTATTTTTTTTTTTTTTTTTTTTTGAGGAGATTAGCTTTTATTTCACTTGACAATCATGATTACTTTTATCTTGATTCGTTACATGGCCATTCCCTATGGAGGTTTTCTCACTTTTAAACAGGGGAGTGAGACTCCTTCTCTTGCTAATGCATCAGCAGCCGAGTTAGTTGGCCTTAAGACATGGTTCCATGTGCAATTAATTTCATTTCCTATTTTCCAGATTTCTCTAAAACAAGTGAGGAATTTCCAAGGGGGGATGAGGTTTTATTGCACCAATTTATCACATTTAGGCAGTCTCCTTCCACATCTAGGTCCCCTTGTAGCCTCTCCTTGAATAGGTTCAGACCATTTAAGAGAGCTAAGGTTTCAGCTTCCATCAAGTCCGTATGCAGGAGAGGGCCTGAGAAGGACATAATGGTATCTCCAACATGGTTTCTTATGATTCCTCCAATTCCGGCTGGACCGGGATTACCTAACGATGACCCATCAATGTTCAGTTTTAATCTTCCCTGGTGGGTTCCATTGTATAATTTGGGCCTGTGGCCTAGGGAGAAAAGCCCTGCAATGGCTGCACAAGAAGCTCTTAAATATCCTCCATCTATATCCTTCATTTCTGGGTTGACTCTCAGCCAGTGTAAGATTTTGCTGAAAATGAGTTCCTGTAGGTCACTAACATTGGTTTCCTTGTTTGAAAAAATGCGTCGGTTTCTTTCTTCCCATAAACACCAAGGTATGAAGATGATACATGCTCCAATCATTAGCTTTCCTTTTCTTGTTGCTTGTAATTCCCACCATTGGTTTATGATTTCTGGGAGGTTTTGGGCAGTAGGAGTATCTGAGTGGTACTTAGACCAAATAAACGCCCATATGTGTTTTGAGTACTCACATTGGATGAGAATATGAACATCCGTTTCTAAAGCATTGTTGCATAGAGGACAGTTTGTTGATGGCAATTGCATTCCTCTTCTAGACAGATTTTCTCTCGTCATTAGTCTTTCATGGAGGGCTGTCCACATAAAAAATTTTGCTTTGGGGGGAGCTGGGAGTTTCCAAGCCCATCTGGCTTGATGTTCCTCTCTTTGTGAGGAGTTTGTCATTGCCAAATAAGTTGTTTTAACAGAGGATTCCCCATTTGGGTTATGGGTCCATATGATCCTGTCCTCGCATTGGTGATCAAAAAAATAGTTGGATACTAGTTGATCGAGTTGGCTAAGTTCAACAGCCTCCTCATCTCTTAGTTCTCTTCTAAAAAAACTTCTGCAATTCAAATCTTGGTTCGCTGAAACATCATCAAACACTTAAACATTAACCATGCTAGGAAAGACAGCACAATACAACAGGTCAAAACAGATTAGACTAACCTGAAGCTTCCCAAGATGCCATGTTCCGCAAATGCAAACAACTTCAAGCAGCTTGTCATGCATTGACTGGAGTTCAAAGTCGTCATCATGTTCATAGTCATTTTGCCAAAGATCCACCCCACCCATGTAGCTACCAATGTTAAGCACAAGAATGCCTTCAGCATCCTGGTAGCAGAAAAAGAGAACATAGGGGAGCTAAGCAGGTCTATCTCTCTTAACCACAAAGGAAAGAAGCCAGTTGACGCTTACCGTTGGGATTTCAATGTCCTTTCCATCAACTTCAAGGGAAACCTCCCAAGGCAGATCAGCACATGTTCTATCCATCATATCCTTAGCTCCTTCTTTGGCATATCGCAATTTATTCACAAACTGTAGAATGAAGCCTTGATTAACAGAAGACAATTGTTACATAATAACCTAAATTAGGTTCTTAAACACATCCAAAATTTATAATATAGCCTAAGAAAAGCTTCTAAAAATGATTTTTATTTTTTAAATATACTCTCTTGAAGTAGCTAAAACATGAATAAGTAAGATATTTTAGAGTTTTTCTGGATAACTTTTTTCAAATTCAGTACACTTTAAATAGCTAAAAAGTTATCCATAAGCACAGACATGAAAGAGGATTGCTGCAGAGATAAAGAAAATACTTGTTACTTTGCTAGCATTGTTGAGTTCATGGATGGTACATTGTTTAAAGTATGTGTTGTAGCATCAATGCAGCTATACATCTTCAAATTTTGAAGAAAATACATCTACATCTATGCATCTTGAAATTTGGGCGATCGAATCTTGAAGTAATGTATAAAGCATCATTGGCAATTAGAAAACATACAATGAGTTTTTAATAGTCATTCACTGAGAAAACCCATACCTGGCTGTTGAATTTTTTTGGGTTCTCCTCTCGAGTCATGTGAAAATCATATGCAACCTTTGCATCACACCCAATACCTACAAGGTATTTCACATGATTATATAAGTGAGTGAATGAAACCGAACCTAGCATTTTCAACCATCATTATATCCAATTATTAGTCGATGAGTATACCTAGATAGTTCATCATGAACTTTAAATGTTCTTTATTTCCACCCTGCTTTTCTAGGTTTTGATCCTTAATGCTAACTTTCCAGCGATCAAGCATTGTTACTGCTGCATGGTCAATATCATGCAGAAGTCCATCTAAGCCGCCTTGTCCATCAACTGAGGAGAAACCCCCTCCCCAACGCAGAACACGGGACAGGTCATTCCCTGTTCCAAGAGGCAGAATAGCAACAGGTGGAGGAGATTCAAAGTTCTGTCTCTCAATTGCATCAAGGACCCAGGCTACTGTGCCATCCCCACCACAAACCAAAATCCTAAAAAAATGAACATTCTTAAACAGCTCCAAACTCAACTCAGGTCCCTGGGAAGAACTAAGTTCAAAAACCTGCATGGCGCAACAGCACCGCAAGGCCAAAAGGCAGCCAATTAACAAAAGCATGCATAGCTTCAACAAGCATAGAAGTCAACAATAATAAAATGTGCTGGAAATTAACCTGAAGAGGGTTCAACAGCATGTTTAATCTCCTTTTAAGGGAAGGTCCATATTGTGCCCCACTTTTAGCATTAATGAAGACAAGAAGTGGTCGGGAATCCTGTGGCAGATCTAACAACGTATACTTTTTGACACCACAAATGGCATTAGAAATTTCCACTTTTCTCAGAAGTCCACGTTGATCATTTTTACCATTGTTCTCTTTACTTTTCCCACCGCAGTCCTTCAATCCAGCAAGTCCAGAAACAATATATTGAAGTGCTGCTGAGGCACCTGAATCATCAAGCAATTTACTGCCAGGAAGAAGGCCTTTTGGAGCAGAAAGATTGCTTGAACTTTTACTTCGGGTTCGCCTTTTACGTATTTGACCCCGAACAGATGATGCAATAATCTCTTCCCTAATGGAATTCAGCAGCCTGCCACTTGGATCTCCATTGTCTGCTTCTTTAACAGAGAGTGGTGAAAGGATAAGTCTCCTGAGAGGACCAAAATCGCAAACATTTCCTGATTCTTTCGACATTATGGCATGACATTTAACATGTATATGACGTTGACACCACAGGCAGCGCCATATAGGGGAGGCACCAAGAAAAGGAATACCACATGGTTCATCGCAGTAATAACAGAATGAAGGCATCTCAGGATTCTCATCCAAATCAATCCACCTCTCGGACCAATGATGCAGCAATTGGGTTGAACCGGCCTGCGATACACATTTGCAGTCCTTTACCGCAAACTGGGAACAATAGAAATGAGCAGGTACCCCACAAATGGCACATCTATGAAGAGGAAATCCAAACCCTGACTTCGAACCTACAGACACTAGAGAGGTCAAACAAACACAGCACGTAGATGGCTGTGTGTTATGTGCTAAATCTTCTACCCATGTATGATGTGATAAAGGAACTTTTAACTTTTTCCAGACTTTCTTCTTGGCCAACGCAGCAGCTTTGACCCAATTCTGCGAAGAACTTCTTTGCCAATTGAGAAATGCAAATATAAGGGCCACTATTCCAAACGAACCAGTGACCAACCCGCCAAAGATAAGAGGAAGCGAACCATCAGATTCAGTAACAATCTTCAGCAGTGACAAGGCTAAGTGTATCATGCTTAACCCAGTAACCTCTTATCCAGTTTTACTCGTTTATGATACACAAAATCATTTTCGTTTGGCAGATGGAATTTTGCAAAAGAAGAACCTGAAATAAAAGACCAAAAAGGCCAGTTTCAACAATTGCTTAAACAGAAAAATAAAAATAAAATAAAAATAATCAAGAAACTGGATATCCAAGGTGCCCATAGGACACCAAAGAGACGTTTTAATAAATAAGAGACAAAACATATTAAGAGCAGTTCAAAGATGGCTAATTCACCAGAAACAAATACTGATTGTGATGGCTACAGCCTGCGTAGAAGTTATTGAGGAAGGAGTTTCCTACTTTTACCATGTTGACGTGAACCTAAGACTGGGAAGTACGTTGCAGGTTCAGACGGCTGCAATTTTAACCTTTTTCAATGGAAAGAATGGTGATTTGTCAGTATGCACAATTCAAAAATACAATGAAAAACACGATATGCAATGATCTGGATTCCAGAAAGAAGGTAATAGTTAAACAAAAGATGGCTTAAGATATGCCCTGTAAGAACTCAAGGAAGCATGATGATGTCCATCGGAGAAACATAAAGCACAGAACATACGACAGGTTTGAATTAGGTAATTTTCTTATAAAACAAAAACAACAAGTCAAAAAGGTTAAAGAAAAAGTCATTGAACCTCCGGATAATAGACCTCAACCCGGAAATATTGAAAGAAGACATGGAGTTCCAAGAAAGAACGCTGAGAACATCAAGAATTACGAAGAAGATAAAAAAAATAATCAAATGCTCTTAACACAGATTAAAGCAAGGTATTAAGAAATCAATGAACATCGTGACTTACAGACACCAACCTAAGACCAATCCAAAACCACAGAATTTTCAAGGTAAATAACAGAATATAACTTATACTCCAGAACGATAAAAAAAATGCAAAAGAGAAAGTAAAAACACAATGGAATGGCAGAAACTACGTAAAACCACGTGAGCTCCATCGAATTCTCATTGGAACCCGAAACAGATCAGCTCTGTGAAAAACGCCAAGACAGGATGAAAAATTTCTAGAATCTTTTTATAGCAAGACCCAAGTGGGATTCAAGAAACGCAGAAGCGAAAGAGAAGATACCTGGAAAAGAGATGATGGGTGAGAGAATAAGGAACGGAATTTCTCCCTCTCCTCCGCCTGAACTTCTATGAAAAAACGGGTTTCGTGATCCGCGAGTTCCCACACGTTGGGGGAGGGGTAGATTGCAGAGATGAGATTGGGAATCGGTAAATGCTCTCTCCTCTTTGGCAGCGAAGAATGGGAAAACGAATAATAGAAAAGAGGCGAAGCCAAGTGCGCGTATTTAAAGTCGATGGCGCGGGACGGCGGGAAGGAAAGGCCCCTTCTCGGCTTCTCTCCAGTTTTCCTGCTTTTGGAGCAAAATATCTAATAAAACCTTGGCAACGGCAAAGTCAATCCCGGACTGACATGACAACGAGATTATGAAATATTATGATTGAATCCAAGTCTCTTCGAGTCATGAACACATCTTTAACTCGGAAATTAGTTAAGCCTAAAATAGAAAATATGGTTCTTTTTCCTTTTTAAAATTTTTAAATTATTATTATTATTATTATTATTATTATTATTATTATTATTATAGTGGGATGTGTGTAATAGGACTATAGATGGTAAATTAGGCCGTCTGGACCCAACTCAACCTATAATTCATATATTTTAAAATATTTTAAAATTTTCAAGTTTACTTTTATACATTATTTTTTTATTACAAACAATTAAAGAGTTGCTAGCAATGTTTTAAAAAAAAAAAACAAACCCATTATCACGTGTAGAATGTCTGATTTCGGTCGAACCAGGTTAGACCGGGTTGGACCAATGGTTTAACCATTAAATATTGCACATTAGAATTATCAATGAATCTTGGAATACAAGATGACACCACAAGTTGTTAAGTTACTCTGGTAAAATGATTTTATGAGAAAATACAAGGGTATAGGTTTGAATCCTTGTTGTGAATTGAACTAGTTCAATTAGAAGTCTAGAACTACTCGCGAGCAAATTAACCATTTAAATCATGTGAATCGAAATCGATTCCGGTTGGATCAAGTTAGACCTGTTGGTTCGATTTGGTTTTTGTAACACTAGTTGATGACTTTGATATTTCAAAATTAATTAAAGGGGGTAGGTACAAGGAAAGGAATTACATATTTTTGAAAAAAAAATTATAAGGATAGGGGTCCCAACAAAGAAGAATGTACAATCACGTGAGAAGGGATTGTTTATAAGTGTGGGTTGGCATGAAAGGGCATGTGACAGCATGACACATCACATGTCACCATGCTTTGCTCTCTCCTCTCATGTGTCCGGGCCACCTCACACTTATTTATTTTAAAATTTTATTCCTTCTTATTAAAATAGTAAAAAAATATAAAAATTGGAAATCAAAACATGGGATTCCACTTCCAAGTAAAGTGGGAAAATTTGATCCGATCCAAGTAAACTACACTAAATGTAACCATTTCATTTGGTCCTAATTAGACTTTGTTTATTTTTGGCTTAGGTCGGGGCTTTACATATATAGGACCCAAATATTGGTTCACTTGATAAAAATAAACAGAAAGATTGAAGAAATGCAACATCTTTGAACTAGAGTGAATTCATTAACATAACTTTTTTTATTAGAATAATTTCGTCGCTCTCCCCTCCACAAGGAGGTTGGAATCTCCTCTCCTCCATTTTGGAAGCATTAACATAGAAATAATGCTAGTTGTACTTAGCACACGCACCCATCCCACATCTTGTTAATCTAAACCATTGATGCATAGGGTTTATACTCTAAAAAATAGGATTTTATAAAAAAATATATTTTTAAGGAGTTAGATTAACATGTACATCCCTTGCGTCTAACATTACTCTTAACATAATGGTGACATTAGTACGGTTCAATTGTTGGACTAACCCGGCTAAATTACTATCACTCAGATTTGATTTTTCTTTTTCATTCTATGTCAACGATAGGGTTGCCTCTTGTAACATTAGATTATATATGAACATATCCTTTTAAAACATGTTCATGTTTATAATAATCATAGAAAATGGTGTCATGGTATGATTTAAATAGTGTCATTGCTTATTATCCGTTAATTTGTCTAATTTGGAGGAGGAGCCAAGGACGAGGATGATCAAACTTAATGAGACAAATAAAAGGAAAAAGCCTTTTTTTTTGTCTTTTTTTGTAGTAATCTCTTGAATGAATCTTGATATCATCGAGGGTGGCTAAGGGGTTGGGGTTTGAGAAAGCAAAACAGAAAAAAGAAAGACTGTCCTATTTTTGCTTGCCGTATCTCTCTTTCGAAGCTTTTAAAAAAGGGTCGCAAGGATTCCGTAGGTCCATCCAATATCCATGTGATGCTGTTTCTTATTCATTCCTTCCCGTAAGACAAAGGGAAGAACCTTGCCTTTCATTTGTTCATTTCTGTGGCGATATACATTACATATCCGGAGTTACACCCTGATAATTAGTAACATTGTACAACCCAAATCTAAAGTACCCCTTAAAACTCTTCTCTGTGAATTCAAACAACTCACTAGAAGTCAAACTAGGCGACGACCTGTAAATACTCCATTTTTTCATTTCTTCCTTCAAATTTTGACCTAATCATCTCATATTTTTGTCGACAATTGCAGATCAATATCTGATCTATAACATATAAAGAAATCACAAAGAAATTCCATTAAGAAGGGAAATATGGTCATCGGAAGTTTCGCCTGAAAAGGTCGCCGTAAATGGGTAGATAACTGGATCGTGCAGAAAAATATTTTTAAAAAGTTAAAAAGGTGAACAAGTATACTTCGTCTTCAATCTTTAATTGCTTGTATTCATAAAAGTCATTATAATTTTCAGTTTCCAAGGAATAATTTGCTTCCTTCCTCTCAGAATATAATATCAGTCACATGGAGCTGTCATAAGAGAGGAGAATTTTCAATGGAAATGTTAGGATAACGGAGGTGCTCCAAGCTCATGATCAGCCTCTGGATACCTGCAGGAGAGTATGTAGTGAGCTAAATATTGCACTCATAAGAGACGTTTTTCAGTATTTATACTTAAGAAATTAAGAAATGCAAAAAAAAAAAAAGAATTTGAAGCACGAGATTCAAATACCTATACTTCAAACATAAGAGGTTAGATCAAGAAAGAAACAGAGAATAAAAAACAAAAACTAGCCCACAAAGAGGAAAACTAAAACGTTGCTTTAAATTAAAAGGGGAATGCAAAGGTCATAACGGTTGGTTAGGGATAATTGAGAAGGTTTCACAATTCAATTCTGTCATCATATATAGCGTCTGAAACTTGATTAGCCAAATAATAGCAGGGGAGAGAAGGAGAGGAGAGGGAGAGGAGAGGGAGAGGAGAGGGAGGAGGAGAGGGAGAGAGGGACAGGAGAGGGACAGGAGAGGGACAGGAGAGGGACAGGAGAGGGACAGGAGAGGGACAGGAGAGGGACAGGAGAGGAGTTGCTAATTCTGTCACTATCCTCTTGGAAGGAAAGGCGAAAAGAGTTGGGACAAAGGGTGCTTGAGTCAACAATCAATCCCTGATCTGTATAAAAATTATGTATCCTCTTGGAACGGAAAGGTGAAATAAATCTGCATTGTCTTACACCATGAAATTGATATCAACAATCATATCCCAAATCTAGTGTATCAAAATTAAATCTCCTAATTTAATCAAAAAATTGTCCTAATAGAGTGCATCAAGCTGAATCTCCATCAATAAAGAAAATTCTGTATAATTCTGTTCAGTTCAAGAGCAAGGACACCTATATGTACCTTTTGTTATACTTTAGGTCTAATAAATAACATAATACATCATGAAAATAGACATATTTTGCATAGGATCCTTATTGCATAAACATTGTACAAACAGGGGATATGCTGGCCATTATTCCCTGTATTGAACGTCCAAGGACAAAGTATATAGAAGTGGGCCCCACACCCATAAGTCATGGTAATATCTATAAATCCATATTTGAAACCATATTTCCAACAAACTTCCACTTGGTTTCAAATCCATTTTTATAAAATTCCGATTTTCAAAAAACTTGAAAAAACAATTTTGACACATAAAACCATACCATGACTATAGGCATTACCTCAAATACTTTAACATACAAGTGTAGTTAACCCGAGCCTACACAATGTACATCTTAGAAATATAAGGTTGGGGAATAAGCCAAATCCATACTTGTTAAGTTCAACAGTCTCTATTCATAGCATACTCGGACTTGATCTCAGGGTAAAGTTCTGTACCAGTTCAAGTATTAGCCACTAAGGTAACTGTGCCTAAGCAGTACTATAGGCCTGAATCAATTTAGACGCCACCCTATCTTTACATTGAGACCCTTCCATATATAGGTACAAGTATACACCTAATAGGAAAGCTGGACATCAAGACATTCCACCGTCCATAGCATACTCAGTACCTGAAAAGCTCAGGGTAAAGCTCTATACCAACATGAGTATTAGCCGTAACGGAAACTGTGCCTGCACAGTCCCATTGGCCTGGAAAATTTAGAGACTCAACTATCACTCCCAATTGAGACCCTCACGTATACAAATGCATACCTAATAGGGAAGCTAAATCTCAAGGCACGCTATGAGTTCTCATATAATCAAACAAAAGCATATGCATTCATTCAAATTTATCATTTCATTCCATGGAATATAAAATACAATGTCATGACATTATAATCAATGAGACCATAACTCATACAAAACAATATTCTCCCACTTGGTCTCATAATTACAAACAAATTAAACCAATGTTCCCTACATGGACGGTGAAACTGGTTACGTGTAGACACTTTGTTAGTGGATCAACTAAGTTGTTTTGAGAGGCTATTTTTAGAACGACAATTTCCTCCTTCGTCAGTATGTCTCGTATATAGTGGTATTCCCTTTCAATATGATTAGCCTTAAAGTGACACTTCGGATATTTTGTGATAGGAATAGCAGATGCGTTGTCACAAAAGAGAGGGATCGGTTGCTCCACACCATCTACCACTAGAAGACTCCGCAAGAATTTGCGAAGATAGACAACTTCCCTTGTAGCCAAGTTCATAGCTAAATATTCTGCTTCCATGGTGGATTGCGCTACACAGTCTTGCTTCTTGTTTTTCCAACAAATGACACCTCCGCCAAACATAAAGATAAAGCCAGAAGTAGACTTGTGGGTATCAATGCATCCTAGATAATCTGAGTCAGAATAACCAATTAATTCCAACATGTTTGCCTGATACGTCAAAGCATATGACTTAGTTCGTTACAAATAGCGCATTACCCATTTAATTCCTTCCCGGTGAGTGAAACCTAGATTAGCCTAAAACCGGCTAAGAACCCCAACATCATAAGCAAGATTAGGTCTTGTACACATAAGAACATACATAAAACTCCCCACAATAGAAGCATATGGATATTTCGATTCGTCCAACTTATCTTTGAGTTGAGAAGGACAATCCACCTGACTCATCTTTTTAGTACTATCAAAAGGTACTTTACCTTGAATACAGTTGGACTTATGAAACCGATCCAAAAGAGTGTCTATATACTTCTCATGAGATAAACTCAATTTTCGCAAATCTCTATCCCGTAGAACTTTAATACCGAGAATATAAGAAGCTTCCCCTAGGTCTTTCATATCAAACGTCTGAAATAACCATGTCTTTATACTTTTGGAGTATTTGAATATCATTCCCAGCTAATAAAATATCATCCACGTATAAAGTAAGAAAAACAATGCGATCTCCCACTATTTTTATACAAACACAATGATCTTCTGAATTCTGAGTAAATCCATACTTCTTGACCGCTTTATTGAACTTGATATTCTACTGTCTTGAGGCTTGTTTCAAACCGTAAACGGATTTTTCCAATTTACATACCTTCGATTCAGTTCAAATGTTAACAAATCCACGAGGTTATTCCATATAAATATCCTCATCTAAATCTCCAATTTGGAAAACAGTTTTAACATCCATCTAGAACAACTCGTAGTCATAATATGCGACCAAGGACAAGAGAGTTCGTATAGACTATATACGTGCAACATGAGAGAACATTTCATCATAATCGATCCCATACTGTTGAGTAAAACATTTAGCAACAAGACGATCCTTAAATTTTTCAACTTTACCTTTAGAACTTCTCTTTTTTGTAAAAATCCACTTACACTTAATAGGCTTAACAGATGCAGGTTGATCAACAAGTTTTCAAACTTTATTTTTATACATGGAGTCCATTTCTTATTCAATTGCCAACTGCCATTTATCGGAGTCCACATCAATGAGTGCTTGTTCATCAGTGGCAGGATCAGTAACATCTTCATTCAACCTTATTCTTTCATAAGTTTCTCTAGCTTATGTATAAAAATTAGAAGATAATATAAGTTGACTAGGTTTTCTATATCTAGCACTTCTTCGAATATTCGTTCGCATGGAAACCTCTTCATTAGTAGGAGTTTCAAAGGATGACATTTCCACAATTTCTTCCTAGTGAGACTGTACCTAGATCTTCATCACAGTCAAATCTATCCTCAATGAATTTTACATGTATACTTTCAATAATTACTTTCTCCTTGGAATCACATAACCTATATCCTTTTGAATTTTCAAAATACCTAACGAATAAACACCTTCTAGTCTTAGCCTACAATTTTTCCTTAAGATCAAGATTCAAAACATAACCAACACATCCCCATACTTTAAAATGGTTAAGACAAGGAGTTTTTCAGACCATACCTCATACGGTGTTGTCTCAACCGACTTTGAAGGTACTCTGTTTAAGACATAGGTAGCTGTTAATAGTGTTTCGCCCCAAAAAGAATGTTGGCAAATTTGTAAGTGCCATCATAGATCGAACCATCTCAAGTAAAGTTTGGTTTCTCCTTTCAGCTATACCATTCTGGTCAGGTGTATAAGGCATACTAAACATATGGATAATCCCATTGGACTTGCAAAATTCTGAGAATAACTTTGAACAATATTCTCCACCTCAATTAGAGTGCAAAGTTTTGATTTCATTCCTGTGGTATTTTCTACTTCCAATTTGAATGTCTTGAAATAATCAAAGGCTTCTTTTTTCCTTCGAAGTAAATATACTCTTCCATATCTTGAAAAATCATCAATAAATGTGATAAAATTTGAATGACCATTTCGAGTATTCACATTCATAGGTCCACATATATCCGAGAGAATAATCTCTAAAATATGAGAACTCCTTAAGCTTTTGTATAGAAAGGGCATTTTTGTCATTTTGCCATAAATACAACATTCACATGTGGGAAAAAATCATTTTGCAACAAATTCTGTAATAATCATTGAGTCACAAGTTTAAATATCATATCCTTGTTTATATGCCCTAATCGTAGATACCAAAAATATAATTCATTCTCCTTTATATCCGAAGAAGTAGAAATATTAAACACCATATTTCCACTAAGTGGCAATTGATATAAATCAGAATTCCGAAAACCTCTCAAAATAACTGTGTCATCTTGTAGCATAAGAAACTTTCCATTTCCAAAATGAAATGTAAATCCAAGCTTCTCAAGACAAGATACAGATAATAGACTTCTCCTCACAGAAGGAGCATAAAGGCAATTTACTAAATCAAAAAATTTATTATCAGCAAGCTTTAGTTGGTATGTTCCTACACCTTCCATAACGGCTTTTTCATCGCTCCCCATGTAAATAAAACTTCACCTTCATTAATCTTTCGTAGCTCCTTGAAACCCTGCAACTCATTCGATACATGAACGGTTGCACCAGAATCAACCCACCAACTAAAAGGTTGTATATAAATAGAGCAAGTTTCAAAATATAAGGATTTACTCCTTTTCCCTTGTTGTCCCTCCTGCATCGTTTTAAAGGCTCTGCAATATTTCTTAATATGCCCTGGCTTATTGCAGAAAAAACATACACGTTGGTTTGTGTGTACTTCAATCTTCTGTTCATTGATATTCTTATCCTTGAAGTTTTGAAACTGAAAATTCCTCCCTTCTTAAAATTCTTCTTCAGCTTCAAAACTATATTAGCACTAGGTGAGAGTTAATCCAGATCAATACCTGAATTGTGTCCCTCAGACTGGTTATCGATATTATTCACCAATTCAGAAATTGTCCACTTCGTCTTGGACATAGAGTAAAAATCATGAATATATTTAGAGATTTTGGTAAAGAGTTCACAACGGTGACTAACTTAGTTTCTTCATCCATTGGTCAACCATGATACTGCAACTCATCTGCCATAGCAAGCATGTCATTTACATACTTTCTCACATCAGCGTTTTCCTCACTCTTGGCACAAGTAAATTTTATCCATAAATTATTGATGTGCGAAGACGATTTCTTCCCATATTTAGCCTCAAGCTGGTCAAGAATCTCTTTTGCAGTAGAGACATTAAATTAGTCATCAAGAGACTTTTACTAAGAGAATCAAGAATATGTGACGTAGAAATTTCATTCGCATCATCCCATTGCTTAAATTTCCTAAGGTCCTTATACTATTTAGTATTATTGGGGTAGTTCACTCGAGAAGGTCTCTGAAGAGGAGTATCTATTTTGATAATTCTATCAAACCTATAGCCTCGTAACATCAGTTCAACTTTTTGTGACCAGTTCACATAATTTGTTCCATCAAGTTCGTTTTTCTTCAAAGACTTAGCAAACGAATGTCCACTACTTGATGTTCTGTTATCCAGGAAATATTTCAATATTTTGGGAGAACACACATAATAATACAATCACCTCAATCATTTAGTACTCCCACTTACTCTTTGGGATTCATGAGAGATAGTAGGCAAATCATTCAATCATCTAGCACTCTCATTTACCCTTTGGGGATTCATGAGAGATACTAGGCAAATCATTCAACAGATAATGAACAAACAGTAACATCACACACAAACAAACAAACAAATTAATTTATACTTACCCTTTGGGGATTCATATAAATTAATTTATAATATACTAATTTAATTGTACAACTTGTATTACCCTTTGGAGATTTTAATCATTATATAATAAAATCTGTATAGCAATTAAAGCAAAATTATTCATAAATAAACATATAAAATTAATTTAATAAATACAATTAGCATTACCCTTTAGGGATTTTTCAAATCAAATAATTAAATTAATTTTCACATTCAAATACATAAATCCAATTAAAGTAATGCAATAAAATCACTAATAAAGCATTACAAGAAATTAAATAAAATTCGGAATAAAAAAAACACTTGAAAACACATTCTGGCCCAATATATATGCAAAACCTGGGTCATTACTGGCCCTAAACGCACAAAATCTTATAACCTCCAGCAGTTCAGACTTCAGCCTGCCTACTCCAGCCCGTGCCCAACAGACCCGTCCCAGAAGACCCGCATTCAACAGGCCCGCGCAAATGCAGGTGCGGCTCGCACGAATGCATCTCGCTCGAAGGCTGCCTGCGCGAAGTCTGCCAGTGAACCAAACCCATGCGCAGCAGCAAGCCCACACGCATTAGGGTTTAGCCCATCTGCGGTGGCAGAAAACACTTCCAAAAATAATAGCTAATTTATATTCAAATAAATAGCAAAACAAATCGTAAAAAAATAATCTGAAAAAAATAATCTGAAAAAATCCGGAAAATTATAAACACTTAGAATCTATCTTCATGATACGAGCAGAGGCAATGTCACATGTATTGGTTAAATTTTAGGTCTAATATTGTACAAATATGATCGAATTGAAATAAGAAAGATAACGGGAGCATACCTTTCATCTTGCAATAGTAATTGAGTCTAAGTAGTGCACAACCAAACCTTTTCGAATATATTTTTACAAGTGATAAGTTTGCTCCCTTCAGCCAGACTGGGTGTGCATCAAGCCTTAGCCTCACTTGTAAGACCTTGGAGGATTTATAGATTCCAATGGGTATGTCACTAATGACTCTATTCAATGTGCGACTAATGACCCTTGGGAGAGATACAACTCTTTATTCCCAAAGCGTCCCTAGAGTCAATGTACCCATTAAATCTACCTCAACAAGGGGATGTGCTGGTCATTATTCTCTGTACTAAACGTCAAATAAAAAAGTATCTAAAAGTGGTCCCCACACCCATAAGTCTTGGTAATATTTATAAATCCATATTTGAAACCACATTTCCAACACGTTTTAGGACAATAGTAAAAGTAACAAGACTGACCTCGTTTTGAAGCATTACAGGAAGATTCTCAATAGATAGGAGCATCTCAATTTCTTCTAAAAGTTTTTGTCCGTGATACAAGACCAAGTCGATGGAGGCAAGGCCAGTAAATGAAAATTAAGAACATCATTACTATCTGGGTGTATTCCCACAAAACCATTGCAACACTCTGGCTTCATTCGGGATACAGGTACCAACACATCAAACGCTTGCTCACTGCCTAGCTCCTATCACCACTATTCCGGAGACTAGCGTTTTTGGTGGGTCACCATTAACCTTCAATCGTTGTACACAAGTTTCCCTACAGCAATAGTTTCCAGATGCCCCAACCCCACATGCAAACATCTCAGCACCCTAACAACATACATTAGCAGAAATATCACAAGATGAGGTATTTCTGCAACAAAAGCTCCCTGAAGACAGCCACTCTGTCACACATTTAAAGAGTTGAGTCTCATGTACGAGTTGTAATATTTCTCCCTGCAAGAATCAATATTTACTTATTTAATACTAGAATATATCAAATATTACAGTATCAATGAGGAAATAACTGCATAGGACTGAAAGGTAGATATTTGGAGACCTTCACATCAAGGCAAACCTTCTCCTACCTACTTAAACTTTGTGCACCTTCTTCTTGCCGCCGATAACGGATAGAACATTCTGAACATTATCAATATGCTCTGATTTCAAAAGGTTTGCAACTTCTTCAATTAAGTACTTTGTCGTGCCAACCCAACTCTCATGTTTACAGCTCTGTAACATGTCCAACAATTAGGTGATTATAGCTCAAAGAAACATGTCTATAAGTAGCATATCTAAGATACATGCCTATGACAGACTTGACGGGAATGCCTATTGTTAGACTTTAGGTCTAATAAATAATAAAATACATCATGAAAATAGACATATAATATGTATAGGATCCCTGTTGCATAAATATTATACAAATATGATTGAATTGAAATAAGAAATATAACATGAGCGTACCTTTCATCTTGGAATAGTGATTGAGTTCAAGTAGTACACAACCAACCTGTTCGAATATGGATTTACAAGTGATAAGCTTGCTTCTCTTCAGCCAGTCTGGGCGTGCATCAAGCCTTAGCCTCACTTGTAAGACCATGGAGGATTTATAGATTCTAATAGGCACTTCAGAGAGATACAACTCTTGGGAGAGACAACCCTTGGGAGAGACGCCACCCTTAGGAGAGACGCTACCCTTGAGAGAGATGCAACTCTTGGGAGAGATGCAACCCTTGGGAGAGACGCAACCCTTCAATGTACCCCATTATATCTACCTCTACAGAGGGATGTGCTGGCCATTATTACCTGTATTGAACGTCCAATGACAAAGTATCTAGAAGTGGACCCCACACCCATTAGTCATGGTAATATTTATAAATCCATATTTGAAACCATTTTTCCAACACCTATGACAAACTTGAGGGAAAAAACCAAAACGAAAAGACAAGCATTACAGACAAACACATAAGCTGATCGTAATGGTCGATGATGGCAATATAAAGTGCAGGAAACTAGCACGACAACAAATTTTCTGTCAAGAAATTTCAAATGAAAAAGACAGCAAATTTTCTGTCAAGAAATTTCAAATGAAAAAGACAGCAAATTTTCTGTCAAGAAATTTCAAATGAAAAAGACAACAAATTTTCTATCTAGAAATTTCAAATGAAAAAGACAGAAGAAGGGGAGAGCATAAGCGTCCCACTCACTTCTCTTCTTTATATACAAAGACAATGGGAAGGCAGCCAACCTCTCAACCCTACCCCACTGGTTCCTTCCTCCAATTATCCTCTCCCTCTCCTTTCCCTCACCATTCTCCCTCCCTCTCCTTTCCCCATCCATTCCCTCTCCCTCTCCTTTCCCTCTCCCTCTCCATTCCCTCTTCATCCTGTCCTTTCCCTCTCCCTCTCCATTCCCATTCCATCCTGTCCTTTCCCTCTTCTCTCCCTCCATTCCCTCTCCTTCCCTCTCCTCTCCCTCCTTTCCCTCTCCTTTCCTCTCCTCTCCCTCTCCTTTCCCTCTGTTGTCCCTCTGCCTCCTCCTTTTCCCTTGTGTGTGTGAGCATAGTGTAACATTTTTATTTCTTAGAAATTTTTTTTTCATTAATGGAAAACGTTTTAGAAAATATTTAGTGCCATAAAATATTTTCTTTATAATAAAAACGTTTTTCATAATAAAAAAATTCAGAAAATGAATTTATGATGCATAACGGTTTTTAGTCTTAATTATTTATTAATTAGATTTAAAATATTTGTTGTAACAGTTTTGGTATTTTTCCTCTACATACCACACCTGGTTCCTAAGCTCAATTACCTGAAAAATTAGAGCTTAGAAGAACCAAATATTCCGCTGCAATTTCGAAGATGGAAAAAAGTATTTATATTTTTCCATATTTATATCTTTATTCATGTTTCATGTAGATTATGAATTTATATGTAGATTAGGAATTTATATGTTTCATGTTTCATGAATTAACTTAGGAATTTCTTACATTTGGTATCATAGCCGAATTTGTGATTTTTTTTATCTTTATATTTCGGCATGATTTACCTTATTTTCAATTAAATTCCGATTCTGCATATTTTTTCTGAATTCGGGGACCTTGTCACTGAATTTCGTTCAATCCAGCTAGATTTGGTCGTTGTCCGGCAATGGGACCTTTGGTGAATTGGTCGCCGAACCGCGGCTGACCATTCTGCCCGGTCGTTGGCCGCGGCGATGGCCGGAATGCCCATTCTGTAAGTTGCCCATTCAGAACAGAACTGAGTTGGGCTACCCATTTCGGCGAGCCAAGGATGCTATTTGTGTCATTGGGTGGGCCAGGGTACCATTTTCTCCTGAAATTCGGAGAAGTTAAGAACAATTCATATAAAATCGGGAAAAATAAGGAACAATTCAGAAAAATCGTCTAAAAAATATGAAATAGATTCTAGTTTTGAATTTCATATTTTTAATATTTTTATCACACAATTGTATAATATTTATTGATTATGCTCAAATTATTGTATGATTTTATATGAAATTTTGATTATACTTATTTTTGGCATGAAATATTTGTTATAATTTCATGTCTTAGAGATTAGAGTATGATTTACATGATTTTTTTTATTATGCTCATGTTTAGAATAGGTTGATTATATTTGCAAGCTTTATGAATGAAATCATGTTATTCATGAAAATATGTAAATTGCATGATATATAGGTTACTTTTATGCAATTCCTTGTTTCATTATGAGAATTGTTTATTTACAAATTTTATCATTTCATTTAAGCTTAGAAATTGTTAGAAATTGTAGAATTTTGTTAAATTCTCATCATACTAATATTTGAGCATAAAATTTATGATTAGTACATAAAGTTTTAGCACATAAAAATTAATAACATGTTCAGTAAATAATTTTAGATGAACAATTATGTTATGAACCATTCACAAACAATTTTGTGGTTGTAATGAAATGTATGACCCAAGTAAGTTTTACATAGACTGGTTCACACTTGTCTCCCTGGGAACGCTACTCTATCTAAGGAGTTTGGTACTTAATTAGCCTTAACTGAACCTGACTTTCCTGGGAGTATACTTGGTTAATGCTATCATGTTACTACATAATTGTTCTTAGGTATTTTGTAGAGCCTGGAACTTAAAATCTCCGACAATGTCTAGTGATTATATAAATATAATTTTTGTTAAATAGAGGGTAGCCACAAGATCTTTAATTAAGAAAAATTATATATTAAGTTAAAATAATTGATCACATAAAGAATTAGACATGAATTGTGATTAATTATACTTGATATTATAACATTCATCCCACAGGAAATTTTGTTATATTTATGTAAGTAATTAGGATAAAATATCAGACTATTTTCATAATTTACCCACATTGATTTTAAATTGGAATATAGTTTGGTTGTTTTTTCATTCAGCATAGATAATGTACCCATTAAGTGAATATCTATCATAAATTTAGATCTATTTGAGTAAAAATTTAACCTACATGCAATTTTTATGACCTTATATCAAACTTTAGGGCATGTTTCACATTGGTAATACATGTCATTAAGCTTTGTCAATCTCATATTCTTACATAAGTCTTTAAGACTTTCTGCAGTTATACAACTTGCTAGTTACTCTGATATTCATCTAGATATTCTTGAACTTAGTGGTGATAATTATAAAGTTCAGAAACAAAGGATTATTCTTCATTTAGAGTGGACGGACATGGATTATACTATAAGGAATGATGAACCACCGGTTGTAACTAATCAAAACACTCCTGCTAAAGTTACGCTATATGGGCGATGGGAGAGATCCAATCGGCTCAGTGCAATATTCATTAAGATTAAAATTACATCTATCTTCGAGGTTGAGCCGACCAGTATGACAAAGTCCAAGATCTACTTAAAACCATTGGTGATCAATTCGTCACTTCGGAAAAGGCATCAACAAACACCTTTATAATGAAAATATCTGCATTGCATCTCACAAGCGTTAAGGGTGTGCATGAGCACATTATGAAAATGTGGGGCATAGCGGCTCAACTCAAGAAACTTGAGGTAGATATGTCAGAGTTCTTTTCTTGTGCACTTTATTTTGAACACTCTTCCTTCACATTATGGGCTTTTTAAAATCTCTTATAACACACATAAGGATAAATGGCCTATCAATGAATTAATGACCAAGTGTATTCAAGAGGAGAGCTTGTAATGGAATTGGGTGAAAGTGTCATGTTGACTACAACTCGTGGGAAGAACAAGACTCATAAACATGACAAATCTCAAGCTAGCACTTCCAAGTCTTATCAGAAGGGGAAAGATAAAAAATACCACCTCAAATTTATATAAAAAAAGATCCTAAGTGTTTTTTCTATAAAAAGAAGAGACATGCTAAGAAGGATTGTGCAAAATTCAAGACATGGTTTGAGAAGAATGGTACTCTATCCGACAACAAGATGGGCTCACATGTGGAGGCTATAGGGACTTGCACTTTAACTTCAAGTAGTGGTTTTGTTTTGAATTTTGAAAGAACCTTTTATGTACCAAGTTTCTCTAGAAACTTGATTTCAGTTTCAAGGCTTGTACCTTTTGGATATTCCTTTACTCTTGAAGGCACATCTTTCAGTCTCTATTATAATATTGAATGTGTTGGAAATGATATATTGTCTGATGGTCTTTATCGTTTTTCCTTATACTTTGGTTCTTCTAATAGTTCATTGCATGTTCACACTGGCATTAAGAGGTGTAATATTAATGAAGACTCCTTATGTTATGGCACCAGAGATTAGGTCATATCTCCATAGATAGAATTGAGAGGTTAATAAAAGATGGAGTACTTAATACTCTTGATTATACTGATTTCGAGACCTGTGTAGACTGCATTAATTATAAGCAGTCAAACAAATCAAAGAAAGGTGCTAATAGGAGTTCTGCCTTATTAGAAATCATATACAATGGCTTTAGTCCAGATTTAGATATGTCAAGTCAGAAATATTTTATTACCTTTATAGATAATTACTCATGTTATATGAATGTTTATTTGCTTCATAATAAGTTTGAAGCATTGATGTCTTCAAAGTCTTTAAGGTTGAAGTTGAGATCCAATGTGGGAAGCAAATAAAAATAGTGAGATCTGATAGAGGTGGTGAATATTATGGTGGATACACAGAAAGTGGACAAGTACCTGGTCTTTTTGTGAAGTTTCTTCAATAGCATGGGATCGTTCCTCAATACACTATGCCTGGTTCTTCGGACCACAATGGTGTTGCAGAAAGAAGAAACCGAACTCTAATGGACATGGTGTGGAGTATGCTTAGCAACTCTAATCTTCCTAAATTCTTGTGGACTTAAGACGACTATGTATATATTAAACTAGGTTCCAACCAAGGTTGTCCCAAAGACATTTTTTGAACTCTTTAAAGGTTGGAAACCGAGTTTGCAACATATGCATGTTTGGAGATATCCGTCTGAAGTAAGAATATATAACCCACAAGAAAGGAAGCTGGATCCAATGACTATTAGTGGCTTTTTTCCTTGGTTATGTTGAAAGCTCTAAGGGTTACAGATTATATGGTCTATCTCTTACAATTACGATTGTGGAATCAAGAAACGCTAAGTTTCTTGAGAATGACCTGATCAGTGGGAGGGATCAGTTCAGGGATATAATTCCTGCTTGTGATCATACAAAAATTCAACCTTCCACATTGTCAGATAGATTGGTTATCATTGATCGTACTCCTCAAGTTCAATCGAGTACTACACAACCAATCACTCAAGTTCATCAAGGAGAAGGTGGTCCAACATTAAGACGATCTACTCGAGAACGTCGACAAAAATTCCTAGTGATTAGTTGCGTATTTACAAGAAACTGATATAGGAGAAGAAAATGAACCTGAAACTTTTTCACAAGCCATGTTGTACACAGTCAAATTTATAGTATGATGCCATGAAGAAAGAGATGAATTCCATGAAGAGAAATGGAGTTTGGGACCTTGTAGAGTTGTCTAATGGGGTGAAGACCATTGGTTGTAAATGGGTCTTTAAGACCAAAAGAGACTCATTAGGCAACATTGAGGGATACTAAGTGAGACTCGTTGCTAAGGGGTTCACTCAAAAAGAAGGAATCGACTACATAGAGACTTTTTTACCTATATCTAAGAAAGATTCTCTTCAAATTATTTTGGCATTCATTGCTCATTTTAACCTTGAGTTGCAACAAATGGATGTGAAAACTGCATTCCTTAATGATGATCTAGAAGAAGAGGTTTATATGAAACAACCAGAAGGTTTCTTTTCTAGTGATGGCGGAAATTTGGTTTGCAAACTTAAGAAATCCATATATCATTTGAAACAAGCCTCCCATAAATGGTATTTGAAATCCCATGCTGTAATTTCTTCATTCGGTTTTGTTGAAAACCCCACGAATCAATGTATATACCAGAAGGTTAGTGGGAGTAAAATTTGTTTTCTTGTTTTATATGTGGATGATATTTTACTAACAACCAATGATAAGGGTATGCTATATGAGGTGAAACATTTTCTCTCTCAAACTTTGATATTAAAAATATGGGTGAGGCATCTTATGCCATTGACATTAAGATCCATAGAGACAGACCTCTCGGTGTCTTTGGACTGTCACAAGAAACCTATATTGACAAAGTTTTGGAGACATTATGGATGAAAGAATGTTCACCAAGTGCTGCACCCATTGTGAAAGGAGACAACTTCAGCTTGGATCAATATCCGAAAAATGAACTTGGGAAAAAATCCATGAAGGATATCCCATATGGTTCTACTGTTGGAAGCCTTTTGTATGCTTAGGTCTGCACTAGACCTGACATTGCATATGTTGTTGGGATATTAGGAAGATATGAGAGTAACCCAGGTATGGACCACTGAAGAGCTGCAAAGAAAGTTAAGCGGTACCTTCAAGGAACCAAAGACTACATACTTATGTATAGACAGATGGACAATTTGGAAGTGATTGGCTATTTAAACTCACACTTTCCTGGCTTTGTTGATTCTCACAAATGAACATCTGGGTACATATTCATTATGGTTGGTTGAGCTATTTCATGGGGAAGTGACAAGCAAACTTAGACTACGACTTCTACTATGGAAGCCGAGTTTGACCGCGACTTCTGGGCTCAGAGTTATCAATTCTATTTCTAGGCAATTGAGATTTTTTTGTGACAACTCAGCTGCTGTCTTTATGACTTTGAATAATAAGAGTAGGAGTGAAGTAAATACATCGACATTAAGTTCTTCAATAAGAGAACGTTAATAAAAAAAAAGTGGTCATTGAGCACACTAGCACTGGGTTGATGATTGCTGATCCTTTGACTAAAGGCATGCTACCATTGAAATTTAAGGATCATGTAGAAAATATGGGACTTGGTTCCACTTTGTAATTTGTATATACATTTAGTTTATCAAATAAACTCTTCTGCATTCAATTATTTCTCATATTCATGTGCACAATTATTTTTTGAGAAATATATTTAGACCAAGAATAAACATAGGATTTATTCATGAAGTTTTGTTACCACATAAGGAACTTCAGAAGCAAAATACATAGTAATGCATAGTACATATTACTCGAATTTAGAGGACATATCTCTATGATTCGTGTATTTTGTTTCATATTGAAGTAATTTTTATGCATCAAGTGGGAGCATGTAACATTTTTCATTTATTAGAAAAACTTTTTTCATTAATGGAAAACGTTTTAGAAAATGTTTAATGCCATAAAAATTTTCTTTATAATAAAAAAAAATTCATAATGAAAAACATTAAGAAAAAAAATTTATGATGCATAACGGTTTTTTATTTTAATTCTATATTAATTAGATTTAAAATCTTTGTGATAATGGTTTTGGTATTTTTTCTATAAATACCACACCTGGTCCCTAAGCTCAATTACCTAAAAAATTAGAGCTTAGAAGAACAAGATATTTCGCTGCAATCTCGAAGATGGAAAAAAAGTATATATATTTTCCATATTTATGTTTTTATTTCATGTTTCATATAGATTAGAAACATGTTAATGTTAGAAATTCATGAATTAACTTAGGAAATTCTTACACATAAGACTGTCCAAGTTGGGTCGTCTGTTTTCGGTCGAACCAGGAAAGCCTGGAATGTTAATGGGTTTTGAACATTTTCAAGTAGTTGACCTAAGACTAATGCTATGCGTACAATACTGTTTGTGTACATTTTGGGTACACCCTCACTGTAGAAGTGGGACCCCAAGAGGAATATTTTAATACCCCACTTCTATAGTGAGGGTGTACCCAAAATGTACACAAACAATAATATACGCCAAGCATTTCTCTTGACCTAAGCCTAAAAGTCTTCATGTTGAATTGATCAAAGATGCAAGAAAGTTATTATGGGCCACAAGCAGATGATAAGAAGTAAATGCAAGTGAAAAAAAAGCTCATCTGTTTCAACTAAAAACAGTTTTTTTTTTTTTTTGAGAAAGGGACTTAAGCAATCAACAACCATCTATGCAACCTTGCCGCCTTCATCATTCTTACACCCATGGATATTTACAAATGAGCCATTTGTTCGTAGAAATGAATAGTTTCCAAATATGTGCAATACCCAAAAATAGGAAGTGAAGAAATATGAGATCAGAAATGCAAACACTTAAATGCATTAAAAGGTTCACTTTTGCAACAAGAAAGATCCAAGTCAGGTATGGTAGTTACCAGGGTATAGAGCTGGGATGGTAGTTTCTGGAGCCCTGTAACAAGCATGAACCTGAAAAGTATAGAATATAGATCAAAGAAAGAATTTGACAATAAAATAAATCACTATATTAGACATCTACAAATGTGACACAAACGGATACCTAATTATCACAGATGAGATAAATCTTCTTTTTACAAAGAATAATTCAAAAATTAGACATGCATTTTAAAGATTTTTTACAAGCCATGTTATTTCGACAACAAAGTGCAGGTATTTATCTTGTCATCACCTGTAGCAATACAGAAAACAAATAAACTTGGCAGAATGAGTTAAGGGATAGATAATAACATGCAGGTCCAGCCACTCATAACTTTCTGAGGTGCCAACTACATTCTACTACGATAAAACAAAGAGATATCATTTATTTCTAAAAAACTGTTAATTCTTAGCGACAAATTACAGGAGGGGCACTTGAAGGACCCGTTATATTGTTGTCAGAATGTTAGGGGCTCGGCTGTAACAGAATGTTGAGGGGAACCAATGGGGTTCTGCTATGTTGGTGGTTTGTGAATACGTTGAGCAGAATAAACTAGGGAGAGAAGGAAGTAATAAGGAGAATGAATCTTATAAACAAGGGTAGTCTCGGCCATAGGAGCTCTAAGCACTGGTATCGGCTCCACTTCTGTCAATACAACTGCTGTCATGTAATTTTAGTCAAATTCTACTTCTTTTTTTAACATAAATCCAATAGAAAGGAAGAAGAGGTGCACTTAACCCCATCAACCAGACCACAGTTATGAATTCAAGCTATAGTTCATCAAGTCGAATTTGACCGACGCGGCTCACTGGAAAATCTTGTCCATTTGGTATGACCATGGTTTCAACCTGGTAGGGCATATGTGTGGCCTCAAACCCTTGTAATATGGTGCATTTATGGTGTGATGATCCACTATCTAATATTCAGTCCGTATGCCATGATTATAAACTTCCTTACCAGATAAGCTGTTATGTGGTTGAAACTGAGCATCAATGAGTGATTAAATATTTTTTATTTGTTCTTTTATTAATCCAACAACTGTCGTTTGAGCATTGTTTGTCGATGTCCCAGCAGTATCCATATTTGAACCTGTTACGGCATGAGTAAAACCCCATGTGTGTTGTCTCTTGGCTGGCAGTTTCAGGTTTCTCTTATTGCACCGTTGTCCACAATTTGGTGGATAGCCTACAATCTCAAAACCCTTGCTCTTTTTGTGCCCTTTCTTCTTACAATGATTACATAAAAGAGACCATTTTTCTGTATTCTTTCCTTTAACTGCAAAGGTCGCCATTTCAACTTGTTGGGTTTTTTCTACGTTCATGGAAATTTGTCTCTCTTCTCGAGCAATGTGAGCAAGAACTTTACCCATGTTGGGAAGAACTTCCTAATTGAGCAAGTAAGATCGAACAATTGCATACTCATCTTTTAATCCCATATGTAATTTGTAACATTTTCTTGGTCATGTTTTGCAGCCATCTTTGTAATCTTACAAGTGCACTTTGAAGCTACTGAATATGCATCCAATTCCTCCCATAAGGACCACAACTTATTGTAGTAGTATTGATTCATCATTAGGTTTCCCTGCTCCAATTCAAAGAAAATACTTTTAGTTCTTATCCTTGCGGTGCATTTCCTTGGCCATACCTCGTTTTGTAGATGTAACATGTTTCTCTAACGGTTTCAAAATACAACAGACTAAGGGATATCTCTTGTTTTGAAGCACATTGCAGCCACCCAAGCACTCAAGCTCAACATCGATTCCAATCCAAAGCCAAAGGATCGTCTTCACTTGGTCGTTTTATTGTTCCATCGACAAAACCAAACTTGTTCTTGGCTCAAAGAGCATTCTTCATTGACTGTGCCCACACTTATAATTTGATCCGTCAAGCAACTGAAGCACCAACACTCTTCCTATGTGATTTGAAGTTCTTATCACATAAACGGAATTTGAATATGTAGAGGCGATTGTAGTTTCCTTCCCATTTGTTTTTTCTGCCACAATAGAAATACAAATAAAAAAATGAGTTTTATTGAGTGAAGGCATTCTCTGATACCATGTAAGAAATCAGAATGTAAGATGTGATACTTTAGAATGTGAGAATGAGAATGAGAGGAGCAATTGAGCAAAAACGTTCTCTTACTTTAGTCTTTAAATTATGTACAAAGATATAGGTGAAACACCTATTTATATTGATTAATAGACTTGATCACCAACAAGTTTGATGCTTCACAGATAAACACATCCTTTACCAATAGATGTGGAGTTTCACTAAAAGCTACACTAGTCTACCAAAGGATACAGTGTTCACAAACAGACATTGTTTCACTATATGTAGTCTCACTAACGACTAACTCCAATATTTGTACTTTTATTTTTTTATCCAGTATGTAACACGTTATATTTGGAAATATACATATATGAGGATTTTGTTGTTTAGTAAAAGCCAAAGGAGTTTGCCCAAAAATGGTGGGTTTTGTGTATTTATTGAGTTTTGACACATGAGTCTATCTAAAGAATATAAGACCAGTTGATCTAGTCCACACGCTTTTGGCTCCCACCAACATGATGGAAGAGTTTTAGAATGTGAAATGCCCCCTACAAAATTAAACCTATTGATTGGGCTTTTTACCCTCTTTTTGTCTTTTTAAGTAAATTGATCAGTTATAAACATTAGGTGTTTTGGTTGGCCTAAATCGCACCTAAGTAGATTTAGCAATGTATGCGCAAGTGCACGCGTCGTGCCAGGTAAATACACTGGAGAGTCCAGGTCGAATCTACAAGGAAGTGGGATTGAACACTATAATTGTGTCCATTTAACTATATATAGCCAGTACAATCTAAAGAGTGAGAACTAAAACTAACTGAATGCTAAACTAACCTAAACTAATCCAAATTATACTGTGAGTCGGACTTGGGGAACTCAATTATACACTTGGGTATTTTATCGAACACTTAGTGGGTCTGAAAATTGCAATTTGTACCCCCTCTCTCGAGGTGATACGACTGCGCCTCTCTCCTTAGCCCTATTCCTCAGTTAAGGGTCTAAATCAAGGCCCATAAGCCGCAGCTAATCCGACCATGCATGTCCGGACGCTTCTCTCAAAGTCCACCGACGTACCCCTGATTTGCCACTGCCCGCTTGCAGTGAATTTGGGGATCACACACTGAGTGATAGTATCCTTTCGCGTACCCTCTCAGTTTTAATGAAACGATGAGATTTACACTTGGAGATTTAATCTCCTTGTGTACTTAGTCCTCCAACGGTCACTTATTCTAAGACTTGACTATGCTTAACACTAGCCTATATGCTAGTGTCACCTTGTAACGGAAATATCGCACACTCATAGACATAATAATACACATAAAATCATCATAAGTAAAAGACATTAACTAATATAAGATACAAACTACAATCACTAAAACCCCGTAAGGGCAAATATCTCACAAAACATTAAGCTAAATGTAAATCTAGACTCAAAATACAAATTCTAGCATGAAAGCATACACAAGATGCGAGAAACGTCCTCCCAGACCCTAAACCCTAAATATTCTCCT
The DNA here is from genome assembly GCA_022405105.1 of Aristolochia contorta. Lineage (NCBI taxonomy): Eukaryota > Viridiplantae > Streptophyta > Magnoliopsida > Piperales > Aristolochiaceae > Aristolochia > Aristolochia contorta. The sequence continues at coordinate 14,244,386 of CM039667.1, forward strand.
TCGACGGCTTCAAATCCATGCTTTGGAGCTCTTCTAGAACCCTTAGTCTTGCCCCAAATCACCCCCATATCACCCTCACGCTTTTTGCTTCCATTCCCGGAAGGCTTAGGTTGAAAATGAACCAAAACAGAATTTTATAGGTGTTCAGTAAGTTGTCCAGCGCCATGCGGCATGGCCACGATTCTATGGTGTTGGGAACTGTAGCACATGCGAGTACTGTAGCGCAAAGTCGGGAATTGTAGCAGCACTATAGTAACTGTAGCACAAAGTCGGGAATTGTATCAGCCGTGGCATTGCGTTTTTGACTTGACGCTATGTGGCGCTGAGTTTGAGCACAGCGCCACTGATTAAGCGAGGATAAGTGCTTTGCGCTGGAATTGAGTCTTGGGAACTCCACTCAGAAATCTGGCACCGCAGCTACAGTGTTTGGTGCCATTTGGCTTCAACTTCTGCATTTCGCCATTTTGGGCTATTTTCTTCAATTTAGCTCCGATTTGCACGAGATTTGTTCCATTGGTTTTTTTGGCATTTTGCATGTTTTCCTTGCATAAGACCAACAAAACTAAGTAAAATAGGGAAAATAAATACTCAAATAGGCTCAAAAGTATATGAAAATGGGAGCACAATATGCACTAACTATGTTTGTTTGTGATTTTTTAGTTAGTGCTATTTGCAGTCACATTACGAGTTTATGATTGCTAATATATATGCCATGCGGCATGTGGCAAAAGACTCAAAACAAAGATCCTCTTCCCTCCCACTCTGCCTCCTACAACAACCTAAACCCTATCAACTTTGGGAAAACCATAATCCATAGAGGTCTTGATTAGTAGAGTGGTGTGCCACATGTGGTCGGAATTAAACATTCACACTCTTAACATGTATTTCTTAGGATTTAAGAGTATCAACCACAAAATCATATTTTTTACTACATGAAAGATACTGGATTAACCTTCAGATATGGCCTTATTTAAGTGTTCTTTTGCTCATTCATTTACCTTTTTTCTTGTGTTTGAATATCATAGAATCTGACATTTTAGATAAGTTTATTGTGTGTGTTTCATGGCTATTCTTTTTTTTTTTTTCGAATCTTAGCACTCTTTGTTTCCTTTATCTCTTTGTGGTTCTTCTAATCTTATTGTGCCAAATTTGTGGCTTTAATTTGCGGAAGAAACCCATTCTCTGTGTCAAGCTTCCTTTTTTGGTAGTGGAGTTCCAGAACATTGACATATTTGAATATTTTAATAATGGATTCTTTAACCAATTTCATCAACAGTAGATGTATTGATTTCTTATCCTAGGAACACTTACAAAGAGCTTTTGCAGATGGCGCAGTCTAACTGCTTTTGTTTGGACATATCTCAGTGAGTATGAAAATCTGATTACTTATGTATATAAATGGCTTCATCTAGAAACGATGGTATCAAAAGAAAAGATATAAATAAATTTCAAAAGTGTGTGTAGGTTTGATTTCTGTACCTATGTTCCAAACAACACCAACGCTCTTTCACTCCATCATGAATTTGAGGGGGATGTTAGATTATGTATATAATTCATATTTGTATTTTTGTATTTTACCCTTCAGGGATAATTTCGTCATTTTATATTGTAATCAAGTTGTATATAAACAGGTTGCTTAGTTAATAAAGATTTACCTGTTTTTGTAAGATTTTTTCAATTATAACAGCAGTCAGCTCTTTCAATTGATCACATGTATTGCTCCCATAATATTAAGACAATATCCTCTTTAACCTTTTTTATTTATTTAAAGAAAGGACTTGGCTGATTTGGCGCATTGGAACAATCATGTAAATAACTAGGGTTATACAACTGATTATGGGACTTGACTTGGGTTACTGAAGATCGGAGTCAAGTTGAGACAACTCAGTAGAACTAGTGAGTTACATGTCTTGGGTCGGAATGATCCAGATCTGGAAAAAGGTGAAAATATCTGAAAAAATATAATCAATAATATTTAAAAAATTATATTATTTTTTATATATACTACGTTATATGTGATAGAGTAAAAAAGAAACTCACGTTTAATATGTATCAATTTGCTGTATATGCTAAATATAAAAACTTAGGAAGTTGGATTAACCTGCAATCACCTAGCTGAGGAATTTTTTTATGTCAAAAAAAAAAAAAACATAACTGGCTAAGCTGAGTTTTTCATCTACTAATCGAAGAGCGAATTTGTAGATCCAATGCATGTAACTATGAACATTTTGTACAAAACTACTACTGTCTTTAATTTTTGAGGGACATGTGAAAAGCTAATTTTTTGAATTCTGTATAGACGAATTTAGATCCCTCAAAGCAGTATGTCATTTATATTAAGTTATCCTTAAAACTCAAATTACAAGTGTATATTGCAAAGAGGTGAGTACTCTTTTGCACAACTAGTAGGACAAGAAGTGTAAACCATGAGTTTTTTTATACTATTACATATGACATATAATATCTATTATATCAAATAGGAAATAACTTTTTCAAAAAAAAATTGAATTTTATTGCTGAGTCACACCATTTTCTAAACGATGTTGTGTTCACCTAAGTCAATTGCAACTATAATAGTTTTATGACGAGTTTATTAGAATAAAGTAAACCTATTTTTGTTTATAAACTTTCAACGCGATATGTACATATTACAATCCATATAGTTAAAAAGTTTTTCAAAGTGAGACTGATTTAATAAAAGGTTGGCGTCATTGTGCACAAATGCATTATAATATTTACCGACATTGAATACATTAAAACATTTTAAAATATAACAACTTTATGAGAGTCGAACTCCAACAACTAAAAACAGAGTAAATGGTGTTGTATTCTAATTGCTGACAATTTCGTCAAACCTACTGTCTGAACAAATCTTGAATCGACGCAGTTTCAAGGAATTAATTGCTTCCTTTCTCTCAAAAATATAATATCCGTCATATGGAGTTATCATAAGAGGAGAATTTTCAGATGGAAATGTTAGGATACAAAAGGTCCTCCAAGCTCAAGCTCTGTGTCTTGACATCTTTTGAGGCTATAGAGCTGCCTTCGGACATGCAATACCTGCAAGGCATTTACATGAAGGGAGTTAATAGCACTAATAAGTGATGAGAAAATTTTCAGTATTATGTAAAAGAAATGACCTATGTTCTATTTAATAACTCAAGAAATGCAATAAAATTATATTTGAAGCACGAGAATCAAATACATTTATTTCAAGAGTAAGAAGTTGCATCAAGAAGGAAACGGAGAATAAAAGACTGAGCCTAGCCCACAAACAGGAAAACTAAGAAGCTGCTTAAAAAGCAAGATACAAGGATCATAACAGTTCATTAAGGATATGATAGGTCCCAGAGACAAAGATAGAAATCTTCTTTTGGTGAAGATCAAACCACTGAGAACATGTATTTTCCTTCATATCTTCTTCTTTTGGTGAAGATCAAACCACTGAGAACACGTATTTTCCTTCATATCTTCTTCTTTTGGTGAAGATCAAACCACTGAGAACACGTATTTTCCTTCATATCTTCTTCTTCATGACTGGTTTCATATATCGAAGCAAAAGGTCGTGGGTTAAAAACAGAATCCCACAACTTTAGGTAACCACAAATCTAACCTAATCTCTAGGAGACGTGCCTAAAACCCAAAACAGAATCCTACTTAATTCAGATTCCTATCAATAAATCCAAAACAGAATCTTACTTAATTCAGTCCTATCATTACTTCCCTGCCAAAAGAGACCCTCAAGGTTGAATTTAGGAAATTGATATTGGAGCAATAGTAAATCTCCCTAAGTGTCAATCTCGATGTTTAAACCTCCCATGATGGTGCCAATGAGTGCTTTCAGAGACCATCCCTGTACTCGATTGCCCAATTTTCCAAATTCGTGTTGATACTCATGGAGAGTTCCTGTCTGTTTTACTCTTGATAGAGCCACGTCAAAATCCTGTGTTCGCCCACATTTCTTCGGAGAAAATTTCCCATGTAACTGTGCGATTTTCCTCTTTAAATGTTCAATTCATCTATTGCCACCAAAGATTCGCCTCCCCTTCTAAGTGAAAGGTTGCCAGGTCGAATTTCTGCTCTTCCAGTGTCTTTTGAAACTCAAAAATTGAGCAGCCCTTTCGAACCATATGGTGGGGTCATCACCTGAGAACTTTGGAAACTCCAATTTAGCTCTGAAGGGAAGAACGGATTGACGGGAGTTTTCTGTCTCGTCCGAAAAACTTCTTTGCAGTCTCCCTTGGTTGACAGAACTCAGTGAGTTGTGAGAGGGTCTGGGCGGAAGCACTGCATTGGACAAAGCTTTCAAGAAGTCCTCCAATCGCTGGAATCTGTCGTTGTCATTCATGTCGTGACCGAGTTCCTGCACGTCGTTTTGGATTCCCTTCAAGTTCTCCTCAAACCTTTCAATTCTCTCCTTGTTCGTGGACATTGTGCTATGATACCTTGATAGGTCCCAGTCAGAGACAAAGATAGAAATCTTCTTTTGGTGAAGATCACACAACTGAGAACACATATTTTCCTTCATATCTTCTTCTTCACGACTAGTTACATATATAGGAAGCAAAAGGCTGTGGGTTAAAAACAGAATCCCACAAGTTTAGGTAACCACAAATCTAACCAAATCTCAAGGAGACGTGCCTAAAACCCAAAACATAATCCTACTTAATTCAAATTCCTACCAATAAAACCCAAAACAGAATCCTACTTAATTCAAATTCCTACCAATAAAACCCAAAACAGAATCCTACTTAATTCAGAGTCCTATCAAGATAGTTCAGAAGGTTTGGCAAGTCAATCCCTTCAGCATATGAAGGGTCTGAAACTTGATTAGCCAAATAGTAGCACACAGCCAAGGGAGGAGAGAGGGAGAGGGAGAGGGAGAGGGAGAGGGAGAGGGAGAGGGAGACAACAGGGTGGCAGTGAACAGCTTCGCTGTCATTATCCTCTTGTAATGGAAAGGTGAAATAGCTCTGCTTGATCTTCCGCCATGAAATTAATATCAACATTAGTGCCAGTTATAGCAATCATATATTTAAAACAACAATCATATCCCAGATCCAGTGTATGACGCACTCCTAATTTAATCAATATTGTCCTAATAGAGTGCATCAAGCTGAATCTCCACCTATAAAGAAAATTTTATATAATTCTGTAGTGTTCAAGAGCAAGGACACCCATATGTACCTTTTAGGACAATAGTAAAGTAACACTACTGACCTCGTCTTGAAGCATTATAGGAATATTCTCAATAGATAGGAGCATCTGAATTTCTTCTAAAAGTTTCTTGTCCCTGATACCAGACCAAGTTGATGGAGGCAAGGCCAGTAAAAGAACAGTAAGAACATCATTACTATCTGGGTGCCTTCCCACAAAATCATTGCAGCACTCTGGCTTCATTTGGGATACAGGTACCAACATATCAAACGATTGCTCACCGCCACCTATCACCACTGTTCCAGAGACAAGTGTTTTTGGTTGATCACCATTAACCTTCAATCGTTGTACACAAGTTTCCCTACAGCAATAGTTTCCAGATGCCCCAACCCCACATGCAAACATCTCTGCACCCTGACAACATACATTAGCAGCAATGTCACGTAAATTGTCCTCTATACAGGAAGATGAGGCATTTCTGCAACAAAAGCTCCCCAAGACAGCCACTCTGTCACACATTTAAAGAGTTGAGTCTCATGAACGAGTTGTAATATTTCTCCCTGCAAGCATCAATATTTGCTTATTTAATACTATAAAATATTGAATATTACAGTTTCTCTGAAAGAATAACTGCACAGGACTGAAAGGTGGATATTTCGAGAGACCTTTACATCAAGGCGAACCTTCTCCTCCTTACTTAATCTTTGTGCACCTTCTTCTTGCCGCCGAACCTCTGCAACCCATTTAATGAAATCTTCTGCACCAGTTGGCAAAGAAGTAAAGATAACAGATAGAACTTTCTGAACATCATCAATATCCTCTGATTTCAAAAGGTTTGGAACATCTTCGATAAAGTACTTTGCTGTGCCAACCCAACTCTCATGCTTACAGCTCTGTAACATTTCCCACAATTAGGTGATGATAGCTTAAAGAAACATTTTCTAAGATAAGCACCCCTATGACAGACTTGACAGGCAAAAGCCAAAACAAAAGGCCAAGCATTATAGACAAACACATAAGCTCATCTTAATGGTCAATGATGGCAATATAAAGTGCAGGAAACTAGCATGACAGCAAATTTTCATCTGAAAATTTCTAATAAAACAGGTTTTCAGTGTCTTCCGCACCACTATAAACAAGTAGACTGAACCAGATGATATAAATCAGTTCCAGAAGGGTACATTGACAATTTCATTTGCAAGCTATATCACGTGCTTCATACATAAGTTGCAAAAATGGATTCATTTCATTTGCAAACTATGTCAAGCTTTTTAAATATTAATTTCAAAAGTGGATCTGTTACCTTTTTTCTGTCATTAGCTTTATTTTACCATTGTTATAACACCTGACCCAGTCACTGACCCAGAAAAGTGACCATTGGGTCAAAACATTTCAACCAGGTGGGCCCCCCTGTTTAATCATGCTGATCATAATGATGCCATCAGATTGTTATAATCTTTTTAAAAACGAGATGACGGTGTGTCTCTGTGTGATGGTGTGTGTGTGTGGTGGTGGTGGTGGTGGCATAGAGGAGGCCGTAACCATTATCTGCCAGCCAGAAGAAGGGGAGAGCAAGCTTCCCACTCACTTCTCTGTTTTGCAAAACAAAGAGAATGGGGAGGGTGGCCAACCCCTCAACCTTCCCCCACTGGTTCCCTCCTCCATTTGTCCTCTCCCTCTTCCTTTTACCTTGTGACTGTATCATGAGCATGGGATTTGTCCAGGTTGGGTCATAGATTTTCCGGTAAAACCAGGAAAACCTGGAATCTTAACGGGTTTTAAACATTTTCAGGTAGTTGACCTAAGCCTGGAAAAGCCTTCAAGTCCAATTGATCAAAGATGCAAGAATGTAATTATGGGAAAAGTAGATGATAAGAATCAAAAGCAAGTGAATAATAGCTCGTCTCTTTCTCCCAAAACCATTTACTTGTTGGAAAATGTGACTTAAGCAATCAACAGTCATCTATGCAACCTTTCCGCCATTATCATTCTTAGGCCCCTCAATCCTCCCCCACTGGTTTCCTCCTCCATTCATCCTCTCCCTCTCTTTTCCTCTCCATTCCCTCTCCCTCTTCCTTTTCCTTTGTGACTGTGTCATGAGCACAGGACCTGTCCAGGTTGGGTCGTAGGTTTCTGTCGTCAAACCAGGAAAACCTGGAATGCTAACGGTTTTAATTTTCAGGTAGTTGACCTAAGCCAGGAAGAGTCTTCAGGTTCAATTGATCAAATATGCAAGAAAGTAATTATGGGCACAAGTAGATGGTAAGAATCAAAACCAAGTGAAAAATAGCTCATCTCTTCCTCCCGAAACTATTTTTTTGTTGGAAAATGTGGCTTAAGCAATCAACAGGCATCTATGCAACCTTGCCGCCATAAACATTCTTAGACCCATGGATAATTACAAATGAGCTATATGCTCATAGAAATGAATAGTTTTCATATATATGCAATACCCAAATATAGGAATTTTAAAGATATACAAAGTCAGATGCAAACGCATAATGCATTAAGAGGTTCACTTTTACAACTAGAAAGACCCAGGTCCGGAATGGTAGTTACCAGGGTATAGAGCAGAGATGGTGGTTTCTGGAACCTTGAAACAAGCATGAACCTGAATTTTTAAGAATTATTGATCAATGGAAGAAATTGACAATCAAATAAATCACTAAATTAGTCATGCGCAAGTGTGACACAATTGAACAACTAATTATCACAGATGATAAAATGCTTTTTACAAAGAATAATTCAGAATTAGTCATGCATTTTAGAGAATATTTACAAGCCATGTTATTTCAACAACAAAGTGCAGGTATCTATCTTGTCATCACCTGTTCATTATAAAAAACAATTAAACTTGGCAAAATGAGTGAAGGGGTAGAAGATATCAAACTGGTCCAGCCAACCATAACTTTCTGAGGTGCCAGCTACATTCTACTACATTAAAGCAACAAACAAATGTTGTGTTTCACTAAAAAAAAAAAAAAACTATGTTAATTCTTATTGACGAATTAACGTGTCGAGGGGGGGGGTGCTAGAGGGACCCGGTCTTTCAATTTCAGAATGTTAGGAGCTGAGCTGTAAGAGCATGTTGAAGGGAACCAATGGGATTCCCCATGTTCGTGGTTTGCGAATACAGAGAGCAGAATAAATTAAGGAAAGAAGAGAGTAGTAAGGAGAATGAATCCTGTAAGAAACAGCAGTCTCGATCATAGGAGATCTACGCTCTCGTAATGGCTCCACTTCTGCAAATACAACTGCTATCCTGAGATTTCAGTCAAATTCTACTTCTTTTCCTACAATAAATCCAATGGAAAGGAAGAAGAGGTGTACTTAACCCTATCAACCAGACCACAGTAATGAAATAAAGCTATATTTTACATTAATAAATCATCAATGTAAAGGTTACAAGGAAACATTGATACCTTTTCTCCAATTTAAGGAATATTAAAGAATATATTTTTAAAAAATAACACACTCATTCATTGAGGCATAGAAAAATGTTACCCCCTGCAAAGTCCTGTTGATTCATCAGTAGTATCCATAGCTTCCCAAAGAAGTGTAACTGGAACCCAGTGAGGAGGATACTTAAACCGAGCCACATCCAAAATAAGTGCCATATCTCTTCCAGCATGATATCCACCAATGGGTGAAAAATGACCGCTCCCAGTCTGCAGCCAAGAGATCCTTTCAATATATTAATTTATGAGATAACATTAGATTAGAATTTTATTAGAATTAAAATGGTTCATGCATTTTAGAGGGTTTTGTATTATTAATAGTGTAAATTTATACTCCAGTGTCTTATTCAAAACCTCAACTTCTGTTCTAGCCAAATTTCTGGCTTTCTTAAGGCACAATCTACTGAGAAATATCAAAAAATCTCTAGAAAATGTATGAGCATCAAACTCTAAGAGATAAAATGCAGAATAAGTAGAAATTCCACCTGTATAAAACACATTTAAATCACACAAGTCAATCCTATTGAATGTACAACACGACTCAGAAGCTAGACGACAGAATCAAGAGAATAAAATTATTAATGCAGCACTTTCAAAAAAAAATATTAATGCAGCACTTTCAAAAAAAAATATTAATGCAGCACTTTCAAAAAAAAATATTAATGCAGCACCATCACTATTTATCTTGAAGGCCAAAAATTATTACTACAGATTCATTCTCATACAATGCCTCTATTATGTACTCACATGCAAAGTATTGGAGAATATATATAACATACGCTCCTGGCACCAGGAGAATTTAAAAAGTGAACGTCTATAATAATATGAAAAGAATGTGTCATACATCAACAAATTACGCTTTAGATGCTACCTGTTTGAAAGGAGCCCGGTGATAGGAAGTGATCAAATGACAATCTTCAGATGAAGAACATGCGGCAATGTGTTTACGGAAATCATCAATTGTGCTCTGGTTGCTCCTGAAAGTTTCAACCTTAGCACCAGCACAGTGAGCTAAACATGCAACTTTCCCTATTGTGATACCTTCAGATTTAACCTTCTCCAAGGGTTCACAGCAGTCTAACATAGACTCATCAAACCATCTCCAAGGTCCTGAAATTGTTGTAAGTGTGAAACAGCACAAAAATTGATTGTTCGCCAAAATAAGTTTGACGGCTTCTCTAAACATGATCAACTTTTGCTTACTACATTTAATTTCACTCACTAAAGCAATAAATTTTGTACCTTTCCATTTCCTCCCAGGATCAATGGCAAGAGCATTTAAGACCATAGACAGGCTAGCCAAACCACAAAAAGCAGGTTCAGATTGAGTTTGAAAGTGAGATATTAACTTGAAAAAGCCTTCCATGGTTCCACTTTGAAGAGCCTCAGAGAAGAGTTGCTGAAAATTGCAATAAAAAAAAAAACAGGATATAAGGTAGAGAAGTGGATGCAGTTCTAATACCACATGGTGTGCGTTGCCGGTCCTTACAAGTGCCTGCTTTCAGTAAACTCTAAACTGCCATTCGAAAATAACTTTTCTTTGAATTTACTCGTCTTGACAGACTGTCAAGACTTCCAACTTATTTGATCCAATGGATCTATTCTTCTGCGGAACATGTTTTTACGATTTTTATAGATTTGTTTTCAAATAATAACTTATCCAAATACCAGGTTGTTTGTACAAGTGAGAACAAACCTCAATGCCTTTCCAGGCGTCCTAAAGAAACTAAAGGAAACAGGCAAGTGCTCCTTCTTCTCTTGTTTTGATACTTATTTGAGCAGGCCTTCAAATTAATCTCAACCTTTTATAAAGCAACTACGGTGCTGTATTCTAGAACCACGAACACTGGAAAACTCCAGACAATTACAAAGCAGGAATTGAATTTTTTTAAAAGAAAAGGAACCAGCAGAAATGCAGAATAATAACACAGAAACACAAAGTCTCCGCACATTTGACACAAGGCTAAGAAAATTGCGGCAAGTATGCGTAGCGTGTCCTCAAACTCATCAAACACACTCACAATCACATTCAAACAACTTCCCACACCGGGAATTTCGTCAATGCCAAATGGCAGGCACCGGAGGTGCTCCTTCACCTCGAATAAAGGGAGCGAAGAAGGAAGAAAAACCAACCATTGTATCACGAAATATTTACCTTTCCTTCAGGTGAAGCAAATTCAATAGCCGGAGGAGACGGCAGAATCCGGCGGTAAAGGCCAGCCAAGGCCATTGCTGTGCGTCAGCTGCGGCTGCAAGGAGACCCGCGAAACTTTCCGTGAAAACTCAACACTCGAAGATTCAAACCCCTGCTTTCGTAGAGCCTAATTAAGTCCAACTTGCGCTCAATGGGCATGGAATTTGGAGCCCAGAGGCATCGTTTATAGGGGTGATGGGGGTATCAAACAAGATATAGAGTTACAGTTTTCGCTTCTACCTTTTAATTTTTGTGTTAGTGTTAACTTCAAAATCTTCTGTGCTCTATTTCGTCAATAGTTAACCATTGCAAGTTGGGCCACTGGACCTGAATCCAGTACGTCAAGTCTGTAAGAGGCCTCACGCACCCAGTATAGGGATTTTTATCCATATCGAGTTCAACTTTAAGCTCGACCCATTCCCACCACAGCGAGTTGACCGGAGAGACCACCAGATCAATTTAAGGTCAATGAGTGGCTAAAACCCAAGATGTCATTTTAAAGAAAAGCAGTGAACTTTGTATTAAAATTCTAATAGCTCATTCCGTTCGGCCGGTACATATTTGGAGACTTGAAGCGTAGCAATTGCACGAGCGGAATCGGATATCAAAAAGACCTAAAATTAAACACATGCAACTTATCTACGTAATTTATGAGAACTAGTGAAATCAGAACCAGAGAGATCGATAGACCCAAACTGGTACTGATTACGCCTGCTTTTTTTTTTTTTTTTTTAGTAGGAAGGAAGAGAATCAAGGCATCCTTCTCCACATTTACTCCTTCCTCACGCGTATAAGCAGTCGCCAGAAGCTGAACAAAAAAAAAAAAAAAAAATCTAGAACAGATTCAAATAATACTTAATGAACATGAGTACGCACCATTGGAATAATATAATTCCAGACCGAAACTTCATTTAAATTTCACAATGAAGCAATCGGAGGTAGGTGTAAGAGATCAGAAAGAAAAGTTTACTACTCACACGGATCTTGTAGCACAGTGAGGCCGGTGCCGCAGAAGAAGCAGGCGGAAACCTGCTCATTGTTCCCTTTGTAGTAGAGATTCATGACGACGGAGGCATGATTAACAACGTTGTAAGGGTAATGGCAAGATCCAGCCGTCTGGATCACGCTGCAGTTGACATTCTCCTGTCTGCAGGCGAAGTCGATGTTGTTTTGGAGGTAAACTTCCTTCGCCGAAGGTTTCGCTATGCACCAAGAGCCGGCCCCTGACTGATCCATCTGCTACAGATCACAAAAAACTCAACGAAAGCGAGAGTGTGTATATATATCAACCACCACCGATATGCAAGTAAATTCCAAAACTAGCTAGATTTAAAACATAAAAAATCGACGCGAGCGGATTGTTCTCCATTGACGACCGGCGAAGGTGCCGAAACTGCTGCTACAAGGAAACAATTGGTCTGGTTATTGATCACTAGTACATTATGAAAAAATATTAATCTAGCTAGCTCCTTCCATAAAAGTAAAAGACGAACTCGTACTTTTTCTAAATTCAAGATTCAAAAGGAAAACGAGGAAAAAAAACCAAAAAGACCGCATCGTAATTAGAGTTATCCGACTTGTCTGCCGACGAAGAAACAGAGTACCATCTGGTCCTGTACGTGTTCGGACAAACCTGAGCAGACAGCATTAAAGCAGATAGGCATCAAAGCCAAAACGAAACAAGCAAATGCCAGAGGGCACCGCCTGCTCATTCGATCCATTTCTCGCCCCCGCCCGCCTTCTTCACCTTGCCGGTATTTCAATAGAAAATTGAACGAAAAAGGAGAAAAGATAAGACCGATCGGAGAGCAAACATTGAAATCGTACGCTACTTGCTAGGGTTTCTGAAAATATACAAACCAGCCCGCAGCCACTGATCACCGTTCTCTAACTTGTGATATCTCAGTCTGCAGAAAAAAGTAGGCAGAATGTTACTTTTTCGGGTCATTAAAGTTGGCGTGAGTTGGTATCGCCGTTTCCGAAACCCAAACTTCCTACTCCACAGTTGACAGTGCTACATATACATTATCGAGTACAGAATTTAACAAACCGAAATGGAACTAATTACGTTATTAATATCGTTAGTCACACAAGCCTTAAAACTGCAATTGCCTCTTAATCATCACTCAACCAATTCTAATGACGCACAATGAGTAGTGGTAACACGTTACGAGTCACGGTTCCATATCGGATCGCATGGGGGACCAGTAAGGGCGGAGGTTACTCCACGTGATAACACGTGTCAAGGAAGGGATAGCTAACCTCCAGGTGATAACACGTGTCATGGAAGGATACCTAACCGTATCTCTGGTGTAGGTAAACCTCGAACGGTTTGAGAGTTCCTCTTGAGCGTTCTTAGCCGTTGCTTTTGCGTCGAGAAATCCGAACCGTCGGATGGGTGGATGAGTCGCGAGAGGTTTACGAGAAGACATCTTCTGGAAGACTGATCCGCCAGCTTTTTTGTTGCCGCCCATCGGCAAAGCAGACAAAAGATCATAATGCTAATAAAAGACTAAAATGCCCCTATTTGCGTTTTTGCTCGTTTCAAAAGTTTTTGGGGTATAATGGTAAAACAAATACATTTCTCTGTCAACGTCCGTGCATGGCTGCATGCAGCCGGCGCCAAAGTACAGTTTCAGATACTACTTTGACACGCTTCCTGCCTTTTTTTTTCTCCTTCTTTTCTCTTCTCTTCTGCAAAAGAAGATTCATCTTCACTTGGTTTCCCAAGGCAGAATAGAAGAGTGAAATACCTTGAAAGAAGATAGAATCGATGAAGGGTTCTCTGTCACTCCTTACTCTCCTCTTCGTCTCTGTCAGCGTCGTCGTTCCTTCCAGCACCGATGCCGCCGACGAGTCTCTCTGCTCCGACGAGCAAGAATCGGCGTACCGGGTACTCGAGGCGATTAACCCGGAAGTGAACTGGCGGTCCCTCTACCCGGACGACCTCTGCGTCTCCGGCCCCCACGGCATCGTCTGCGAATATTATTCCTTCCAAGGCAGGCTTCACGTCACGGAGCTCAATTTGGGCTACGTTTCGGATTACTCCCCTAACCCGCCTTGCTCCCGCAACAACGCCACTTTCAGTCCCAGCATCGCCGCCTTTCCCTTTCTTCGCAAACTTGTCGTCTACAGGTGCTTTAACGCGGAAACCGTCCTTCTCCCCGGCGCTGTCTCTTCCTTGTCGTCTTTGGAAGAACTCTACCTCCTCGATAACCCCTCTCTCGCGGGTGTGCTCAAGATTGGGGGTTTTAATCGTCGTCTCCGAAGGATTGTGATTTTTGGAACTAGCATCGGCGGGAACGTACCGGAATCAATCGCAAATCTCTCCCGGCTCGAGCAGCTTGTATTGACCAGAAACCGATTCTCGGGTCAAGTTCCCAGAAACGTTGGCATGTTAAAGAACCTCAAGATTCTCGATCTGAGTCAGAACCGGTTGAGTGGGTCTCTCCCAGAGGGTACTACTACCCTTGGGCTGCTTTCCAATCTCCTGAAACTGGACTTGAGCTTCAACCGGATCGGAGGTAAAATACCGGAGAGTCTGGTGGGTTTACAGAAACTGGAGTTTCTCGACATCAGCCACAACCGTTTCTCGAATTACGGCATCCCTGTCTTCTTAGCTGATATGCCGAGGTTGAGGGAGGTTTACTTGAGCGGGAATCCATTAGGAGGACAAATCCCAGAAATCTGGGACAACCTCGGCGGCGTCTTGGGGTTGGGACTTTCTGGGTTGGGTCTGGTTGGTAACATTCCGAGATCGATGGGGTTGTTTCTGAGGAATGTCTGCTACTTGGGACTCGATAACAACATGCTGGAAGGGAACGTGCCGCTTGAGTTGGGGTTTCTGGAATCGGTGAAAGAGATGAATTTGGAAAACAATCGTCTGAGCGGGAAGATCTCGCTCCCGGTTCAGTTTGAAGGGAAGGTGAAATTGGGAGGAAATCCTGATTTGTGCGTGGATGCATATTCTGAGAGAGACAGGCCTCTAATTGGGACGCTGAAAGTTTGCAGGAAACCGGTGGTTCCGAATGCGCTTGCACTAGTTGTTTCTGGGGAATCGACCTCTTCGGAACCTTCTCTGTCTCTCTTGTCCCTTGTCATGTGTCTTTTCTCTTTATTGGTGGTGTTCTATACGATGTTGGAGGGAAGGAATTGCAGAGGAATGATACAGAAGCGAGAAAAGTTAGAAACTGAAGCAATTTCTTTCGATCTCTTGCTATTTAACTCCTTCTATGGTGGATCAGTTTCGTTGCTTGAACAGGATTTTGGGATTTTTTGCGCGGGATCAATCTTGAAAACATATAGTGAGTTATGATATGTAGTAAGAGGGATTATTAATTTGTGTTATATAGCTAGATTTGAATTTTGAAAAAAAAATTGTTTTGAGACTGTTCATGAGAACTCATTTTCTTTCTTCGAAGTTCCAAGTGTACTATTTATTGACTGTAAGTGATATTATATATTGTTCCTGAAATGGAAGAAGATGATCGATGTGACCCATCATGGTGTAACGTTGGTTCTTCGTTTTTCCTTAAGTTTTTGTGCAAAATGAAGCGGCAAACAGCAACATGGTAGAAGATATTGCTGATTTGCGGATCCCTGTGAGGACATAATTCTGAAAAGTGGAAAAATTTCATCTACCAACATTCAGTAAAAATGTATGGAGAAAAAAAAAACATGGCCTATTCCCGTTGTTCTCAGTGGAAAAAGGAGGAACAAACAATTCCACCAAACGGGAAATTTACAGAGAAAAAAAAAAAAAAAAAAAGAGAACATCCAAATGAACTTTCCCAAAAAAAAGCAAGTACTGCACCAAGTTCTGCCTCTTTCTCTCTCGCTCACTCCCCTCCTTCGCTCGCTTTCCATCTTCAGTTCCCTTCGCCCTCAGCTATGGCGGTCAGAGCCGGCGATGGCTCGCCGTTCTTTATCATGTCCGGATCGGATAACGTGGACCCGTTCGCCTTGCTCCTCCCCGACCTCGTGGATCCCCCGCCTGAACCTTTCGACTTTCTCCGGCGAGAGTGCTGACTACCGGAGACCGCGTCCTTGGTCGGCGAATCGCCGGCGCCACCACTGCCGGCTCCGGAACCGTGGCGGCGCCGCGGATGCCTGGGCATGTCGGAGTGTTCCCCGTTAGCGTAACGCCGGGACGGCCTCGACCCCTCCGATACGTCGCGGGAAGGAGAGGTAGACGATGAACAGTGGCGCCGAGACGGCTTAGGCAAGTCCCGCAAGTCCTTCGCCGCCGATTCTGCGTTCCCACCTGGAAAAAGCTTAATTTCATGAGCTTCTCTACATTTACAGAAAGAGAGGGTACTCATTCTCTCAATTATATATACAGACCTGCAGAAGCAGGCCACGGCAAATCTTTTCCTTCACCAACACTACTAAGAGGTGCAGAGGAAAAATCCGGCGTCGTCCTGTACTCGTTCATCTGCCCAAATAAAAAAGAGGACTGTGTAACCGAATCTCAGCCTCACTTTTGTAATTACAATTCTGAACAACAAATGGGTGCAGACAGAAAGAAATTTGAACGAACTATATTTTTTCCCCATCTGATCAAAAGACTTTTGAACAAGCAAGGAAATGAAAAAATCCCCAAATCCGAACTCTGATCAATCTAAAAAAGAAAAAGGATTATTATATGGATCGCTACATACGGAGAAACTAGCTTACCCAACTCGGGGGGTTTACAGAGGGGCCGTCCCAGCCAATGTGGGCGACGTGCTTCACGTCGGTCGGAAAACCGATCTGCATTTCTTGTTCTTTCTCTTCAGTTTCTAGGCGATCAAGAGTTGGGAAAAACACAAACAACAACAGCAGAAAGCAAGTCAGAGGAGATCGATCATCAGAAAGTGAGTAACTGGGAGGGAGAACATTAATAATTAAGAGAGGCAACAAAAATTAAAGCCGAGGTGATCAGGGAGAGCAATTTTTTTTTTTTTTTTGGTCGTACCGAAGATCTGAGAAATGTATCTCAGTCCCTTTAACAGCCCCTTCATCTTCGTAGTCATTTGCGGTGGAAGAATTTGTTGTTTGTTCCACAAACCATCCACCCCGTAAGGGGATTTTGTTCGTCGATGCGTCGGCCCTGAATTTTTTCAGAAAATTAATTCATTGATTGATCAGAACTAAAATAATATCGATGCAGTGCGATATCCGTTCCAGGATTCCACATTATCTATCTTTTTATCGAAATCATATATCTGAGAACAGATCGGAGGTAGCGTAACAAGTAACAGAGATCAAATCAAGAACTGATGAAGCTTAGTAATAAAATATTAAAGGATAAATGCGGCCGGGGGGGCAACCTTCAGTAATGGAATCTCCTCCTGCTAGCTCCAAATCTCCGTAATTTATCAGCTGATCCGGTTCT
The DNA here is from genome assembly GCA_022405105.1 of Aristolochia contorta. Taxonomy (NCBI): domain Eukaryota; kingdom Viridiplantae; phylum Streptophyta; class Magnoliopsida; order Piperales; family Aristolochiaceae; genus Aristolochia; species Aristolochia contorta. The sequence goes on from CM039667.1 coordinate 14,261,571, forward strand.
AGACGAGTAGTACCCTTAGAATCACCGATAACATGGTCTGACTTGATCATAGACATGGTAACATCTCTAAAGTTCCCTCAATGGGCACGAGGAGGAGGAACGGTCAGAGGACGCGGCGGGGAGGAGGAGGAGATAAGCCGTCGTTCATTAGAGAGCACCAGACCGGAGCAGAGCAGAACAGAACAGAGCAGAGCAGAGCAGAGCAGAACAGAGCAGATAATGAGATGAGAATGAGGCAAGAGGAGAGATGGGATCAGAGGCAGCGGAGATGAGAGATGAATGGGTAGAAAGAGGAGGAAGCAGGAAGGTGCTGCGATGGCGTTTAAAGGGCCGGCGAGGTTAAGATAATTCAGACCGGAAACCGAAGGCAGCTAGCTCGGTTGTTCGTGGCAAACGCCCCCACAGAGAGCTGAAAGAGCATGGAGGTCGCCGAATTAAAAGGGGAGAAGCGACTGATGTCGAACCTCCCCAACCGACTCCCCTCCTTCTTCCCCAAATTTCCACCATGCATTATTTCTGGCCATGCACCCTCCCGGAATCTTAAACGACGCAAGTCCCCTCAAAAGCCGGGCCAACAGACTGTCCCTCGTACGACCAGTCGGAGCTCGGTGGATGAGCAGCGAGACAAACTGGTCAACGTAAAACCGTCTCTTCCTTCATGATTTCTAAATCAGCACCTCACTCCCCCTCCCCGTTCCTCCCAATATGTACTCATAATATATCTCTATATATGTATATAACATTTATATATCAATGATGTTAACTGAGCACCGTCTCTTCATCATGATGTACTAGATCGCTCATTGATTCCTCATGCTAAAGATTTTATACAACCATTCCATATAATCCAAGTGATAAGTTTGCATAATTCATTTCAATTACTTTCAAATTCCTAAAGAATGTCCATATCCCACTAACAAAGTGTTAGGGGATCATTATATAGATTTACAACAACCAAACCTCGTATGATTTTATTTGTATGAAGTGGATACTGAGAAGAGATCAACTCTTTTTTATTTGGGTAGATGGGAGTCAAAAAGGCATATTACCTTTTTAGTGCAATAAAATTTAATACTAATGATTCTAATAAATACAAATTGTATTTCTCCTTTTACTAGAATTAATCACCATGAATAGTTATTTTTTATTTCAACAATTTTGATGAAGAACTTGATAGCTATTTTGCTGATGGGAACTCTTGTAAAGGAATCAATCATTCATTTGGTGCATCTGTCCGCCCAGAATTGTGCACAAGCTGGACAAGGGAACAAGTGGACTCCTTGTTGTAGCCAAGATGTTTCAGTTGATGAAATGATGGATTCGGGTGCATTTCATATTCCAACTTGCAACTTTTTATTTACCTTTGATGGTGGAGATTGGCGAAGAGGAGTGAGTCTCCGACCAGATTTCCAACGAAGGAGAAACAAGAAGATAGTGAACTCCAATTGTCAAAACAAATAGAGGATTCAGCGACGGAAATCTGGAAATATGAAGCGATGGGGAAGTTGATAGGACTTGTAACCAGCAAGAAGGAGACAACTAGGACACCTTTGTGATCCTGAATTGTTCAATTCGATGAGCTTGTGATCAACATCAAAGAGTGGTTGGACAGAACTAATGGGAAAGCAAGGAAGAGCATCAAGACAACTGTTACAAATGGGGAGGAAAGATCTTTCATCCGTAAACTGGCTAACATCTTGATAGAATGTTGGGTTTATCTCAATTTCCCTTCTCAATGCAGACAATCAAGGAAAAAGCGAGGAAAATCGGGAGCCAAGATGAAATTTTTCTCTTTTGTATCATGATCCGAAGGAGATGTGTAAAACACATAGAGGAGAGGGGAGAAAACATTAGGTAGAATACACATACCTGCGAATGTATCAAACATCTCGATATGGAATAGTTTTTTGGTTGCCTTCAAAAACTTGCTAGATGAAGCAAGTTGGGCTGAGAACGTGACTGAAACTCTTATGTCTGCTCAAATACCTCCTAATCATGATGAATCAAGCCTTCTCCGCATCCCAAAAGCCAAATGGTTGTAAGGAGAAGAAGAGTTGAAAAATGGGGTCATCTATTAAACAAAAAATAGTATAAACAAGCTGAACTGTGGTAGGAAAGTTGAAAGTCATTTTACATCTTAACTACAAACCACTCATGTCCTCCATGGGAGGCAGGAGATGACTCATTTGGCTCCAAGACGAAGGAGAAAAGCGTAGAATGCGTGAAACATGGTCTCAAACGGATGCAGAAGATACTAGAAGGATGCAGCCATGGGAGGAAGATCGAGATCGACTTTATGGTGGATTTTGGTTAAGCATCCTTGACATTCCAATTGAACTTTGGAAGAAAAACACTTTGAATTTTTTTTTTTTGATAAGTATAGAGAGCTCGCTTATCTAGACCAGGCAACGAGGTCGAGGTGGAAATTAGACAAGGCGAGAGCATAGGTTTGGTGAAAAGACAGATAATTGCACGGGGATAAATGTGTCATTACCTCCGGCAAACGAAGCTTCCTTGGAAATCCTCTGATGGGACGCCGGTGACGGATATAACAAGATTAGTTGATGAGGTGAGTAAAAAATTGAACCACAACTTGGTTTACCGAGTTGAACCAAATGACATGTACAAACCCTCTTTTGACACGTGGTGAAGAAACGAGGAATGGGGTGAAATTTCAATAGCACAACTAATTCAAATTTTGACCCAAATCCAAAGTCAAATTCATGGGGAATCTACAATGGCAAAAGAAGTGATAGACAAAGAGAGTTATCAGACTCCATCTCGCTTGTTGTGGGTAATAGGTACTGACCATCGGTCCCTCAAGAGACCATGAAGATAATCTGGCTTTGACCATCATTTCACCAGATGGTCTCCCACATCTCCATAACTTATATAACAACCCAACCTTTTCGCTGATGCAGAGCATACCATAAATGAGACCAGAGCCCCTGGTCCCCTGCAAACCTACAGTAGGTGTCTGGTCCACCCTTCCCCTTTTTCAGTAGATCCAAACACCTCAATGGTCCCACGACCAAAGATTCATCCTGATGAGAATCCACCCCTTCCCCTCCCCCATCCCCACCATCTCCTGACCGTCCAATCTCTGATCATCTCTTGGAAGGTCAAGGAGACTCGGAGGACATCCCACCATGTTCTCAGCAACTGGACCATGAGCTGATGAATTATAATAGGTATAGGAAAAGAGTATCCACCACCCACAAGAGATGGTGCGCCCTATTCCCCCATATGCAATGGCTACACCTATGAGCACACTGCTGCCTCCTTGTTGGACAGTGTAAGGGATATCAATGATCGCTATGTGGATGAAGATTAGGTTGTGATATTAAGGGACTTCCTTTCTCCCGATTAACTCAACAGTATAAAGAATAATGGAAGATCCTTTACAATAGAAGAAATTGAAAGGAGATCGTCTCTACCCTAAGACAAGGCCCCAAGCCTGATTGCTTCAATGAGGATTTTTTTTTTTCGACAATTTTGACATTACATGAAAGATGATATGTGGCCTTACTTTAGAACTTCTATGAGAATGGCCTAACTCAGTCTTGGTGGCTCTATCATTGCTTTAGAGCCAAAAAGGAGTGGAATAGGTGAAAGAGTTTAGGCCTATTAGTTTAAATTTGGAGCCTACAAGATCATTAGAGATACTTTGACAGCAAGGCTAAAATGGGTACTCCCCTCAATCATTACTCGAAAACAAAATGCCTTCATCCTAGGGAGACAAAGAGATTCAGTCATGTTGGTGCATGCCGTAGTTGGCTAATTTTCCAAACAAAGACTGCTTATCTCCACAAATTGCATCTAGAAAATGCTTTTGACAGAGTTACATGGAGATATCTTTATTTAATAATGAAAGAAATGAGCTTCAAAATCCGATGGAGAAGGTGGATTTACACTTGTATCTCGTCTGCTAGATTCTTTGTCTCCATATATAGAAGATTATTTGAAAACTTTGCAAGGGGAAGATGAATTTAACAAGGTGATTCCCTCACACCCCTACTATTAATATTGCAGTTGAGTGCATAACTACTTTTTTCAGACAACTTTTTTATATGAATAGGTTACATAATCCAATGGAGGGTATGCTCCTCCTAATCTAATTTGTGCATGACACTGTTTTTTTATTGAGGGCAGCATTGATCAAATTCAAAAGTTGAAAGTTGGTTTAAACCTATTGGAAATCTCTTTGTGATAGAAAATCAATTGGAGGAAAACCACATAAATTGGGATCAACACCTACCCCAAGTGTGATAACTAGTGATGATGTTGTAACACTTGGGTGCATGGTGAGTACACTTCCCATCACACACATCTCGGCCTCCCAGTATTCCAAGGTAGAATCCACAGTGGTCTTTGGGTCTCAGTTGTGGGAAAAAAAGGGAAGATGCTCGCTAAATGAAAAGGAAGGCACTTATCAATACCTGGAAGGTTGGTACCTATCCAGAACAAATGGTTGGCAAACTCTCCCACATGTTATTATTAGTGCATTGTCCCAAGGGGATTGCCAATGAACTTGAGAAAATAATGTGTCAATTTTTGTGGAAAGGCAATTATGAATCCTTCAAACATCACCTTATTAAATGGATGGAGGTTTGCAAACCAAAACATGTTGGGGGACTACGGTTTCTTAGAATTCGGTACCTAAACCTAGCTCTATAGCATAAATGGTGTTGGAATTTCAACCTAGACCCCAATATTGGGTTATCTTCCGAGAAAAGATGGGCATGGATGAGATAAATGCGTTCTAGGCTGGCATCCAACAAATAGACTTCCAGCTGTTTTAAGCACATTTATAGATTGTAGATCAATTTCAGAACATTCATCAAGTTCCTTCCTGGTAAAGGTGATCAAATTGACTTCTGGAATGACACTTGGTTTTTGGACTCTCCCCTTAAGGATTTTTTCCTAGAGTGTTTCGTGTAGTGAATTAATCTGAGATGAAAATTGAGACACTACAAGTAAATCAATACATTTTTCCATGACTCAGGCTACTTAAAGTTGCAACTGAATCAAGTCAAAGCTTGTGAGTTTAACCTTTTTTACCAAACTATAACAAACTACTTTGATCCACAACAGCCAGATAAAATGATTTGGGCTCTTAATTGCGATGGAGAATTCACAAGTAAATCAACATCTTTTTCCATGACACTGCCCTCTCGTCTCTATCCTTTATGCAATGGAGATAATGGGAATACTCAATACATCAACAACTACACTAAACAACTTTCGGACTTCTTTTTGAGTTTGTCTTGAGTCAGTGTCACAAGAACAATTAAGAGAGGTTACTGACACGAAATGGGGGAGAATAGTGATATAAATCATGGCTGGCTTTGTTCCTTGGTTAGAATAGGAAGAGAGGAACATAAGGGTCTTCTCTTATTATACCACATGCATTAATGATTTAGCTGAAATGACCCTACAAAAGGTTACTATTTGGGTAATAACACAAAAAGAATTCAAGGAATTTAGTGTAGAAGATTTCAGATCATCTTGGCCAACTTTGTTGGCCTCACCATCCACAAGCACCCATTCAGAAAAGGCAATATCTTTGTCTAATCTCATGGGTACATTTGCTCGTGCATTTTTCCCTCTACACCTGCAGTGGCACGAATTTCCAAAGAATAAATTCAGCAGATGATTTCAACATATTAATGTAAGTCATTGACCCCAAATTATTTATTCTATTAAGTTTTATAGTGAGACATACTAATTAATGTAGCTTTCGTTTTTTAGAAAAAATACAAGTTTGTCAATGAACACGGTCAACCCGTTACCACTCCCCTTGCAACAAAGGCAATCAAGCTCGTCTAGCAGAAAAATAATTCGGGACAACCAGGATTTTTGGAAGAAGGAACAATGAGAAGACACCAACACAACTTTTCAAGAATCCATTGAAGAGTATCAGTGAGAGAAGTGGAATCTTGTTGTGAAGTTTAGGGATGCTAAGGAAAGAAAGAAAGTATCGTAGAAGAGTCAGAACAATCGGCAAATGTTGAAGTCCTCACACACCTTGGGGACAAAGAATCTCAGCCATTTCAACGATGAAGAGGTACTAAATTGTTAAAAGTTTGATTTTTATTTTATTTCCAGTTATGATGTTCTTATAAAATTTGTATTTTGTATTGTAATTCATACCAGTGGAAAGTGCTTGTCTTTATGGATTCTTATGTCAAGGCGCACAAGAGGGCAGGCAAAACATTTTCTGATTAAAAGACGACGGCGGACGTTTCCAAATTTATTACGAGTAATACTAATATGAAATATGCATTCGTAATTTGCTTTGTTTTAACATGTAGAACAAGGTCGCCATGCGTGTTGTTCAAGAACATGTTGACACTCTTGCTGACCCCGCGCTACTGATACATCCTCAATGAGGTGTGTGGGGCCACCATGGAGGTTATAAAAGAGGGATTGGATTTTGTGTGCCATAAAGAAAGGGTGACGGAGCGTTTACTTACAGCAACACGATTGATGTTGCCGCAATTATGGCAGGGTTGTAGGAGACACATGAGGAAAGGAATATATTTAGGGCCGAAGCGCAAAAGGCACGACAAGAAAGGCAAGCAATGTGGGAGGCTATACTTGCCATGAAACAAAAAATTGCACAACTGACGCAGTCACAATCCTCCAATCAGCCACCTACATTTCTAGTGTAAATTTTTATACTTTTAGTTGTCATGTTCAAACTTTAAAAATTTGGCAAGAGGGGCAGATGCGCAAGGTAGAGAAGCTGAGAGTAGATGATCGACTTGAAAATTGGCATGAGTGGCAGAAGATTGTAGTTGACTCGACATATCTGACCGAGAATAATTTTTTGTACCTCATAATTGCTCATGGTTGATTAAGTATTTTTTGTACATGATAATTGACTAGGTGTAGATGCATTGACTAGGTGTTGATGCATTGTGTGGATCTAGATGTTTCATAGTTGACGTATGTAACTGAATGATTTATATATTTTTATTTTGTAAAGTTTGATTACTTTGAACTTTTATTTGAACTTTTATACTTCTTATTGTGGAGTTTATGTGAAATTAAATGGTTGAATGATTTGTTTATTGTGAAGTTCAGTTTATGTGAAGTTCCATTTGGGTGAAGTTTATGTGGATGTGGAATGTGGAGTTTATGTAAGTGTAATTTGGAGCTTATGTGGAGTGTAATTTGGAGCTTTTGTGGAGTGTAATTTGGCGGTAATGTGGAGTTTAATTTGGAGTTTATGTGGAGTATAATTTGGAGGTTATGTGGATTTTAATTTGGAACTTATGTGGAGTGTAATTTGGAGGTTATGTAGATTTCAATTTGGAGCATATGTGGAGAGTAATTTGGAGGTTTTGTAGAGTTTAATTTGGAGTGTAATTTGGAGGTTTTTGAGGACTTTAATTTGGAGGTTTTTGAGGACTTTAATTTGGAGGTTTTGTGGAGTTTAATTTCAAAGTTGTATAAATTTGAAGTTTTTTTAACAGGTATGTAAACCAGCATATTTAATAGGGCAAAAAACATAACAAAAAACTATGGGCCACGGTCGAAATTGTCGCTGCAATTGTATCCGTTCAACCGTTAAAATGGTCTTATAATCGGTTTCCTCAGCAAATATATTTGGACTTTGGGTGAGGGTCTAGGTTTGTTGCCCAACAAGATGAAACTCAACTGTCGCCCAAACTTTGGAAGGGTGATAGTTGTAACCTACTCCGGAGCATTTTTGGAGAAAATCCGACGGTTAAAAAACGTACTAAAAGTCCGGCTACTCTACTCCTAGCTGATGGTTCAGTACCGTCGCCCAAAGTTTTGGCAACAACAAAACCTCTTTTCTTCCCATGGACAATTTGTTGAGAAGTGTTAAAATTTTATAGTTAGAGGGTTGGGAGTTCTTTTTAAATTTTTTATTCTTTCCAAGTTTGAAAATTTATCGTCTTTTTTTTTTATTGTTCCGTTTTTTAATTTTTTCCCAGATTTGTTTAAATTCAAGATATACCCTCTTTTGAATTAATACCTGAAATATAGTCGTGGAAATAGATGTTGTCCAGCTTCGGATTTCTAGCATTTGACCAAATTAGAATCTAGAGTATGTATGCTTCACTTCTTGTTGTTACATATGCAAGAATTATGTTTCTGTTTTTGGTTAAATTGTGAGCATTTTAGAGGTGCAATTCTCCTCTAATGCTTGCACTAATTTTACTTCTATCGGAGTATTAGTTCTGTGAATTATTTAGATTATGCATGATGGTTCTTTTTCATTTTTCTTTAAAATACAAATAGTGAAGGTTTGTGGGATTTTTTTTAGTAGATAGCATCAAACTAATATGTGTCCAACTCTTCAAAAGGAGCCCATTAAACAAGTGAAAGAGGCGGGTGGTTTTCTTGGAAAATCGCAAAGGAAGTATGCTCCTTATTTGAGCAAGCATAATTTGGGATAGAGGCATCACCCCCAATCCTAGAGAATCCACTAATAAATCAGCTTGCGACTCTAAACCGCTAAAGTCTCAAACAATATTAGCAGTCATACCTCTAGACTACAACCAAGACAAACTTTTAATTTTGGTATGTCTTTAGCAAATATTGTTAAATCTCTAGTCACTAATACTTTGCAATACTAGTAGGAAACAAAACAATTTAAATAGGAGGCAAAGGCTAGTTTTCAAAGTTTAGACAATTAGATGAGTCAGATGGAAATCACAATTAATCAGCTAGAGGGGCAAAGGTTGGGTAAATTACCCACCCAAACAGTGGGAAAACCAAGAGAAAATGTAAATGCAATTGTTTTGAGAAGGGGTAAAGAGGTTGAAGCATCACTTGCACCATCAAAGCCAGAAAAGGAGAAAAACACAACTGGAAACAAGAGCACTCTCAATGTCAATCATGTACCTGAGTGTAAGTTTTCACCTCTTCCTGATTATAAACCAATATTTCATATTTCTCTGCCTTTAGTAGAAAAAAAAAGTGAAATAAAGAGTCATATAAGATTTTTCGAAGATGCATGGTAAATATTCCACTATTAGATGATATCAAACAAGTACTTCGTTATGCTAAACCTTGGAAAGAATTGTATACAATTAAGAGGAAATATCAAATTAAAGGATGTGAGAAGGTGAGAGTAAGAAAGAATGTTTCTTCGGTTATTTAAAGAGAAGTCCCCATAAAATACAATGATCTAGTATGTTGAACATCACTTGTATGATAGTTAACACTAGATTTAAGAAGGCCATGCTAATTTAGGAGCTTTTATCATTGCCTTGCCACATTTTATATATGCTTCTTCTAAACTTGGGCCTTTGAATAAAATTCGTGTTGTGATTTGATTGGCTTATAGATCTAATTCCCATCCTATGAGTTTTTGTTGAAGATGTTCTGGCAAAAGTTAATGATTTATTACGAAGACCATTCTTAAAGACATCCAAGACTAATATATGTTTAAAGTGGTGCACCTATCATTGAATTGATGGTAAAATTGTTAAGTTTAATATTTATGATGTCATAAAATAGTCTGGAGATAATAATCATGTTTATTCTATTATTCGCTAAATAAAGACAAATTGAAAGGTCAAAATCTTTGCAAAGGTACTAGAATCTCCAACTGGAATGGGGTTGATGTGGTGTACCATGGCCATGCACTCAAGCATCTAGGACACCAAAGATAACCCATAGAGCTAGCATTGGATAAAGGTTAAAAATTTTGATATCGCACCACTAACAATTACATATATTATGTGTAATTTATCTTATTTATGGAACACAAAACACATCCCTTGATGAAAGAGAGGGAGGGAGTGAGGGAGGGAGCTGAATTGAGATTTCAAAAGTACACATCCCTTGATGAAAGAGAGGGAAGGAGAGAGGGGGTGGGGGGTGGAGCAAAAGTACACATCCCTTGATGAAAGAGGGAGGGAGGGAGCTGAATTCAGATTTCAAAAGTACACATCCCTTGATGAAAGAGGGAGGGAGGGAGCAGAATTGAGATTTCAAAAGTACACATCCCTTGATGAAAGAGGGAGGGAGGGAGGGAGGAAGGAGAGAGGAATTAATTTTCCCTAGAAACAAAAATATATCCTATTAAACTATTGTTCATAGTGATTTAATAATCATTTATGGAAGAATGTATCTTATTCTAAAAAATCCATTTCTGCATTTCCCTAAAAATATGAAAACTTTTAAAACAATCAGCAAAATATATGTTGAGGTTTCTTCCAAAAGCTAGTAATCCTAAAAACAAGTTTCAATCTTCTAAAATTCTGATTACTGGTCAAATATATATAAAGTGATATATATAAGTTTGTGTCATTTATTTATTGTAATCATCTATTACATCGTTTAGATTTTTGTTTTTGGAACTCCTGGTTCTTCTTCATCTTCGTGATAAAATCACGAAACATCAAGGTGAGGTATCTTTATTTGGTTATATCATGAAGTTGTCTAAAAAATTTGTGTCATAACTCTATGACCTTATATTAATCACTGTAATTCTTGATTATTATATTACTAATAGTTTATTAAAATTAACTGAGATTTTAGAACTCATCTAATTTCAAACCAGGATTTGTACCACTGTTTTAAAAACCGAACTAACCAGTTCGACTGGGTTCATTCGAAACCGGAGATTTGAATGTTTCAGTTTGCTCAAAAACCGATTGACTTGCTGGTTGACTTGCCGGTTGACTTGTCGGTTTTAGCGGTTCAACTACTGAACCATTAATCGGACCCAAATCGGTTGAATCGGAATCGGACCCAAATCGGTTGAATCGGTTTAGTTACCATTTTTAGCATTTTTAATAGTTTTTGTATTTTTAAACTTGTTTTTCGTATAAAAAAATGTTATTATAATTTTTTTAATGAGATACACCTCAAACGAGTTGAACTCGAGTTGAGTCAAAATTGAAAACTCCACCGGTTCAATCAGCGGCTCGATTTTTAAAACACTGATTTGTACAGTTTTCTTTATTAATTTTATTATTATTATTATTATCTCAAAACTGCCTGTGCTTAGGTATACAGAGATATCCCTTTGGTCTTAATGGGGCCACATTGAAACAAAGATAGTTAATCGATAAATTAATGAGTAATATCAATTGGAAGTTTTAGATAAGAACTGTTAAAGTAATGTAAAATTCGTTTGCCAATATATGATTTGTATGTTCAACTGCAGTTAGTTTTGGGTAGAATAGAATGGGCGGACATTAGACCGGATGCGGAAGTGTTAACATCGAAGGGTGCATGAAGCCGACTTTCCGCAAAGATCTTAAAGAAGAAGAGCAGTTTAGCAAGTGGCACCGATTTGATGAAGCAAGTGTGATCAGAAAAAAAATGGGGATGAAGGTGCTTTAAAATTTGAAGAATTTTATTCATATTATGGACCAAATGTAAGGGGCAGCAGGAGGAAAGGAGTTCTAAAAATCAATACTTTATGATATCAACTAAGTGTTTACCTAGAAACTACACCCCTTTGGACCAAATTAAACCAGCCCCAATCACCGCTAGGTCAGTGACAGGGTTAGATTTTATGTGTATTTCTTGTCAAAAACAACATCAATAAGCGTCCAAAGGACAAAAAAAAAACTTTTAAGTTTGCGGAAAAAAAAATCACAAAATAACGTTGTAAAGTTTAAAATAAATAATAAGGCAGTAAAGAGTTTTTGGATCCCAAATCCTGCAGAAAAGAAAAATGCGGAACTTCGTACTGGTTCTCCTCCTTCAAGAAGCCTTCAGATTGTCCATGCCAACACTATCCTGCAAAACCAGAGACCACATCGATTACCGGATATGACTGGAAAAACATTAAAGATACAGACATATCGCTAACACTAGAAAGACCGCTCTTGTATATCTACACCACATCCATTTTGCAATACTAACTCGTATTTTAATCTCTTTACATATTTGTAGTCACAACAATTAATTGGCAAATATACCACTTGATACATCAAAAGAAGTCCGTTTCATACCAAGAACTTGTGGTTCTCTGCCAGAAGAGGTGAGAAGGTAGAGCAAAATCCCTCCATGTCCGCTTGGAGATCACCACTCCCCCCTAGGACTTCCATGAATTTCTTCCTGTCAGGCGCCAGTTTCAGAGCAACCTGCAAATGTTGCAAAAGAACAATCTTAAGTCAACATATTCAATTAACAACTCGTAGTCTAGTTCATGCTCAAAGAAATCCAGGACGGAAGGACTAGTGACAAAGAAGACGATCATTACAGTGAAACTGGAACTTGCAAGCCAACCATGGAATTTCTTCAAGGTCTTGCTATAGGAGTCATTACAGACTTGTGACATAGTCCAATCTGGATGCTCCAGTAAGTTGCGGACAAGTTCCACCACGAAGTCCATGGCCCTGAACAAAATCGTGCATCCATATGATCTCAAAGATAGAATAAATAATATCATCTAATATTGAAAGTACACTCATGCATTTCTGACGACAGTGAGAGGGAGGGAGGGAGGGAGGGAGGCCCATAGTTGCAAAGAAAAGTAGGGTTTGAATTCACCCTCTTCCCAATTTAAAAAGTGTATGTATCATGCAATAGGCAGAACAACAAACTACATATGTCACATGGACGGTATCATTCAACACACCATACAAGGAGAGGCAAAAGAAATTAGAAGCAGAATCTCTAAAATGAAAAGATAATAGAAAATTATAAATTTGATGGCCTCAACACGATCATTTTCTTTGGAACTAAAGGGATCTCCTGTGATGTATTTGATTATAGTACCTGGTTAACCATAAAAGGCCATTTGTACAACTTGAAGAAGATTTTGCCGTGTTAGCTTCAATCTCTACTCGAACCATGCTGTACAGAAGGTTGAATTCAGATGGACTGGAAGAATATTTGTTCTCCAATCTCTACAAAACAGAAAAAACAGCACGTGGAAATTTTGCTCTCAAAAGAATAACAGCACATGACAATACGAACATAAAGCTTTTAGGAAGACATGCATACAAAAATTCAACGTTTTGATAATGTGGTTTTAATGATGCAGAAATTTAATCAACTGAACAATACAGATATATCCGAAAATATGAATGGAAGACAAAAGAAAAGCCAGTCCGGCATGACTACTGGTCCAATGCATGCAAAAGAAAATCGAAAAGATGTAAAAAATAAAATCTGTTAAAAACCTAAAAGTTAAGGTTTTAAAAGAACTTAAAAGTCTAGATGGAAAATGACAAAAATAACTTCATTACTTTTCTTTGTTAGATTTAGTGAAGGAAGATTGAAGATGAGAGAAAAGTGAAGAGATGGGAAGAAGGGGAGGAGAGAAGGAGAGAAAGAGGTCGGTTTGATCTTGATAGTAACATTGATCTAGATCTTTAATCAGCATTTTTGCCTGTCAATTGACCCCAGTCAAATTCCTTCCTTTTGATGATTAAGATGTCGACTTTCACTCCAGATTAGTCAAAAAACACCGAAGTTCAATTGAGATTGTTAGTTAGCACCTTTGATCTTATCTGTAAATCTTGTACTGGTACAAAGTTTCACATTTACATGCATACTTTAGATACTAAAATTTTTTTTTTTTTTGAAAGTTGTGATTTTATTTCAATTCAAGAAAAAATTACATGTGCCGCAACAATGTGTTGCTCATGTATCCCTTGCTTGGCAAGTAAATCTGCTTTGCCATTAGCACTCCTAAATACATGTGACCAACTTGTGACCAAATGAGATAAATCATAAGATACTACAAATTAAGTTAGCTCAAGTATCTAATCCCATTTCTCTTACCCTTTAAAGCAAGACAGACAAGATATTAAAGCGAAAGGAAATTAATTTGAAAAGCTACAAAACTGTAAGCAAAGAAAAGAAAACCAGTCCTCACCGAAATATTACCCCCAACATCACTTTTGACCAGTGCCATGGCTGCACCAAACTTATCTGCAAAATAAATCCCAATTACAACACAAGTCAATACATATCTAGGAACATAATCAATACATTCTAGAACAAATAATGGTTTACAACATCTCTTTCGTGTGAAATTTTCTTTATAACAGAGGAATTTTAGTATCTATCAGCAGACTACAGTACACACTTTGCTTTTCAACCACGAAAGAAAAAAGTCAGAAATAAACCTATCACAGGTAACACAAGCTTGCAGACATCCAAGAAAGGCTTGGTCAGCATTTCACCCTTGTCTGACTTCACATGTTTCATTCCTTCCAAAGATGGACTGAATACGGTTCCCTCCATTGTGACAGTCAAATGGCTGTAGCCAAATGGAAAGAAGATCATCATTTATAAGCAATTTAAGTAATCTTTGACAAAACTCTGCTGCAAAGGCAACTCAAAGATAACAGAAAAAATAAACATAAGGAGAATACCAAATGCGTAATTAATAAGGAATTTATACTGCTTTGTTGAGGGTTACAGTTTTCAAAAAGAACAGTTCTCATACAATGGAGAACCAAACGCTGTTTGTCACCAGCAATCTGTCTGATTAAACAAAGATATACACTTTTCTTCTGCTTTCATGTACAAGAGGCAGGAAGATGAAAGAAGAATTAATGGTGCAACTCATCCTCTAACACATTAAGAAGAAAACTTGGGGTAGCTGCAAAAAGCTCAGGAATAATAACAAAAAAAAATATTACACAAGAGAAAAGAATAGGTATTCATCCTATACCTGTCACAGGACATCATGACTTCTGAGAAAAGTTAATATTCAAAACCGTAATCAAAACAAAGTCACTGGTCAGACAAATTCAGAACCTAATTATGCTTGATACACCAGTGAAGGGTATAATATAGCAAAAATTTGCAGATAATTTTTGCAGATGAAATGGTTATAGCCAGCAGTCTTCCGTTAGATTTTACCCTTTTTTTCTTCCGGAATGTGGAACTCTTGATATTAGAGAGACATGAAACCGTGATTCACACTACAAACCCCAATGGGGCTGTTCAAGGAAAGGCCCAATCCACATGCAATTTGACATTTTCCAGTAGGTAATTGAAATCTTATGAACAAAGGAGCACCAGCAAGCGGATAGCTACAGAAAGAAGCATATATTAGGAATATAGGTGAGGAGAACACCAAAACACAACAATAGACTAAGAAATGGGAAAAAATAGTAATAATTCCATCAGATCTAAGTTTCTAAGTCCCTTTTAAAAGAGAGCTTATCCTCCAAATGCACAATAGGTTCCATGCGTAAAAGCCAAGGAGGATCGACCAACGCACATGCTTAAGTATGGGACATTGTCAACTTCCATTTACGAAAACCATAAGATCCAGGACAAAAGAGACTTAACCCCTGGCCGGACCAGAATAATCCAGAACACCGAGAACAAAGCAGGAAAAAGTTCTACCGATGTGTGATGAAGTCGCTACAGTTTACACTACATGTTCCAATTTCCAAAAGTAGAATTCATTAAGATCATAAGTAACGCACCAATATTAATCAAATCCAGCAGCTCCAAAGCATGGGAATCTAAAAAGTTCCCCTGAAATACTGTCTAACAACCGCATGTATTCATCAAAAGCACGGAAATCAAATCAATAATCCCTTGACATAACTACAAAAAATAATTGAATCCGACCGGTAAACCCAGATATCAACACGATCAAACACAATTTCACTACCTCCAAGGATCGAACTCCTCGGCGTGAGGGTGGCGAAACCGATGAGCCAACGAAGAAAAACCAGAGCCGAGAATGTCCAGCGATCTTTTTACAAATTCGAAAGGGAAAGACAACGCGACGTGCTTCGGATAATGGGTAGAGAATTTTCGGAGCGAGGACTCCCGTTTCCCGAATTCGATTCGGCCGTTGCAGTTAGCACGAACTAAGAGTAACGCAACGCGCACTTAAAATTTTAAACTTTTTTTTTTTTTACAGTAGATTTCATTTTAAAGTGTTTGTGTTGATATGGTAACAAGTGATACTACGATTAGCGAATAATGCTTGCTATAACATTTTGACTCCATTATCTATATTTTTTCTCCGATCTAATTGTCTCTGTTGACTACGGGTACCAGTTCACAATATAAACAACACCGGAACGTGAACAGGTGAACTGAGAACTCAAAAATCATATCAGAAACATTTTTTACCTGGCTGAGATTAAAAGGTATACTGAAACAGTATAGAACTTAGCAATGGTTCCCATTCACATTAGATGCAAAACACGTGTACCAATTATAGTTTTCATTTGCAAGAAAATGTTGTAATTCTCGTGTTTTTATTGCTAATTAATGAACTTGTGGACCTTGGTCCTTGGACCATGTAAACGCAATAAAAATTGAAATATAAATGGTAAATAGAAGATATCAATATATTTGAATCCTAGATTTTAGAAACCTTTTTCGTAGTGTAATATCTTTTAATACTACATATTTAACAAATAAATACGACATGTCATTTGCTCCTTTTGTTAGTGTTAACCATCATGGTAAATCAATACTATTAGGTTGTACATTGCTTATAAATGTAAGTATTGGCACTTATACTTAGTTATTTCGAACATGACTAGATTGTATGTCTAGAGAAAGGATTTTAAGTTTTTACATGTGTTGACTTCTATTACGTCAGTAGTTATAATTCTTTAGAACGATCTGAAATCATAAACATGCATTGCATGGAGCTTGGAGATGTGACATTGGAATTTGGTAATAAATATGATATGCCTTTGAAGTTAATAATTGATTTGAAGGAGATACTTTTAAAAGAAAACATCACTTTTAGAAGTAGCCAAGAAAATCATAATCAGGCTATAACTCTTGGTGGCTTATGTGATGTGGCATGTGCAACAAAACTTGAAAATGATGAGATTGAAGTAAACAAAATTATATTCGGGAAAATTCTTAATCCAATCACAGTAAAAAGAAAGGTAGACCACTTTCTTAGAGGAAGCAATCAATAATGGAGACAATATGCACTAACCGAAGAAAATAAGTTTATTACATTTATATAATTTTGTACCCTATCATTACTTAATTTTATTGTTTCATTTTTTTAGTTAAGACCTTGAACATTGTATAAGCAGGTTTCTCAAAAAAAAAAAAAAAAAAAAGGTATGAATGTGGGAAAACCACAAAAAGTGCATAATAAGTAGGTTTCATTGATTTTTCAGGTTTATAACAAGGGACTATTGATTTGATTTTTTTTAAAGTTTCATTAAAGGTTCTTAAAGTTTAGAGGTTTTGATTGTCAGGTTTATAACCAAGTCTTTCTTTAAGTTCATGTTTGTTTTTGATCAAGTGTTTTTCATTAAAGTATTCAATAAAGATATTATGAAGTTTTAATTGTAAGATGCTCTTCCAAATGATAATAGTAGGAGAAAGAAAACATTCAATAGTAATGTTTGTTAGTCATCATGATCACCAATGTGTGTGATATTTTTCTTGAGTGCAAGAAGAACCAGTTTGGAATTTCACACCATATAGGTTTATTAGTTCAACATGTAATCTTATATCACTTGGAAATGCATCATGTAGTGAAAGAGAACAAAAGGTCCGTCTCTTAGTAAGCAAACAAAGCTACTATTTTTGTAGGACTTTTTTCTTGGATGGTCATGCCCAAAAATTTAGAATTTAAGGAACTCAAGATATGGCTAGTTTCCTCCAGGAATTTTTTTGTGAACTCATCTATGTTTATGAAAATTAGTAAGAATAGTTGTCTTCCTAGTTTGTGGAATGGGTTTATATATAGCATAAATAATTTCAGCAAGACAAACTATTTAATCTCTGCGGTATGCTAAATAAGGAACATTGCAAACTAAGCAAGAACGCTGAATCTGAAAATAGTAATAGAACCATTGTATTCAAACCATAAATAGTTTGTCACATTATTGCAAAACATATAGAGGTGAAGGAACAAGCCCAAAAGTTAAATCAATTGAGACAACACTACTAACAATGAAAATGATTTTGTACTCAAATTGTTGGTATACATGAGAAAACTATAATAAGTCATTGATAGTTGGATTCTACATCATGGTCCATCTCACTCACAGCTTAGAGCGATTGTTGGTATACATGAGAAAACAGTAACAGGTCATTGAGTTGATTCCATTCATCCTCTGAGAGAAACCAACTGAAAATGTCTATGTTCTTCTTTTTATGCCTTTCTGCAATATCTGAAATAACATTTACTTTTAGCATAAGCCCATGTACCGATCGCAACCTTTAAAAAAGAAATTCTAGGAGTCCCAAGTTCGCAAGAGCACTCTTAGATTGAGTTGGGTTAACTGTGGGGGCGCTTAAGCGTGTATGTGCTGCCACATGGATGCCCTACATCTTGCAGAATTGCGCCTAGCTCATCCACCGCTTAACAAAGCACCTAGCTTTCCTACAAGAGCCTCTAGAAGATACTCATATAGTATAGGAAGCTCTCTTTTAAATCTGCATTCGAATGATGAAGGTGCACTATAAATTAAAATTAAAATATCAGAGGCGTGGCAATAGATTACTCTCTTAGACTAACAATAGTTGTCATTAAACAAGTTTAAACGACTGTGGACTCCAAACCATTCCGCCATAGTGCCATCACTGGATGAGTATGATATTTTTAAAAACACAAATTTTCCTTAAAAGAGGAAAAAGAAATTGATACAAAAAGAAATCGGCACCATAAGAGCCAACTATACCAAACAAAAATAAAAGAAAATAAAGAACAAAAACATTATGTAAAATCCATATAAAAAAACCTATGAGCAAATGCAGAAAATCAACTCCAATAAGCAGTAAGAAGTTTGTCATTCCATTAGTTCATAAAAAACAATCAACCTAAGAGACCTCAAAAGGGCTAGAAATGGCATAGATCTAGTGTTAGTCCTAGTCATCAACGCAGATGCATCAAATTTGTGCTTATAGATTTGATGTGAGAACCACAGAAAAAGTAATACACAAAAATCTTGCCCATTTCTTATGTTTCTAACATCTAAAAGAAATTCTCTTTTTTGAATATGGAAAATAAGTAAGTGCTTTTAGATATTAGGAGCATAAGTAGGTCAAGATATTATTGATGCAAATATGGTGGTTTTGACATCAAATCTATATAACACTAAGTAGGTCTCCCTCTTGTGATCCGATGCATATAATATGGAATTAATATAATAAGCGATGTACCTAAGACATGTTCAATGTGAATAACGGTTACCACTCAACATTACATTATGCATAGGCAAACTTGGTTTATCAGAGTAAACCACAGAATCTGGCGTAACTACCTTCTAGCATGGATAAAATATTAAAGCACTTGAAAAACATAGTAGAGCATTGGGAGATAACTACATGAAAGAATATGTTGAACTTAAGATAAATGTCTAATCACCTAGAAGGAACCACATAAGGAGCAGCAACAACGCGCACCCTCAAGAATTCAGCAAGATGCCAACCTTCCTGGACCTCCCAATGCATTCAAGCATTTAAATGAATTATTAACTAAATCTTCATATGCTACAATAAAAACTAGAAATTGTTTTACAATGAGAACCAAGGTATAGCTGTTCAGCACCAATGCAAAAAATTTATCACAACAAAATCGCCTTCCATTGTCGGACCATCTCCAAAAACCTTTCGCATTGCAGATAAAGCATTTTTTTCTGTGTTCTTTGCCCGTGAACTTTTCTCGTAATGATGATTCAACCGTAACTGCAAGAGAGAAAATCAAAAGGAAAGATAATGAAAAGAATAGTTTTTATATTTTTAAAATGCTGATTGTTTTAAGAAAGACAAAGTTCTACATTTCAAAACCAAAACTACAATAACTGGAGAATTTGTTAAGACAAACAAGAAAGACAAGAATCATCTTTCTCCAAAATTAATCAAATGCAACCTGATTTCAAAATGCAACCTGATTTCCGTAGTCAACAGAGACAATTATATCGGGAAAAATATAGATAATGGACTAAAAATGTTATGATCCTTAATCACCTGAAATCAAACAGACACTTTAAAATGAAATCTGCAGTAAAAAAACAAATACAACAGAGTTGAACTAGTCCCAATGGGAGCAACATCTCACAAGGAGGGAGAGGGAAGGACCAAGAGGGAGGGAGGAGACAATTATATCGGGAAGGGCAAGATGGAAAATATTGATAATGGGTGGGAGCGAGACGGAGAGAGGCGAGGCGGGAGCAAGACGGGGAGAGGGAGAGAGGGAGAGGGAGGGTTGAACCTAATTTTGAGGGGCAAGTCGGTTTTGAATGCTGATGCAATGTATTATTATTTTAAGTTTTCTTATTGGCTGTTTACGTCAAATACATCGAATAAGTACTACAGCCTAGGAGCAACAAGCATTATTCTAAAATTAAATATCTCATCCTCATTGTTAAAATAAAAAGTTTACATATTTATATTGAAAAGTGATTTCAGTACTGTAAGTTTTTACGTCCTATTGGCAGACTAGTGGGTAGTTTAGGATTACCTAAAGAATAGGTAGAGGGTTTAGGATTACCTTTTAAAGAATAGGTAAATAGTTCGCCATTTATCTTTTATCTAGACCCTCATAAAAATTTAGCAGTATAGTTATCATCACTCATTTATATAAGATATCTAAAAAACCAGAATAAGAATAAAGTTAACATTAAAATAAAACGAAAAATATAATTTTCTTTGTTGGAATAATGAATTTTATTTTTATAATATTTTTATATAATGGTTTATTGAATATCTGGTTTTCAAACTTTGAAAGGATGATGCTATCAATTTTATCCAAATTCGACCCAAACCCGAGCTCCAGTTCAAACTTGAGCTCAAATGGCATCCTTCTAACTGTAGCAGAGCCTACAAGGGTTCGACCTCAGCTTGGATTGTTTCCATCCCTAATAGAGTCAACAATCTCTTCCATAATATGACAAAGAAAGAAACTGTGTGGAGAGGATCATTTACTACTTAATCCTCTTGTATTTCTCTTCTTTTTGTTCTCTTCTCTCCCTCTCATATTTAATTCTCCACATTCCACTGTAACCCGAAGCCAAAGCTGTCCCGATCCGTCTGGTTTTATGCCATTGAAAGAATTTTGATTTTGCTTTTCCAAAAATGGCATCCTAGCCATTGGACCGGCTTTTGTTGGCCTTTGCTTGAGAGACAGAAAAGTAGAAAAAACAGAAAAAGAGAGGAGAGAAAAGGGGCTGTAAGAAATAGATCAAATAATTAGAATTATGGAATAGAACACAAGCTTACAAGGCTGCATTTACCAGGAACAATTACAAAGGTACTTCTCAGCTCAAGCACAAAGTAATGAAAGAGATGACAAGACACCACCGTTAAAAGAATAAGACGTAGCAGAACTCCTCGTATACTTAGTCATGGATCTTTGTTCCAAGTGTAGAATATCATATCCATCATTTCTTGGTCTGTTGAAAAACAGAAAATGAACACAAGTAGTTGAAATACTAACTCTTCTTTATGACCCAAAAAAATAAAAGAATTTGTGAAAGTCTTGATTATATAACCGAATACTTGCCTGTTTCAAGTACTTCTTATGAAGCTTCAATGCCTCATTGCATGCTTTCTTTGCATCCATAGTCCCAGTCATATCATTCAGAATCTGGTACAATCGGGATGTTTTAAGTTACACCAGAGGGACAGAGCGATATGAGAGAGAGAGAGAGAGAGAGAGAGTGGGAGAGAGAGAGAGAGTAAGAGAGAGAGAGAGAGAGAGAGAGAGAGGGGAGAGAGAGAGAGAGAGAGAGAGAGAGAGAGAGGAGAGAGAGAGAGAGAGAGGGGAGAGGGAGAGGGAGGGAGGGAGAGCGAGAGGGAGAAAGGGAGAGAGAGAGAGACAGAGACAGAGACAGAGACAGAGATAGAGAGAGACCTTGACAACATCATCCAGCCCTTTGGCCTCCTTCAGGAGCTTTTTGTTCTTGTTCTCAAGAACACTGGCAATGAGAAATACGGATAGACCAGCTTGATCTGTACCTGTTGCACCTATCTGTACATTTTTCCTCTCAAATTTCCCATACTGTTTTAGATGTCTATCACTTACCGTGGTACTTGACTCGGTATTGACATGTGATTCTTCATACAAGGAATAAATATTCGGATTGTACTCCATTGCCCACATCAACTGAAAAGGTTCATCATGTTCAGATAATCATCCATCCGGAGTATCATATTTGGGCACCTTTAGTGCCCAACAAATATTGGCTTTTATGGAACTTAACTCAGGAATAAGAACCATATAATTCGGTAAGAATTTACCTCCCAAAGATACATGGCATCAACAAAAGAGAATTCTCTGCGGAAAAGTACCATCAACATACGGAATGCAAACAAATACTCTCCACCATCAAGATTTTCTGCCATTTGATACAGTCACTATATCAGTTGCATGCTAACTCCATTAAGAAAGAAGTAAGAAGCAAAAAAAGAAGGATGATTTGGTTTTTTTTTTGAAATTAAGAGGAAGATTAGTTTATATATCATTAATCTAATTTTTGTACAAATAAAAGCAAGGAGATAATGAATGTGTTAGTGAACATAATCCCACATAGATAAAGTCATAAAATGTCCTTCTGTTATCAGAGAGGAAAAGGTCTCCAACTTCTGTAAGTCATTTTAGGATGGATCAGTTTCATTTCTGAGGAAAAGTTTATTTTGGATTACATTTCCTCCACATGACAGCTAAACAGCTTAAAACAAAATATAGAATACAAAACACAACTGGCCGAAAAGATAAAAAAAAAAAAAATGAACAAAAAATCCCAGGAGCTAATTCTCAGGGAGAATTCAGCACTTTATACAGTTTCTGTTCTGTGTGGTTGCATTTAAATTCGTTAATAGGTAAAAGGTCCCCTCAATTTATGGTGATGTTGTTAACATTCACACAAGGACAAAAGAAAATATTATCAAAGTTCAACTCTTTTTTAGTCATCACGGGAAGCATCTACCAGAATATGGAATAAAAGTAAAACACACCCATCAATTTCTATTTGATGGCTCATGTGTATTTCTTTATGGTTTGCATGTTCAGGTCCAGATGTAAAAATAAGCGCTGGTGAGAACAAAAAGTCTCAGCACTTTATGAGAGCATATATGTGCTCCATATCCCAAGCTAACTATCTAAGAATGAGAGACATTGCGTAGTCCAAAATTAATCTGAGATAGGAAAAGCTATACAGCTATAAGTTGGGAATGATTCATTATTTCTAAAAGGAAGAAGTAGTCATCCACCAATATCGTAGTAAAACGAAAGATTTATTTTTTGAGCGAATTGGTGGAAAGATTCTTTTTTTTCCTTCTAACGAGTAGGAAGAAAGATCTGTGCATAACTTCAGTTTTAGTTTTTGAATTTATTAGTGTGAAGGAATGCCTAGAAGTGAACAAATAATGCCCTCCAGTCATCTAGAGGTGATCCAAGAGTTCAACTAAATCACATGATAACTTTTTCAAAATGAGAAAAGAAAACATTATAACAAAGATGAACTTACAATTAAGCCTCTCAAATATATCTACAATAGTTTTCGAATTTATCAGTGTGAAGGAATGCCTAGAAGTGAAACAAATAATGCCCTCCAGTCATCTAGAGATGATCCAAGAGTACAACTAAATCACATGATAACTTTTTCAAAATGAGAAAAGAAAACATTACAACAAAGATGAACTTACAATTAAGCCTCTCAAATATATGTACAAGGAAAATCTACCAAGAAGCTATAATCAACACAGTTGTCCAATCAATTCTTACCCAAGTGTTGATGAAGTTTGGGGTCAAGAGCTTTAATTATAGAAGCCAGTGAATCCAACTGTGACTGCACTCCTATAGAACTTGTTGTGCATCTGAAATTCTCTCGCTTCAAAGATTGAAACGCAAAAGAATAAATATTAGGAACAGAAAACAACAAAGAAAGAGTTTAAAAATTAACACAAACACCATGATACTGGCTTTTAGAGATATTTAGTAGACATCATTTAACATATGGGTCAGAAGACCAACTCAGCAATTGGCATGATGAGTTTCTGAGCAATTATCAAAACAATGACCTCAGCCCTCATGGCAAATCACATTGTAATAGATGGCGGATTGATATTTCTCATTTAAAAGTTTCAATAATGCTACTTTGGTGAATTTTACTTTCAACCCTACCACTGACGCCTCAAACGTAAAAACTCAAAAATATGTCTCCATTTTAAGGGAACTACAAAGGGGGGAATGGCAAAAGAGGTAATACCAGTCTACGCATCAGACGTGAAAAACACCAGTATGCATCTGCTTCATTTTCTAGAAGAATCACCATTGGAGAGCAGATGTCATTCATTCCTGCAACAAAAAAAAAAAAAAAAAACAACAACAACAATGTCAACAAGTTATTTGGAAAAAAATACTGATCATGATCAACAGTATTCCTACCAAATAGTGGATTAGCTACTAACCTTGACAGTAACCAATATCACTGTCTCTCCATGCATAGACTGACAGAATATTCCAAAGTTTTGCATCATTTTCAGGGTCCTCATAGAAAACTAAAGCTCGATCTGTTCGAACTACATCTAGACCTAAACACCAAAGCTCATTTGAAAAAACTATCATAAGCATAAGTATAAAAAAAAACACTGAAAGTAGCAACATCTGAAATGTACAAGGAAATATTTCATAGAGAACGAAGTAATATAGTTGATACTGAAAAGAATTGGAAACTGATGTAAAACTCATGTTATGTTCTGAAGAGTTGTGGTCGGTTCTTTACACAAAAAGCCAGAATTAAGGGAATAAAGTCACAGAATCCATAATTTGAAAATAAAAAATACGTGATATATGAGAGAAAATATTGTTAGCCATATCTTCTTGAGTCCTTAAATACTGCTCTAGTGATGCTTTCCTAGAGAGAAAGCGGAAACTCCACTTGAACCTTGCAAGTATGCACTTACTTGCATAGTATGTTATTCTCATGTCACTCTTCTTTCTTTACCAAAAAAAAAATATATATAAGATAAAATAAATCACAACAACAACAACAAATGTACTTTATTTCTCTTTTTTTGTAAATCCACTTATATGTAGATACTAGTAAATCATAGGTTGATGAACCACGCATGGCAATACAAATGGAGCAAGCAATGATCCAAAAATTAGGTTAAAGATTATCCAAAAATTAGGTTAAAGATTGATCCGAAAATTAGGTTAAAGATTGATCCAAAAATTAGGTTAAAGATTGATCAAAAAATTAGGTTAAAGATTGATCCAAAAATTAGGTTAAAGATTGATCCAAAAATTAGGTTAAAGATTGATCCAAAAATTAGGTTAAAGATTGATCCAAAAATTAGGTTAAAGATTGATCCAAAAATGACACAATTGTTTTTTTAAAGTTAACGACACATTATTTTTGAGATTAAGAATTACCAATTTGATGCAAAAGTAGTTTCCACTGGATGACTTTTTTGTCCTCAAAAGAATCGTTTGTTTCTGTTAACATCTTCCCTTGAGAATCACTTCCCTCGTGCTGAATTGGTTGGCCATCATCAGTGATTATCGGACTGGTAATAATTTTACCACTACCAATAACGGGTACCATCTTCTCACACTCTGCTCTCCATTTTGTGTACTGCTCCCTATAATCATCATATGGAACTTAAAAGTTACTTCTGATAAACATATAAAGAAAGTATCAAGATTTGAGTACTTGGACAAGTACTTTAAGGAATTAAAGACCATCTTTAAATTCCTCAGTTAACCGATTGACCTAATTAGGCCATCCCAGTCTCTGATAGCAACCACAGTCACGACTATTGCTGTGAAACTGAAAACGAAGTCAAATGGCAACTATGCTTTTTTGTTTTACTCAAAAAAGTAGCCTATGCCACAAGTAGCAGACTGGGTAATATGTACAGGAAGAAACAGAAAAAGAAAAGATAAAGAAGCGAATAAAGGATTATGTCTTCTGAAAAATACATTATAGAAGACAAAATTGCCTTCTACAGGGTTCCACCATGGTTTGGAATTATATAAGATGAGCTGTAAAGCAGTAGAGTATGTTATGGACTTAAATAAGAACATATTTTTACCACTCAAGCTATTAAGATATAGAAAACATAATAGAAGCACAAAAAAGAAGTAAGAGAAAAAGTCAGAGATGCAAATCTACAAGCTGCCAACAGTGATTGAGGCTTTACCTGCGTTTTTGCCTTAGCCGGCTTCTTTCATCAAAAGTGCTATTGGGTTTATAACAACCTAACAAAAATTCCCAAACCGCCCCTTTTATTGATGGATGAACACCCTAGAACAAAATAAAAAATCTAATTTCAACATCTTGGTGATTACATAGTTCACAAGAACATGGTAAATACGAACAAAGATTTTCCTTAGATAAGAAAAGAAAAAGAAAAACATGGTCAAAGGACAGCTTATGAACCAACAAGTGAATTGAATCGATGAATTACATGCATTTATGGGCAAGTAATGGGTCTGTCAATAGGTGGTTCACTACTAATGATTTTTGTGCTTGTGTCACAACCATGTATACCCTAGTTGTGAAGTTTAAGTGTAAAAAACAAAAGAGCTCACCCCACGTTGGATGCGACTAAGCACTTTTGCGATATCAAGATGACCTTCAGCAGAAAATGCCGAGTGCCACTTTCTTGCACTGAGTGTTTTGCCAGCCTGCAAAGAGACAAGGGTGAAACAAGTTGTTGGAGAATCAATCTGTAACCTACAGTTACATGAGAGATCCGATAATATGAACAGCTTTTAATTTACAGGCACAAAAGGAGAAACAACCTTACAAATATATGCACTCCAACAAAGAACAAAATGCTTTACAATCTACATATTCCAAGTGTACTTTTTCAAGTATATAGGAATATGTATTCAACTTATTCCATAATAAGATTGAGAAGCTAAATGATGTAGATAAGTAAAAAGAAAAATAAGATATCTATCAATCAAGATAGTAGTTTTCTTCCTGAATATTTTTCTGCTTCACCTAAATGTGTCCTACAATAAAAATAAATTTAAAGAAGAAGCAAAAGTAATGAAAGAAAGAGTTTACTGTGTCTGAAAAAATACCTTTCCAATTCATTTTATTTACTATTTCATAGAAACAGCTAAGAATATTAAAAAGATTGCCTCATCATTTCCTTTAGATAGGTGACTACATTTCTGCCTCTCTCACTGTTTGGAGCATGTTGCCCATTCAGTAAACAAAATGCTAGATACCCTCGCTAAAAAAAGGTTACTCTTCAACATCAGTCATGAATATGGCTCCCCATCTCTCATTAACTACCACTTTTTCACTGTTTTTATTTTCTTTAGTTTTTCTTTTCCTCTCTTTGTTCTTTTATTTTATTGGAGACTGCTTTGCCTTTCTACATAAAATCTGTCATCATTAAAACATAATTACCAAAATTTTGCTAATCATAAAAAAATATAACTATTTTTTAACATATTAAAAACAAAATGGCATTCAACTTCTCCCAGGTAACACATACTTGAAGTGTGTTTGCTCAATCTTTTGTTGGATTATTAACCAACAATAAAACGAAGAAGGCTATTTCTCCAGTCAACATTAAGAAATACATGTCATTTTGCATCATGGACGGATAATGTTTCAAATTTATTTATTTATTAATCCAGTTTAAACTTTGTGGCACCACAAAAAGGTTTCAGCAATCTTAACATACTATCCAAGGATCAGTAAAAAATATTTACATGATAATGCAATTTAAAGTTATGATAATAAGGAAAACAAAAAAAATGACTCAAAGGAAACTTACCCTGGGCTTGAACCGGCTTTTGCGAATATCATCTTCACAGTCTGACCTTACCGCATAGTAGTTTTCAGTTTCGGTAGTTGACTTCCACATAGGGGACCTTTAACGACCTTTTTTCACAAGAAATTTGTGAATATTAACAACCTTTTTAAATTTAGATGAAGCCAAATTACCACTTCAAGTTCTAACATAAGAGAGAGAAAAGACTCCATATAGTTGAATCTGACCTATTTACATACAGTCATCACTCATGAACTTTCATCTGATTAATGTTTCCTTGAACCTGACCTATTTAACTAACCGGTGGCAACTATCCATTATCTAAACGAAGAGAACTAAGAGAAGATATCAATTCCCTAATCCAAATTTGCTCAATGAAACCTTTTAAATTTCAGCCCCTCCTTGGCGAGCTCAAAACTCCGCTCCAAGATCATCTTCGTGAAATTTTTAACTACGAGTGACGATCAGCTGCTAGGCGACAAACTAAGTACTAGCAAATAGAAACAAGAAAAAACAAAATAACCCCACGTAGAAAAAAAATAAAACAACGAACCTGACTAAATTCATTGCACATGCTCGAAACGAGAAACGAGAAACGAGAGAGATTTTTCACAGCTAAACGTGTTACTAAGTCTAAACAATTATTTGATATAGGACGAGGATCGGCGAAGTATATTTAAAGCTTTAACCACCCATTTCTACCTTAACCGAGCTTCCGGTCCTGGGAATTAAAATCAGACATCAGTTCCTGGATTAAACTTCCCGCAACAGTCAGAAGATCTCTAGCGCCTGATATCGTAATGGGTAAGAGGAAAAACCCAGATCCTCAAATACAGTCAACGCTGATGGGTGCTCGACCCTTCGAACGAAACCAGAGGAACAAAAAATTCAGCCTGCAGAACGAGAAAGAAAAAAAGAAAGCAACGCCGATGGTCAATAGAAAAAACTGGAAATGGATAAAAACAAGGAATCAGGGTAAGTAAACTACTAATTCGCGTCCTGTCGGAAGAGAAGGTAAGAACGGGCGACAAAGGCGGGTATCTCGATATGAATTGGAACAAGTTTTGACGGTTTATTGTCGAGCTAATCAAGGACTTTGGCCGATTTGATTGTGGATTGCCAATTGTCAATTTCTGATTGTTGATTGCAATTTTAAAAATCGAACCGGGGAGCATCTGTTTTTGGGTGAACTGGTTCAATCGGGTTCATCTGGCGATTGAACCGGGTTAGTGAGGGTTGAATACTTAGCATATTGAGGGGTTAATATCCTGTTTGTACGGTTTCAAACTCATTTTTTGGGCCAGCGGTAACTAGACCGGTTGAACCCGCTCAGTCGGTTCCACGGTTTAATGGTTGAAACTTGAACCAAGAGAACCGGCCCGGTCATTCGGTTTTACCTTATCCCGGTTCTCATAATCCCGGTTCTCATACAAACCAACCATTTGAAACGCCGATTCCGACTGAACCGGGTCGAATACGGTTTGATTTTTAAAAGCACTAGTTAATTGTGTTTACAATGATTAAAGGGTTCCGACTTTTTATATTTATTTTTTTTATCAGAAGACCGTTGGTTTGGTTGTGGCATCCCATGAGTACCTCATCAATTGGGACGTGTAATGATTTAAAAATGATTTCTATTTTCCACGTCACTACCCAAAAACTATGTCATTGCAATATGCATAGCATTTTCCTTCGGGACCTGTTCAATCTAATGCTAGTTGCACCTTGACCTGGTACCCTGTGGCCTACTTCCTTACGTGCCATAGTTGACATCCATGTCAGAATCTTTGGGAATAGATAGTTAAAGCCCCAAACCCAAAACCCTAAAACATAATTAATCTACATTGCACATAGATATTAAGGTTTTTAAAAGCAATTTTCCCACATCCATGTCGACCAGATCGTTCATTTGTTTCCATGATCAACTTAATGGTGGTCGAAGTTTAGATATGATTCAAGTGTAATTGAGTTAGATATAAGCCTTTGTTTAATTGTCAACTTTAAATTAAATTACTTATAACAAGTTAATATTTACTTGACGTAAGGTTATAATTATACTCTCAATAGTGTTTGACATTGAGTTTTGTTGTATGAGGGAGTGTTGGGTCTACCCTATTTGTAGGTTGGGCCCAGGGGTGTAAACAACACCCCATTATCTATTCTACAGTCAAATCGACTATTAAATAGAACAAAATGAAAATAAAATATCATTTTCAGATTATCATTTTACCGTTTATGGTTTTATTGTTTAACATATGGAACATAAACGGAATAGCTACTCTCAATCCGTTTTAACAATTACTATTTAATCCGTTTTATCAATTACCATTTAATCTGTTTTACCAATTAATGTTTAAATTAAGGTAATATGGTAAATTTCTCAACCTTACTCATTGTGTTGAAGTTCTGAGAAAATAATATTGTGTTTTATTTTTATTGTATTTTTATTTAAATTATTTTTTGAACATTTCCCAATTTTTTTAGTTTTTTAAAAATTTAAATTTTTTAAAATATTTTGCAATTTTTACTATATTATATTTATTTCCGATCATTACTTGATTACCATGGGAAATAATCAGAAACAAAATAACTACAGATTAATCAACTAAAATGAAAATAATATAGATTCAGTTAATAGGAAACCATAATAGTAATAATCTATTCCATTTTGATATTATCTCATTTACACAGCTAGTTGGGCCCACCACTTTCCTCTCACATCATACATTAAGAGAGGGTGATAAAAGGAAAAAAAAGGGTTTTAGAAATAGAACCATCCGAGATAAAAAGGGAGGAAGAAAAAGAAGAAAAAGAAGAGTAAGAGAAAAAGAGGAGGGAGAAGTAAATATGAGAGAAAGAAAAGAAAAACGATCAAATTGTATTTGAAGGATTAGTTGTGCTTGCATGCGATCATGGGCAAATATCCAAGAGTAAATAAATAAATCTACAACATTGTCACACAACTTTTTAGTCTTAAAGTGAATTTAGATGATGATGATAATTTTTTTTGTCTAAATTCACTTCTGCTATCTTACGAACAACTAGTGAAACCATATAATGTAAGAAATTTCTACGTTATCTTGTTTCTAAACTTCATGAAACATGAAACACGAAATAAAATAAGGTAAATTGTAACTTACATGTTTCCATTGATTCATATGATCCTCTAGTGCTTCTGAACTCAGATTTCTTTAGTTAATCGAGCTCAAGGACCAAAGACAAGTATTTTTAGGCATCATTCAACCGTTACGAAGAATTAATGCCAAAACCGTTAGCACAATAGGTTTTAAAATCTATTTCATATATATTTGAACCCATAACCATTATGCATCATATTTAATACGTTTTCTTAAATTTTTCTCATTATAAAATATTTTTTATGAATTAGAAAATGTTACATGTATATGTTTTATAAATATGAAAACATCTTTTTCATTTAATAAGAAAACGTTACATGCATCCACTTGATGCATAACTCACAACTTCAATATGAAACAAAACACATGAATCATAGAGAAGTCTTCTAAATACAAGTAATATCTACTATGTATTACAATGTGTTTTGCTTCCAAAATTCCTTAAATGGTAACAAAAGTTAATGAATAAGCCTTATGTTTGTTCTTGGTCCAATGAAGTATATTTTCTTAAAACATAGTTGTGCACGTGAATATGAGAATAGATTTGAATGCATAAGAGTTTCATAAATAAATTGAATGTATATATAAACAATTACGAAGCGGAACCAAGTCCCATATTTTTAACATGATCCATAATCTCAATGGTGGCATTCCTTTAGTCAAAGGAGAAGGAATCTCTCAACGTTAGTATGTTTAATGACCACATTCTTTTCTTTAACACATTCTCTTATGGCTAAGTACTTAATGTCAATGTGTTTACTTTGATTCCTACTCTATTATTCTTAGCTATTAAAACAACAGTTGAGTTATCGCAGAAAATTCTCAATGGCTTAGAAAAAGGATCCATAACTCTAAGCCCAAAAATAAAACTCTTAAGCAATACACCATGCAATATAGCCTCAAAGCAGGAGATGAACTCGGTTTTCATAGTAGAAGTAACAATCAAAGTCTATTTGGTACTTCTCCATACACAGCTCAATTGGCTATAAGTAATATGTACCTAGATGTAGATATACGAGAATCAACACAACCAACAAAATCTTGATTTGAATAGCCTATTACATCCAACTTGTTAGTTTGTCTATACATAAGTATGTAATCTTTGTTTCCTGGAAGGAACCACATGACTTTCTTTACAACTATGAAGTGGTTCATACCTGGATTACTCAGATATCTCAACATCATATACAATATCAAGTCTACTACAACATGAGCATACATAATGCTTTCAACTGCAGAAGCATATGAAATATTCTTCAAGAATTCTCTCTCAAATTCATTTTTCTAAAATTGGTTCAAACTGAAATTGTATCCCTTCACAATGGGTGCAACACTTGGTAAACAATCCTTCATCTAAAATCTCCAAAACTTTGTTGATATTGGTTTCTTTTGACAGTCCTAAGACATCGCGAGGTTTACTGTCTATGGATCTTAATACCAATGACATAAGATCGCTCACCCATATCTTTCATATCAAATTTTTGAGAGAGAAACGGTTTTACCTCATTAACATACCCTTATCATTGATAGCAAGCAAAATATCATCCACATATAAAACAATAAAAAAAATTATACTCCCTCTAACCTTCTGGTATAAACCTTGATTCATTAGATTTTTAACAAAACTAAATGTAGAAATTAGACTGTGGAATTTTAAATACCATTGATGGGAAGCTTGTTTGAAACTGTATATGAATTTCTTAAATTTGCAAACAAAATTCTCACTATTACTTGAAGAGAAAACCTTTTGGTTGTTTTATATAAACCTCCTCTTTTAGATCACCATTAAGGAAAGTAATTTTCACATCTATTTTTTGTAACTTAAGGTTGAAATGAGAAGCTAATGCCAAACGAATTTGAAGAAAATATTTTTTATATACAAAAAAAAAGGCCTTCATGTAGTTGATTCCTTCTTTTTCAATGAACTCATTAACAATGAGTCTCGTTTTGTATCTCTCAAAGTTGCCTTATGAATCGCTTTTGGTCTTAAAGACCTACTTACAATCAATAGCCTTCGTCCCATTAGGCAACTCTACAAGGTCCTAGACTCCATTACTCCTTATGGAATTTATCTCTTCCTTTATGGCATCATACCACAAATTAGATTGTGTACAACTCATGGCTTGTGAAAATATATCGGGATCATTTTTGGGTTCTATGTCAAATTCTTGTAGATACACAATAGAAGCACTAGGAATTGTCGATATTCTTTCTTGTGTAGATCATCATAATGTTAGACACCCTCTCCTTGAGGAGTTTGTGATTCAACTAGTAGGTCAATTTGAGGGTCTTCATCAACTTGTGAAACTAATTCAGTGATTGGTTGTTCATTATTTGGTTGAACTTGAGGAGTGCTATAAATTATAACCAATCTATTTGACAATGTGGAAGGTTGAACCTCTATATAATCATGAGTCGGAATTAAATCCTTGAACTTATCCCTCCCACTGATCATGCCATTCTCAACAACCTAGTTGTTCTCTATTCCACAATCCTAGTAGTACGAGATGGACATGTAACCCTTATACCTCTCAGCATAACCAATTTAAATACCACTAATGGTCTTTGTGTTCGGCTTATTTTCTTGTGGGTTATATATTATCACTTCAGATGGACACCCCCAAACACGCATATGTTGCAAATTAACTCGGTTTCTAACCTTTAAAGAGTTCAAAAAGTGTCTTTGGGAAAACCCTGCTTGGAACCCGATTTAATACATACGTACCCGTCTTTAATGCTTCAGTCCACAAGAATTTAAGAAGATTAGAGTTGTTAATCAAACTCCGCACCATGTCTATTAAAGTTTGGTTTCTTCTTTCTGCAACACTATTCTGGCCTGGAGAACCATGCATAGTGTATTGAGGAACTATCCCATGCTCATTAAGAAACTTCGCAAAAGGACCAAGTGTTTGTCTACTCTTAATGTATCTACATTCAAAATTACCACCTCTATTAGACCTCACTATTTGTATCTGCTTCCCACATTGGTTCTCAATTTTAACCTTGAAGACTTTGTAGACATCCAATGTTTCAAATGTATTAGGGAGCAAATACACATTCATATATCATGAGTAATCATCTATAAAGGTGAAAAAAATTTCTTTGAACTAACATATATAATTATGGACCACATATGTCATTATGAATGATTTCTAATATGTCAGAAATCCTAGAAGCACCTTTTTTGACTTGTTTGTTTACTTACCCTTAATGCAGTTTGCACAAGTCTGAAATCAAAATAATCGAGAATACTAAGTACTCCATCTTTTACTAATCGCTTAATTCTATCCAATGAGATATGACCTAATATCTGGTGCCATAACAAAGAGGAGTCCTCATTAGTATTACACCTCTTAATACTAGTTTGAACATGCAATTAACTATTAGTAGCATCATTTTGTAAGAAAATATGAAAAAGTCCATCAGACAATATATTATTGAAAGATGCCCCTTTAAAAAGTAAAGAAATATCCAAATTGTAGAAGTCAACTAACATAAATCAAGTTTCTAGAGACACTTGGAACCTTTCCAAAGTTTAAACTAAGTCACTACTTAAGGTTAACATGTAGGTTCCTATAACCTCCACATTTGAGGCCATCTTGTTGCAAGATAAAATGGCTAGATCACTTCCCACTAGCTTCCTTATGTTTTGCATACCTTGCAAGGAGTTTGCGATTTGGATTGTAGATCCAGAGTCAATCCACTAGGTGTTAATATTAACAATAACCATATTAAATTAATAACAAACAAATGAGGATAAGGTATCCTTCTACTAAAGTCATGTCTTGAATCTTGCACAATCCTTTTTAGCATGCCCCTTCCTTTTATAGGAAATACTTAGGGTTTTTCTTAATATCAGCTTAAGATGATATTTTACTTTTCCCCTTTTGATGAGATTTGTAAGTGTTGGCTTGAGATTTGTCTTCTTCATAAGCCTTGTGCTTCCCGCAAGTTGTTGCCAGCATGACACTTTCTCTCAATTTCATTACTAGCATCTCCTCTTATTTAACATATATAGTTATTAACTCATTGATAAACCATTTATCCTTATGTGTTATAAGATATCTTAAAAGGCCCGTATTGAGAAGGAAGATTGTTCAAAATGATGTGCACAAGGAAAGACTCAAACTTATCTACCTCAAATTACTTGAGTTGAACCGCTAAATCCCACATTTTCATAATATGCTCACACAAACCTTTAACGCTTATGAGATGAAGTGCAGAAAACTTTATTATGAGGGTGTTTGCTATTGTCTTTTCTGAAGTGAAGAATTGAAGCAGAAACCTTTCTTTAATTATCACCGATAAGTTCAGGATTGTCTAGACGCATATCAAAGTAACTAGCAGGTTGATTAATTGTAGAAAGTCCAAAAGGCCTATGTTAGAAAATGTGGTCTACAAAGTTTAATGACGTGTATTATCAATGTAAAACATGCTCTAACATTATATCTAATGTCTTAAAAATTGACAGAAGGCTAAATATTTACTCAAGCAGAGAGAAAGTTTCTATATGATAGATATTGACTTAATACGCATATTATCTATCCACAATAATAAAACTAAAAACTATATTTCAATTAATAATCCATGTGGGTAAATTTTTAAACAGTTTGATATTTTAAAATTTGTTATATATATACAATTAATCACTGTTCATGTCTAATTCCTCATGTGATCATAAAGCATAGTTCATGCACTTGACTAATTGGGCAATCGTTTCTCCGGGATTCCTGCCATAGGCGACCATTGCTCTGCGTTCCCTTTTCGGCTTCACAGCTAGCCTTTCGGTCACCGCCGTGCCCAGTGATTGGGGTGGAATGGTCGGCTGAAGGTCGACGACCAATTTGTCCATGGTCCCATTGCTAGACGATGACAAACTCTTGTCGAATTATACGGTCCATGGGAATTGTGGGTTTTTTGGGCTCCCACAACACTGGATAGGCCCAATTCACTCAAAAATGGAATTTTAAGCAAAAAAGAAGGTTTTTCATGGCGAAAAATGGTCTAAAAATCACAAAATCATGCTTTGGTACCAAATGTCGAACATTTTTAAGTTATCACGTGTCTATACTGTATGAAACATGAAACACAAAATAAAATAAGGTAAATAGTTACTCATTTGTTTCCATTGATTCAAAGAATCCTCTAGTGCTTCTAAGCTCTGATTTCTTCAGTTAATTGAGCTCAAGGATTAAGGATAGTATATATTGGAATCATTCGATCATTACGAATAATTAATGTCAAAACCATTACGACAACATGTTTTAGAATCTATTTAATATAAATTTAAACCCATATCCGTTATGCATCAACTTTAGAGGCACCAATGGTGGCATTGTAGCACCATAAGAAGCCAAGTATATAAAGGAGAAACAATAAATCTGAGCCAGAGGTGGACTAGGCACCAAAGTGCTAAAAACTGCTAAGTATGGAAAGTGAGTATTACTGCCACAGCGCCGTGGCAGAGAAGATCAGGAGCCATAGCACCAGTAGCGCCACAATGGCAAGCAAACTGTAGTGGCTTCACTAGGAGACTTGTAACTTTGGCAATTTAAGGACTATTTAAACCAAACTTCGGGTCATGTTTAGGGAGTCTAGAAAAGTGTGTTAGGTTTAAATTTAAGAAATTTCAACCTTTAGAGGAAAGTTCATAAGTTGAGAATTTTTGACAACTCAAGATTTTCTTTTTCCAAATTACATGTAAATTTGCTATATTTTTCTCATGACTTCAGTTGTAATTTTGTTTCTTCTTAAAAAAATCAATTCCACTTTGTTTTAATTGGATGTATGTTGAAGTTTTCAAGTTTATTTGAATAAAATGCTGTTTTTATTCAACCTGAGAGAAGTTTAATTTGGATTCTGAGGAATCTTCAATCCTTTGCATATATTACTCAATTCCATGTTTGAGTTTTAAGAATTATAATTCGTGGGAAGGTAATTTTATGCATGTCATTTTTCTTCTATATCTGAATGGGTACAAGTTTAATCAAACTTAACATGGAATTAAGGTGGTGTTCTCAAGATCCATTAGAATAGGTCTTTAATTAATACTAGTTTTGTGATTTAATTCACGTGAAAAGGCATTGGTCTTGATCCTTTGATAACAACATTGGGTATGAGTAATAGACGAATTCCTTGTTTAGGTTTGGTTTTGTTTTATTTCACAATAAAAGGCACATCTCGTGGCTTTGCCTGGCTTTCATTGCACATGTTATAGACTTTACATATAAGTTATCGAACTCCAACTTAGAATAAAGCACGAGATTTACATGAGTTAAGTATTCTCCTTTAATTATCTGTGTTTCAATGATATTCGAATAAGTATATGTTCATTGGAGGAAGATATCCTGGACGATGTTGGTTAAGTGAATGTTATCTCTGTTTTAGCTAATTTTTATCAATATCACACTTATCTCCTTGGCAAGTGGATAGCTGTGTTAAGTATTTGGAGGCTTGAAGTGTTTCTCAGTTTCTCTATCCTCGTCAGATCAACCTCATACTCCTGGAAGTTATGTACCAATAGATTTGTGCACTTGCTGAGTATATAAATTTAAAGTTTTGTACTAATGGGATACTTGAGTATGTTCAATAAAATGTTTGATGGCCAACTTAAGTGGTATCAATTGCCGGGTGACATATTTCACCGAAAGAAAAATCTGAATTTTTGTGAAGTTTACGGAGTAGAAAATGGAGGTAGAAAAATGGACTGATAAACGAGTGTAGTGTTTGAGAATTGATAAAGGTGGTTAGTACACAGGAAGAGATTTCTTGCTGGGGTTGCCTGAGGCATTTTCGGCAGAGGAAGTAAATACAGTTTGTGGTCTTATTAATAGGCGACCTTCAACAACAATTTAACTCAAGACACCGGAAGAGGTGGTCAGGTTTGTGTCTATATTACTCTAGCTTCAGAATATTTCAATGTGAGGTTTTTAAGATATGAGACGTAGTATTTGATGAAGCTTCTTTGTTGAAAGGTGTGCAAAATGAAGTCCAAGAAGAGAAGATCGATGATAAACCTATCGTCCAGCAGGAGCTTAAAAATGTAAAAAGAAGCAAATATGGTACTACCTGATAGTGAGGACTTGTAGTTCTCTCAGCCAGGTGGTGTTTAGTGGTGATGATGGGAGAGATACTACAGACGCTGAACTCTTATGTTTCTTCAGTTGGAGTTCAGGATGCACAGGTGCAGGAAAGTGCCCCTTTACAATTGCTAAAAAGGAAGGGAAAAATAAAAAATAAAACTGCCAACTAGCTATGGTTCAGAATATGGTTTGATTTGCTTTTAACAGTGGGCATGGGTGATGCAACCACATTCAGTGAAGCAATGGAAGCTGAAAATAGAGATGTGTGGTTACATGCTATAAAGGAAGAAATAGAATCACTAATGAAGAATTGAAAGTGGGAGTTGGTAGAACTTCCCAAGGGGAAAAGATTTAATTTGGTTGCTATGGGATTATATAAAGAAAGAAGCTTCATTAAAAGATGAACCTATGAAATACAAGGTACTACTTGTAGCGAAAGGATATGCACTGAAGGAAGTTAGTGGATTTCAGTGATTTCTTTTCTTCAGCAGTAAAACACAATTTCTATATGGGTTTTACTTTGCTATGGTCGCTATATATGAGATGGAACTGGATTAGTTAGATATTAAAACCGCTTTTGTCCATAGAGAGTTAGATATTGAGGAGATTTATATGAAGAGTGAAAGGGATTCGTGGTTAAGGGTAAAGAGGGCATTGTGTGCAAGTTGGAAATGTCTTTTTCCGACCTTAAGCAATCTCCTAGGCAATGGTATTTGCAGTTTGTGTACTATCGTTTTCTTCATGATGGTACTCTCGTGTTGTTGATGTTATAGCTAGGTTGATGACATGCTTATTGCATCTAAAAACTTGAATGAGATTAATACTTTGAAGCAGGAATTGAGTTTGAAATTAAAGATCTAGGTGAGGTAAAGAAAGACCTAGCTAGGTACGGAAATTTGTAGAGACAGGAAAGGTGGAAAGTTGTGGTTGTCTCAAAAAGGATATATGATTAGTAAGGTTTGCTAGCTAAGTTCAATAAAAAGAAAGCTCAAAAGGTAAGTACTCGATCCACTTGCTCAATACTTCAAATTGTCAAGTTCATAGCGACAAAAAATTGAATTGGAACGAAAAGACATGCTGAAGTTGTGTGATGGCTTGTTTGAATGTATGCAATGGCGTATTTTAGACCTCATGAATACTCACAGCCAATGGTGAGTGTTGTTAGCAGGTATATTACTGACCCATGTAGAAAGCACATATAACCCAATAATTTTTTTTTTTTGAAACACTCTCAGCCTTTTTCCCACTCAACTGTCACCAAATGTTTAATTAAATACAATAAGATCATCATAGAAAAAATATAACTTGCAATAAGATCAATAAAGGCAAATAATTATTTTATTTATGAATGTTTTGTTATATAAATTATAGTGTTTCATTTCATTCAACTTGATAGTCAACTTATTATTCTTATTATCATTTTACTTAGTGTTGTTAATTGGATGGATGGTTTTCAACCTCTGAAAAGAAAAGTAAGAATAGAAAGACTACTGGCACTGATAAGTGATAATAACTTTTAATAATCTCCAATATATATATACACATATGCAAAAAGGAGAGCCAAGCTGGTATCAATATATTTTAGTCTCCTGCATAATGATCTCATGAACCTGAATCAGATTCCTGTTAGCAACTGCATTAACCAAAGAAGATTAATGCACTTGGACACAAACTCCTGCGATCGAAAAGGAAAGGTACTTTTCCGAATTTTATTCCAACAAGAAGCACGGAGAACATATTCTTATTTCCCAAATTAATCAGGCTAAAGAATCGGTGGAGGGTATTTCACGGCGTTCTTGACTATCTTCTTGATGGCAGCATCTCCGAGATCGATGCCGCAGATGTCGGCGAGTCTGATGAGATAGAGGAGCACATCTGATAGCTCTTCCCCGAGATGCTCCTTATCGGATTCCTCCCAGTTGGGCAGCCCCTTGGCCACCTCCCCCCTCCACTGGAATATCTCTGAGAGCTCCCCAACTTCACCCACCTGGCCACACAATATTATTCAACCCCACCATTTCATTCTATTCTATATTCCAGATAACCAGACAGTTACATATGTAGAGAGAAGAACTGAAAGAAAGCCATTATATATAGTTTATATACATCATCAAAATGACGGGTTTGTCCCTAAACCCTAAATTTTATAAATCAACAAAATGAATAGAACGAAACCACAACCAATGCCCATTATATAAATAATTAAATGAGTAATGCTAGATGCAGCTAGCGGAACGCACCTATCCGATGTACATGTTAACCTAAGCCCGTAAAATAAAAAAAATATTTTTTTATAAAATCTTTTTTTCTAGAGGATAAACCCTAGGCATCAATGGTTTAGATTAACATGGGTTAAGTGCAACTAGCATTATTCTAATCAAATTGATTGGAAAAGAGATATAAAAAAGAAGAATAAAGCTAGTTGCACTTAGCCCATGCACCTATCCCACACACTAGTTAATCTAAACCATTGATGCCTATGGTTTTATCCTCTAAAAAATAGGATTTTATAAAAAAAAAATTTATATTTTTAAGGGCTTAGATTAACTTGTACGTCGGATATGCGTCCGCTAGGGGCGTCTATCATTACTAAAAAAAGAAATAATACGTGATACCCATTATATAAAGAGTAATGATCCATGCACAAAATCTGTGCGCAACTCTCACAAGATAATAAAATAACATATTTCACGGAACCAGCGCTAGTCGTTCACAATAATAAAGTCATTATTTTTATATAAATCATTATAATCATTAAAAACTGAAAAAAAATTAATACCTCAGGTAAATCTTCTAAAACGATTGAAAAAGTTAATTGCCATTAGGCAAATCATAAAAAAAGGATTGGAATATAAAAGATTAACACCCATTATATATAAAAATCAAAAAAGATAAAAATGACACAATTGATAGAATACAAAACCTGCAATGTTTTACTTATACGTAATAACAAAAAATAAATGACTAGCTAGTACTGAAAAACCTCTTCCAGAGAGAGAAGAAAAAAATAATGCTTTTGAGAATAAAGAAAGATATATAGGATATTACCATTGCGAGAAGAAGATTCCTAGGGCTATGGTACTTCTCCCAGTCTCTTTGCTTGGCAAATTCCTCAAGCTTCCTTGAAAGCTCCTTGAGGCTTATTTCCGCAATATCATGTTTATTGATCTCTTCTCCGTTTGCTCCCAGACCAGGGTTTTCATCTGCAGCTTCTCCTCCCATGGCTTCCGGATCTCCCCGCCCCAGCGGCTCAAATTAAGAAGAGACTATGTACTGGATGTGTCCCGCTGCCTACGGGTTTATTTATAGGAAAATAAAGGAGATTCCGCCACCCACCATGCAAATATACTGGCTTTCTTGTCTTAACTATGTACGAGATTATCTCTTTTGGGGGCGTGTTAGAGAAAGAAACCATTAATGACAGGGATTCTACGAGATCAACCCAGATTTCTTTGTTGCTGGTTTTGACCCGTTTTCAGTTGCAACAATTAATTTGACGGTTTGACGCTTGTCAGAACCATTAATTTTATGCTTTGGGGATTCTATGGGAATATCATCATCATCTTTCCTGATTAGTTTTGGAAGTCACGGTCAGAAAAACAAATTGTAGATATATCATATAACCCATAAGCAGGAGTGAAAAAATTAAATATTCCAGCTTTCTCCTGCTTATGAGTTATATCTTCTCCAACTCAGGGAGTTCGACCCCATCTGACTCAGATTTTCAGGTATATATCTGAGTGGTTTCACGACTCCTAGAACGCTTCGTATTACATTATCATAATGCCAATTGAAACAAAAACAAAAACAACTGATACTAGGGAAACAAATGATGAGGAGTGCAATATATGGGTGCCGTTTTACATAAGAAATAAGACTCAAATCTTCCCCATTTGATTGCACGGAGTAGGCAGTGACCAGATTATTAAACCACCAATCAAAATAGTTGAACCAGTGGTTTTATTATGGCCAGTGCAGACCCGGTTTTATTTTTGGACCAGTGGCACCAACATTTTTTCTTGGTTTTTTGAGGAGGTCGATCTCAATTTCATTATAAAATCCATCGTAGAGATGATGATTTTTTAAACTAGTTAATGACATTCATACAATCTCCCTCAACTTCTAAATTATGTTACAGCTTCTCAACAAAGAGTTTCAGCCCTTGTCATATAGCAATTGTTTCAGCCTCTATTGAATCAGTGGCTGGAAGTGGTCCAGCAAATGCTTGGATGATTTATCCCTGGATATTCTTGAAAGCTCCCCCATAGCAGGGCCCAGGTTCCCCCTAGAAGACCTATCCATGTTTAACTTCAAAGTTCCAATGGGTGGAGGCAACCATGTGGCAGCAGGTGGGGTTGGCTGATTTGAACCTAGTCTAGCAATGGTACTCCAAAAATTCTGAGGCCCGACCTATCAAATTCCTGGAACTTCTGTTTGGAGTTTAGCCAGAAAATGAGATTATTAAGTGTGTGTTCTATCAACTCATTGCTGCCTCTAAGCTTGTCTCTAAAAATTCTTTTATTCTGTTCTTCCTGAAGATTCCAAGTTATGTAGATTATGGAATCAAACTCTTCAAAAAAAAAAATTATGTAGATTACGCTGGCCCCTAGCATTATTTTCCCCCTCCTAAGTAGTGATTTGGTATTCCACTGATCCATTAGGGAGGGAAAATCAAGAGGGGCAGGAGGGGAGATCTGGAGCAAAGACCATAAGTATGACCATAACTGCTGGTTGTACGTGTAATGGAAGAAAATGTGATCAGCAAATTCCATGCCTCTGTTACAAAATTGGCAGACCATGGTGGGGAGGGTCATCCCCCTCCTTCTGAGGTTATCCCTGATCAGTAGCCTTGTATGCAATGCTAGCAATAGAAAAAAACTTTGTTTTTGGTGGGGCAGAAAGCTTCTATGCCCTACTTGCAATGTGATTTGGACCTTCATCCAAATGGCTAGTGACAAGGTATGCTAATTTCACCGTAAACTCCCCAGTGGAACTAGGTTACCAAATCAATTTATCAACACATTGATTATCAAAGAAATGCCTTAAGATGAGGAGGTCTAGCTGGCTGAGTTCACTAGCTTCAACATCTTAGTTCTCTTCGAAAATGATTAGTCCAACGAAAGGATCTTGAGCTTAGGATATGGTGAATTATTGCTGTTAGGTTATTTGCAACTCTGAATAGTCGAGGAAACCTTGTCTAGGGGTCTATCGTTAATCCATAGGTCTTACTAGAATTCTACTATAGTTCCATTTCTTGGTTGAAATCTA
Organism: Aristolochia contorta; assembly: GCA_022405105.1. Classification (NCBI taxonomy): domain Eukaryota; kingdom Viridiplantae; phylum Streptophyta; class Magnoliopsida; order Piperales; family Aristolochiaceae; genus Aristolochia; species Aristolochia contorta. Next base: position 14,304,712 of record CM039667.1, read on the forward strand.
ATGAGTGATAGGCAGTATGAAGGGTTCCCACCCAAAACCCAATCAGTCTCACTTACTCCCAACTTTGCTCGGACCATGGGGGGGTTGGCTGGTTTATTTTTGAACACCATTTAAGTAAAAGAGCTTGATTCAAGTGCTTTATCCTTTGGATTCCAAGGCCATCCAATGCTTTGAGTAAGCACACTTCTTCCCATTACAACAAGTGGTATTTGAAATAACTTTTAGAGATATTCCAAAGGAAATTACGCATTATCCTCTGTATTTCATTGGCAGCACCAATGAGGCATTGGAGAAAAGATAACATAAAGAACGGGATGTCGTATAAGTATAATTGAAGTCATACAAGCCTCCAAACTTTTGAGAGGTGCTTCACTTTCCATGTTGCTAGCCTTGTTCTTAATTTCTCAATCACCGGATCCCAAAGTTGTTTCTTTTTGCTTTCCACAAAAGATAGGTAACCCAAGTGCACAAGTGGCAGTGACTTAGGGGTGCAGCCAAGTGCATTTGATGTCTCCTCAATTATGTTTTTCTGCACATGTATTCCACAAGGGATGATTTCCCCCAATTGATTTTCTCCCCGTGGTAATTTCCATCAGTGCAAGCCCTGCCTTTACCCTATTAATTTGCGTTAGGGAGCCATCACAAAATATTACCATATCGTCCACAAATCGTATAATGGGGTTAATGCCATCAGGTAATGTTAAACCATCCAACCTCCAAGAGTTTATTGAAGAACGTCGTCATTCCAAGCAGTTCCCCATTAATTAAGATAGAGAACCGTGCTAAGGATATGCAAGAGTATATCCACCTTCACCATCTAGTTAAAGCCCATTGGTTTCATGACTAGGTCTAAATGACGTTAATTTCACCCTGTCAAAGGCCTTTTCTAGGTCAAGCTTGAGTAGGAATTTAGTTCGCCAGTTTTTGAGAAGAGGTCAACTACCTCATTGAGGAATCAAGAATTTGCCTTGACATGATAAAGTGACTTTTCTCTTTACTGATTAGTGTGGGGAGTACTTTCTCGAGTCTTGCTGCTAAAACTCATGCAATTATCTTGTGTACAACTGACATAGGGCTGATGGGATTAGTCTTTTATATTATGAAATCCTTTTTTGGGAACAAGTGAAATAATGGAGGCTGCAATCAAACTATGTGTGAGACCATTGTGGTAGAAGTCCAGAAAAAGCTTTAGTAGGTCATCCCTATTAATCACCATTCTTCTCTAAAGAACTCCCCTTTAAAACCATTCTGACCAGGTGTTGTCTCTAGGCATGGTAGAGACCGCATGTTTTATCTCCTCATCCCTGAAGGGCATCAAGATCAATAACCTTGTTCGAGATGAGTCTTTAAAAAGAGAGGCCTTCAATGCAGGGCCTGCATTTCTGATCATCCTGATGGAGGTCCATGAAATAGTTAATGATCCCTCTGTGATGTCTTCCCCCTCTGAAACTGGTTCTCCATTGATTTTTATGGATGCGATTCTGTTAATTCTTCCCTTGAGTGAGGCAACCGCATGGAAAATTTTGGAGTTAGAATCACTTTCCTTTAAACACTTGTACCTGGCCCTGTGTTTCCAAAAAATGTTTTTCTGGTGAACCAAGTGGCTGAGTTGTGCAGATGATGCCCCTCTATCCGAAAACTCCTAGGTCTAAGATCACTATTTTCCTCTAGATGGCCCATACCATCGAAGTGCAGTTCAAGCAGCCTCTTTTGGGCCTCTTCCGTTGCCTTTCTTTGCCTGGCCCACATAATAATTTTGTTGTTAAGGTGCTTCAAATTTAGGTGCACCAATTGTCTCCCTAGTTCCTGTGATTTGCTTGTTTTCCCACCATTCCTTCATTTCCAAACCCACACTGTTTTCCCCTCCTATTTAGGCTTGTGTCCACTAGTATAGGCCAGTGATCAGAGATCGCTTTACCTAAAACCAGTCTAGTGGCTTCTCTATATAGGCTTGACCATTTATGTGATACAAGAAATTTGTCCAATTTTGATAGAACTGGATGTTGCATTTTTTTTACCAGTGGTAGGGATCTCCTCTAATTCATGGCTTGCAATTAAAATCGTTGAACTTCCTCTTGGTGCTTGTTATTGATTGTGTCATTGGTTTCTTTTCATTTCTGAATCTGATGGCATTGATATTAACCATCAACATCCATGGACCAATCCATCAGTTCATAAGATCACTTAATTCTCCCCAAAATAACCCAAACAAAATGCACATTGCTCCTTTTCTTCCTTTTCAAACTATGATGTGTTCCATAAAACTAGGATACCTCCAGAGGATCCAATTGCATTAACAACAAACCAGGAAGGTCTATCATAAGAGGAAATTGAAGATACAACTTCATTACACATTTTGATAATTTCATCTCTTGTAAGGTAACAAGATTTACATAAGTTCCTTTCTAAACATCTTTAATTAAGGCACGTTTCTGAGGGTTGCCTAGCCCCTTACAATCCAGGAGACTATCTTCATCAACGGCGCCCTTGTTTGCTAACTCCTTGACGCTGGGCATTGTCACAACCCCCTTGGGGGGTTTCTGGGACGTGTGAATGTCAGTCGTGCTTGCTTCACGTCTTCTTTAAGCTGAGAATGATTGCATAGTCCTTGTCTAGGTAGCCTTCATAGTCTTCATCCACAGTTTCCACCCATGTATGCACAATCGTGTCATAACCATGCTATTTTGATCAAATGAATTCGTTGGATTGATGCATGTGCACTCTCACTTTGTGTCGATTGTAGGTAATGGGGCCCACAGACTTGTGGTGGGCCCACTCATCTGGAATTTCAATTCTATTGGCCACTGCATCATAGAAGTGTTCCTCCGCTGGGCTTGTTGGGGCTTGAGGGGAGCGTGGACAGGGAGGAGGCAAAGTTGGGGTGGCATCTGGGTATTTCAGTGTCGTAAGCCTGAGGAGGCCGAGCCTTCCCAGAGGAGTGAGAAGGAGGATACCTATTCCTGCTGTGGTAGGTTCGCATCGGCGACAAGGTTCACATTATTCGAGATACGTAGACCTTAAGGATACGGATAGATACGCTAGGAAACACATGTCATGATCATGGATACTTTAGGAAAATTAATTATTAATATGGAAAATACAAATATTCATTAATGCTATTGATATTGAGAACATAATGTTCTTATTGACTCAAGTATTCCAAAATAAAACTACATCACTACCCAAAATATGACTTCCTAGTACCTCTCTCTTGCACCATGATTGGAGTCCTATGTAGCATGGTCAAAATTTTGTAAAAGATATACCTTTGTATGAACTACCAATATCACCACCATCACCACCATAAGGGTCTTGTGTAGTGTCGTCGGAGTTTACTACTTCGAATATCTCTTCACTATTTTTTGCAAGTACATCTCTTTGTTCTTCAACCCAGTTGTCAACATCAATATTCACTCTGAAGCCAAAACATCAAAAGGTCGATGTGGCAAATCTCCTGGTTCATCTAAAGAAAGGCCTTCCATCTTTGCTATCCAAGACATTAGTGGGTTTCTTCATCAAATATGTTTGTCAAATCATTAGGATCAGAATATTCTTCCCCTTTCTTGATATCCAGTGATATGTGCTTCAACTTAAGTCTCATAATATAATGAACGAACAACAACTTTGTTAATTTCTCATAGGCCTGTTTCTCTGCTTTGTGTATATAACTAAAAATGTGCTCCAATTTCTTTTACAACCTAATGATAATGATATTTGAGACAAAATTCTTATGGTAATATTTCTATTATGGGGGCATCTAATCCATAAGTAACCCACAAATTAGCTACAAACATACAAATAATTCAATATAATTTTTATAAAAAAATAAATTACTTTCTAAAGTTTTAAAAATACCTGGTTCAGACTTATTCCAAGTTTGAGTAACTATTTTAGAGCCAAAAGTGTTTAACTTCTCACGAAATGGTTTTTCCCTAAAAAATAAATTTGACATAGTTTTTATGGAAAAAACTTTAACCACTGTAATCATAATAATTTGCATAATCTATTCATAACCGCTGGATGAATTTTTTTCCACGCGCGAATACATTCCATCTGCCAGCGGAATAGCTTTTTTTAGTATTGCTCAAACAAAGCCTTCAATGTTTTTTCTTCATCTGGCTCTAACCTTTCAATGACCTCATGCAAGCATCGCAATAACTCTTCTTTTGTATCAATTCTTTGTGTATATTGGTATTTTAGGTTAAGATATCGGGCTGCAATATTATTAATTATAGAGTAATAACAAATAATTAATCTCTAAAAATTATTTATTTTCCAAATACATCATAAATAATAACATACTTGTTGCATGTAAGTCATTGAGGAGTTGACTATTCCACCTATGATTAATGATATCGCATTACAGTTTGTATGATCTCGGGGAAGTTTCTTCAACTGGTAACTTAGTGAATCTCATGGCCTCATATATATAACCCATTGTAGGCGTCTTGTCTCCATCAACCATTGTTAAAACTTTGACATTCGGCTCTAAGATCTTAACAACTTCATGCACACTATCCCAAAACTGATTACTACTAACTAAGTCCTCCACCTCTTTTGTTGTTGTCTTTCTACTCAAATGATAGTTTGACCTTTTTTTCAGAGGTAAACATAGGCTTAAGCATTTGCTTGAACTCATAAAAACTAGACAATGCTATCCAATTAGTAGCAAATCTTGTCATTCTAGGACGAACCAACTCATCTCCAGTATGTTCTCTCATTAAAGCAATTACCCACTTATGGTTATAGATATAGTTTGTTATAATTTTGTTTTTTCTTCATCACATTTTGCATGAAATTTTTCTTTCCCATCTCTTTCAACATTAATTCTTTATAATGAGCTCCACATGGAGTCCAATACGGATGCTTTCTTCTCTCCATTAGAAGCTTTGCAAATTTTTTAAGTGCAACCTCATTATTTGTCACAATCTGAATTATGTGTTTTTCTCCTATTTCTTCTACAATAGTATGCATCAGCTTATATAAATATTGATGATCCTTAACAAAATTTGATGCATCCACCGACGCATGAAAGATTGTTTTCCCAAAACAATACACCATAAAATTTATTATACTTAACCTCGTCAGACTTGTCCAACCATCACATATAATAGTAACTCTATATGTTTCCTATTATTTCTTTAAATACTTGATATAATCTTGCAATTCTTCCATTTCAACATTTTAATATACCCCAAAAATTTCTTTTGCAGTTGGTGGTCTAACTCGTTGACCAAGTTCTTGAATTTTGAGAAACCATGCTTTTGTAATATAAACAATTAGCTACATTTGCCGAAATATGATTGTAAAGAGAAAACATTGATATGGATCATCCTAAACTCTGTATCTCGCTTTGCTTTTCCAACTGTCCACTAGCCTTCTTTGTTTTGCAGCTTCAATGACATAAATATAAGTATCTTTTAATGAGGCTATTATCGATGTCTTTCTCTTGTGGACATGAGATTCTTGAGTATTATGTTCCTGATCCACCTCTACCTCTCCACATTCTTTCTTCCAAATCTTCAGCTTCTTGGTGACTAATTCTTATAGCTCTTTCTAATTTTTTCCCCTCTTGAGGAACATAGCTATCATCCTCATCATCAGTAGTGAAGCACTCATGCTCTCCATCAGCTTGTTTCAAATGTGAAAGAAGTTGTTCTTCATTTTTTTAATCTTCCTTTTGTCTTTCTTTTGATTTTTTAAATGTTCCTTCATAGCATTTTCACTCTTTTTGGGAATTTTATACAATCTTCAGAATTGCTAAAACCCCTAGCTAGATGTTGCTTCAACCTAGTCACACCTCCACTGTTCATTACATGTCTACACCATTTGCATTTGGTCTTTAATCTATTATTGTCAGTCATAGAAGCAGTGTCAAATTTGCTTTCTGTTGGTGGCATCTAATATGTATACATATCTAGTTATACCCCTCAAGTACAATATTTATGTCAAAGGTGATACTAAATTTTAAAACACATAGATTCTAACTAAAGACCAGAATTTGTTATCTAAATACTAATAAGCATCAATTTAGCAGTAGTACTTATAAACACCAATTATATTTTCGTGAATCTAGCTAAAGACCATGCAACATGAACATATAAAACTAATCCATATGCATGCCACTTGGTTGTAACTAATTGGAGGAAGAATTTTCTATAAATAAACAATATTTTCAATCTTCAAAATGGAGGACATGCAAAATATTGCATTAAAATATTAAAAGGAAAGATATATAATCAAAGAAGAGAGAGGGAGTGCTTGTCCGAGCATTAAATGCACTTTCAAAGTATTCAAAAAATGTATTGTATAATTCAGGTTTGGTACTCACAAATGCCCCCTTGATAAACACCCATTTTTACAATGTTTGAGCAGTTTTGCACCACCATCCTCTTTTTATCTTTTACTTCAATCATTAACAGTTTCTGTTTCTCATAAAATGAAAATATAAAATTTATATGAACTAGATTGGAACACCACAACATGAATACTTGTGTAAGAGATCATGCAGTATATTCCTTTATATAAAGAATTTACAGAAACAGAACCGGCAATGGCATTGTTCCTTTTAATTGTTTCAAGAAAAAATTTTAATGCCAAAGTAACCAATTACACATATGTTAATTGCAATTTTCTTGCACTACAGGGCATGAGGCTAAACACATCAACGTAAATTGTTTCCAAGAGTAACATAGAAAGGAAAATTAAAGAATTAAAAGAGAGCAAGTGGTATGTATATATACATTACTATTTACGTACATTTTGAGTACACCCCTCACTGTAGAAGTGGGACCCCCAAGAGGAATATTTTAATACCCCACTTCTACAGTGAGGGGTGTACCCAAAATGTATGCAGACAGTATTGTATGCAAACAGAACGGAATAAGGCATCACCGACCCTGTTTAAAAAACCATTACTCCTTGAAATGATCTCAGCCTCCAATGAGCAAAAACAAGGGAAACAAGTGGAACTTATCATCTTTAGAGCAAGCAAGATCATCCTCATTGAATTGAAAAAAATGGAAGAAGTTCAGACCCAGGCACTCGATATCATTTAGAAACTTCAAAACTCAGATAATCACCAACTCAGAGATTATCTCTGTAGTAAATCTCAAATGGCTATAAATAAAACCTCCGTAGTAATCACCAACACAAAGATTATCTCTTAGTTCTTACAAGTATAATAGGATGTCTTTCTTTTTCCTGTTTTTATTTTTGTTCTTTTGGGTGCTCAAAGTTAAACACACAATCGAGTTTTGCTTGCTGCTGCCAAGGGGGATTCATTCACAAGAGGTAGAGTACAAGAGTCTGACACACCGAGAAAAGAAGTGAAGCGAATCAGAATATCACTTACCTGAAAATCCAGCAGCTTCCTCACAAAAAAAATAGCAGCAACTCCTTCTGCTGCCCAAAAGTTTTTGGTTTCTACTTTCCGTAGCTGCAGATTCTTGGTTTTCGTAGCTGCAGATTCTGGTTTCCATAGCAGCCCCTTCTCCTTCTATGCGGCAATTCAGTTTTTTGTTTCCAACTTTCCATTGCAGCTCCTCCTCTGCCTTTCCTAAATATTAGTTTCCTACTTTGAAGGTATTCGATCCTCTGATCTCACTTCCTCATTGTGATTTTGTGAATAAGTGAATCACGGATCTTTAACTTCCTACCATTGGAGGAAACATATTGAAATGTTTCCTTGATAAGTTAAGAAACCTTTCGATACGGCCAATAAGGGAGTGAGTTTCCTATAAAAGGAAACTCCTCTTTGTTTTGTTTCCTTTTTTAAGGAAACGGATACGTATCATCTTGTATCAGTTGATACGTATCGATTTTACAAACCTTGATTAGTTGAGCCATTGCGGCCGAGGAAACCAAATCTTGAAAGGTGGGAGGATGGGAGATTTCCGTGCTTGTTGAGGAGATGTGGTTATTATATAGACGTTGTATCTGTTTAGCTCAGTAGGCCCCTACTGTGTGAAGCTCCACGATGTCCCCTGGTTTTGGTGTTTGTTTAGGTGTTCGCTCTACCTTCCCTATCTCACTTATGACTAGAAATCAGTTTTCCAGGCTAATAGCAGGTGTGGAGTCTTGTCTAAGTGTCAAACCATCTTGGTGTCGCCGCCCCCTATAACCAGTCCCTTCATCGGGGGACTGACATGGCGTCTGGGATGTACTAAGATTGAAATTCAAAGTTTGAATTTGACTAACCAGGTTTTAGCAAACCGGAGTGGTTTGGATTCCTTCGGGTCGGGTTGGTTCACCCGCCCTATACTAGTGCAGAATTGGATCGTCATTATGCCATGCACCAAAAGTAAAATCGGTCACGGGTCTCTGATGTAACTTGCTGAGTTGTGTACCGACCCGGTCCTTACATCTGGGTTGACTCAGTGTCGTCGTCGTCTCCGGCACCGACCTATTCGATTCGAGATTCCCAAAACTGTAAAACCACAATGGCCCACCCTAAAGGCAACTCTTCCTCCAGACGATTACTTGTCTCCCCAATTAATCCAACATCTCACCACGTCATTCCTTTTCCTCGACCTTGTTTCCTCATCTAGGTAAAGTCCCAAAGTGGTCAAAGACACATTTAATTGAGTCCCCATCCCAAAGTTGATGGGGGTGTCGTATATCTGGAGCCAAAAGCCTCCGAATGCATTATCCCCCGCTTTCCACTGTCATACATCCTTGACCTTCCCATTGAAGCACTTGGACATTCCTTCGCAGAGCATGCTACGATGCTCTTTTTCTTTAAGCTAGAGAGCCATCTTCTCCCTCCCAAGTGTGAGATCAGTGGAGCGGTTGGAAGAGATAGGGAGGACTTGATGGATTCCACTATTTCCAGGTCTTCTACTTGCTGATTTAGGATTATCAACAGGGTGGATTCCAACTCCTTCTGTCCTTGGTTTCTTGCTTCCGACAAGAGGTTTTGGGCAATCCTGTTCTGGTGTTGCCTTTCGTGCTTCCTTGGGGTTAGGTCTGGTTTCGTCTGCGTTGGTCCAGTCCCCATCTTGCATCAGCTCTTTAATTGCAGCCAGTAGCTGTTTCCAAACTATGATATCCGTTGAGAGTTCAGGTACGTGTGCCCTGGCGAGTGTTTTACCCTCTCTCTCATGTACAATTTTTAGCATATGTTTGAGTTCGTGTGAGGAGAAGAAGAGGTACCTATCCTTTTCGAGTTGAAAGTCTTCCTTCTTGGGGTGTTTTGTTTTCAGAAGTTCATCCATCGTCATCCAACTCTTCTTCACGATGCAAGCCAGAAGTCACAAAGGAGTGTTTGTTGCCATTGACAACTGAAATCTTGGTTCTCAACTTCACATTGGCTTATGATATGTCGATCCACTCTTCTATTTTGACAATCGACTCCTATAAAGTTGGTTGAAGGTTAATTCCAAAACTACTAGCCAAAGTCAAGATACCTCTTTCCAACTAATAAGTCAAGATCTTTTCTCTGTCAAAGCCCTGTGGTTCTCATTGCCACTTTTCCCCAGTCTTTCTCCCCTCCAAGAAAGACTACACTGACCTGATGGTTAACACCCAAGTGGCACCAGTTATGCAACTATTATACAAAATTTCTACAACCTTTTTAACAAATATGAAAAAATAGTGAGGGATACTGATATGGCAAAAATGTTCTTCAAACCAATTATACAAAAGGTAATTAGGGACAATAAAAATTATGAAAAATACTAGTTGCACCTATGTGTAGTACCTATCTGATGTACTGACCAATCCGAAACACAACTGCCTAGGGTTTATCCTAGAATTTAAGATTTTATAAAGTAAGATATATTTTTTTATTTTTTTGAAATTTTTTGATTGGCTGGTACATTGGATAGGTACTGTGGTCTAGGTGTAGCTAGCATTACTCAAAACATATTTGAAAAAATTGAGAGCAAGGGCGAGGCAGAGTGTAAAATATGTCCCATTGAGACCATAAAATAAGATTTGAGGGATTAGCTAATAGCATATTGGAAGAACTAAAAGGTCAAGGAAAAGGCTGCAAAAAAAAAAAAAAAACAAAATAAATCGATTGAAGCATAAGTCGCTTCACACTCTAGGGACTAAGCTACTTAGTCAATGTTATGAAGAAAAGGTATATAAATATTTACTTCATTCTTTCAGCTATTATTTGTATTAGTTCACAATTACTTCATTGTTTGAACGACATGTTTAAAAACAAATGATAGAGAACGAGTCAACATTTAGTTTGTTTATTTGTAGGTATCAGCCCATATCAAGAACAATTGGACATTTCTTGACAAAAGCACAAGGGTAAAATGCGTAAATACATATACTCTCAGGATTCAAGCACTTCTTGTTTGCAAGAACATATACTCCAAGAAACAATTTCTCACAAGGTTGTAGACTCGTAAGCCCCGTCTGATTTGTCATCTGTATTGGATCATGTGTTTAAGGGCCATGTACAATGGTTATGAGAGAGGGCTTGGGCTGGGCTACTTATGACGGGGGGTTCTCATGCAGGGAGTTCAAGCAACACACAGCTTAACGCAAAACTCAGGCATCGGAACAACAAACAGCAGAATTGATGGAAGAGATGCAACAACTGCAGGAGAAGGATGTTGTCCGGGAGGAAGAGATGGAACATATGAAAGGAAGATTGCAAGTGGTTGACATACTAGGGGAAACTATAGCAGGTTTTGTGTGCCATTGTTAGCTAATTACTTTATATACCTAATTTGGCAAGCAAAGGGCGGTAACCATAGCAATTGTCATGGAGATGACTACTTCAGTTGTGATCATCATTTTTGTGGATAACATGTTAATGTAATTGAACTTTTGCAACTTTTGCAAATTTTGTAATGATGAGTAATTTTTAAATGTTTCAATTTTGTCTTTTTAAATCTATATTTGTCCAACTTTTGAATGCAATATGTTTGCTATGAGTAACTTTTGAATGTTATATATATATTAGGTAAAAAACATTTCTTAAAATAATTTTATTTTACCGACAGTTGAAAATTGGTCAGTAAAATAATATTTAATTTTATAAAAGTATTTTACCAGTGGAACTATTTCACCGGTAGAGCTATTTCTACCAGCGGACCAAAATTGCTGGTAGTGAAAACAAAAAAAATTAAATAAAATATTCAAACATTTAGTCTCATTTGCGTTGGTATATGGTATGTTTGCTGGCCGTGATATATGCTGGTAGAGTTAATTTTCTCTACCGGCGGTTAAAATTGCCTGTTGGTAGAACTTCCACCGATGGTATGTTTACCAAACTACTTTCCGTCGGTAGTGGCTTTATCAGCAGTTTTTTTGTCTCCTCTAATGGTTTTTAACCACCGGTGGAAAGACTAAAAGACCTCAATTGCAAAGGGAGAGCGCTCCTCTAATGGTTTTTAACCACCGGTGGAAAGACTAAAAGACCTCAATTGCAAAGGGAGAGCTGGTGGATAAACTAGGTTGACGTATTCTTCTTGACCTAAACAATGTCAAAGACTAGATTTGTAAGTCTTATAATTAATTTTTCTCCAAACAAGTTTAATTATTAAAAATTGTTATTTATATAATGAAATACTTTTAAGCAATGTTTTGAAAACCGAACCGACCCGGCCGGTTCGACCGGGTTCAATCGGAACCGGAGCTTTTTGCGGTTCGGTTTGCTTCAAAACCCGTAAGAGACTCAAAACCGGATGACCCGGCCAGTTTTTTTGGTTCGACCGCTGAACCGTTGAACCGACAAAACCGGTTAAACCGTTTAAATTAAATCCTGCAAAGTTTAGGGTTTAATGAAATACGGCTCTCTCTCTCTCTCGGCGGCGGCTCTCTCTCTCTCTCGACGGCGACGGCTCTCTCTCTCTCGACGGCGCGGCTCTCTCCTGTCTCGACGGCGGCGACGGCTCTCTCTCTCTCGCTGGCCTCTCTCTCTCTCGACGGCGACGGCCTCTCTCTCTCTCGGCGACGGCTCTCTCCTCTCTCGACGGCGACGGCTCTCTCTCTCGACGGCGGCGGCTCTCTCCTCTCTCGCCGGCCCCTCTCTCTCGGCGACGGCTCTCTCCTCTCTCGCCGGCCCTTTCTCTCTCTCGACGGCGATGGCTCTCTCTCTCGCGCGGCCCTCTCTCTCTCGCTTGGCCCCTCCTCTCTCGCCGACTCTCTCCTCTTTCGAGATAGACTCCTTACTTAAACAAATTTTTAATGACATACAACTCCCGGATCAACCACCGGTTCAACCACCGGTTCAACCTGAATCGGCTACTCCACCGGTTCGATTACCGGTTCGGTTTTCAAAACATTGCTTTTAAGTATATAAACAAAATTCAAACTAGATAGTGGAGTAACATTTTGAGAGTAATGCTATAGCCACTCTGCGAGTGCTTGCCCTCGGTCATATTATGACGTGGATGGCTTATGTGGCCATCCACGTCAGAAGCTGACGAGGCAAGTAAAAAACCGTCTCTCTCCCCCAAAAATCCCTCTCTCCCGCCCTCTCTCTCTCCCACCGGCCATCTCTCTCCGACCGGCCATCTCTCCCCCACCGGCCATCTCTCCCCCACCGGCCATCTGTCCAGCGCACGCTCGCCCTCGGCCGCGATTCTCGGCCGCCCTCCTCTCAGCCGCCCTCCTCTCGGCATCCCTCCTCTTGCCCGCCCTCCGCTTGCCCGCCCTCCGCTCGCGCGCCCTCCGCTCGCGCGCCCTCCTCTGCCGCGCCCCTCCGCTGCGCGCCCTCCTCTCGCGCCCCCCGCTCGCGCCTCCTCCTCTCGCCCCCCTCCTGCCCGCCTCCCTCGCCCGCCCCCTCTCGCCGCCCTCCTCGCCGCCTGCCCTGCTCGCGCCGCCTCCTCCTCGCCCGCCCTCATTGGAATCTCTTCTCTGTGCTGGCTCTACGCAGACATACAGACACGCAGACCTGACACCATGATCTCACCTTACATTAAAAGAATACCATATTGATTACCCACTTTTCCTTAAAAAAATCATGAACGTCGGCGTTAATGCAAAAGTGGTAAATTAATGAAAGGGGAAAAGCAAACGGAATGGTGGCAGAGAGATGCGACTTGAGAGAGAGTTGGAAGGCTCAGCTGAGAGGAAAATACGAAAAAGGGTTTTATGCTTTTGATTTTCCAATAGGTTGACGGCTGAGAGGCGGGCGGGCGAGCGAGAGGGGGGCGGGCGAGCGAGGCGGGCGGCGAGCGAGCGAGCGGCGGGCGGCGGGCGGGCGGGCGGGCGGCGGGCGAGAAGCTGGCGGGCGGGCGGCGAGGCGGGCGGGGGCGGCGGGCGGCGGCGGGCGGGCGGAGGGCGGGCGAGCGGAGGGCGGGCGAGTGGAGGGCGGGCGAGCGGAGGGTGGCCGAGAGGAGGGCGGCCGAGAGGAGGGCGGCCGAGAATCACAGCCGAGGGCGAGCGCGCGCCTGAGATATGGCCGGTGGGGGAGAGATGGCCGGTGGGGGAAAGAAGGCCGGTGGGAGAGAGAGGAGAGCGGGAGAGAGGGATTTTTGGGGGAGAGACGGTTTTTTACTTGCCTCGTCAGCTTCTGACGTGGATGGCCACATAAACCATCCACGTCAGAATGTGGCCGAGGGCAAGCACTCGCAGAGTGGCTATAGCAATACTCTTTCTGATATACTTAGTTATAAAATTAAACACAATTATCAAGGGCTTACATTCCTAAATGACAGACAAAAACATTTTTCAAATTTTGATACATGAAATATAAAGAATAAAAACTATTGATGCATTTGAACTTGGTAGTGTACAACTTTTATATACTTACTTGTTAAGCAAATGTTCTTTAAGTTATATCCTTTATTAAATAAAGAAAAATTTTCTTATTCAATGGTCATAAGACATGATTCCTGGTGATAAAGATTGGATTTTTTTAAAATATTTTGCCCAAACCATCTTATTTCCGTGCAGTCAGAAAAAATAATCCTTCCACCCAAGTTCCATCACTAAAATACATGAAATGGAATAGACATGTAGAAATATATAATACCAGCATATTCATACTATATCCAAACTTCATACTTCCTCAAAGTGATCATTGAGTGAGAGAAATGGGCCTATCTCCCTATTGGCTTAGGGAAAGACTCCCTTCCTCTTGGAATAGGATAAAGGTACCAAGCAGACGTCCCCATACTAGAGGTGTGAACCACGCCTTGCAAAGAAGAGAGTTTGAGGGGTTGTAGACTTTGTTTCAGGAGGATTTCTCTTACCATTGCTATTTAATTGTCCCAAAAATGAAAATAATTTCCAGTATGTAAGATGAACTGTATATACTATTCTGGTGATACCCCAACAATCCATAGGTCCGATTCCTATAAGATTTAAAATTAGTTTTTCTTTAAAAAATCATATATTAATTTTTTAAAAATTATTATTAAACTATTTATAGTAAAATATACAAGATGTAGGGATATTTGTGTTTTAAAAACGGAACTGACCCGACCGGTTCGACCGGGTTCAATAGGAACCGGGGCTTCGAACAGTTCGATTTGCTTAAAAACCCAAAAAAAGTCAAAAACAGGTTGACTGGCCGGTTTTAATGGTTCAACCGTTGAACCGTAAAATGAACCAGTTGAACCAGTCTAGTTACCATTTTTATCACTTTTAATAGTTCTGTATTTTTAAACTTTTCTTTATATAAAAATCTTATTATGATTTTTTAATGAGATACAACTCATACAAGTTGAACTACCTATTTAACCTGGTTGAACCAGTTGAACCGGTTGAACCGGTTGAACCAGAATTGGATGTTCTACCGGTTTGATCACCAGTTCGGTTTTTAAAACACTAAGATATATAGATAACTTATTTCTGAAAGTTAGGTAAATCAATAACTTTATGAGTTTATCGTTTTCTCTCAAAATTAAAATTTTATCCTTGAGATGAGTTTCTCTTTACACAAAAACCTCTTTGACAACATAGAAATATAATTTTTTTAAGTGTCAAATACTTTAGTTACATTATTCATACCCAATTCCATTTCAAAATAGTTATCAATCTGACGCATTTAAGGCAAATTCCTATAATATTTTTTTTTATCGAAAACCAGTTCTATTATATAGCTACGAGCACGAGGATGTCTTCTGGACTTGTTATAGGTATACAGTTATCCGAGAATATCATATTCAGGCTAAGCCCATTTTGGATATTGTCTTCGAAAAACACCTTCTTTAAAAAATACTAGGTAGGCTGTTCTTCCATATTTTGATGTGGAAGTCCTCAGTACCCGTCTGGAATGAGACTTCCTTTGCCGATCTGTCCGCAGTATTGTTTGATTCCCTATAGACATGCTGCAGACGGATGGACTGGTGCTGGAGCAGATGTTCCCAGCAGGAAACGACCAGTGGAATCAAACGCCAATGACATGTTGATTTGCACTGGACTGCTGATATCACTAACTGGGAATCCCCCTCGAAGATAATCTGTTTGTCAGGAAAAAGCCCGAAGCAGTAGATATAATGTAAGTAAGAGTGCATAAAGTTTGGCTTCATTGTTAGATTTCTTTGGGAAGGTCCAAGAAGCTGCGAAAAGACAATCTCCTTGTGTGTTACGGAATATTGTACCGCTACCTGCCACGGTTTGACGTAAGAAGCAAAAGCCATCTAAGTTGGCTTTCAAATAGTTTGGTTGAGGAGGTAGCCAACGAATATTTAGATGGGGATTTTAGCGTAAAATTTCAGATGGAATGGACCGGTGTTTGGCTATGCAGTCTGTCTGATAAATAATGTTCCTTGTAATCAGACTAGGTTCTTGCCTTTTATCACAAAAAATTTACGAGGGTGTGGGTTCTGACTGGTACTTGATAGGTCTGTGATAATTCAGACCATATTTCTTCAGCAAGATGGCACTGTAGCAAGATATGTTCTATAGACTCGGGCACTACTTGGCATTGTGAGCAGATGTTATCTCTGGTGATATCTCTATATACTAAAAAACGTTTTTGAGGACAAACAATCATGAAACACTTTCCATAGGAGATTCCTATTCTTTGGCAAAATATGATTGGACCATATTTTGGTCCAAAGTCTATCTACGGGGCCAAACATGTAAATTCTTTTTTCCAATCGGAGGTTTTTATTTATCATATGGTAGGTGTATTTAATGGCGAAGGTACCGTCTACACCTATAGTCCATATGGGCTGATCACTTAAAGAGGGGGTCTTTATTGTCCTAAGAATTTTTTGTGCCATGTCACTAGGCCAAGTGCCTTGTACTTGAATTTCATTCCACCTTCCGGATTGTAATATACTACTAGTTTTTTCACTCAGTAGTAATGGGCCACTGAATTTACGAGGGTATTCAATGAGAGGTGAGTTAAGACCCTCTACCCATTTGTCATACTAGAGGAACACAAGTCTTCCGTCTCCTATTTGGAAGTTAAAAATATTTTTTGGAAAAAGGTAATCTGGTCTTCAGGTGCTTCCAAAGTGTGGATTCACCGTATTTGGGACACATGAACCCATATTTGGATCTCATGAGCTGGGCACAAAGGGAAATTTTTTCAGTAAAAATGCACTAAAGTAGTTTGATTTTGTAAGCAACGTTGAGGGCTCCTAGATTACGAATTCCAAGACCTTCAGTATTGATGGAGGAGAATACTTGTGGCCAATTTGTAAGATGTAGCTTTTTATGGCCCTGATAACTCCACCAGAAATCTCGTAAAGTTTTTCTAGGGAAGCTTGTTGTGGTATATTGAAATGATGAGGTGTATAGGTAGACTAGCTAAAACTGATTTGATTAAAACTAATCTTCCACCGAGGGTGAGTGATTTTTTTTAACCATGAATTTAATTTATTTTTTTGTATTCTGAATTAGAGGATCATAAGTGCCTCTAGTGACCCTTTTATCTGGGACAATTATACCCAGATATTTCCCTAAGGACTTTGTTTGGGTGAATGGGAGGATGTCGAGAATTTGTTTTTTTGTGGCCTCTGTGGTGCTTGTGGAGAAAAAAATGTTTGTTTTCTCCTTATTTATCTTATGTCCCGCCGCACCTTCATATTTTTTTTAATATTGTTCTAAGATTTTAGACCATGTTTTCTTCTGCCTAAGCGAAGATGATCGTGTCATCTATATAATTCAAATTGCATATTTTGGGACCATTTTTGGGAGTTGGACCAGGAAAGTAGCTCTTCACATAATATAAAAATGAAGGGGGAAATTGGGTCCCCTTGTCTAAGCCCATGTTGTGGCTTTATGACTGGTGTGGGGACGCCATTTATTAAGACTTGGTATGTTGTGGTGGTAATACATGACAATATCAGATTTTGCCAATGTGGAGGGAAATCAAATTCTTTTAATATGTATTCAATGATACTCCAAGACAAGGAGTCGAATGCCTTTTGAAGATCGAGCTTCAAGCCGAAGTATGTATTTTTCTTTTTTTTTTTTCTGCCTAAAGGAGTTAAGGATTTTATGGGCTAATAAAGTGTGATCTGAGATCTGACGCCCCTTAATAAAAGCTGTTTGGGTTAATCCTACAATGTCCGGGATTATTTTCTTGAGGCGGTTTGATAGAATTTTGGAGAAGATCCTGTAAGAAACATTGCACAGGCCGATGGGTCAAAAATCTTTAAAGGTCTGCGGGTTGCCTATCTTAGGGATCAATGTGATGAAAGTTTTATTAATTTCAGGTTCCATAGTGCCTAGACGCAAATAAAGATCTGAAATTTTGGATTAGATCATCCTTGATGAGGTCCCAATGCTTTCTATAAAGAATAATGCTAGTTGCACTTAGCCCACACACCTATCCCACGCACTTGTTAATCTAAACCATTGATGCCTAGGGTTTATCCTCTAAAAATAGGATTTTATAAAAAAATATTTCTTTTTATATTTTTAAGGGCTTAGATTAACATGTACGTCGGATATGTGAGTCCACTAGGTGAGTCTAGCATTACTCTTCTAAAAAAGATCGGATGAAAGCCATTTGGGCCCGGGGCCTTGAATGGATCCATTGAAAAGAGAGCATTTTTAATTTCACTTTGGGACCTATGGGCACACAAGATGCTTTTACGTACCTTGGAGAGAGTTCCTTGTTGTTGGAAGGAGGAGGGTTCTACTTTGTCTGCTGACATTGAGTAGACTTTTTGAAAATAGGACAATGCCTCATTTCTAATATCCTCTTTTGCTGCTGACATTGAGTAGACTTTTTGAAAATAGGACAATGCCTCATTTCTAATATCCTCTTCTGTCTTTAGAATGGTGTTAGAGCTGTTCTTAATACATTTAATTTTATTTGTGCTCTTCCTGACTTGCGCAAAGGTATGGAAATATTTTGTGTTTTCATCCCCAAATTTAAAAATTTTTTGCCTAGCTCTTTGAAACTCATGTGTATATATGATTTTAACGAATCCATGAGCTGATGTTGCAAATTTTTTCTTCCTCTAGAATCATTTGATTTTGGGGATTCTTCTGTAAGGCTTCCTGAATCCGTATTAATTTTTGTGAAATTTTCCTGATTATTATATTGAAATTGCCGAAGGCTGCCTTATTCCATTCAGTGAGATTTTGGGCAATTTCGTACAGCCTTTTTGGTAGTGTTTCTTGTGGGGACTCTACACGATGGGGATGTTTAATCTTCCTCCATCCCAAGGTTACTACATCACTGTAGTCAATAGCTTCAGCCCACATGGCTTGGTATCTAAAATTTTTTGTTTATGTGTAGGCGGGTTTAGAGTTAATTTCAGAGGTGCATGATTAGAGTGTACTCTATTTAAGACTACTACCTTAGAGTCGGGTAAAATATTGAGCCAAATGCTATTAAATAGGGCTGAGACTATCGGTACCTAACCTAGTATTTGACCATGTATGTAACGGACCCGACGATCCAATATCAATCCAGTCATTTGATTCAATAAAATCCTGAAAAGGCTTGCTTGGTTTGTAGTTTTGTTTGGAAGATTGTTTTTCGGCGGCGTTAATGGTAGCATTAACACCGCCAATGAAGACCCATGGTCCTGGTTTGTTATTGGTGAAATTTTTCACCTCATTTAAGTCTAGTCGCCATCTTGGGTGGTCCGGGGGTAGGTATATAAAACCTACATTGACTTTGCCTTTCGTTGTATCTAGCATACAGTTAAGGCCAAAGGCCCATGTACATACCGAGTCTAGAGAGACATGGCTCTTCCATAGGAGAGCTCCTTTGCTGTGTTACTCTTACCGTTCCAAAGAGATTGTTTCAGGTGTGAGAGAGGTCGGGGTACCCATGAGACGGAAATTTGGATATTTGGCGAGATTTGGGTATGTTTCAGGTGTAAAGGCGGTAAGATAAGGAAGAGATGGTAGTTCCGACAATAAATGCCTTTGCTGTCCATGCAGGGAAGGGGAATGTTTTGAAAGTTTTCCGATATGGGTCATTAAAGGGAGGGAGTGGGGAGGGGTGAGTTTGAATTGTGGGTAGAAGAAAAGCGTACGATCTGTGGATTTGCAGCCAGTGAGATGGAAAATCCAGTGCAGCAAATGCGCATTTAGGTGTTTGGTACACGTGGAGGTCATTCAGCTCGTTCCCTGCTACAGCCCTTCTTCCCTGTCTGCGGCATATATTCTGTTTGCAAATTAAGTACTGCAGATTTTTTGTTTCCTTTGCTGTCTCCTGTGTACTGTTATATATGAAATGTGAACAACAAGATTAAGTTAAATAAAAACGAATGTTGGTGAATGACCCCTATGTGTTTCAATTTGTTGATTGAGCTACGGATGTGGGTATCTTTCCGCCTGTCGTGTGGAATTTTGATCTTTGTGAGGTTCGATCCCTCCAAAGTCTGAGTCTGTATTGATGTGCAGCTTCTTTCACTATGGCTTGTCTGATTTGCTTTCGCGAGAGCTGGTTTGTATCTTCGGGAAATGAGAAAGAGCCAGAGTATGAGCCTTTCTTGTCCGAGTTTTCTGTTTGACTCCTGCACCGTAAAGATAGCGTTATCCCCTTGTGCATTCTGCTGTGACTGGTTCCTCTGCCTGTATTTTTTGGTGTGTGCATTTCTGCTTTGCCATGATGTGCTTCAATTTTGATGTGGAATTCTGGAATTGTATCTTGAGTGTATGTCCTTCCGGGAGGAAGAGTTCATCGGAGAAATTATTGAATCTCCGACGCTGTGAACTGAGTGTTTGTAAATGTTGATGGTTGTGAGTGCTTGTAGATTGAAAGTGGCTTCTTGCTGTGATAATGTGGCTGAGCGAAAGAGAGGCATTGTGTAGAGAGAAATTGTGTATATTGAGGCAGCATGAGTGCGGAAATTGGTGAGTGTCGTCGTTTCGCCGGAGGCCTCACGTGGAGCTCCCCCATAGTAAGTTATTGTATATAATTCCTATAATCTAAAGTAAGATTAAAAGGTGATTGGTCTTGTGGACTCATGACCCATTCATTATATCAAATAGTCAACTATCCTCCATGCTATACTCGCATGATATTGTATTGCAATGTGGCGTCCGAATTAGTGCAATGTCTTGCACCTGTCACACTATATAATTGAATATAAGTCACTCTTCTACAATTTTTCGCTTCATTGATTTGGATGAAATTTTGAAACTAAAGCTCCAGGATACAATGCCATAAACATATCCATTCCCAAACTGCCAAAGCGGTGAAACTAAAAAGCTTGTGTATTTGGTGAAATAAAAAGTTTGTACATTTGGTGAAATAAAAAGTTTGTGCATTTGATTTTGTAATGTAGTGGTTTGAGTAGGTGACACTCCTCCTCCTCCTCTTTCTTTTGATGTTATAAAAAGTAAGCTATATGGCTATATGAAGAAGGTCCTCTCGTTAGCTGGGAGATTTATACTTATAAAATCAGTTTTATTGAGTATACCACTCCACATTCTACCTTGTTTCCATATCCTAAAAAAATTGCAGAAAAATTAGAATCACTATTTAGAGAATTCCTTTGGTCTTTTAAGAGAGAAAGGAAGCTTCATCTTGTAAATTGGATGAAAATATGAGACTCACATAGGGAGGGGGGTCCTGCAATATCTTAGTTCAGCCTTTAGGTTGAAACTCCTATGGTTGATATACTCCAACCCTGACTCACTCTGAGCCTCTTTTATGAAATCAAAATATGAACATTCCCCTTATTTAGCTCATACTAAAACCAAACATGGGGACTCATTGGTTTGGAAGCAAATTTCAAATTTTCTTCCAATTCTTAGAACTCCCAAATAGGCAAGGGAACAAATACTTCCCTTTGGTACTATAATTGGATAAAAGGGCATGGATAAACTCTTAGTTGACTTAGAGAGGAAAATTACTTGTCTAAACTCACCAACAAAAATAATCTCTTCACTTATTCTACGTGGGGAATCATGGAATGAATCTCGTCAGGGATATATGACATCCTGACATAGCTGAGGCAATTCTTTGCTCAGATTTAATCCAAAAGTGAGAAAGACACCCTCTTATGGTCCCCCTCAAAAGATGGTTGTTTTTCAGTGAAATTAACTTATCGCTACCTCTATGACTTTTTTCAATAAAAACCCAAAAGATGATATTTGGACCAAAAGACAATATTTGGAATTTTATTTGAAAGCTCAAAATCATCCCAAGAGAGAACTATTCATATGGCTAGCCATGATTGAAAAGATCCCAACAGCAAACTAACTAAACAGAATGGGTATCAGGGTCAACTCTCTTTGTCCAGAATGTAAAGAACCCGAGGAAACCCCTCCACTCACTCTCATACAATGCTTCTTTGCACAGACCATTTGGCAGATGATTAAACCATATACAATCTTATCTCATTTTGAAACAACTCTATGATCCTTTCTGATTAAAATTTTCACTTCACCAGATACCAAACACCTTCCCAAAATGCACTATTTGTAACAGTAACTATCTAGGAGATTTGGTGCTCTCGAAACAAAACTTTATTTGAAAAACAAACAGTTACCCCGTTCCAGTGTTTTAACCAATGTTTTGAAAACCGAACCGGTAATCGAACCGGTGGAGTAGCCGATTCAGGTTGAACCGGTGGTTGATCCGGGAGTTGTATGTCATTAAAAATTTGTTTAAGTAAGGAGTCTATCTCGAAAGAGGAGAGAGTCGGCGAGAGAGGAGAGGGCCGGCGAGAGAGGAGAGGGCCGGCGAGAGAGGAGAGAGCCATCGCCGTCGAGAGAGGAAAGGGCCGGCGAGAGAGGAGAGAGCCGTCGCCATCGAGAGAGGAGAGAGCCGTCGCCGTCGAGAGAGGAGAGAGCCGTCGCCGTCGAGAGAGGAGAGGGCCGTCGCCGTCAAGAGAGGAGAGGACCGGCGAGAGAGGAGAGAGCCGTCGCCGTCGAGACAGGAGAGAGCCGTCGCCGTCGAGAGAGGAGAGAGCCGTCGCCGTCGAGAGAGGAGAGAGCCGTCGCCGTCGAGACAGGAGAGAGCCGTCGCCGTCGAGAGAGGAGAGAGCCGTATTTCATTAAACCCTAAACTTTGCAGGATTTAATTTAAACGGTTTAACCGGTTTCGTCGGTTCAACGGTTCAGCGGTCGAACCAAAAAAAATCGGCCGGGTCATCCGGTTTTGAGTCTCTTACGGGTTTTGAAGCAAACCGAACCGCAAAAAGCTCCGGTTCCGGTTGAACCCGGTCGAACCGGCCGGGTCGGTTCGGTTTTCAAAACATTGGTTTTAACTGTATAACTTTTACGGCAAACTAGATCATTAAGGCCAGACAAATCACTGAAAATCCCAAAAAGATCATCAGGGCTGAAAATGGAGAGACGCATTCACATTTGAATTTACAAATCTCTCATTTGTCTAAGAGCTACAATTACCCCACATCTCGCAATCCAGGATGATTGTACTTATTTGAACTCCATAGATGACATTCAATCTACTCCCTACAGTATGAATGATATCTTTGCTGCTTTAAGATATAAAAAAAGAAAGAAATCTGTTTCTAGCACACTAAATTTCCCAAAGTTTGGCAAAAGCATATAGATGGGATCTCGGTAGGTGTCGATAGGTGTCGATGTAAAACAGTTTTCAGCTCCCATTTTGTAGATTTGGAGGCCGACACTCGTCTTCGTTTTTTATTCGAGCGTGTGATCTCCTTTGAAGAGCAGTTCGTTGTTGCTTGTTTTTCTCTCCGGTGGCCGCAAAATGATATACTCTGATAGTCTGTGCGTCAAGAGGCCCATCTCCTCATATCGTAACACGTCTCTGTATATTCCAATCGCTCTCTAGTCGATGACATTTAGGGAGTGACAGTGTTATCTGTGTTAGCGCGTTCAAATGCCTGTTTCCATGTTTGGTCGCCAAGCAAAACGCCCTTATGGGTTCTGTTCTAAGGTCACGGCGGCGGTTATCTTGGGTCTCGGTTCTATTATTATATGGTCCGCATTTTCCTCGCCCTCAGCTGCTGTTTCCTCTCAAAGAAACAGCTTCAGTGGCATACTGGCATCTGTTCCCATTGCAGACAAGAGAACGGGTGGTGGAAAGGGAGATCTGGAGCGAACTAGGAGGAAAGATGCCGATGGGGATATTAAAGGGCAAAGAGAAATGAGAAATGAAGCAATAATGGATGAAAAGAAAGTTCCTGCTTCCCACGAGAACAACGGGCATAAAGAACACGAAGCGGCTAGGAAGGTTGGAACTAATAAGAAGCCGGAAATTCTCAGTCATTTGCCGAATGAATCAGAAGTGAAAGAACCTGAGGAGGCAAAGGAGGTAAAGGAGGAAGATGATGTAGGAGAAGAAAAAGATCAAGGGGACAAAGTTGACATAGCAACTGATGGAGATGAGGATCCAAGTGGCTTGACAGCGGATGAATCATTTGTGAAGGATGACGAGCCTACCAGCTTAAAACCAACAGGAAAGAAGAAGAAGAGTACAAAGCCTCTGTTTGATTCAAAAACCCATTTTAGCTGGAAACAATGCAATGTGAGAGCGAGTCACCGTTACATTCCCTGCATGGAAATTGAAGTGGAAGCTGGAAAGATGCAGAGATTTCATCATATGGAGAGAAGCTGCCCGAAGGCACCTCTAACGTGCCTAGTTCCTCTCCCTGTTGGGTATCGTTTTCCCGTGAGATGGCCAGAGAGCAAACATAAGGTATATACATATATTTGAATGTTTGGACAATGTTTTGTGTCCGCCACAAATTTATTATCGTTCGGCTGTACCCTGTAGGTGCTATATCAAAATGTTGCTCACCCAAAACTCTCTTCATTGATCCAAACACGCAGTTGGTTCACTCAGTCTGGTGATTACCTCACTTTTCTCCACAATCAGTCTGGGTTCAAGGGTGGCGCTAGTCACTATGTCGATTCTCTTGAAGAGGTCTGTACAACTTTCAAGTGTTAAATATTGGAATTTTTCGCCAAAATATTTCCATTATTTTTTTATTGATAACCATTGTGAGAAGAAGATGGAAAAAATTCCTCTCTGGTAAAGAAGAAATATTTTGGTTTCAACACAGACACATTGAATGTACAACTAACAACAATTGGCTTGGATGAGCTCAGAAAGAATACTAATGCTTAAGAAATGAGAAACTGTACTGCTTGTTCCTTTTAATTCTGTGACAAGAGTAAAGTGTATTTTTAGGTGATGAAATTGGAATTCATATGCAGATGGTACCAGACATTGAATGGGGACAAAACATTCGTTTAGTATTGGATGTTGGCTGTAAAGTTGCAAGCTTTGGTGCAGCGCTACATGACAAGGCCGTTTTGACATTGTGTTGGGGCTTAAAAGATGATGCATTAGACTTAGTCCAGGTTGTGCTTGAACGCGGCTTCCCTGCTTTAGTTGGGACTTTGGCAACAAGAAGACTTCCTTTCCCTGCTGGTGTTTTTGATGCCATTCACTGTGGTGAATGCAGGATACCTTGGCATCCCAATGGTTTGTATTTTGCAATATAGCAACCAATTTATCATGATTTTATGTGTGTACTATAGGATCAGATCCGATTGATATTCATTGAATTGTTGGCACAGCCGCGCAATTTTGTGCCCAGTGAGAAATTGTTTAACTATTTATTTGATATTTTGCGTTTCTCACATAATGATCATCCTTTTTTCTCTATCTCACATCATTAAGATTTGCAGTGACGAAGTTTTGAAGAAAGAAGAATGAGAAACATAGAGAATGAAAGAATGACACTATAGAGCAGCATACTGTTTGGGCCCAAAAGACAAGGTCTAACTTTTTGGTATTAATTCACATAAGGAAAACTTAGATAGATAGACTTAACTGTTCTGAGCCTCCCTGACATTAACATAAAAGTACCCCTACATTGTCAAGAAAACAACAGTAAACTCTTAAAATGTAACGAAACTTAAACTACTTCCAAGGACACCATTCACGTGTAAAGGAAAATAATGACCTGAAACTCTAATACACTTTTTCTTATTTTTTTGTCTGATAGTTTCATTTCTTGCATTGTCAAAGTTGACCACTCTTCTTTGACTCGTCAACATTTCATTTCTCATCTTTTGTAGGTGGAAAGCTCCTTCTTGAAATGAATAGGATTCTTCGACCCGGGGGATACTTTATTTTGTCCACGGAGGTTGATAGTATTGAATTTGAAGAAGGTATTCCAGTTATTATTTTTTTCCCCTGTAATACATATGCATAAGTACTTAATACGAGAAATTATAGTGAAAGATTTTGAGAGAGCATTTCATAGAAGAAGAGAAAGTGATGCAAAGGGAGGTAAACAGCCAAGAGGGAGGCCATAAGTTCCTTTATATAAGAAAAAAATGACATAAATGCCCTTGTGCATAAAGACTTATAAATTACCTTTACATAAGGATTTGAAACATTATAGCTTTACTGCTCTCCTATTCCAATGACACTCCCATGTTCTATTGGCCGACATGAATGTGACTAAGTACCCATAGTATTCAAAGTCACCTTGCTCATAGGGACCAGTTTGAATGTCTAAGTTATCAAGAAAGCTTATTTACTTTATATGCTACATTATGTTGTACTGTGACACCTTTCCCAAACTATGAATGAAAACCTCCATTTTTAAAAAAGAGAAATAGAAACACCTATGCAGACCTTGCTTGAGAGAATTTGTGAAGTATCTCTTACTCTTTCCAATGCCAAAATATGAGAATTTCTAGGAGCATGCGTTGCAAAATGTAAGACTATTTAATTTTTACCTATCTTCCGAGTCTCTTGGCATTATGGATTCTTTATCCCATTCAGAAATAAGTTTTTGTTTTTTATATTAAGGTCAATGAAATTGTCAAGCAATTTTTTATTATATTGAAAACCATAGGGCAAACACCCAGAAAATAAATGATGCTCCCTTACTATGAGGGATTGGACGGTGATCCCGCTCTTTGGCTAAAGACTATGTGACAATGTTGGTGGATATATGCCTGTCTGAACTCAAACCAAACTAGAAACTAAGCGTAGAATCTTTCTGTTATGTATCTATACAGTCTAGTTCTTCGTTAGTTGTTATTAGTTGTAACTAACTTTCAGTAATATGAGGTTGTAACTTCGCACTATGAGTAATGTAGTCTTTCTATTTCGTGATTGAGCAATAAAAGGAGATCCAAGTGTACTGCACTGGTAGAACGGACTTAGCCAAATAATCTTACTTCCTCTTCTTCTCTTCTCTCTCTCTCTCTCTCACCCTCTCCTTCCCTACTTCCTCTTCTATCCTCTTCTTTTCTTCTCCTTCTCTCATTTCTACCTTCAATCCCCTCTTCTTCCCTCTTTTGTCTGAGATTCTCTTGTTGTTGGAGAAACTTCCAGTATTGATTGCAATGAACCACCCTCAAGAACTCACAATCCAGTAACAACCGTACCAGAGCCAAGTTGATTGAGGTTTTTTTTTTTGGTCTCCTAACTTTGCTTGAGTGCTCCAGATCGTTCCCTTGTATACAGATAAGTGGGATCAGTTTGCAGCGAGTCTGGTCCAATTTGTCGTGCCTCTTACATTTGTGGGGCCCTGGGGTTTCATTGCTAAGCAGCAGGTCGTACTCGCCATCCTGAAATGCAGATGGGAAATGGTTGCCAGTGCCATATCTGAATATAGGCACCTAGAGCGATTTAGGAATTCTCTTCTTAGGCGGATGCAGTGCATTTTACTCGAGGTTGCACGTCTGCCAAAATATACCATTTGGTGCTGATGGACAAACATGTTAATGGCATGTCTAGACAGCAGTCTGGCATTTACAAAGGTAAGGGACTCTTATCATCACAGGAAAAGAAAATTTAGAGTCTAATATAGATACACCTGAAGTGAGCATTGAAAAAATTGGATGAGCCGTAGGGTGCCTGGTTGCACCCCACAGATAGTTTGTGTCACAAGGAGGCTCAATTTCTTTTCTGAATCATCCAATAATTTTAATTGAGAACTGTACCCTTAAATTGGAGGTTCATGAAGACATCCATGGATCTTCTTAGATGTGATGCCAGGATGGAGTCTAATAGTCCTGCAAGACTTCCCCAAGGTGGAGGGCCTATAAGATCCATGCATGTAGCAATAGATCTCGCCCAATTAACAATCTCTACAAAAAAAAAAGGAGAAGATCTAGCCCGATTATTCAAGTTCCCTGCATCAATTCTATTGCATTCTTTTATTGTGATAAGATTATTCCATACTTGTTTGCAACTTTTCTATGAAATATTTTTGAAGCATGAATTCTTGTTTAAGAATGCAGGCGATGTGAGCATTTTCCTGATGTCATCTCTATCACTTCTAATTATATGATACAACCTGTGTCTGATTCAGGTTGCTCAACCGGCTTCTCTTCGAGCGAGAAGCTAACTCCGTGAAAATTGCAGCTGTCCGGGAAGAAGAAAGGAGGGAGAGAAAAGAGGAAAAGAGGAAAAGAGATAGGAAAAATGTTACTTTACTCTTTCTTACTTTTCTCTAGGTTACAACTTAGCTAAAAACATTCTCAGCCTGTCGGCTAACACTTTAAGGGTAAAATTGTAATAGTAAACAATGGTCTTTTAATGTAAATAATCTTCCAACCACTTGGGCTTTCTGGTAGGACGCCTACGCTGGGCTATTGTCTCTTCATCTTTAGCAACTTCTTCTTCTTCAATAAGATTACCTTCCGTTGTTTCCTTAGTATTCTCGAGAATCCTCGAAGTGTCTCCTTGTTTAGCACTAATCGTATCAGTCTCCCCCTCTTCGAACATCACCTTGTCCTCAAGGTGAAATGATGGATAATTAGTACGGAAGTCATCAAAAGACTCCCAAGAAGTCTCCTCAAGCGAGCAACCCTGCCACTGCACCAGCACTTGAGGTTGAGGTTTGCCATTGGATAGAATGGTCCGAGTGGCACAAATGGCCAGTGGTGCTTCAACTGGTTTGTTGCTCTTGCTGGTTGGGGGCAGGTCCCTAGCTAAACCAGTAGCAGTACCAATAAAGGGTTTGAGAGCCGAGACGTGGAAAACAGGATGTATGCGACTCTCTTCTGGTAATCCAAGTCTATAGGCGACTAGACCAACTTTAGCTGTGACTGGAAAAGGCCCATAAAACTTTTTAGTGAGCTTGTGGTGGCGCTTGTTAGTAACCGAAATCTGCCTATAGGGTTGTAGACGGACAAGCACCAGATCCCCTACCTCAAACTGAAGGTCTCGTCAGTGAGCATTCGCCTTCAAAGTCATTCGGTGTTGTGCCGCTTGTAAGTTTTTCTTGAGTGTGTGCTCATCGTTCGTCACGAACGATGAGTGCTTCATCCAATGCTTGGATTGAAGTAGAGCCCCGTGTATAGAGAGGAATAGAAGGTGGAGTCCGCCTATAAAGAGCTTGAAATGGAGTCATTTTGAGGCTGCTGTGATAACTCGTGTTATAATGAAATTCGGCCCAGGCAAGTAATGAAACCCAAGTAGTTGGCTTGTCACGAGTGAAGGCCGGAGATATTGCTCTAAGCCGCGATTCACCACTTCGATTGCCCATCCATGCGTGGGTGGTAAGCACTACTCATTGAAAGAGTTGTTCCACTAAGTTCAAACAACTTGCGCCAAAATGAACTCATGAATATCGGATCTCGGTCTGATACTATTGAGCGGGAAACCCATGATGCCTCACCACTATATCCACGAAAAGATCTGCTACTTTGGCAGCGGTGAAATCTGTAGGTAATGCTCCAAAGTGTGCTGATTTAGATAAGCGATCCACTACGACCATAATGACAGTTAAGCCTCACGGAAGGGGGTAGGCTGGTCACAAAATCCATTGTTACATCTTCCACACTACCTCCGGAATGGGCAAAGGTTGTAATAGGCCTGCTGGCACTCGTGTAGAATACTTGATCTGTTGGCAAAGTAGGCAAGAAGCTATATAAGATTCTAGATCGCCTCATGTTTGGTGATGAGAAGTTGGCTGTCAATCGGACCAATGTTCGTTGGACACCAGCATGGCCCCCACGGGTGTATCATGAAACTCGCGAATAAGTTGCTCACATAATGGGAGCTCGGGCTTACCACATAACGACCTCGAAAGCAAATCAATCCATGTTGTACCATGTAGAAACGACGGAGTGTGCCCTCTACGTGTTGCTGATGTAAAGCAATTAAATATGGATCTGCTGCATTATCTTGTTGGAGCTGACTTAGTATGGAGAAGGTCGGCCCGGACACAAGAGCAAACCATGAGGGGTGTACTTGAGTCATTGGAAGGCCACTCAGCTGGAACAGCGGGACAAGGCATCAGCAACACGGTTAGAAACACCGGTTTTGTATTCTATGCGAAAGTGAAATCCGAGAAGCTTACGAACATAAGCCTGCTGATCTGGTGTTTGAATGACTTGCTGGAGTAGGTCTTTTATGCTTCTTTGATCCGTTCTAATGATAAAGAAATGCCCCAAAAGATATTGGCGCCATTTGAGGACTGCTTCGGTGATGGCGTGGAGTTCTTTAATGTAGGCTGACGGCTAATCGAGCTTGGGACCTATCTTCTTGCTGAAAAACGCAATAGGCTGTCCTGCTTGCATTAACACGCCCCAATGCCCACGTTAGAGGCATCCGTCTCGATAATGAAATCACGAGAGAAATCTGGAAGGCGCAAAACAGGTGCTGCCATCATGGCTTGTTTAAGTGCTTCAAAAGCGGCCAAGGCTGCTTGGTTCCATATGAATGCCTCTCGGCGGAGGAGATCGGTTAAAGGTGCTGCAATGCTTGCATAGTTGGCAATAAAGCGTCTATAATACCTGTGAGGCCCAAAACCCAAAGTTGTTTCACATTAGTCGGGATAGGCCAGCGAACCATGGCCTCAATCTTAGCTGGATCAGCATTAACTCCCTCGGAAGAAACAATATGACCCAAGTATTCAATAGAATCCTGGCAGAATTGGCATTTGGATAGCTTCACATAGAAATGATTAGACAACAAACATCCGAGAACTATATCTAAATGCAGCCAATGTTCATCAAGTGAAGAGCTATAAATCAATATATCATCAAAGAAGACGATAACAAACCTGCGAAGGTATGCTGAAAAGATCCGATTCATGGCAGCCTGAAAAGTAGAAGGTGCATTAGTCAACCCAAATGGCATAACAAGGAATTCATAGTGTCCTTCATGGGTTCTAAAAGCCGTTTTATAAGTGTCCTTAGAGTGAACTCGAATCTGATGATATCCGGCATGCAAGTCAAGCTTGCTGAAAATTGAAGCACCCCCAAGCTCGTCTAGTAGTTCGTCAATTGTAGGAATGGGAAATTTATCCTTGACTGTGGCAGCATTCAAAGCCCGGTAATCCACACAAAATCGCCACGTGCCATCTTTTTTTCTGACCAGAAGAACTGGTGAAGAGAATGGACTATGACTCGGTTGAATAATTCCTTGCTCAAGCATTTCACGAATCAGTTGTTCCATTTCTGATTTCTGATAATGAGGATAGCGATAGGGTCGAACATTAACTGGTTTGGTGCCTTCCACAAGATGTATGCGATGGTCAACTGATCGGTGCGGTGGAAGCCCTTGTGGGGAATGAAAAATGCTGCTATATTTATGGAGTAACTCAGCAAGAGAGGGTGGTATGCCAGTGGGCAAGGAGAACTGATCCGCGAGTGTAGAAAGACACTCAGAGTGGTATTCAGCCAACTCAAAGATACCAGAAATTTCATCGTTGCTTACTAGTGCTTGTAGCTGATGTAAAGATACTGAACTTGGCAGCAAAGCGGTCTCACCTTGCAATGTTACTGATTTTCCATTCCACATAAATTCCATCGTAAGAGCTGAATAGTCGTGTGCCACCTTACCGAGTAATTGTAGCCAAGGAAATCCCAAAACAATATCAGGTCCTTCAATAGCCAATACAAAAAGGTCAACAGTAAAATTAATACCTTGGAGAAGGAGAGAAGTCGACTTGCAACAAAATTGGCACACTAGAAAGGCTCCAGACCCTATAGCAACACGGAATCGAGGGATTTCTGCGATCGGTAAGCCCAATTTTTCCACTAACTCTGGCTTGATAAAATTGTGGGTGCTGCCGCTGTCAATAAGGACCTGAAAACAATTGGAATTATATGAACCAGAAACTCGCAATAAACGACCTTGTAGGTGGCTTGAAAGCGCATGTAGGCTAGAGATATCGCCGGAGACATCGCTTGAAGGTCCATCGTTGGTGTCCCTAGAGTCATCCGCTGTTAACTCTTCCTCATCTTCTCCCAAGAGGAGCAAATACCTGCTCTTGCACTGATGGTTAGGTCCAAATTTTTCATCACAATTATAACAAAGACCCTTTTCCCGTTTGTCCCGCAATTCTGCAGGTGAAAGGCGGCGAATAGGGAGTGCTGGAGTTGGTAGCAATGGGGGAAGTCTATTTGCTGAATTGGAGGAAGGGGCTGGAGGTCGAATAGATGTCGAACCAGGCGGTGAAGTATGTTTAGGAATTTCAGTGTGCATAGTCGTGGTGAGAGCTGAATTATGAGTTGTTGGAGAAGAACTCGATGTGGTGCCACGACGCCATGGGGTCCCTGCTGTCCCATTGTCATCACTTGAGCAGCATAGGCTCGAGCCATAGCAAAAGCCTCCATTAAAGTGGATGGACGATGAAAGAGAAGCTCCCTACGAATGGGTTGCTTGAGACCAGTAATGAAAAAACTAATGAGGAGGGTTTCAAATTCCAGTTACCTTATTGAGCAAATCCTCAAATTCTGCACGAAAGTCAGCAATGAGAACCCGATTGGGTTAGCTTTGAGAGACGCCTTCAAAGTCTTCATAAATCGGAGGACCAAATCGGTGTTTCACAGCAGCTAAAAATGACTTCCATGTCGGTATCAACCCATTTCGCGTAGCCCATTGAAACCAAGCGGCTGCCCGTCCTTCTAAATGAAAGGAGACAATCTGTAATCGTGATTCTTCAGGTGTGGAATGATAATCAAAGAAGGCTTCTATGCGAAAGAGCAGTCGAGAGGATCTGACCCATCAAACCGAGGGACATCTAATTTCAATGAGCGAGTTGTTGACTGATATCCGTGACGAGGTGTTGATGAATCAACTCGGGAGTGAAGCGAGAACGGGTTCCAGCACCCATATTGGACGGAGAAGAAATTGAAGTTCGGCCCGCAGATTCGCTAGTGTGGAATCAATCGAAAGCATATGTTGCTGAAGCGTTTGGTAAATGGAATCGGTATGGGTATCAAGCTGCTGCTGCATAGTCCGACGGATTGAAACAGATTAGGCGTCAATCTTGATTGCAAAGCAGCAATAGCTTCCGACAAGTCCATGGGAGGTAAATAAATCTCTCAATGAAAGCACCAATGATACAACCTGCGTCTGATTCAGGTTGCTCAACCGGCTTCTCTTGAGCGAGAAGCTAACTCCGTGAAAATTGCAGCTGTCCGGGAAGAAGAAAGGAGGGAGAGAAAGAGGAAAAGAGGAAAAGAGATAGGGAAAATGTTACTTTACTCTTTCTTACTTTTCTCTAGGTTACAACTTAGCTAAAAACATTCTCAGCCTGTCGGCTAACACTTTAAGGGTAAATTTGTAATAGTAAACAATGGTCTTTTAATGTAAATAATCTTCCAACAACTTGGGCTTTCTGGTAGGACGCCTACGCTGGGCTATTGTCTCTTCATCTTTAGCAACTTCTTCTTCTTCAATAAGATTACCTTCCGTTGTTTCCTTAGTATTCTCGAGAATCCTCGAAGTGTCTCCTTGTTTAGCACTAATCGTATCATTATAGCAATATTATTTACTTATAACTGTAAAGTTGGGTCTGAGATCTATCTTAAAATGACTAGCCCAAGTTAGGAAGTCTGTTTCCCATTAATAAGCCATGATCTTTTCTACTCACATTTGTACATGGGACTAATCTCTAATGCTCCCCCTTACGTGTGGGCTTCTAATGGCTCTTACATGTGCAAGCATGTGTGGAGGTCATGTACGAGTACCTGCTCTAATACCATGTAATGTGGGGTCTGAGGTCTATCCCAAAATGACTAGCCGAAGTTTGTAGCTTTGTTCCCCATTAATAAGTCAAGAGTCTTTTCTACTTGCATTTGTATGTGAGACTGATCTCCAACA
Source organism: Aristolochia contorta (assembly GCA_022405105.1). Taxonomy (NCBI): domain Eukaryota; kingdom Viridiplantae; phylum Streptophyta; class Magnoliopsida; order Piperales; family Aristolochiaceae; genus Aristolochia; species Aristolochia contorta. The sequence goes on from CM039667.1 coordinate 14,338,082, forward strand.
ATTACCATGAGCACTATCCATGCATAGTTTTTTTTCTCAAACATAGTTTGGTCACAACCAATCTTTTAAAAATGAACTCAATAGTTATCATGATGCACTTGTTAAACTGTGCCCAATGATGTCATAAACACACTGGTTTTTAAAGACTGAACGTGTTGAAGGACAAGGATGTTTTAGTCATTTGCACTGTCCTGGTTGTCTGTTTGGTTAGTTATGTCGTAGTTAGATTCATGATGTTCCTAGGAGTCATATGACAATTTTTTTTTGTCAAATGAGGTTGCTCTCCCTTTTTTGACTCAAGATTGATTCCTGTTGCCTGCATAATGAAGCAAAAAAGAAAAATATAAATAATAAAAAAATAATAAAATCTCAAAACTAAAGGTTGTTTTGGCTGACTTTGACTATATTCCTTATGATGGTCACAGTTATAATTTTGTATTTCAATGACTAAAAGTTACCAAATCATGTTTGGGGAATCTTGTCTAGTTCTTTTTTGCTGAAGAGCTAGGTTTTGTCTTATTATTATTTTATTTTATTTTTTTTTTTGAAGAAGTGGTACTTTTATTGAATATGAAGATTAGTACAGCTAATGGTACGAATAAGATACACTAAAGGTACAAATAAGGCCTAGGCCTCCTTTTGGGTGCTTCCAATAAGTGGTTACACAAGTTCATCAACTGAGGAAGAGGTAGCAAGGTCAGTTCTTGCTACTCCAGCTTTGGTAAGCTTGTCAGCAAGGTATTGTCTTATTATAATGTTCCATCTATGGCACATGTTCCCTTGATGGAACATTGTCTTAGAGAGTGCCATGAATGGTCTAGCTGCTTCAAATTTTTGTATAGTGCCATTGATGGTACTTGTTGAACCCTCATTTGATATGATATATTCCCTTTCCTAGGACACTCATGTAATTTGTATCATTCAGTCTTTGCACTCATGATTTGATTTGTTAGTCTAGCCTCTATACTATTTTTTGAGCCACGTTTGGACTTGAAGTTTATTAGCCTTCCACTTCACACTCCTTTGGGTAGGAGGATTTTCAGTCAAGCAATTACCTTTCATCTTTGCTCCCAAAATTTTTTAAAGTGCCTGAGACTGTAGTAGGTAATTATAACCATTTAACTTAGTAGCAGTAATTTGGATATGGGTGTCTTTCATTTCCTCAAGTTTAGAGTCAACTGAGCTATCTACTTCTCCAGAGTTGGCCATACTTCTCTACTTCCAGGAACTCTAACACGTTGTAGTAGAGTAACAAGTTTAGAGCTCTCGAAACCAGCAGTAGTAGCTCTTCTTGGAGCATCTTTTAGGGCAATATATGTGCATAGTAACACCCAAGCAACAATAATAGCCATTTACACTAGACAAATACAGCAAAAGAAAGGAAGAACTTGATCTTTACAATTGTAACTTAGTTTTGTGATTTTCCTCACTAGGAATTACGTGAGGACCAAAATTAAAACATTGAGACAATCTAAACCTTGAGACTAGCCTTTTTGCTTTGATACCATGTGAAAAATTATAACTTTGATTAGAATATGGTGAAGAAGGGAGAAAGAGAGAGAGGACAAAGGGAGAGGAAACTGAGCTTGTTAGGGTTAAAGGTAAATCCCTAACAGCTCCCTTTAATTAACATATGACGAGTTGATACAAATTACAGAAGTACCCTTTGAATGTAGGCAAGAAAATATGAAAAGTAAACTTTGACAAGCATGCCCATATGTAGTAGTACCATGGCATGAATGCTACCACCAATGGCATGTTATACTGTTAGAGATTAGTCCCACATACATAAACGAGTATAAAAGATCTAGGCTTAATAGTTGGAAAGAGGTTTCCTTACTTTGGCTAGTCATTTTGGGATAGACCTTGGCCCAACTTTCATTGGTATCAGAGCAGGTGCTCGTACGTGGGCCTCCACCCAAGTTGTCCACGTGTAGGAGCCCAAGAGAAGGCCCACACGTGCAAGGGAGTGTTAGAGATTAGTCCCACATACATAAACGAGTATAAAAGATCCAGGCTTAATAGTTGGAAAGAGGTTTCCTAACTTTGGCTAGTCATTTTGGGATAGACCTTGGCCCAACTTTACATATACAAAGAAATCAACAACTCTTTGTACCATGAATGGCACTATCAATGGTAATTTATTCAGTTAATCTTTAGCTTTATGTTGCATCTAGAGCACCATCAGTAAGGTAACTTTTGCTCTTGGTACCATCAATGGTACACAGGAACACCATCTATTGTACAACTCTTCTTTCAATCTCAACAACTTGTACATCTTAAGACTGTCAAGAGATTCTTAAATACTTTTTAAGGGGCTCTGAGAAAATGTCTCTCAACACCTTCATTTTCATTTAAAGCTCTAGCCTCCTCACGCTGATCGAGCTCATCAATCTTACTGCATAATTCATTTTTCCTGGCCATTTGTATAACTCTATTCGACCTTGCCCACTCATGTAGTTTACTTTTTAGGGCTTTGAGTTTTCGAAAAAAATCTGCCCCCATTGGTCCATCATTTTAGAGACTAGTCCACCAATTCTCTACTTACAAAGTGAAATCAGTATCTTCAATCCATTGGTTTTCAAACCTGAATGGTGTGCCTCCCCAGTTTTGTGAAGTCGAATCAAGATGGATTGGCCAATGATCAGATAGTGTCTTGCCTAGCACCTTACAACTCACATTAGGGTATAGTTCCAACCATTCAGCATTGCAGAGGAATCTGTCTAGCCGAGATAAAACCAGACTAGACCTCCCATTGCTCCATGTGAATGCCTTCCCAGATGTTGGAAGATCAATTAATTCTGCTGCCCCAATAAAGTCAACAAAGCCCCTCATTGTAGCACTTGTAGACCTTGCAGGTGGTGATTTTTCATTTCTGGTTTTGATTGCATTGAAATCCCCCCCCAACAGCCAGGGACCTCTCCAAAGATACATCATATTTGAGAGCTCCTCCCAAAAATTCGATCTAGGAGAATAAGTACTCGGGCCATATACAGCACCCATGACCCAGGACTTTCCATTTAATAGATCAGCAACCCTCATACAAATACAAAAATTTGCAAAGCTTGCATTTTGCACATCCACCTTAGTAGAGTCCCACACTACTAGGATACCCCCTGCAGTACCAGAAGCATTTAGGGCTTGCCATTCGGGATGATGAAAAGGAACAAGATCTTTCACCATAGAAATAGTCATATCCTCCAACTTTGTTCCTTGCAGAACTATAATATGGGCTTTACTTCTCACTATTGCACTCCTTATAACAGCCCTTGGAAAGAGGTTTCCTAACTTCGGCTAGTCATTTTGGGATAGACCTTGGCCCAACTTTACATATACAAAGAAATCAACAACTCTTTGTACCATGAATGGCACTATCAATGGTAATTTATTCAGTTAATCTTTAGCTTTATGTTGCATCTAGAGCACCATCAGTAAGGTAACTTTTGCTCTTGGTACCATCAATGGTACACAGGAACACCATCTATTGTACAACTTCTTTCAATCTCAACAACTTGTACATCTTAAGACTGTCAAGAGATTCTTAAATACTTTTAAGGGGGCTCTGAGAAAATGTCTATTGGCACAATTACTTGTAATGAAGGATATGTTGATGCTAATTATGCAAGGTCCAAGATTGATTTGTAAGTCCACTGTGAGCTATAGCATCTTTGTTGGTCAAAACGTTGTGGCTAGAAGAGTAACATGCACAATGTAGTTGTTCGATGAAGTGCTGAAGCAGAATATTGGGCTATTGCAGACACCACCACTATTTTAGTCTTATTGATTAGACTTGTCATGGCTGAGTTTTAAACAAATCTTAAAGCAGATAATACAGCGTCTTACAACCTATGGAGCTGAAACACGACAACCAGGTCACCATCTTCATTGCTTATAGTTTGGTGCTTTATGAGCATTGTAAACTCATAAATAGTGTTATTTCATCCATGATGATATTATGCATGGACTGGTTGTTACTCCATTAATTCAAACCTCATGCCCGATGATATTTTACCTACGCATTTGACTGATAGGAGTTTGATTTTCTTTCTTGCAAGCTGTGTCACAATCTCATAACATTAGTCCATTCATGGAACAAAGAGCAAGAAGCATACTATTGATTGGTGCAAAGAGTTGCCTCAAACTTTTCTAACATACCATGGACGGTACATGTAGTACCAAAAGTAGCTATATCTTATGAATTTGTATATGAGTTTCTACTTTTATGCATCATTTCCTTTCAAAGAGTACTAATTGAATTTGCATGATTTTCTCTTAAGTTAATAAAAGGGCTGCTAGGTATACATTTCCCTCCCTCCCTCGAAGCCCCTTATATCTTCTAACTAGTAGATATCTACAAGGAGAACTGGTTCTATTCTGTTGTCAATATACATCCATAAAACTAGTATTTACCTTTTCTACTACCATTTCTTTTGTTTTATTTTTTTTGAAAGTTGTGACCTTTTCTTCTACCATTATTCTAGGTTTATGATCTATTCTACGACCTAAAGGGTTCATATCATTTGCTAGTGCCACTTTGACTCCCACCTGTTGATTATGGACCAGTAATATGTTCAAAGGGTCCATATTGGAAAGAACTTGCTGATAGACACAAGACTACTAACTTTGTAGATAGTTGGTTTGCCAGTTAAGCCTTGTGTTGGACTCAAATGCTATACAAATATATCGCTTAGTTTCTATTTTCAAATTCTTCACTATGCCCTGTTTGTATTTTCCATGTTAATGTCACCATCTGGCTTGTTAATGTCATTAGCTGGTTCATCATGAATTCAGGTCTCGCCGGCCTTGTCTACATTTTGAGAAATTTTGACTCTCTTAATTTTGGTGGATTTGTATTTCGAGATTAACCAACTACAGGTCGACTTACTTTCTCGTGAAGGGCTTCCCCGTCAATCCCTTGTTGCAAGGAACCCCTTCTGAACTTGCATTCTGCTTCTGTGGATTCTAATAATTTTTTATTTTGATTGAACAGTTATTGCATCTATAGCGTCACAATAACTGCTAATATGTTTTGGATCAGCTCATTTGCTGTCGTGCCTTTTTTTATGATTCAATGAAGTTTCCATGCATGAAATGGTAACCTGATTTTTATTCTGGTTTATTCTTTAAAACTACAAAAGACATGGTTTTGCAGGTATGTCAAAGTTGACTTCATCAATCTGTTGGAACATTCTGGCCCATAGAACTGATGAAATTAGTGAACTAGGAGTTAAAATCTACCAGAAGCCATCATCAAATGATGCTTATGAGTTTAGGAGGAAAAAATTCCCTCCTTTATGCAAGGAAGATGAAGACCCAAACTCAGCCTGGTGAGTAATGATCGAGCTTCCAGAATGATGTCATCTAACTTAGATTACAAAAATACATTTTCTGCTTTTTGTTTTCTGTCTTTTTTTAAGAAATGCCACTTACTGTGCAGGTATATGCCAATACGAATTTGCTTGCATGCAATTCCAACTGCCACTGAAGAGCGTGGAACTGAGTGGCCTGATGAATGGCCCAAAAGGCTTGAAACATTTTCAGATTGGATAAGCGACAGAGATAAAATAGTTGCTGATTCTGAGCGCTGGAAGGTTATTGTGGACCACTCCTATCTCAATGGGATGGGTATTGATTGGTCAAGGATTCGAAATGTGATGGATATGAAAGCCATCTATGGAGGGTCAGCAAAATTTGGTCACTTAAATTTATCTTTTATTGTGAACTTGAGCATAACTCAGTGGCCACATGGGGGGTTTTCTAATGAGAGGTCTTGGGTTCAAGTCTCCTTAGGGGCATGCAAAAAAAATGACAACTTTCAAAAAAAAAAAAAATTATCTTTTATTTAATCACTCTTGAGCTGTCTTATCCTAGAGCACAGGACTTGGGAGGAATAAACTATTTAGGTAAAAGTAACATTTGAATGGGTTTAAAGCTACTTTGGTGTTCAGAAGTTATTTGTTAGGAAATAGTTTATTACTGAGATTTTCTGCAGACATTTTATTTGAATTTATGAAGCCTGCCATCACTTTTTTATGGGGTTGTTTATCAATTTTAGTTGTCTTTCCTGCCTCAGTTAAAACTCAAAAAAACCTATTGCGGTTGCTCTGTTGTTGAAAGAACACATTAATCATTTAGTTGTGTCAATTAGATTATGTTTTCTAGGTTGTAATAGTTTTTTATTTATTTTATTTATTTTGTAGATCCAGTTTCACCTTTTTCTGCTTCATAAATTCCATGTTTTATGTTCATGTTTCTGGTTCATTTTTTTTATTCATTTACATAGTTTGCTTATTGTGTCAGTTAAATTTTTTCTTTCAGTTATTATTCATCCTGCAATGACTACAAAACTATTACTATGATTGTTATTTTTATTGTTGGTGCTGATAATAACATTATTATTATTACTGCTGTCATCATGGTTACTGTGTTTGTTTTTATTACATTGAGTAACTCTCACTTCACCACGTGCAATTTACAGGTTTGCAGCAGCTTTTGAATCTAAAAATGTTTGGGTGATGAATGTAGTCACCGTCAATTCTCCAAATACACTCCCTATAATATTTGAACGTGGACTTCTTGGCATATACCATGATTGGTGCGAGCCCTTTGACACATACCCGAGGTCTTATGATCTTCTGCATGCCGATCACTTGTTCTCTCGACTTAAGAGAAGGTAGTTGTTGAACTGATGTTTCATTCGTGTTCTCATGTAATCCTAAATAATTAATTTGTGAGGTGTTTGAGAGGGGCAGTGGGGAGGGGAATCCAAATAGGGGCAAGGGGGAGGGGGGATCCAAATAGGGGAAAGAGGAGGGGGATCCAAATAGGGGAGATCGGAAGGAGTGTGTTAGCATTCTTCAGGATTTCGCAGTTGGAAGGGATGAGTAGGACAATTGGGGTCGGGGAGGGAAGAAGGGGAGTGGGAGGTTGGGGAGTTGTGTGAGGGGAAGTGGGGGAGGGGCAGAGGCGGATGGTGGGGGTGGGGGGAAGGATGGGAAGAGAGGGGATCCAAATAAAGCTGAGAAGGAGTGTTGTCTGGAGGGAGGAGGGGGAGGGAGCACATTTTACCTTTCTTCAGGATTTTGTAGTAGGTAGGAAGGAGGGTGGGGTGGGGAGGAAGGACGAGAGAGGAGGGAGGGGATGGGTCGTTGGAGTGTGAGGAAGAGCTGCAGAGAGGGATTTGAGACCTGGGGAGTTTTTCTTTTTTATTTTTTTATTTTTTATTTAAATTTATTTATTTTTTTTATTTTTTTATTTTTTTATTTTTTTATTTTATTATTTTTATTATTTTATTATTTATTTTATTATTTTATTATTTTTTTATTTTTTATTATTATTATTATTTTTATTTTTTATTTTTTATTTTTATTTTTTATTTGGGGGTTTGGGTCCATGGCTTGTGGAGAGTGCGGAGAAGGGAGGGAAGAGAAGGAGATAGGAGGAGAGGGGGAGTGGGTGGGAGGCGGATAGAGGGATTAGGCGGGGAAGGGGTGCCGGGAGAGTAGTGGGGAGATGGTTGGGGTGGGGACATGGTTAGGGTGGGGGAGGAGGTTTAGTGGGATAAGGGGTGTTATGGAAAACTAGAGGTGAAATGATACTGGAACAGGCATGGAAGGGCTGCCGGGAGAGTGGTGGGGAGATGGTTAGGGTGGGGAGGAGGTTTAGTGGGGTAAGGGGTGTAATGGAAAACTAGAGGTGAAATGATACTGGGACAGGCATGGAAGGGGTGGTTGGTTTATGGGGCGAGCGGGAGAGAGGAGGGAGGAGGAGGGAGGGAGGAGGAGGGAGGGAGGGAGGAGGGGGGGGAGTGGGGAGTGGCGGAGGGGTACAGGCTGATAGGAGGATGGGGAGAAGGGAGGCAGATAAGGGAGAGAGCAAGAGGGGAGGCGGATAAGGGAGAGGGTGAGTCGGGGAAGGCAGATAGGGGGAGAGGACGAGTGGGGGGAGGCAGATAGGAGGATAGGGTGAGAGAGGGGAGGCAGATAAGGGGAGAGGGGGAGGGAGAACATTTTAGCTTTCTTCAGGATTTGGTGGTAGAAAGGGATGGGCAAGAGGAGGTGAAGAGGAGAAGGGATTAGTGGGAGAGGCTAATAGAGGGAGAGGGCACCAGATAAGGTGAGGGGGAGTGTGATGGTGGGGGAGAGGGAAAGGGGGGAGGGGGAGTGTCGGAGAGAGGAAATGTGGAAGGGGGTAGGCTGGATGTAATGGGTTGGCTAAGAGGGTGTGGGTAGGAAGGATCAAATATGAGGGGAGATTTATTCCTCAACTAAAATTGTTAGAACTTTTTCTTTTTTTTTTCAAGGAAGATGGCCATGTTGCATCAATTGGGTGAGCCAATTCTTTTGACTAGCTGTAGGTTTATGATGGTTGAACATGGATAGCGACCTTGAAATATTTAACCATGGACATTAACCCCGTATGACTACCTCATGTTATATTAGATTTTATCTCATTTGTTTTCTTTCATGTTACATCAATTAGGATTTTTATATTTGATTGATTGTATCTCCGCTATCAAAGTTCATTATTTGAGCTCTTTGCAGGTGTAAACAGCCTATTGGCATTATTGTAGAGATGGACCGAATAACTCGACCTGGGGGATGGGCGATCATCCGTGACAAAGTGGAGATTTTAGATCCATTGAAAGAAATCCTGCAAACGTTGCATTGGGATATCCGTATGACTTATGCCAGAAATGAAGAAGGAATCATATGTGTACAAAAAACCATATGGAGACCATAAGTAGAAGTTTCAATCCTCTTAAATCTTTGTGCTATTGGCTGTATTATAACATCCTCTGTAGGTTGAATCACGTTCAAAGTTTGTATTCGGAGAAATGGATCAGCTTCGTCTTGTTTGAATCTTTGTTTTGCAATGTCTTTGTAAATTTGAGAATGTTTATTTGAGCTTCCTGGCGAATGTTTTTCTTGTACACAACATCTCTTTTTCTAGTTTTTGTTTTTCTTGTTTGCATGTTTACGTTTATTTTGTTACAATCCTTGTTTCTTCCACTTTCTTTCATTTATAGTAGAGAAACTTTTGAATGGTAAATACTTTTTTTTCTCTTTCTTTCACGCTAATGTAAGTTGTGTACTACATTTTAGGTCTTTCCCCATTCCTTGCTTCCCTCTTCCCCTGCCAAAATATGAAATCAAATCACTATTTTGCAAATCATAACTAGTATCCAGAATTAATCCTATTGATCAGACCCAAATTTATGAAAGAACAAATTACAGTCTTCAAATTCATGTAATCCAAAGCTTAAAACGGGAAAGGCAAATTATAAACAATATATTCTAACCTAAAGAGTGTATCTACAACCAAAAACAGAAGGTAACTCACAAAAAATAAGAAAAACTCCAAATTCCAGTAATTCTTAAAGCCTTGAACTCCTCTTCAAATGAAACTTTGCTTTCTAACGAGAAGACCTTTGAAGACCTCCAGGTAAGGTAAAATACTCTAATACTTCTTGATTTTGGCTCCTACATTGGCTTAAATATAAGTTCAGTCAGGTTCCAAATACGACATGTAGCTGCCAGTATATGAGGCAGTCTAACATTACTAGCACTAAAGTAGGTCTAATGTTACAGGAACTTCGTTGTGCTAGTGGACTGTTCAAAATCTTCTTAGGGCGCTTTTCTTGGCACAATCCACCCTATTCTTGGCAAAATGCACCAGAAACCCATCCGAATTTTGAACTTCTATCGAAGCCCTCTGCAGCACTATTGGTCCTAACAGGGGTTTAATGCAAAGAGATTTTGAAGTTATTGATGATTTCAAAGTAACTGAAAAAATATTCTGGGTGAATTTTGTCCTTGATTTAATTGTATCATGTTAGGAGTGGTATGAGAATTTAAAATAATTTAAATTTCCACCTGTTTATAGGAGACAATTAATTCTCACTTAAAGAGTAAAATTACACAGAGTGAAACTTCACTCTTCTAAATTAAAGGAGAATGTGATGTCCTAATTGCTTAAATTACACCAATACTACAAAATCATTTTTTGGGACATCAATGTCCTTGAATCTAATGTCATTTCTAAATAACACCAGAGTACTTTGGCGCTAGAAGTGCTCTTTCCTGGTGCTACATATGCTCTTTTGAGGTGCTAGAAGCGTTTCTTCTTTCCTGACCCTTATAAGTGCTTGCATGATTGCATCAGACTCATCTAAATATTGATAGGATTTTATAGCATTTTGCTTCTTTTTTGCTTCCAAATCTTCTTCAATGGCTTCTATGCAACATTGAAATCGTGTTTGTGCCAAAACAATGTTTTTTTTTTCTTTTGAAGAGATTGATTCCATTACATTGATTACATTACATGTGAGACTTCCCGCAACACACTCTGGTGTTACCACTGAGCTATGCTCAACTTCACTTGTGTCAAAACAATGTTATTAAACACCTTTAAACCAACAAGATTAAAGTTCAAGGGATATAAATATTTTTAGGAAGGAATATAAAAATATTAATAAATCAAACCTATCACGTCATCTGGCTTTTCCTTTCTTCTCCCCTCCCACATGTGACGCATCAGCCTAGGATCTACCGGTCCCGGTTGGGTCAAAGGTTCATTTAAAGCTCAATTCAGCTTGAATTATTTTATATTTGAAAGAAGGCAACAATGAAAGAAGATGTAAAAAATCTTGAATGATGGCAATGATAAGGGAAGAAGAAAAAAAATCTTGGAAGTAGACCATAAGATGGGATGAGGAAAATAAATAACACAAGAAGGCTATAGGAAGGGAAGAAGAGTAAAATCTCTTAAGAAGGCCATAAAAGGGAAGCTAAAGAAAAATCTTAAAGAAGTCAATAAAGAAAAATCATGAAATAATGGTACAGCAAAGGAAGAGGAGAAAATTTTAGAGGAAAAGAATATGGTAAAAGCAAATGAAAAATATTTCTTGAAGGCTCTCCCAAGGGTTAAAGAAAAATATTAAAAGGAGGCTATAAGAAGGCATGATGAAAGAAAATTTTGAAAGAAAACCACAATAGGGGAAGTGAATAAAATGTGAAAAAAAAATGATAATATGAGAAGTTGTAGAACAAAATGAAAGACGACTATCTATAGGGAAGATGAAGAAAAAACTATAAAGAAGGCTAAGGTTGAAGATTAAAAACATCATGAAAGAAGGTCATCGTAAAGGAGGGTGAAGAAAAAATTTGATAAATCTATAGTAAGAAAAAAAATGAGGAAAGATAATGATAGAAGACTATAGTAAAGGAATATATAAAAAATCTTGAAATAATGCTTTAACATGGGAACATGGAGAAAAAACCTGGAATGGAGGCTATAATAAGAAAATGAAGAAAAATATTTAAAAATGCAATAATATTGGAAAGAGAAGATATATCTTGAAAGAAGGGTATAAGAAGGTATGCTTTAGAAAAGTATTAAAAGAAGGATATAAAAGGGGAAATGAAAAAATATTTTCAAGAAGTTTATAATATGGGAATGAATAAATCAATAGTTGAAGCCATAATAATAGAAGATGAAATGAAGGTTTAAGGAAATAGTAAGGGAAGATGAAGAGAATGTTTAAGTAAACAATAATGGAAGATGAAGAAAATTCTTGAAAGAAGATATCAATCTGGCAAAAGTTTTAAAAGCCATATAAGAGTTGGGAAGATAAACAAAATATTAAAATCTTAGGAGAACAAAAATCTTGAAAAGTGTCTATAGTAAAGGCAAGTGAAAAAAAAAACTGAATATTACTGTGAGGGTTTACAGCGTGACATAGCAACCTCATTGGCAGTCCAGATAAGAGATAAAGTAGAAGCTATCTACCTATTCTTTAGGTAAGCCTAAACCCTAGACCTTATCTGGACTACAAACTTGGCTGCCAACAGGACAACCACATCAGGATGTAAAAATCACAGTAAAAACTCATAGTACTGAAATCATTTTCAAACTTGAAAGATGGCTATAGTAGTAGAAATTCAGGAAAAATCCCAAACATTGGTTATATTAAGGAAAGAAAAAGAAAAATCTTGAAGAAAAAGATATTTTGTCGATTTTATCTCAAAATATTGAGGCTGCATCTCTCAACAAGATCTCGGCATACCAAGCTTTGATAATTCAGTTTTGTTTATAAAAGAATATTCTTTACAATAACATATTTTTTTATTCGTGTTTGTTGTTCATATGTGTATAGTGTTTTTACTTTTTAGAAATATTTTTTTTAAAATATTTATACTTTAAATAATTTTTATTTTATTTAAAAGTAAAATGTTTACTATATTCAATAATAAGTTAATATCAATATCATGCTTTCTTAAATAAAGTGTGGGTGGGAAGGGTTAATGATTTCAGTACTACCTTATTTTACTTTGAGGTTTTACATGAAGTGGCTACATAGTTGGCGGTGTAGGTAAGAGAAAATATTGGGTTTAGGGTTGGTTCACCCATAGTATAGGAAAATTATATTTTATCTTTTATCTCTGAGTTTATCTTTTACCCAGACTGCAACATGGACGCATTAGGATATAAAATCTTAAGTAATATTTTGCAGTACTTGTATCACCACTCTTGTATGAATAGCATGGTTGAGTCATTGGGAGGTTTATGTGCTAGGGTAATGAGGGCTTAAGACATGCACATAGTGACAATATAGCTAAAATTTAAATCCTACTAGTTTTCTGCCAGAAATTCATAATTATAAGCACTAAAATTTTTATTTCAACCATCTAATTGAAAATAAATAGATTTAGTCTTTGATAATATTTTTTTTTTCCAGCAAACACTTAACTCCAGAAAAATTCCAGTAATATTGTATGGGAAGAGACAAACTTCTCTTCCACCACCTCTTTTGTGTTTGTAAGGGTAGTTACAATTTAAAAAGAAAAAGAAAAATGATATCAGTACTTTTAGATTTTACTTCGAGATTTTATTTCATGACTTGGCTACATAGTTGGTGGTCTAGGTAAGAGAAAATCTTAAGGTTTAGGGTTTACCCATAGAATAGGCAGATAATATTTTTATTATTGCAAATTTTATCTCCGAGTTTATCTCTTACCTAGACTAGACGCCACGTCAGGATGTAAAATCTTGGAAGTAAAAAATCAACAATACTTATATCACCGCTCAAAAATAAAAATTCTATTCTTCTGACATCATCATGACATCTCCAATTCTCCATGGTTAAACCCAATGTTCTAAAAATTGGCCTAGATCAACCAGCCATATTACTTTTGACTTCAATCGAGTAAATAATACCTACTGGAAATTTAACCCAGTCTAACAGTTAATCCCAGTTCTTGTACACCAAGAGTGGATGTTTTGGGATTCTTCTCCTTTCATCTTCTTTTTTCTATATTTAAAGGATGATCACTTGTTCTTCTTATTTTTCTGTTTGATTTGGCTTGGTTAGTAGACTTCCAAGATTAGCTGGAGGTACTCTAATCAACCAGCCATATTACTTTTGATTTCAAATAACTTTCAATAATTTATGTCTTCTGGAATTAATAGTCTAAATTTTTTATCACTTTTACAATTGTTTTGACTTTTTATAAATTTATTAATATTTAACTTTATATGACATATTTTTTAATTGATTTCATAAAAAATTCAAGTTATATTATCGAGGATGGGCTTATTAACTCGAGGTAATTGCTCAACAGAGATGGAGAGAAGGAGAGAACTGAGCCAGATATCGGGCGTGATTTCATACATGAGCTTCATCTGATCAGGTTCTTCACAAAACTTAACTCAACCTAGCCCAAATGTTTGGAAGGTCCCATAGATCCAAAACCTAATCCAAATCGATTCCTTTAAGATTGTCCGTCTAACTTTTTAAAAATTTCAGTTTTTACTCAAGTCCAGCGGTCTTCTTGCCATTTTTTTCACAAAACCTGCAATGTCCATTTTCTTTTTGTCGTTTTATTCTTACCAGCTAAATACTGTCTTGCCTTTTGTGGCTCGTTACCAGGGTTGTGTGAGGTCGACTGGCCGAGTTGGACTTGGATTTTGCCCTTACCAAGTCAATTTGTGGGTTGAATTGCAAGGCCTTATCCATTCAAACGGACGCCGAGTGGCTCAACGGGAAAACTATGGAAGCACCCACCATCAGCACCAAACTCCCAGAATCTAGATTATTTCGTTCCCCATCCCAATCCTCCACATCAACACCCGTCTTTACCCACCAATTCCTGACTTACGAGCTTATGGTAAGTATTTATTACCCACTTCATTTGGACTTCATATTTCCTCATTTCTCCCCTCACATAAACTGGCCATATTACTCACGAAATACTCATCTTCATCATCACAATTCACTCCTATCTTACTGCATGGATTTTTCACTTTAGTATTAATCAACTCTCTTCCCATCTATCACGTTGTCTCACAATCCAAACCCACCTCTATCTTTTTTATCTTGCTCTCCACCTTGTTCTCTTATCCACCTTTAAATTCTGGTCTAATCCCTCCTTTTCAACCAACCCTCTAGATTCTTCTCCTTTCATACTACGCCTCACACTGTCCTTAACCACAGCCTTCTCCATCCTCCTCTTCCTCCACCCTCCAAACCCTAATTCCTCTCACCCAATCAAAACCGTTTACTTCCCCATAAGGACTATGACTCCCATTGGCTGCACTTTAAATTACTTTTGATATCTCTCGTAAAACTACAATCTTTATCTTGAAACCAACATTCACGCCAGCAAGCAGATTTGGTCGAAGATCCAGGTACAACAAAGAAAAAGGAATTATTACACCCTACTCTAAATGCAATTAGATGCCAGATGGCGCTACTAGTAATCCCTCTACCTCCAATGAAAAATGATATCAGTACTTTCTAATTTTACATCCTAATGTGCCTGCATAGTTGGCAGTCTAAGTAGGAGAAAATCTAGGGTTTTGGGTTTACCCATAGAATAGAATAGTAATATTTTATTAAAAACTAAAACCTTGCTGATTTTATCTCCAAGTTTATCTCTTACTAAGGTGCAACGTGGACGCCATGTAAGGATGTAAAGTCTTGGAAGTAAAAACCTGCAGTACTTATATCACCTCTCATCTCCAATACATTTGGCGAGCTTATGTTCCCTTACATCAACAGGTGTATACAAGTGTAAGTTCTCTTCCCCTAACCCCTTTCCCAACATATGACGTTCCAATTCCCACATCACCTTCATTACTCTGCTATAAATCTTCCTTCATCGTTAATCTATTTCCTCTCTCTCTCTCTCTCTCTCTCTCTATAAATCTCTCTCTCTCTCTCTCTCTCTCTCTCTCTCTCTCTCTCTCTCTCTCTCTCTCTCTCTCTCTCTCTCTCTCTCTCTCTCTCTCTCTCTCTCTCTCTCTCTCTCTCTCTCTCTCTCTCTCTCAATAAAAGCACATACTCAAGTATCACCCCATGCATATCCCAAAGCCCCCCATCTGTGGTTATCGATTTATGCTCCCTCCTGGCACTTGTCCTTTTCCCAGACTATATATCCTCCAACATTCTCACTCCGACCTTCCCCATTCATCAACTCTCCTCGATTTACCAAACTCAGCATTTATCCTTCATCACCGTTCCACTTTCCTCCTCTACGACTTGCATTTGCTGCAGAAACCTTCTCCATTCATACTCTGTCACCCCATCCACTCACCCACTCCTTGTCCTTGGTCTGTATAGTCGGCACTACAGATTCCACCTCCTCCCACCTGGCCATGCATGAGGCACGCGAAACTCAACCTCTAGCACTTAGTCCAGCCAATCCCCCTTTGATACAGAGGTTCACCAAATCCTTCCTATCATCTCCCTTACTCCGGCCACGAATCGAGTAGACCAGATAAACTCACTGTCAAATAATTTTCATCCGGTCACCCTTTCCCGTGAGTGCACCGAACGTGGACTCATCAACATGCAAAACTCGTAAGTAGGCTTGTTCGCCGGTCGGCTTCAGGGCACACATGCATCCGTGGCGGCCTCACTCCAAGCTCTTCTACGACACCCTCATCGATCTGAACCAGTGGTTATAGTGGTCCCCCTCCGTCGAGGGTACTTCTCCTTTAGGTTACCTGCTCAAGAATACTGTGAAGATCTACTCGCTCTATACCCTATAAAAATTAGAGATTCCTACTTACACCTATTCCCATGGCCACATGATTTTCACGTAGAAAATTTTATGTTTACAAGAGCTCCCATCTGGGTTAAGCTTGTTAATCTCCCTCCTCAGCTCTGTCACGATGAAGCACTATCACAATTAGTGCAACCCCTTGGGAGGTACGTAGGAATGGATGCTGAAATTCTAGCACACCGAGACAGTCTAACCATGGCTAGGGTCAAAGTGGAAGCCAACTTACTAGATGTCGAAACTGGAGTATTGGTTGAAACTCCGGCCAACACTTTTTGGCTCCTTTATATCATAGAAGGACGTCTGAAAATCTTTATCTATTGTCACTAGTGGGGACATTCTTCCTCTGAATGTCGATTACGAGTTGACCAGACTCCTTTTGACTCACCATGTCATCCTTCACAAGATCCTGATAATCCTCCAACGCCAACCTGGAATCTTATACATAGGCAACACGACAGTTCTTGTTTTTAGACCTCTTCGGCTTCCCGTGGTATTACCGCTCGTCCTCCATATCAGTTCCCATCCTCCCAAGCCTCCCACCATCAAATCTTACATCACCACATTGCTCACATTCATTCTATCCTGGCCACTGAAATAAACACTTTATTAAAAATGGCCTCGTCTACACTGTCATACCCCAGTCCACAACAGAGACAATAGTTGCAACACAGATACTATTGCCACGGAAATCCTTCCGGCTCCAGCTCAACTACTTCTAGAAGACAACCTTGCTGTTACGAGTTCCCCACTCTCCATCCCCTGGCCGGCTGGTCTGTTGGATACTAGCACGGGATGGAAGAGGCGGGCTGCCGAACAGCTACATCACCACACTCTCGATACTGCATCAGAGACATCTAATCTCAAAATTCCACGCTACATCTAAGGAGCAACAACACTCACACCTGCTTCACCAAGTAGGCCTTCAGTGACACACCCAACTTTTATTAATGATTAGTATACTTGTACGGAACATTAGGGGCGTACAAAGCCCCTCTGCCAAGCATTCGCTAGCTTCACTTATATCCACACATACGCACCTGATATAGTCTACATTATTGAAACAAAGGTTTCTTCCTCTAAAAAATCAAGTATATTCTGTTGGTTACAGACGCTACTCATTTGCCCATTCTAAACCATCTCTAGGACTCAGGGGTGGTCAATGGTTCTTTTGAATACATACATATCCAATATCCATTGACTACTCTAAATTACATGATTAGTGTGAATATGAAGCTCCCCAGTGAGGGTACTTAACATTCCATTTTTGTATATCTTCCCCCTTCCACTCCAAAGTGAATACAAGGAATACATATGTTAGAGAACACACACCCGGTTCAGTCTTCCCATATTTATTAATAGGAGATTTCAATTCCACTCTTTCTCCAAATGAGATTCTCTCATTCCTCCAGTACTTATAGGCCAAACCAAAAGTTTTCTAACTATATTTCTTGTGGAAGATGGAATGACTTAGGTTATATTGGACTCAAATACACATGGTCTAATGGTAGGAGCAATGATCAGTTAGTTTTAACCCGATTAGATAGAGCCCTTGTTAATGATAAAAATATCTTAGACACTGGCCCAATTCCATAGTTCGAACTCTCTCAAGAATTCATTCAGATCATCACCCTTTTCTACTCACTACGTCCACTCCTCCTAATCGAATTGGAGCCTTTCGATTCCAGGCCATGTGGATGGAAGACTTTAGATATAATCCCTTAATTGAACAAACATGGAATTCCATCCACCACCCACACCTTTCAACTCCCCCCAGAAATGTAAGCCACTAGATTGTCCTCCATAGCCTCTGCCTTGAAAAAATGGAATAGGGAATCATTTGGTAACTTCCATATTCAAATAAAGAAAAACTTCACAAAAACTAGAACACCTTCAATCCTATTTACATTGGCACCCACCGATCCAGCTCTCCTAGCTCAAGAAAAATATTTCAACATTCCTTAATGCAACTAAATAGTAAAAACATATTTATATATTCCAACAAACCTGTCAAAATATATTTTGAGAAGTAGATCAAAACTCTAAATATTTCCATTCATTTGTTAGATCCCGTACTCACTTAAATAGAATCCAAATAATTCAAACCAGTGACAGAAGAATGCTTCGTTTAGATTAGGAACTCCAAACTGAATCGGTCAACTATTTTTCACAAATCTATACTGACTGCTCCAGCCAAAAACCCCAACCTTATACCAGCACCAAATGTCTCACCAAAGCCCAATAGTGTTGGTTAAGTCAACCAATCGCTATGAAATAATTACTCTCAATGTTATTCACCATGGATTCCTACAAAGCCCCTAGGTCAGATGGTTTTCAACCCATCTTCTTTAAAAGACACTGACCTCTAATAAAAGATGACCTTAAAAATTTGAACTTAATTTTTCAAACTAGCCAAATGGAACCTGACCTTACTAAAATATTTCAGATACTTATCTCGAAAACAACTTCTCCCAAATGCTTTGGAGACTATCGCCCTATTAGTCTCTGCAATGTGATTTACCGAGTATTCACCAAAATCTTCACAACCAGACTAAGCCACCTCTTAGCCCATCTTATCTCCCCCACTCAAACCACCTTTATCAAAGGCAGACAAATCTCAGACCAAATTTTATTGGCACATGAAATTTTAAAAAACTTCCAATCTACAACCAAAAAACATGTCTACTTTGGTGCTAAATTAGTTTTGAAAAGCATTTAACACCCTATCCTAGTCATTTATCAAACATACCCTCGAAGCTTTTAAGTTCCCTCTTAGCTGGTAAGACCTAATCTCCTCTTGTCTTCAATATACCATGTATCAAGTTTTCATCAATGGTTCTCCTCGCCGACCATCACTCCGTCTTGTGGCTTAGATAGGGTGATCGTCTCTCACCCATACTGTTTATTTTAGTCATTCAATTGTTATCCCAAACCATAACACAAACAATCCTTACCAATTACATAAAACCATGGCAACCCATCCCACACATGCAACCAATCTGCAATCCGCACTTTGCGGATGATACCCTTTTATTTAGTGCCGCCAATGTAAATTCAGCAAGTTCACTAATGTACATACTTAACTAATATTCTCAACGCTCTGGGCAGCACTATAATCCTTCTAAATCAACAATTTTCTTTTCCAACAACGTCCCTGAACAAACTCGAGGCCAAATCAATTCTCTCCTCCCATTTACTCGTTCTGACACTTTAGGATCTTATCTCGGTATACATATCCCCTCTACCCGCATGACTAGATCCACCTATGATTAACTATTTAAGGTCTTTCCTTTGCCGGCCGAATTACTCTCCTTAAGTCTGTCCTCACTAGAATTCTCCTGCACTTACTCACCTTTTTTAGCCTCCCAATTAAATTTATAGAAAAATTAGAACAAAATTCCGCAAGTTCATGTGGTCCTACAAAGGAAATAAAAGATTGCACCTTGTCAACTGGCTTACTATCTGAGAATCACACCAAAATGGTGGATTGCGAAATTGAAATTTACAATCAATGAGCTTAGCATCCGTCTAAAACTTTTGTGGAGAATGTATTCCTCTCAAGATTCTATGTGGGCATCTTTCATGCGCACTAAGTATGGACCTTCCCCTCATAAAACCATTGGTAAATCCAAACAGGGACAATCCCTTGTTTGGAAACAAATTTCGAAAATGCTTCCCACTTTCCTTTCGCAAATTAGATCCCAAATTGGAAATGGCATAGATACTTCACTTTGGTTTGATACGAGGGTACAAGATTTAAATACTCGCCTATACAAAATGCCTAGACTTTTCCAGGGACCTTTGATGGATAAATAAGGTATCTTCCCTCTTTCTTAATGACATTAGTGGAATGAACATCACGTCAGAGGCACCTGGCCTTCTGACGTAGCAAATTTAATCCTTACTTCCCATATTGCCTTATCTTCCCCTGACTTCCTTCTCAGGTCCCCTTCAAAGGATGGGTGTTTCTCATCCAAACTTGCTTTCTCTCACACCTCAATACCAAAATATCCAAAGGCGTTATGCTTTATGGTCCACCCGACCCTATCTGGAAACAAAATATGGCAGATTAAGGTACTACCAAAACAATGAATCCTTCTTTGGTTACTAGTTAGAGATAAATTGCAGACCTCAGTTTGTTTAAGTAAGTGAGGGCTTCAAATTGATACAACTTGTCTATTTTGTAGATTGCATCCGGAAACTGTAGATCATTTTTTTTTCCAATGTACATTTGCTCTCTCCATTTGGCAAGCAATTGCTCCCCTTACTATGAACTTTCCTTTGAATCTATCTCTTAGATCCTATCTTTTTAATCTACTTTATTCTCCACACACCTAATATCATCCACAAGCACATACTTTTGCAGTCAACACATTATGGGAAATTTGGTGTTCAAGGAATAAAAAAAGTTTTGAACACAAATCCTTTTCCATCTCTCAAAGCATAAATCATATACTTTTCTTCTCTCAACAAACTATACTCCACCGTAAAATACCAGAATCCACACTACACCTCAAACACAGAGATCACATTACATGGATCCCCCTCCTAACTCTTACATTATGGCAAATTTTGATGGCTCCTCTTTATCGGCCTCTAACAGGGCATAGGGGGGCGTAATATTCCGAAACTCAGATGGGGAAATCCTCATATGCGCCTTTTGGTCGTTAACTTTAAAACCAACAATCAATCTGAACTCTATGCCTTCCACCTCACCCTTTGCGTTGTAAACCACTTTTGTACATCTGTTCCTATTGTCGTTCAAGGGGACTCTCAACTTGTTATATAGTTGATGTAGGGAACACAACAGTGCCATTGGCGATTGGACCCCCTAGCCCGCATCTGCAGAATGCTCTTACAAGTATTACCAAGGGTGCAGCTTACTTATCAGCTTAGAGAAGCCAACAAGGCTGCTGATGCCTTGGCAAAGCAGGGATCTGGTCACAACTCTGCAGGATATAATAGTATTCATATCTGGATAAGAAATATCCCACGGTTTTTGCTTTCTGTTATATTAGAAGATAATCTCAGGGTAGAACTAAGCCCAAGACTAAATATCTTGGATGACTGTATAACTATTCGCTCTCTAGATGATGTTAACTCTTTACCTATGTTTGCTTATTAATGAAATATCTGTTTGACGATCAAAAAATAAAAAATAAAATTGCAAGGCTTCTTGAACCGCCCTTAGAAATGAATATTTGTGCAGTTCGGTCGAGTTGTAATCCTATTCAGGTAAAAAAGATTCAGGTACGGAAAAAGGTGTGACTCAACTAAGAAAATATATTTCAAAAGTTTCTGAAAAATTGGTAAAGGTTAAAAAAAATCTTCAATTTGATATATATTATGCTACATTTAGTAGTATAAAAAATCGTATTAGACATTTGTTGTTATTTAGTCCATGTTAAATTGCTGATTGTGCAATTGTGCTAATTTGTTTTAATTTAAAAAGACCCCTGAACAACATAAAAGATGACTCATTGTTAGGCAAAAAAAAATCATGATTATGATTTATGAGTTTGAAGCTATTTGTTTTACTTAATAGTTTTAGAAATGTTTTGCTTGGGGATCATGTAACATAGTTATTTGACATGCACACATTTATTTAACATCATATATATTAATTAGAGGCCAGCACATGATTTATCAAGCTTCAAGCTATCAACTTAATCCAATTATCTTTATTAGAGTGTTTAAAAATGAATTATCCCCAACCCAAAAGTGTTTTAGTTTAATATAGTTAAATGAATACAGATAACAGTTGAACAATCAAACAAGTCACTTGCTTAGATTTCACTGCAAATCTTATGATCTAAATTTCGTGACCAATTGAAACCCATTAAAGTTGTCGGCTAGAAGAAAAAAAGAAGTTTATGAAAAGTCCTCTGCTAGAAATAAAAGTGAATTAATTTTTTCTTTAAGTGATATAGTATCAAATTTCTTCACTCTATTTACGCTTTTGATTCAACATTTATGTTTTTACACGTGTCAACTTATGATTCTTTTATATTATTAAAAATATGCTGTAAATCAAATTGAAGATATTTTTAAAATTTTTTTAATATTTTCAGAATTTTAAAAAAATTTCTTAAAGCCGAGTCACACCTTTTCCTGAACCTGAGTCGTTTAGACACAATCAGTGTCAGACTCGAGCCGGTTGGGTTGAATCTACTCGACTTGAATCGGATTTTCGGAAGACCAGACAACTCATCAAGTCAGAAGTTCCGTATATTTGCAAGTAAAAGCCTGCTTGAAATAACAGGGACAATATCTGTGAGGTTCCGCTGCACTTTGAAAGCCGACCTAGAGCCTGAGATTACTGCAAAAGATGGGGATACTCAACGGAAGAGTGTAAGGGAAAAATACAATTAGAAGAGTCAAATGACTCAAACCCTACCCGGTCAGCCTCATCGTCCTCAAAAGACAAAATGCATAGACCGACAAAGCAATACAAATCGAACAGAAACCAGACTCAAACACTTGGATCGGCATCCTCACAGTCAAAACAAAAGATCACGTTGGAAAAATTCAGGCAATGGCAACCAGGTGAGGAAAAAAATTCAATCTTCAGCTTACGCTTGTTTCGTCTAATAAGGTCATCGAAACCCCCTCTGAATCAGAGGAGAACTTGAACCAAATCAGTACAACACCGAGGGTCCACAGGTCAGTGAAGATACCTCAAGGAACGACAACCTTCCCAGATCTTATCCATCTTGAAGAATACTTCAAGCACACGATTCAGAATTATCAGATTATAGCAAACCTAAGCCTAAAACAAACAATGCCGTATAATACCATGGATTTCATTACGAGGCACGAGTATAACGTCTCTAATGGAAATAATATCCTTATGGCGGCAATAAACACCCTCGAAGAAGCAAGTCCTAGGCGGGGAGGAGAGAGTGAACACAAGAAACATTGTACTTCCGTATGAGGCAGCACAAAAGAGGCAAAGAACTGTGACCGAGGAGCACACAAGTCGAACATTTCCGGGTAAGAAACCCAAACCCCACTATTTTGTTATTTATGGATAGTTGTATTTTATGGAATATCCGAGGCATCATAAATGTCTCGGCTTTAATTGCACTACAACAGATTGTAGATGAACACATACCCGATATAATTTTTCTTAGTGAAACAAAGTCAACGAAACCGTTAGATACAAAACTTATCAAATGGGTTTCAAAAAAATACAACAACAACCACGTGGTACCCTCCATTGGTCTTAGTGGAGGACTGTGTCTCTTTGGAAAGACTCAGTGTCACTAACAGTCACTTTAGCAAACCAATTTGGTATTTTCACGAAAATAACTACAAAAAAGGGGGTGGTATCCATAGGATTTATTTACGTACCACCGAACCAGCCTCGATGGAAAGAAGGATTAAATTGCATCCAAAGGTATGCTCAGACTACCAATAATGCAGGGGCATTAGCTTGTGACTTTAATGCAACATTAAAAGCCACTGAAAAACACTCAAAGTCACCTATCTTTAAGCCAAATAGAGACTTTATAAATTTTATCAACACAAATGGGTGGATAGACTTAGGAGCAGAAGGTCCATGGTTCATATGGACTAATGCGAGAAAAGACACAAATCGAGTATCTGCAAGACTCGACAAAGTCATTTGCAACACCTCGTGGAGCATAACTCTACCTCACACATAGGTACTCGTCCTTCGTAGAATTAGATCAGATCATGCTCCCCTGTTAATCCGACTGACACCCCAAAAAAAAAAAGAACAAATTTTTAGATATAAAGCTACGTTGGCTGAAGCAACGGATTATAATCAAATAGTGGAAAAGGGTGGGCTGAAATTACGCACCCCACAAAGCCACAATACCTGCAAACCCCTTAGCCATACGATTTCAGAAAATGGCCAAGAACTTAACATAGTGGAATAGAACCACGTTTAGCAATTTTCACAGGAAAATTAGGCAAAATACAGAACTACTTGGGAGAACACAATTAAAATTATCATCCTTGCCCTATGATCACACATTAATAGAGGAGGAACAAAAATTACAACATGAACATATGCGGCTATTAAGAATTCAGCACATACATGAATTCCAAAAAGTGCGACAATATTTCATAAAAAATAGAGACGAAAATACAAAATTCTTTCACACTTTTGCAAAAGTGAGAAAGGAAATAAATCAAATTAAAATAATTCACACAATATATGGACAACTTCTAGAAAAATGAGGAAGAGAAAAGGAAAGAAGCATGGTGCTACTTCAAATCCACATACACTAACACTAGTGTATATACCGACCCAAGGAAATTCTTACCCAAAACACCCTAACACTTAAACAGGGTGAAGAATTATGCAAAAAATCACACAAAAAGTGGTTAGACAAGCCCTCTTCTCGAAGGAACCATATAAAAGCCCAGGCCCAAATGGGTTTCAACCCATATTTTTTAGGAGACACTAGCACCTCATGAAGGAAGATATAACACATAATCTATCTTCTCTTTTCATGACTGGTCAAATGGAACCTAATTTAAACCAAACTTTTATCACACTAATTCCCAAAAAAAAACCCCAAAGAAGTTCACGGACTGCAGATCGATCAGCCTGTGCAATGTGATATATAGGATCTTTTCAAAAATCCTGGCATATAGGCTAAAAAAGATTATCCCAATCTTGATAGGACCATCCCAAATAGCCTTCATAAAAGGAAGACAAATCACAGATAACACACTATTAGTACATGAAATCATAAATTCATTTAATTCTAACAATAAAAACAATACATACTTTGGGTTAAAACTTGACTTACAAAAAGCTTTTGACTCACTGTCAAGGCAATTCATAATGCATACACTTCAATGCTTCAATTTCCCTCCCCAATGGCAGCACTTATTGTTATCCTGTATAACATCAATGTCATATCAAGTGCTAATAAATGGCTTTCCAATAGACACCTTTTGGCCACAAAAAAGAATATGCCAAGGAGACCCACTTTCTCCGTTTATATTTATTTTATGGCAGGCATTACTCTCATTCCTGCATCCAAAATGAAATCGAAAAAAAAACATTATACCTTGGTCACACTTCCTAAAAGCCCAACCGTATGCAATCTGCACTTTGTATGGTCCTCTTTGCTAAATCAGAGGTGGGCAGATGGCTGGCCAAAAAATAAATGCACAAAAAACCTCCCTATTTTTTACAAAGGGCACGACAAAAACTCTCAAACAAACCATCAGCTCCATCTTACCATTTCCTATTACACAATCAATAGGAAAACACCTAGGGATTGTTGTTCCATCAAAAAAGCTAACTAGAGCCACATACGACCCATTGCTCGAGTCTATATCAAATAGATTTCAAGGTTGGCTAAAAAAACGTTATCCCAAAGTGGTAGACTCACACTGATCAAATCAGTGTTCTCAAGTCTCCCAACACATTTAACATCTTGCTTTGACCTTCCCTTAAATGTCATATCCAAAATAGAAAAATTAATTAGAGATTTTTTGTGGGACTACAAGGGTCAACGCAAAATTCATCTCATAAACTGGGATGAAATATGTGTGCCAGTAGCACAAGGAGGATTGGGTCTGCGCAACCTTAAATCACTAAGCAAAGCATATAGAATGAAAATTCTATGGTGAATATTCATAGAACAAGATTCTCTCTGGGCACAAGTTATGAGAGATAAATATGGGCATTCAATACATGATATCCCAAAGAAAAAATTTAGCGATTCATTATTATGGAACCAAACTAGACCATTACTAGAGAAGTTCAAAAAACTTTTCAGATACCACCTAGGCCGGGAAAGGATATCTCTATGTGGTACGACCACTGGTTACCAAACCTCCACGACTCACTAGTTCAATACCCTAGATTGATAAGTGGGCCGGTCCAACCCATGGAAAAAGTAAGTTGGATACTAGAAAAGAGGGAGACAAGTATTAAATCACACGTTCGTAGACTTTGGCCTATGGACGTAGCAAACCAAATCCTGGAAGCTTTCGCTAACAGGATCTCAAAAGACCGGCCAATCTGGTCTTTAACATCAGATGAATTTTTTGTAATTAAGAACACATACCACCAAATTCATTCTTAAAGCAAAATAGAAAAACAAGCTTACAAATATGGGTCGGTGGATATATTATGGAGAAAACTTTGGTCTGCTGTTATGCTCCCCAAACACAGGCTATTCTTATGGAAGATTCTCCATGATTGTGTACCAACAAGGGACATATTAATTAAGTGAGGTTTGAATACTCAAAATAATTGCTTCTTGTGTCTCCTTACGACAGAATCCACTGCCCACATGTTCATATCATGCCCATACGCACAGGAGTTATATCTTAAACTAGGACTGTCTATCCCAACAGACCTATGCGTCAAATTTTACAAATAATATTTGTAAATTCAGATTGGGCCAAAAAACCACAACAATAGTTGAAATTCATCGTCACTTTGAGGGAAATCTGGTGTGAGCGAAATCAGAGACTATTTCAGAATGCGCAGCAGAATGTAGAGCAGATTAAACGAAGGGTACTCCTAAATGTCCATGACATTGTCAAACACAGAAACATTCTGATACAAATTCTCCCAAAGCCTCCCCGAATCAACCAAAAATGGGACCCACCACCACAAAACTATATAAAAGCCAATTTCGAAGATTCTTGTTTTTTGGATAAGAATATAGCAGGTGGGGA
Organism: Aristolochia contorta; assembly: GCA_022405105.1. Taxonomy (NCBI): domain Eukaryota; kingdom Viridiplantae; phylum Streptophyta; class Magnoliopsida; order Piperales; family Aristolochiaceae; genus Aristolochia; species Aristolochia contorta. Next base: position 14,364,823 of record CM039667.1, read on the forward strand.
GTTATTATAAGAAATTATCTGGGCAACCCTTTAATACTTGCCTCGTAGGCCACACCAAGAAAATCGAACAATGAAGCCAAACTCCACGCTTTATTACTTACCCTTTCATTGCTCCACCATTTTTACCATAATTCACGGGTCATTATTGAGGGGGACTCCATGTTAACTATTCGGGCTACCAAGCAGGAAATGGCATCTCACTGGCAGTTAATCCCGCTGATCCAGTCATGCAGGGATATCCTCATCAAACACCCAACCTATTCCTACTGCATGCTTTCATGCTTTCAGGAAACTAGCTCTGTGGCGGATAGATAGGCAAAGGAAAGATCATCCGTGGCTGAGTGGGCCTCGGCATAGATCCGGGTATGGAGGAAATCAGTTTCTCCTTTTTTTTGAAAAAGCACTAACGTAGAAGAATGTAAATCAAATGGGCTAACGACTATTTTTTCTGGATGATATTTTGGATTCTGTACACAACATCCCGACGTTATGATATAAAAATAGAAATTCCTATAAGAAAAAGAATCGGATTTTCGGGACGCCGAGTGGAGTCCCGAGTCCCAGTTATTCAACACTATATGGAACCCTGATTTGTTTTCGGTTCAGGTCAAGACTACCCTAGCGCCGGGACCTGCGATAGTGAGTATTTCAAGGGCATTTTGGGTATTTATCGAAAACCCTAAATCAGACGGCCATAAACGCGAACCATCTAGATATAAAAGGAGGCGAGCTCCGTCGGACCTCTCCTCTGAGAGAGCCAGTCTGCTAGAACCCTAAATCTCTCGCCTCTTCCTCTTCCTCTCTCCCCCATCTTGAACAGCAACTAGGCAACAATGGTTTGTCACAGCTCCGTTCGCTATCGTTTTGCTATTCACTTTGAACATCTTATTGTTAGCTGCTTTCTGACTTCATTTGGTTTGATATGTTCTGCAGCCGTTCAAGCGATACGTTGAGATCGGGAGGGTGGCTCTCGTTAACTATGGGAAGGACTACGGCAAGCTTGTTGTCATTGTCGACGTGATTGACCAAAATAGGGTATGAGATGTATTCTTTTTCAGTGTTTTACTTGTTTTATCTACTCTTGCGACACCAGTTGTTCTCAGTATCTCATGATAAATCTCTCTATGGTCGGCGCTATCTGTTCGTTTCCTTCGTATTGTATATTGGGATTCTCCGATTCCTCCTCTTTACAGGGTTTGCAGTTTTTTGGGACATTACTTTGATTCTTCGATTTATTGTTCGTGTCTCACATTACTTTTAAGTTAAGCATGTGTGATGGTGGTGTCGTTCGTCTTCTGAACTGAAGAACTTTAATCAATGTATTTCTTTCATTCGGATCATTACGTTCAACTGACGAATTCTTTTTGAAATTTTTTTGGCTTTTGTTGGCTTCTCTTAATTGCCGCTCATTTATTCCTCTGGCCAAGATTATGACATCTTCAACCGTGAGCACTATACATTTTAGAATTGGTTTCTTTTTTTATTTTCTGGAAGTCATTTTCCTTTTTTAGTTAGAAAATATTTTGGCACTTTGTTGTTCATTTTATGGTGTTCAATATTCTTTGTTCTGTAATGTTAGACTTCTCTCTTACCCTCTGTAAATAGTTCATTCAATACTGCCAGAAAATTTCGTTTATTAATTTTGAGTTACTTTCGCCTACAAAAATTTTGAATTGCCTCTTCTCCTTTAATATCCATTCTCTTAGAAAATATAGTTCTTAGCATGAGGTCCCCAGTGTTACAGCGAAATCTACATTGCTGCCATATTATCTTTTGCAAACGTGTAGAAATGCATTGGATGCTTTTAATTTTTCTACTTATTATGTATATAATTAGAACGTTTTAGTGCTTTGTTAAAGGCGTCACCTCTGTCATACAGATCTCTTTCTGATAATTTCTTCAACTATCAGTGTGGCTGGCTTATGTGCCCTTACCTAAATTTAATGTGTTGGAACTTGACAGGCTCTTGTTGATGCACCCGATATGGTTAGAGGTCAAATGAACTTCAAGAGGCTTTCTCTTACAGACATTAAGATTGAAATTCCTAGGATTCCAAAGAAGAAGTCCCTTATTGCTGCCATGGAAGCTGCTGGTAAAGTATACTTTGCATTGGATATCTTTAGGCATTCATACATTCTCTTTGGTCCCTCATGTTTACTTTGCTTTAAAATTTTTTAGATGTGAAAAACAAGTGGGAGAACAGTTCTTGGGGTCGGAAGTTAATTGTTCAGAAGAAGAGAGCTTCTCTTAATGACTTTGATCGGTTTAAGATCATGCTTGCCAAGATCAAGGTTTGTATTGCTTTCTTAATGTTGGAACTATCAATTGCAAGAGGGAACTAGTGTTGTGTATGAAGTGGAATAATACGGTGTTTACATGTCTAATTTGTGCCATTCCTGTGTGCAGAGAGCTGGTGCGATCAATCAAGAGCTGTCCAAGTTAAAGAAGCAGGTTACCTAGGTTGTTAAAATTTTGTTTTGAACAGGCGATTGTTTAGTCAATTCTCAGTTATTTTGTGTTATTCTAAAGACTGCTTGTTCTTTCTACTACTAAACTGGGTAGTTTTATCCCGTGAGAAATTAGTGTCGCCAAAACTTCACTTGAAATGAATTTTGTACTGTAAGTTTGTGGCTTTCTTACACATTTGAGTTGGATTATTTGGTTGGCGCCATGGCCGGCTGCTTGCCGGTTTCGTAGTGTAATTGGGTAGTTACGGATAGAGATCGGCTGCTGTGGCCTCAATTGCTGCTGCGTTTGATTCCCCTGCGATATGTAAGTATAAAACTTGTGTCTCCGGAGGACGTGATTTGAAGCAAGATCCTATATCGGATATGAACGTTTCCTAACATATGCAACCGATTTTAGGAGAATCTGTGAATAACGAAATTGAGATCCCAGGGCGATGTGTCCCTTCTGTTTTATTGTTCCGCCAAAATTTGTGGCAAACGTGGGGCAACTTTAAGGGTGTCTAATAAGATTTTTATATATAAAAAATAAGATTAAAATATTAAAAAGGTTAGTAAACTCGTTCAACCTAGTTCAAAACCTGTCAACCGATTTTTTACAGTTTTTGGGTGGTTTGGTTCGGTTTTTAAAACACTACTTTGTTCCGAAGTGGTTTAGTAAGAAAAGATTTTATATTTTATAGAATATTTCAGAAATTTTCTAATTTATCCTGATCTTCTGTTAAATTTATGTAATTTATTAATATATTTGGTTCAATTCATTTGGATTTTATTGAGTGAATTATTGAAAAATAAAGAGAATACTAACAATAAGTAATAGAAGTGTATAATTGAGAGATTAAGTAGTGGTGTCTTAAATAGTTTTGTTGTTTATTTTCTCAAATATGTGTATCAAGAAGAACATTACATTTTTCATATTAACAGTGTTAATGAATTTTTTTTATATTTTAATTAAGTTTTACTGAAGTATCTATACTTGCTCATCTTAGCCTATTTATGCATATCCACCATACATATTATTTCTTAAGTGAACTATTCTTTGCATATTTCTGATATTGCAAACCTTAGTTGGAATTGCTCTCGTCTTATCTTTTGTGATATTTTGAATTTTTAAGTCCGATGAAAAGAACATTTTTAAGAACCTAATGGAAAAAAATATGTAAGAAGTACAAAAAGATTTGGAGTTTTGATCATTTCGATTACTCAGAGCAAAGTTGATAAAGGTAAGTAATTGAAATGTTAAGACATATTGACAACAATATAGTAGTATAACGGTGATAAGCCGAGAAGATTGACTCTTCTATCACAACTAAATCCGAGATACTCAGATAACTAAATATGTAAAATGTTTAGTTACGGGAAGTTCTTCCCGTTATCCTTTCTGGTTCTGTAACTAAATGGGTTTGTAAAGTCGTTACATAAGAAAAGAGCAAGAGACAAAGGAGGAGAAGAATTCTTTAAATAAATTTGTGGTACGTTCTCAAAGAAAACAATCTAAACTTATCTTCAACTCTACTTGGGACCTATCAATGGTATCAGAGCAATCGCGAAGGAAAGGATAGAAAATATCGAACATGAGATTGGGGGTATGAAGGACACACTTCAGAAGATGGAAAATAGAATAAGCAATCAATTACAGAGACTTGAAGCTTCCATAGCGAGAATCGCTGCGGCCTCTCTTCCTCGATAGAATTCTTTAAGTCCGAGCAGCCATCGTTGGCATCATTAGATCAATCGACCGTCCAATATGAATTCCACAATCATCACATCACGCTTAACAAAGGTGGACTTTCCCAGATTTTTGGAGATTATCCTTTTGAATGGCTAAACTGTGCAGATCAATTATTCGAATTTCAAAGACTAGAGAATCCGATTGGCTTCTTTCCATTGGAGGGCGAACTCAACCAGTGGTGGTAGTGGTTGAGAAAATCATTGGATGACGAAAGAATCGACATCAAATGGAATTTATTCGAAGATCAAATTCGAACAAGATTTGGTCCTCCAGATTCAGATTTTGATGAGGCTTTATCTCAAATAAAATAAACGGGAATGTTGAGAGATTATCAAGGAGAATTCAAAAAGTAGAAAATTGGGTAAGAGGTTGGATCCAAAAAGCCTTGGTCGGAACATTTATTGGAGGGTTAAAGCCAGAAATACCCGATGGCATTCGGATGTTCAAACTGCAATCTATCAAAGACACCATTAGTTTGGCTAAGATGCGGGATGATCAGCTTATGCGGTGGAAGCCATTTTTTAAATCTTCTATCACACGCAATGCCATTTTCACTTCAAACACACCAGCCACGACAACCAACCAATCCGCTGCTTCATAAACTTCTACAATACCACGATAACGAATTACGTGGGTGGAAATGCAGAGGAGGCGAGCATAGGGACTATACTTCTCACGCAATGATAAATTCATGCCTAATTAGAAATGTCAGACCTCGCAACTCTTGCTCATTGGGAGTTATGAACAAGATGGCAATATCTATTCTCAGGATACACAACCTGTGGATGACGCCCCACTACTAAAACACGCAGAGGAAGAAACTTTCGAACTAGGCAAAACACAACCTGCCTTAACCGGATGGGGGGCCCTACATACTCTACGATTACGAGCAACAATTAGAAATCAACTAATCATTGCACTATTGGACAACGGCTCCACACACAATTTTATTAGCGACCGCATAGCCAAGTCCTGAATCTTCCTCTCTGCCAAACAAAGCCCTTCTCGAGTGGCAAATAGAAACAACCTCAATTGCAAATGACATTATGAAAATGTAAAATGGTGCATCCAAGGTACGGGATTTCAATTACAATTCTTCTCTTTACCTCTTAATTGGTATCGACATGGTAATGGGGGTACAATGGTTGGAAAGCTTAGGTGCGGTTGTTTGCGATTTGGAAAATTCTACCCTTTATATTTTTGGCAGCACCAGCCACAGACTGAAAGGGTTATCTGTCTCTTCCTCACAACCAATCTCTTCCCGGGCATGGTCAAAGAATATAGACAACAACAATTTATTATTGCTTTATATTCTCTACAAGAATTCTCATCAACTCAGAAGTAGTCCTCCACCGATTTACAACAGTTGTTGGAAGAATTTTAATCTATATTTAAAGAAGCCACCCATCTTCCACCAGTTAGAGACATCGAACATACAATTTCATTACAGCCAAATAGTCTAGCAATAAATGTCCGCCCATATCGATATGCTCATTATCAGGAAAATGAGATTGAACGACAAGTACAGGTGATGCTCGATAGTGGACTAATTCGCCGAGTACAAGCCCATTTTCTTCTCCAGTGTTGCTTGTAAAAAAAGGATGGATCGTGGAGGTTTTGTACAGACTACAGGGTATTGAATGCAGTAACAATAAAAGCAAGAGGCCACTCTGGAGTTCTTTTAACCAATAAACGCATGAAACAACAGTTTTTTTGGCAATAAATGTATCAGACGGTCCATGCATACGTTCAGACAAGTGAAATTTGTCAGCGAGTTATATCTGACACATCAAGACCAGCCGACCTTCTCCAGCCATTGCCAATTCCAAATAAGATATGGGAAGATATTTCTTTAGATTTTATTGAGGGCTTTCCTCGATTGCAAGGAAGAAATTCAATATTTGTTGTAGTCGATCGTCTTACAAAATACACACAGTTTATTTCTCTTGCTCACCTGTTGTGAAATTACATTGAATGCCTCGTGCATTACTCAATGATCGTGACCCAATATTTATTTGCAGATTTTAGCAAGAATATTTCAAGTTATCCGAGTGCCAAACTGCAGCTGAGCTCGGCATACCATCCTCAGACAGATGGCCAAATTGAGGTAGTAAACAATTGTGTAGAATAGTATTTAAGATGCTTTGTTCGTTAGTGGCCACGTTTGTGGCATCTCTATCTTCCATGGGTTGAGTTCTGGTACAATTCCACGTTTCACGACTCTACAAAATGCACTCTGTTTCAAGCACTACTACTAAAAAAAGGGTTTCCGCCAGCGGAATCAAATTTGGCCAGCGAGTATATGGATTCCGTAGGCCGAATACAATGTAATATTACCCAACCGTCGGCAGAGTAAAATCCAGTAGTTGGGCCTGATTTTGTCTTGATTTATATGGGCTTGTTAAGCCCACTCGAGATTAATATTCATGATTTCGAATTGGGACCTAACTTCCCGCACGTTACGCCTAATCCCGCCCCCGCCTTGAAAATAGACAAAAATTGGTTAAGTCCAACACACATACTCCATTTTCCGTCTTGCTCTCTCGACGTTCTTTTCCGGCCAAAACTCTTCAAAATACCTCCGTCCATCTGGTCTCAGCGCACAATCTCCTCCGGCCGAAGACCCTTCCACAAACCTTCAGCTATTCGAAAACTCGGAGCCTCCGGTGGTCACCTCTTGTGTTCCGGCCTCCTTCCCGTCATCTACCGCCTCCAACCTCGTTGTCGTCGATCGAAGGCCCTTCCCACTCGCCTTCCTAGGTAATTTTGTGTTTTGATTTTTGAGCGTTGGTGGATTTAGGCTCGCGCTATTGTTTCTCTTTTTTCATTCATTCGGATTGTTGTTACATTGTCTATAGGTGGGATTAGATGAAGCCTCCTTCTTTGTGAAATTCGTCTAACTTACTAAGAGGTAATCTTTTCCCATTGGTATTTTTTTTCGTTTAAGACATTAAACGAAATTGTTGTTGTTGCTGTTTTCTTATTTGAGTTTCTCATACAGAATGCATTGTTTAGTTATCTTGTCTTATTTGATTTGATTTAATTTGGTTTACTTTGTTTGAGCTCTTGAGTTGTTCTTTCGCTGTCTTTCTTACGTCTCTATTTTTCGCACATGCATCCACACTAATGCTTAGAAATTTCTATTCTTCTCCTTCACCTTCTCCTCAAACGTCGTATATATATATATATATATATATGCAATCTTTAGGTTTCTCTCTCTGTTAAATAATCTTGTTGTATACTCAATGTCGATAGAATTTTTTCTCTGTTAAATAATCTTAGGTTGTTTTGCTTTATAGTTGGGCACTATGAATAAGTTGTTACTATGAAATTTGTATGTATATCACATTTGTGAAATTATATCCAATTAGCAAATATTTCAATTTTGTTAAACTGTTGGGTAGTTTTTATACGATGTTTGGTAGTTTTTATGCTTTCTTGTTTTATGCGACCGTTATAACGGTCGTCGGCACGGTTATAGCGGTCTTCGGCGGCGGTTATAACGGTCGCCGTCGGCGGTTATAACGGTCGCCGTCGGCGGTTATAACGGTCGTCGATGGCAGTTATAACGGTCGTCGATGGCAGTTATCACGGTCATCTGCGGCAGTTATAACGGTTTTGACGGCTTGTTGAATCAAGCCACTAGTGGAGACTCATTCCGCTGGCGGTCGAATACGTCGGCGCATTGACTTTCCACCGACGGAGGGAGTCTCCGCCGATGTTGGAAAGAGTCCGGTGGAGAGATGCTCTGCCGATGGTGAGTAGTAATCCGCGAAACATCATTCAGTTGGCAGAATGTCTCTCCTCTGGTGGAAATTCGTTCCGGCGACGATTTTCCCCTCAACCGCTAGTGGGGGAAATATTCTTGTCCGACGGTGGTTTACGTCGGCAAAACCATTCTGCCGACGCTCCTAGCCTTGACGAATCTTCACCCGTCGGTGGATGTTCCACCGCGGAATGTGTTTTTCGATTAGTGCACTTTTTGGCTGCCAGCCACCCATAATTCAGCCTTAGTCGGATGGCACTTCTGCAGTTCATGAAGTTGACAAAAAAAATGACAGATCATTATGAGTTACTCCTGCAACTCAAACAGAACCTACAAGCCTCCATTGACCGCATGAAACAATATGCGGACGCCAAAAGAAAGGACTTGGAATTCTCGGTTGGTGACTTAGTTGTGTTAAAAGTTCAGCCATACAAACAAAAGAGCATGTTTCGAAGAGGATCAATGAAATTAGCCACCAAATACTATGGGCCATTTTCCATATTGGAGAAGGTAGGATCAGTTGCATATAAGTTACAATTGCCAAAATCTGCTACCATCCATCCAATATTTCATATTTCTTTTCATGGAGAACCATCAGCTCAGCCAACCTTGCCTCCCAACAATTTCCGATGATGGAACTCTTCTACTGGAACCAGAAGCCTTGATAAACAACTGATGGATTAAACGAGAAGCCACATGCATACGAGAGTATCTCGTTCATTGGAAGCGCCTGCCAATAGGAGACGCCACCTGGGAAGCCAAAGATAAGTTACTAGAACACTTTTCGAGTTTGAAGCTTGATGACAAACTTAATATAGAAAGGGTGGATATTGATATGCCGAGAAGATCGACTCGGCTACCCAAACCAAATCCGAGATATTCGGATAACTAAATATTTAAAATGTTTAGTTACGGGAAGTTCTTTCCGTTATCCTTTTTGAATCTGTAATTATATGGGTTTGTAAAGAATGTACATAAGAAAAGAACATGAGAGAAAGAAGGAGAAGAATTCTGTAAACAAACTTGTGGTACATTCTCAACCGAAGAGAACAATCTAAACTTATCTTCAATTCTGATATGGACCTATCAAACAAATTAACACGCAACTTTAAATTCTATGTGCTCCCTCCATCCTTCCCTCCCTCTTTAATATTCATCAACATTTCGGTGGTGAAATATTTAGGGGCCATGATATTTTGGTCTTGTTTCTATCTGAAGGGCTCGAACTTTATATTTTATTCTTCTTTTAAGTAGGTAGAATTATTCAATTGCGATCGAAAATATGATATTGAGGCAGTTCAATAAGACAAATGAAATGCTATGGCATATAAGTTATAATTTCGTGGATTAAATTCTGTCCACTTTTGTTTATAACTAGCAGACTCAGCCTGTCATAAAAAATGGTGGTGATACACTGATGTAAAGGGCATAGTATAAAAAACACAGGCAAAAAATAAATTACCTAAATATAGAATGAGATGCAAGCATGGTTTGCATTATTGATACGTATCGGTTGATACTGGTCGATATGTATCGGTTTCCTTAAGTAAATCAAGAAAGTGGGATAACAGCTCCATAAACCTGAGCTTTTTATTTTAATGAAAACTGATTCGTTTTTATACCCCTTTGGTTTTTTTTCCAGCTAAATCGTCGCCTATTGGCGATGGAATTATAGCTGAACGGTTGCCTGTGGTCCAGCCACCATTCTGCGGTAGTTTCTCTGCAGCCGGCGGTGGGAGGTTAGAGATGACCTCCCGCTACCCAATTTTGAACCCGCCAATCGGACTGGTTCGGTCTGGTTTGGCATTGGGCACTAAAAAAAATCTTGCAGAATTCGTTCAACAACTTAGTAAAGTTCGTTTTGGATGAAATAGGTAGAATAAAATATTTTCTATTTTATAGTTTAATTTCAAAAATTTTAAAATTTACAGCAATCTTCAATCAATCTGATATAATTTATTAATGTGTTTGGTTAAATTCAAACTAAGTAGAGTTATTTTACATAATTATGTTATTTAATTTTTCAAATAATTGTATCATTAAGAATATTATTTTTTTAATATTAATAATATCAGTGAATTTTTATATTTTTCCATATTTATAATAAGTTTTCTCAAAGTATCTATACTCATTAGATGCATATCTTAGCGTATCTTAACGTATCCACGATACATATCCGTTTCCTTAAACACCGATACTTTGCGTTTCTCCAATAATGCAAACCTTGGATGCGGAGTCGGAGAGTCTTCTATTATATTATAGTATATAATAATGCTGCTACTTTATTTAAAATGATTCTGTATCTTTATTTAAATTAGAAATATCGTTTAGAATCTTAAAGTATTTAATGGCTTTTATTATCATATAACTTAATGACGATATTCTGCATAAACGGTTAACTTATAATCTCAGCTTAATTTGGATAGTAGTAACTCCTTTCTTATAAGAGAAATTTTAACGTCGTTGAAAAGTATTAAATATTGAAATATTGACCGGAATCTTGTAAGAGTACAATTGATCTTGTTCGTTTCACTAATTTTGCAGAGAAAGTAGAAACGGTTTTGGTTTGTTCATTATAAGCATTTTGCTCTTGTAACACATTACCCCACTGAAATGTCGGAAGCTTGACTCGTATGCTTCAGAATTATATTCTCTTGTCAAATTATGTGCATCCCAAGAATGTAATTTCGAAAACAACTCATATGCCCAAAACATTTTACAGTGTGAGACTGAAGCTCTAGTTTCAGGAAAATCCGGAATAGTAAGTATAATTCTTTTCTCTTCATAAGAATCAACATTCACGGGCTCTAGTTGTTTGTGCGTTCATGAACTTTACATGTAACTAGTTTTTTGACTTCAACGAAAAAAACAGAGATTCAAGACTTGGAAGCAAACAACTCACAAGTGAGTAGATCAGAGAGAGAAGCGTCACCTCCAGAACCAAGGACAGGGATGATGCTGAAAAAGGCTCCACCATGGATCTCAGTGCTCTCGCTGATATTTGCAAACTCTTTAAATGCTTCGGTAAAAGCAAGTGAAAGCACATTGGCAGTCACACAAAGATTTGCTGTGAAGTATATCCGTAAATTCTGCAAGACAAACGATGTGAGGATGGTATAGGTTGCATACACGCTCTTTCAGGTATCATTTATAGAAGATTGAAAAAAATTGAAATGAGAAGACAGCTTACAGTTAAATCGGACCAGAAGAAACTGTTCGTTCTAAGAGTCTTATCAAGGAGATAGATGCAGAACCTAACAATTCTTTTAAGTTGTTTTTCAGTGCAATAACTTTGCTTGGTATCAACTTTAGCAGCTCCCGAACAACTTAATTCTTCCCCAATCTCATCTGTTATATGGACAACAATAGAACAAATTTTTCCAGGAATGATATACTTCTGACAGCATGCACTTGGCCACTTTGACTCCTCCAGTCCCCAGCAACCCACTTCCTCAGTCCAGGCTCCATTTTGCAAATCTATCTCAGAGGCATTTTCACTATCATCTGGAACATAAAGAACAGGCTTGACTTCTACAAGGGCCCTGTCATATAACAGACATTTCATAAATAAGATGACTTAGATTTGAACTGCAGTTAGTTAACACTATATACTCTTATCCACATAAATCTAAATGGGCTTTTTTAATTATATAAAGCAGATTCTTTTCTTATATCTTTAAATATATCCTAGTGCTTGCAACACATCCAACCTGATGCCCATTGGTCTAGTTGGATGATGGATGAGTTTCCAAATAACTTGGACCAGGTACGACATGGGCTATTCATGTTCTAAGCACCAAGTCATGGAAGCCATTTTTCATTATCCATTAATCTCCACAGGCATGTCTGAGAGCAGCACTATCTGATTCTTTTATTATTGTTGCAATTGTTTTTGTTTTTGTTGTTGTTGTTGTTGTTATTTCTGTTACAATTGTTGTTATTATTACCTTTTTTTTTTTTTTGAAAACCACAAATACGGTTTTAGTTTAGAAGAACGAAATCAGGTATCTAAATGCTAAACCTACTGCAAGACCGGCTAACCTACCAGAAGGAACGACAAGATGAAAGAAGAAGAAGAAAAAAGATGCAACCACATTACCCTTTTGGAAGGTTTGATGCAAGGACATAAAGACAAATGGGATCCAATATTTCATCCATGAACCCATTCTGCAATTTAGAGGATGATCTTGGCCGAAGAAGATTGTCCAGAACTTTCTGAATATCAGCTCTACCAGAGTATGTGAGGCTTGCAGAGAAATAGACCACAAAAATAATTGCTGAGGTAGCTAGAGAGCAGCTGAAGCAATCGGCCACTGCTTGACTGTTTTCTAAAGCCTGCTCCATTTCTGAAGCTGGACCACCAGGGCATAGCACCATTGTGGGTGGATCCAGTCCAAGCTGCCCGGCCATGTGAAGTATTTCTTTATGTAAAGTTGCCTAGATAACAGTGAGAATAATGTTAAGTATTGCTAGTGTATGCTCATGACAAAAGATACTCGAAAATTTTAAAGAGTTTAATAATGAGTTGTGCTTGAGTATACCTGGCTATATGGGCCAATGCAACTAGGGGCCCAGCAAGAAATGCTCTGTACGTGCAAAACCTTTTTTGTCTTGTCACTTGCAACTAAGACTTCAACATAAGCTTTTCCTAGGCCCACTTTCATAAGAGGAAGTTCGATTGTGCTCCGAGATGGAACACCCTGGGGGCATTTATTTTCTGTTATAAACCTCACATAGGTTTCATTTGCCAGAGCAAAATCCTTCATGTCCTCAATGTAAAGGTGGATATATACAACATTTGCCCAACCTCCTTCTCCTAGTTTTGATTCAACTTTCTTGAGAACAGCAATCAGATCACTTTGCAAACCTGGATTGGAAAAGTAAAAGGCAAAACATCACAGCATGAAAAAAGAACTTCGTGAATGAAAATATCACCATGGCACAAAGTTGATTCTTTTAGGTGGATTTCATGGTCAGCAATTCCCACTTTCCTGCAGACTACTGTTTTCCCCAGTATTAATGCGAATTAATCATTTTATACAACATGAATTGACATAAATCATTACAGAAAAGAAAAAAGCTAGTTGATATTCAAATGAATCTTGAGAGAAATGAAGAAGTAAACTGACTTTTATTTAGAGAAAACGATTTACCATCAGAAGTTCCAGGACCTTGGATAGAGCAACTCATGCAAAATGTATTCCTTTTGGTCATTGAGAGAGAGAAACTTTTTTCAGCAGTAGCAAAAGAATCTGATACTATATCAGTAGAGAACTGGCAACTGGCTTCATTTCCTAGATCACTTCTCCCTTGCACTTCATGGACAAACCCAACCTTTTCGAAACCAGAGATACTTCTCCGACAAGTAGCATCCATTTTATATTCTAGATGGAAAGACACAGGATGAAGAACACCTACTGGGGCTATGGAATCTGGAGAGTGTAGTATAATTTGGTATTCATCGAGAAGAATTTGGGCATTCTGTAAATTAGAATGGTTAAAATTGTTTAATTTGATTTGTTGAAAAGACAGACTAGAAACACATCCAAATAATTAGCACCTATAAATAAGAAAAAAAGCACAAGAGATGCTCATAAAGATGGATGTTAAGCCCACTACCACTGGTGCAGGAAAGAAAGCAACAACCATAAATGGATACCGATAGTGATGAAATATATTTAAAATGCTAGCTCACTTACAGAAAAAAGGGGGCAATCAATGGTCAGAGTTTCATATTCACCACCTTCACCACATACATTTATTCCATACTTCCTACAAAAAGTAATTATTTTCAGAACTCCCTCAAAGAAGTATTTATTGTTAGAACCAAAATGCTTTCACCTTTTTAGGAAAAAATGATCACTAGAGATATTTAAATTTTTCATAAATGATAGAAAATGCAGTGTAGTGTGAAAAGAACACAAGTGAGAAGAAATACTGTTTCAACTCGTGAAGTTCAGTGTGCATGTCTGCGAGCTCTCTGCCCAAGTGCTTTTTTGGGCTCAATCCCAAAGCTGCAACCTAGGAGCCACACAAACACATCAACCGAAGTGATGACAAAAGGAGTAAGAAACTCTTTAAATTATAATGAAGGCATTGCATTACCTTGACAATAACAGCAACAATGTTCCTTTTCATCTAATCAGAATAAAACAGTTGAAATGAATTGATTTTTACGTTAAACCCTCTATGACCAACATATTGAAAGTAAAGGAAAAAAACCAGAAGCAATTGTAAGGAAAAAAAGTACCATCGCTTCAAGGAGGGAAGATTGATCTTGTCTCCATAAATATGCAAGAGAAATAAGCTGTAGCCTTGAACAAACACTCTCAACGCGGAGCCTCTGGTAGTCAGAGGCAATAGCACCAGAAGACACGGCAGAGATTGAAGGAATTAGTCGTTTCACCTCACTTAATAAAATAAACAGATCTTCAACTTCATCACCAGGAGTCATCTTGTAGCTGAGGTGTTGATGCCTATAACAAGTAGTATTCAGAGCTAATAAGCATTTGATAGCATGAACTCCTACAAGAATACAAAATCCTGAAGTTCAAACGAAAAAGAGGAAATTTTACACATTAACGGAATAAACCCATATGAATAAGTGAAATTTTCCTCGTTAGGCAACTGGGAATAGTTTGAGTTTTCTGTTCAATTCTGTTCTTTAGCTTAAAACAAATTTAGACAAAATCCCCCAATCAAAATGCTTGCCTTGTGGAACCTTGTATGCGTCTTCGGAAAAGCGGCAGTCCCATGCATTCTGCATAACTAACTATAATTTGATGGCCAACCTGCAATGACTATAACCGGTAAAGAACACTGGACAGGAGTAGTATCAATTTAGCTGAGCTCTACGACGATTGTTGAACACATTAAATAGAAACAACGTAAAAAATTGGATTAAAATACTAGCAAATTTACATAGTAGAGAAAAGAAGTGAGATAGGGTGAGTGAAAGAAACATAACAGTTTGATACATGTGGCTATCCAACTCGTCAGTAGAATCGTCAACAGGCATCAAGTTCGCGAGAGCTACGATCTACAACAACAGAAAAAGATGTAACAAGAAAAAAGAAACAAGAAAAGAAAAGTTGTAAAGTAAGTGCGCAAACATACCTCATGCCCGTAATCGATGCACCTCATCATGGCATAGCAGCTGTCTTTGCCACCACTTACCAACGCCACAACCTTCATTTTTTCCTCTAACTGTTACTAAAATGAATTTATCCCCCAGATTGTTTCCAAATATTTCGAAAAGAAAGAAAGAAAATCAAAGAAATAGAGAAATCGATAGCCCAACCGCGTCTATTTTTAAAGCTGGATGGCCGCAGACAAGAATGTAGAGCAGAGACAAGGCGCTGCGAGAAGAGAACGGTTTAACATGCTGAACTAGAGAGAGCCGAACCGGCGAACGAGATTAGTGGCAATAATGTGATTCCACGTTAAAGATTGGTCCTACAAAAGTATGCGTCCATCCCTGTTTCTTTGATTATCTCTGCGCCATCCCGGCTTTCAGAGCGGCACGTTTCCAGAAAACGAGGTTACCATTTCTGCCCTTGTGAAAAGGCTGTCACTTTGGGCGCTAATTAGCCATTTCCATGGGACGCCCTATAGCCAATATTTTAAATGCTTTAGAGCTGATGGAATACAAAAAGCTAGGAGCTTAAACCTATCCCATACTAGGCTGGTCCAACCCAGTACCAAGCTGAACTCCACTCGGATAGTAACAATCAACCATGTTTCCGTGTCGACATCCACAATGGCCCACTCTATGACGGCTTTTACTCTAGACCAGGTAACCCTTTTCACCCTTATTAAGGCTGCCCCATCCGGGATTCGAACATGTGATCTAGTGGTTGATTTGATACCAATGTTAGGTATCTAGCCAATATGCCAAAATCTCTAGAGCTAATTAAACACGAAAAGCTAGGCCCCTAAACCTATCCCATACTAGGCTACCCCAACTTAGCGCTAATACCCCAGGCTGGTCCCCACATGATCGTAACAATATATTAGGTACCTAGCTAATATGCCAAAAACTCCAAAGTTGAGGATACACTAAAAGTTAGGCCCTAAAACCTATGCTATACTAGGTTGGCACAACCCTTTCCATAGGTCTCCCCCTCCATGGTTCGAACACATGACTTAGTGGTTGCTCTGAATTGATGGAACACGGAAAGTTAGGCTCTTAAACCAATCCCATACTAAGGTGGCCCAATCCACAGCCCATACCAATAGGTTGGGCCCCACAAGATCATAACAAGTTGTACCATCGATAGGGCTCTCAGTAGGGTCCTAGTGGTTTGTACAAAAGGTCTATCTTCCAGTGACTTCTTTGAGATCCCTACATCATCTGTATTATAATTTGAGAGTCCCCCTGAATGATTATAGGAGAGAGAGAAAAAAGATGTTTAATGCAAAAAAGGGTAAGATAGAATGTATGCAATTCTGATTCATTGTTAGCTTTATTTTTTGAAGTCTATAATGCACAGAGAATAATTTAACCTTCTGAATAACGGATGATGACCCCACCTCATGCCCTCTTCAAATCTAATTTAGCTGATCCATCAAAACTAGCCATCAGACAGGATTTTGGAGTGGGTTACCAATGGATGTATCTTTGTTCTTTTTTTTTGGCGACGGGTTATGATCTGGTGAGAAGTGAATAAAATATGGTTGAGACTTTTGGAGGAAGAGGGTGTAGAGTGTTCAAACAGATTCTTGTTTCTGCTGCACCATATTTCCCATATAGTAAGGAGAGCATATATATGAGTTTGGGGGAAAGATTTAGTGGGGGATGAGTTTAACAAGTTCTAAAGGTATGATCTAATGAATTGACCTTGTGGAGTTAACACAGTGTTTTGTGCAACTAACTGCCAAATATCAAGAGCAATAGGGCAATATATGAATAAATAATGAGTTGTTTCCAGATTTACACCACACAAGAAACAAGCCATATTAATATTAAGACCCCGTCTTTGTAAATTATCAGCAGTTTGTAGTTTGTCCGTAATTATCAACCATAAAAATGAATTATGTTATGTTTTGGGAGTGAGTTCATATGTGATATTTGGGACCAAAGGGCATCTTACCTTGGGTAATTTTTCCCATTGTGTGTAGGAGATGACACACTATTTTTGTGGAGAAGGAACCAGCTTTTGAGGGGGCCTAGATTAGGGTGTCACTAGAGGAAGGATAAATTGGAGAATTTAAAAACTAGGGAAAAAATGTCAAGTGGCCAAAGCGATATGACGCAAGATTCATTCCATTGGTTTCTATCTGTGAGGAGGGAGGACATTGTATCTGGACTTGTAATGGTCCTTGTGGGATTCTGTGGAGTTTAGCTAATGGTTTTTCAAGACTTTCCTCCCAAGTGTCAAACCAGAGGGAAGTACTTGAACCGTTGCCATTTTGACATTGGAGTTGTGTAAGAAAGATAAGGAGAAACTTATTTATTTGATTCCAAACAAAAGAGTTTCCTTGTTTGGGTTTAGTAATGGCCAGATGAGGGGAAGGTCCATATTTAGTTCGCATAAAGGTTGTCTTTAAAGAATCCTTGCAAGA
The DNA here is from genome assembly GCA_022405105.1 of Aristolochia contorta. Lineage (NCBI taxonomy): Eukaryota > Viridiplantae > Streptophyta > Magnoliopsida > Piperales > Aristolochiaceae > Aristolochia > Aristolochia contorta. Next base: position 14,382,350 of record CM039667.1, read on the forward strand.
ATAGATTCTCCGGAGGAGTTTTAGGCGAGAAGCCTTGCCCTTATATAGTATATTTCTTATACCTAACCCGCCCTCCCTATGAGATTCGCAAGTAAGAGACCATTTGGTGAGGTGTAATTTTATATTTTCTTTATGTGACCAAATAAAATTTCAAAAAAGTTGTTCAATTTGGTCTATTATCTTGATGGAGAGGTGAAAGCAGGAAATGAGGTGTAGAGGAATACTAGTAAGAATAGATTTGAGAAGAATGATACGACCAGCTAATGATGATGCCTTATTGTTCCAACCTATGAGTCATTTTTTTATTGCAGCTAGAGTGGGTTCATAGGTGAGCGAGTGATGGGAGTAGTGGGCATGTTAATACCTAGGTATGTTCTTAGAGAATCAGACATGGTGAATGGGATAAGATGTCTAATGGATTCTCTTTGCTCACCTGAGACACTTTTGGAACAATAGATGGGGGATTCAGAAGGGTTATATTGTTGACCTGAGTATTCATCTTATTGGAATTAATATCTGCGGCACAAAAAAGAAGTATATCATCCGCGTAATGCAAATTGCATATAGGTTCCATATGGGGAAGGGGTGCCCGTGGCTTAATTTGATGATTAGATATAGCTTGTTGGATTTTTGTACATAGGAGTTCAGTTGCTAAAATGAATAACGAAAGGGAGAGTGGATCCCCCTGTCTAAGACCGCACGATAGTGTAATTGATTCGGAGGGAGAGCCATTAATAAGAATCTGATAGGTGGCAGTGCAAATGCAAGATTGAATAATTTTCTGCCAAACTATTCTAAATGTGGCTAATGCATGGAGGATGAATGGAAAAGACAGTGCCAAAGGCCTTACGCAAATCAAGTTTGGCACCAAAGAAAGAGTTTTTTTTCTTCTGGGATTGGAAAATTTTTAAAATTTCATGTGCTAAGAGAATGTGATCCGAGATTTGCCGACCTTTGATGAAAGCGGCTTGAGTGGAGGAAATAAGAGATGGTGATATTTTTTTAATGCGAGATACAAACATTTTGGTAAGGATTCTGTAAATAATACTACAGAGACTAATAGGTCGATAATCTCCGAAGTTTTTGGGGCTTGGAATATTTGGAATAAGGAGAATGAAATTTTTATTTAAAGAGGGTTCCATTTTTCGGGAGAAGAAAATCGAATTTAAATTTCGAAGTAGATTTTCTTTCATTATGGGCCAATGATGTTTGAGGAAAAAAGGTTGGAATCAATCAGGCCTTGGGGCCTTAGATGAATCCAAGGAGAATAAAGCGGCTCCCATTTCTCTTAGTGTAATGGGTGTAGTTAGTAAATTTTGCTATGAAGGATTTAGTGCTTTAGTGGACATGTAAAGAGGAGGGTGTTGTTTTGAACGATCTGAGTAAATTTGTGAGAAGAACGTAACCTTCTTTTTCTTAATTCTGAATCCGAGCGTAAAGTCAATCCGGAGGCAGTCTCTATTTGCTGGATCCTATTAATGTGAGCACAAGTTTTGACAAAATAATGAAAATATCTAGAATTTTTATCTGACTTTTAAATATGTTTTGTCTTGCTTGTTGGAATGTGTGTATGTGCTTTATTTGGGCCTGTTTCATGGGGAGTAGTGGGTATCTTTTTCGAGTGACAGTAGAAGAGGATAAGTGGGATGGTGATGTGTTTGAATTGTTTATTATTTCTTTGATGTTTCCCTAATTTTAATGTGAAAATTACCAAAGACTTCTTTATTCCATTCGTGTAAGGTGTTAGCTATTTTTTTCTAATCGAATATGGAGCATGTAAAGATGAGGTGTAGAGTGGAGAATAGACGTCCAGATATGAGAGAGTCATATCGTACATCTTCCATCCACAACCTGAAATTGGAAGGGACTGTTTGGAATTATATGGTTAATAGTTGTTAGTGACAAGGGGTGGTGGTCTGAGAGGACTCGGGGCAGGGATCGGACCACCGAATTAGGCCAGTATCTTATGAATTTATCATTTGCAAGGGTCACTGTGATACGAGCTGATTTACCATCCATGGATGCTCGAACTTTCAACTTGTATGGAAGGCTTTTGAGCTCAATAAACACCTCAGATAGAGTCCTAATGGTGCTGGGAGAATAGAAGAATAAAGGAGGGAAGAAAAAGAGAGAAGAAAGAGGGATAATAAGAGATCGTGTAGGGAAAGAAAATAAGGAGATTGAACTCAATTAATGCCTACCTTGAACGTAGCAGCTACTCTACTTATATAACTGCTACTTACAAATCAACTTAAAGTCAGACTCCTTCAGACTCTAGGTAATTACTATCATAATAAACCTTAAACTCCTATAGATACTAAGACATGTAATCATAATAATAGACTAACTATAGTTAAAATAGGATACCTAAATTACATGGACTCATAGACTCATAGCACATTGGTTCGACTATTTGACCAAGTAAATTTTGGGCCATAAAACCCAGGTCAATCCAGCCACACATTGTGATAAATTCATTGCAATCTCTATTGGTTCCATAATTATTTGAAGAAGAAGAAAAATTTTTCATTTTGGGATGTAGTTGCATTAAAATTGCCTATCAAAAGGATAGGATTAGTTAACAACAAAGATATTGTTTTTAGGCTATTAAGCCCATCCAGCCACTTATGTGGTGCTAGAGGAAGATATATGAAGGCGGTTTCTAGATATTTCCCATTGAGGAGTTGAATTCTAGTGTTAATAAAATATTCATTTGAATTTATAACGGATAGGGAGATCGAATTTTTTCACAATATACATTGGCCTCCACTAAACCGTATGAGCATTTGGATAAATCTACTATAACCATGGGAATGTTTTAGACTTTTCAGGGGAAAAAACTTTAGTTTCACAATGATATATGATATCCGGTGAATGGGATGCAATAATTGTAGATAATGCTTGTTTAGCGGAGGAGCTACGAGCTCCTCGAATATTCCTTGTCAACAAACTAATCATTAAATATGTAAAGTGTGTCAGAAGACTTACATGGTGATATAGGTGGAAGGATTGCAGTTTCAATCGTACGACGAGGAATTTTATAGCTGTTGGGTTCTATAGAGGCTTCACTTGATTGGAGCATCAGTTCCTCCAAGGCTTGTCTCTTGCAGCCTTGACTCATATCCAAAAGACCAGCAGACCAGGGAGTGGTTACCGGTTTGTCTTCCACGTCTTCATTTTCCTCTGAAAGGAAATGAAGAAGTACCTGATACTTTGTGTTCCTCTGTTGGGCTGGTGGATTTGTATGCTTTGAGCACATCACACAATTTTCTTGAAGGAACTGTGTGGAGAAGACCGTCTATGGCTACTGAGGGATTATCCTTAATCTTAATCTGAAGGGAAGGAGACAGAGCTAAGTGATTGGGATTGGCGAGTTTGGTGTGTGTGGGTGGGTGGGTGAGAGAGGGTGGTGGGGTGGTGGGGGGGCAGGGGGGTGAGGTGGGGGTTGAGCCGGGTGAATGATGCATTTCCATATTGGCAGTAGGAATTCTAAGTCATCCCCACCGATAGCAATAGATGCATACTTTTGGACGACCATCAACTTGAAATGGTACCCTGAAGGAAGATAGTAGAGGTGTCTACATCAACTGCATTAATCTCTTCTACTAAGAGATTGGCTTCTACTTTAACCCGTCTGTAGGACAACTCTTCACGACACGTGATTGTTTCAGCATCCATGCTAAGATATCATCTCAAAGGGGCTACTACAAGGGCTAGTGCTTCATCATGTATGAAGGGAGGCGGACTTAACCCACAAAGGTGAAGTGGTAAACACAAAAAACTTGACATGAAAATCTTGTGGCCAGTGGAACAAGTGTAAGTGCACATATCGGATCTTGATTGGACATAAGGATAGCAAAACCTCACAGTGCTCACGAGTTGGAAATTTAAAGGAGAAAGGCGAGACTAGATGTAGGACAGAATAGGGCAAAGAGAAAAGGAGAGAATACAAGGAAGAGAAAAAGAGAAGGAAGAGGAAGAAGAAAGGGAAGGAATAAGGACGTAGATCAGAGGAAGAAGAAAGAAGCTTTCGATAAACCTGGAGTGGTCACCGTGGATGGACCTGCACGCATGGAACAAGGCTAAATAGGAGGCTCATAAGTACATATGCATTGGATCTGATCCTACAAGGACTAGGAAAAGGCCCACTAGGATAAACATGTAATGAGTAGAGTGTAGGGGTAAGATAAACCATAATATAATCATCACCCTGAAATTTATTACGCCAATGATGTGCATCAATAGAAAATTTAAAATTATCATTACTCAAAGCCATTTTTTTGCCTAATCTCAGCGTTGAAACTAAAGAAAGGATCAACAAAAGTACGGGCAAAATTAGAATGGTAAAAATCTGTGGTGAAAGAAATAAGGTTAGTAGGTTGTGGTGATAGGCTATATGCAATCTCAAAGGGGCTGTAATATGTGGTGTAGTAGATATAAATGTTATAGATGAATGCACCAAAGGGCAAAATAACAGTCCAAGTAGCGGGCTTGTCCCCAACTAAACAGTGACACAAAACCCCCAAACTATGGTTAACCACCTCCTTTTGACCATTGGTTTGTATTTGAAAAACAGAGGGACATTTTATGGAGGTATCATCAGTCTTAGTTCTCATGGCTTGTGGAGCTGCAATGGGCAAGATGCAGCCCATGAAAGCAGATTGGTGGGTTGGGCTTGTAATAGAATCATCATATAAATCAGTCTCGTCTTCTAGATACTCCATTGGAGTAATAATAATAACATTAGACTCCTCCTTAAGTGTGTTTTCATCAACACATTCCAACACTAAGGAACGATTTGGGCATCGAGAAGTGATGTGACCTTTCTCATGACAATGATGACACTCTATTGTCGATCAAGAAGGTAAAGTGGTTTGGGCAACCTTATGCTCACTACATGATGAGGTGCAGGACTACGAGTTGTAGGAGTCTGAAAGATGGGTGATTGGGTTCCAGTGATGTCTCCAGTAAATGGAATCGGTTGTCCGTGATGATGGTCATTGGAAAGGCTAAAAGGTCGCCTAGATGAAGGAAATTGTAGGTACCTCTCAAATTCTATGGTTTTATGATATACCTCCTCTAAAGAGTCTGGTGCATGAACAATGACTTCTCGTTTCATATCCCCTCATAACCCATTAACAAACCTAGACACGGTGAACCTGGGTACTTCATTAATATCACTCCTCATTATCAATTCTTCAAATTTGGCAATGTATTGATCCACACTAGACGTTCCTTGCCTATGGTTTAACAACTAGTTGAACAATTGATCCTTGTAGTAAGGTGGGAGGTATTTTTCTTTTAATTGTTCTGTCATTTCATCCCAAGTGGAAATGGCTCAGATCCAAGCAAGTAAATATTAAGCCCTAATTAAACTAGCAGACTATATTCAAAGGGCAAAATACAACTTACCGAGTCAGAACACTGAGTCCTGCCGAGTCTGCTTGAGTCGAACCGAACCGTGCAGGGTTGAAGCGAACCGTGCAGGGTTGAACAGTACCATGCAGGGTTGAACCGAACCGAATAGAGTAGATCCGAACCACACAGTGTCAATCTGAACTGCACAGAATCGAACTGGATGGGCTGAAGCGAACTGGATGGGCTGAAGCGAACCGTGTGAGTTGAGTCGGATTGAACCGAACAGATCCGAACCGAGCTGCGCCAAACTTCTTTGAGCCGAACCGGTTTAGATCAAGTTGAAGCTCCAGAAACAATTGTCCTTTTTATCGTCTTATGATCCCACAGAAACAATTGGTCCAAGCTATTAAGGTCATGTACATTATAAAGAGATTGCATGACTAATAAGAGAGTTATCACTCTCTGATTTTTGAGCAAGGTGTCAACCCCACCTAATTATTTGTTCCACCGAATTACCTCACCTTCATTCATAAAGCCAAATAGTCTTTTACTCTAATTGTGTTAATAATTGGAATCAAATTTCTATTATACCAGGATAAATAAACAAAAAGAGACCACACTTCAGACTTGATCCTAGAGAGATTTGAAACAAAGCAAATGGCACCTGAACACAAATCCTCCCTCCAATCACGTGACCCAAATTCTAATTCTCATAAATAATGTAATTTATACAGCAGTGAGCAACATACGACATTTCCCATCTTTTTCAAAGGGTACAATAGACAAAAATGAAAGTTTTTTTTAAAAACTTATGAAAGTACAGAAACTTCTTCTTGTCAATATCTGGGATGCCTCTCTTTTCAGCCTCCTCCACAATGACCTATATTGCATGAAAGATAAGACTCAAATCAAATAAATGAAAGATACTCTCTAAAAATGAAAGAACAGAAGCTTACAGGAATTCTATCAGGGTACTTTTCTCTAATGCGAGATGCTTCTGCCTGCCTTCTTTCTGATTTCAAACACAATCAATATTAGAGAGTATATTCATTGTCACATAAGAACTTGCAGACTCAGAATTCCCTGTCACATAAAGAGAAAAATCCATAGTTTTGAGAACCGAAAGCAAAAACGAAATACAAAGAACAGAAAGTAAATTAATTACTTGCGGCAAAGTGGAAGAGCCTTCCGTCGATGGCGAGGAAGTTGAAGGGGTTCGACGTCGAGAGAGAGGCCGGAACGTAGAGCACGCCACCGGAAATCACCCCGAGAGGCTTCGAAAGAACTGGGTTTTCGAACCCAAGCACATCGTCGAAGATGGGTCTTTGGCCGGAGGAGTACGTACGACACCGAGAAGAGGAAAACGAAAAACTTTCAGGTGGAACGCCGGGGGAACGCCGTGGGAACGCCGCAGTACGGTTTTGCACGCTGGTTTCGTTCAACGATTTTCGATGAGTTTCGTCAAAGGAAAGCCTGGGCAGGAGAAGACAAAGCACCTGTTATGGGCGCTCGCGTGACGCGTGTAACGGTGCACAGGAAGTTACGTCCCAATTCAAATTGGGACCAAATATTACATATGGGCCAATAGGGCCCATATGAACCTGATCCAAATCCGGCCCAACTGCCGGATTTCCTTCCGCTGGTAGTTGGGTCGGATGCTTACGAAATTCCACCGACGAGTCATTCACAACCGTTAGTGGAAAGGTCTTCCGTCGGCGGAGTATACATTTCGAGTAGTATCTCTTGCACCATGATAGTCTTGTGTGACATTATAGTCAGAAAACTGTTCTTTTATAAAATATATATCTTTAAATACTCCACCATAATCACCATTATGTATATCTCATTAGTATCCTCGGAAGGATCACTATGGCTAGTGGGAAGATCTTGAAACAAGAAGGAACCAACACTGAACATGAGAAAATTGTAGCCAGCATTGCTGAGGTAAGTATGAAAGTAGTAATCTTTAAAATAGAGGGTTTGAAGAAGCTGTGCAAGGAAGTGGCAGGTCACACACTTGATACCGTTCCATAAGCTCAAAATTGGAATCCATAAGACACCTTTTGTGGAAAACATGTACACCACATTGTGGGTCTTCTTGATTGACGTGAGGCAAGTATATGATGCAATTAAGGCATGGTTGGAGAACCAGCAGCACTCCATCACTAGCCCATTTGTGCAAGAGGCACCATGAGCGTGGCAGCATTGCAGGTTGGAGTCGAAGGTGGGGGCATTGCACCAAATGAACTTGGGGCATTGCACCACGGAGAAGGCAAAGCCACTGCAAGACACTAGTGATGCACACGTTTTGGTAGGAGGGCTAAAGAAGAACGAATTGGATGGAGGAGAACAATAGGCAGTTTGGATGGCACATTAACATGGCAGGAGGCTAGCCCAGTGTGCACAATCGGTTTACAAAAGGCAGACACCAAGTGGATGAGATTGTTGAACCTTGCAAGAGACGGGGATTCTGCACCCACACACTCACAAGAGGTGGGCATCACAGGTGGGGGCACGCCTCGCTCTTGATTGTGTAGTGCACACGACATCAACGTGATTGAGTATAAGGCACAAAAATATGGAAAATTGCAGGAAAAAGTCAGCCTTGTTTGTGTCAACGAGAGGTTGGTGTTGCACGCTCATGTTGTCTCAACTATCCGGTAGTAGTGATGGCTCAAAGCTAAAAATCATGCGGTTCTAAAGGGATTTAAACCCAAGATCTTTCGAATGTGGAGGAAAATACTCAAACAACCACAATAGTGATGATAGCACAAGATAAACTGAGAAAGAGCATCTCTGTAAGTAAATCAACCAAAGTAGGAAAATGGATTACCATGTTATTAAAATAAGAACTAGTGTACAATAGCTACATTGCTCCCCCAAAGGAGAAGTAGCCATTTGGCTCCCCTGGAACGATCATTGGAATGATCAATACCTTACAATCTTGAACCCCTTACATATTTATAGACTCGATTAATCCTACAAAAAATTAACCATAGGGTAGAGAGGCCCTTTCCTCAAATCTCTTATGTCTCAAGAGTGGATATAATCTCCTCGAAATGGTAGTGTATGTCTGGTGTCTTAATATCTCTGGGATTCCTTTGAGATATGCTGGCATTCTGCCTGTTATAGGAGTCCTGTTTCAAGCAAGACTCTTATTCCTTGCTTGGCATGTACTCTATCTGCTCTGCCAGCTTGCACCTCTCATTGCATGTTGTAACAGGCTGGTCGAGTCCTTCCTTGCATGGCACAGTTGAGCTGGACATTCCATCCTGAGAGGCATTTAGGAGTGGGCGAACTCTTTTGAGAGGGTTGCGTGCTTCTAAGGTTTACATGTGCGTCCTCCAGATATAGTGTGTTTGTGTGGCTGCGGGTCTTCCGTATGTGTGCTTTCCTTCACACGAGGTGGAGTTACACATGCGCCTAGGCTTGTTGGCACTTCATGTGCTTGAGCCTTGAATGTTCATACTTCCACCTTCATGCAGTGCACGGATCCTTGCATGGCTGCAAGGTGGGCATAGGTTTTTCCTTAGCTGGCCCATGTGCATCTTGGTTCTGTTGTTATGCTCACATTTACCCAAGTGTGTGTGAAGCAGCCCAGAAAAATGTCACTAGATCAGGCCGCGTGCCATCCTCCTGCACCCATAAGGATGACATCCCTGTCAGGCTAATTGGGCTTCAATGTGAGGTACTCGGAGTATCCATTGCTCAGTGTTCAGAAATTGGTCTTGTTTTCAATTGTCCTACTCGAGGAACCATCATTATGAAACCCGGCCTCAACCTTCATGTTTGGCCAGATAAACTCTCTTTTGATGAGTTCTATCGTTTCTTGTAGTCGATAGGGTCTTCTGGGCTCAATATCGAAATCTTCTTGGGTAATGCCTTTTCTTAGGCGGTCATCTTTAGGAGTATATATAGTTACAAAGGTGCATTAGTTTAGGTAATTCTAAACCAATAAGGTGTCTTAACAAAGACACAAATTTAAAGAATAGAAGAATACACATTTTGCACAAATTGAGTTATACAGAAGTTGATTTATGGCAGGCTCTTGATTGAGGATCTCTCAACTGAGTTTGGTCTTGGGGAGAAAGACATTCTCTAACTTTCCCTGCACGGAGAGACGAATCTTGGATATTAATCTACTAATCTGTCCTCTACAAAGATCCTTTTTAAATATATAAGCAACTTGTACAAACAACCCGTTCTCGAATGAAATGATAATAAAGCTCGACATGTTTAACTCTACCATGAAACACTGGATTAGTTGCAATGAAGGTGGCAGACAGATTGTCACACCGCAATATAGGCGGATCTTTAAGAAAGATATTATAGAGTTCTTTAAAAAGCTGTATCACCCAAGATGTTTCTACAATAGCTATGGCAAATTCTCTATATTCCCCTTCAACACTAGAGCAAGCAACAGTAGGTTGCTTCTTAGAAGACCAAGAAAGCAATGATCCACCAAATAGAATACACCAAGAAAGCAATGATCCACCAAGAAAGCTATAACACCCTGTGGCATCAATGAGGGGGGATCCTTCATGTTGGGAGAAGTTAGAACCGACAGCCACTGGAGTGGAAAGTGATTTGACATCAACAAGTCCAAGTTGAGTTAGCAAATATTGGGTGTATCTAGACTGAGAGAGATTTATACCAGCTTTAGTACGCACAACCTCAATCCCCAAAAAATAAGGTAGATTACCAAGGTCTTTAACCGAGAACTCTGTCTGTATTTTCTTCAGAATATACTCAATGGCATGAAGTGATCTGTATGTAACGATAATATCATCAACATCGATAAGATATATATATAGTGGAATCAAACCCGTAGTTATAGAGCAAATAAGTGTCAACCTTTGAAAGAGTAAAACCAAGTTCAAGAAGATAGCTAGTAAGACAAGTATACCTTGCACGTGGGTGTACAAAGACTTACTCAAATGACAAACTGCATGAGGCCGGGAGTGATCAACAAAGCTGGGAGGCTGAACCATATACACCTCTTTTGATAAATTTCCATTCAAAAAAGCATTTCTAATATCCAATTGACCCATAAATCAGGTTGTACTTATTGCTAGTGCTAGAGTTGCCTGAATAGTGAACGGTTTGACCACCGTATTGAAGATCTCAAAGTAATCTTGACCCTCTCCTATTGATCCTTTGATAACAAAGCGAGCCATGTAGCATTCAATTGAGCCTTAATTTTGTCTTGAAATGAAAAACCCTTTTACAGCTAATGACACGTCTCCCCTGTGGCAAAGAAACAAGTGTCCATGTATGATTAGTTAACAGTGCATTAACTTCAACTTGCATTGCCTCTCTCCATTCTGAATGTTTGACGGCCTGACTAAAACATGTTGGTTCAATCGGACTAAGGGGCAGGTTCGGAGGGTGACGAATGGTAGACTTTTGGTTTGAGACTGCCAGTATTAGATCTAGTTGCCATTGGATGTGTAGCAAGGGGAGCACTTGGACGAGCATTAAGAGAACTCGTTGGTGGTTCAGGTTTAGGGGGAAGGATCCAAAGGAGAAGAGGGACGAGAGGTGTCAAAAGAAGAAGAAGGAACTGAAGCTGATGTTAAAGGAGATGTAACTGGATAGGATGTAAGGGCTGGTTTTCAAGCAACAGAGGTTGAGGCCCACAATTCACCGTGAAGAAGGGGAATGGGATGTAGGGAGACACGTGGTGAACGCGAAGGCATAGTCATAGGAGTGGGCAGCAAGGGAGCATTTGTGAATGGAAATGTCTAATGTCTTTTCGTCGAAGACCACTCTGCGACTTACAAAAATCCAACCTGTGGAAACATCCAAACATTTATAACCTTTGTAATTAGGATGATAACCAAGAAACACACAAGCTATGGAACGATCATCAAGCTTATGACTATAGTATGGACATGAGGATAACACAAACAACCAAAGATTCAGAACAATGAATAATCTGGTTTGCGACTGAAGAGAAACTCAAACGGAATTTTAAGAGACAAAATCCGAGTGGGAATATGGTTTGTGATAAACATAGTAGCCCAAAACACATAATTTCAGTGAACCTTGGGCATAGAAGCTTGCACAAGAAAATTGATGCCCATCTCAATGATGTGTCGGTGCTTGTCGCTCAGCCATACCGTTATGCTGAAGAGTATAAGGACAAAATCTTGACTTGAATACCAAACGTAACAAAAAGAGTTTGAAATCGATGATTGACAAACTCGGTTCCTCCATAAAATTTGAAATATGTGATTTTGGTGGACAGTAAGTTTTCAGCCATTTTTTGAATAGAAGAAACGCCAACTAAACCTCTGATTTTGTGTGCAAAAAATATACCCATGTGTGTTGACTATATTGATCAATGAATGATACATAGTATTTAATACCACCTAAAGATTGGACCAGACAAGGGCCCAAACATCAGAAAATATAGTATGTAACACAGATAGAGCGTGAATGACAGGAGTAGAGAACAGTACAGTAACTGAATTGGAAACACAACAAGCATGGCATGACGTCTTTTTATTAGAAATTTCAATGTTTAAAACACAAATACATTGCAGAATTTCACTACTAGGATGTCTTAATCTTTGATGCCAAAACGAAAATGGAGAGACAACAAAAAACAAACACGATGGAGATGAAGCATGGTCCACAATGTAAAGTCCATTCCTATGTTGGCCCTTGAATAAAGTTCTGCCCTTATCGGCTTCCTACACAACAAAGTCATGAGAATCAAATTTGATTGTGCAATTATGATTAGAAGTTAAATGAGAAACAAACATTAGATTTTTGAGAGAAGAAGGAACATGAAGAACATTACAAAAGTTTAAAGACGTGTTTAACCAATACAAACCAACAAAGTAGATAGTCTAACCTGTACTATTGCCAAGGTGAACCTGGTCTGAACAAGTGTACTATACAATCGTCTGTAAGCAGAGATGAATCGAAAGCAATATGATGGGAAGCACCAGAATCCATCTAGGAAGCTGAATCTTTAGTATTGTCAACCTGAGCCGAGAAAGCATGTGGATTCACGGAATCCTAAAACACTAGATTAAATCGATTGTGGCACTGAAGAGCTGAGTGACCGTACTTCTGATGGATCTAACATGTGGGATGGGTAGTGTTGTCAAAGTTCTCAGTCTGACCATGACTCAGTCCACGTCCTCCATTATTACCATGAGCATGATTATACCGACCATGCCCTCGAATATTAGAACGACCCCAGCCACCTCGAGTGGCCATGTTGGTAGAGGGAATTTCTGATATGTCAACCATAACAGGGGTCTGTAGCATCTATAATCGATGCTCTTGTCAAGATAAGATGACATAGAAAGAAACCCCTTTTTCTAAGTCTAGAGTTGAAAACACAAATGATTCAATTGGGACTGAGATGTTGATGTAAAAGTAGACTTCAGATTCTACCGCATTGCACATGCATTGGGTAGGCTCATTGTGTAGCCGACGACACAGTCAGAGAGAGTTGAGATGATCCATCTTTGAAAGGTTTGATCGAGAAAAACCATTGGGAATATGTGGGATTGGGAACCAGTTCATCAGATGTTCTGAATTGAATTAACTGGGGAGGTGCTATGATCGAGCCATCCACGAAACCCATGACTTGCTGGCTATGCAGGACGGGCATCATTTTTTGGCACCAGAGGAGATGTTGAAAACATCTTTGTGATACTTTTCGAGTGCACTTCCTAGGTTAAACTCGAGATTGAGAAACATGGGAGGAGAGAAAAATGGAGGAGTAGTAGAAGAGCGACGAGAAGAGTCGGCCATTGGATCAGAATTTCAAGGAGAATGTAGGCACAAGGAAGAAGATGAGCTAGATATAAAACTAGGGCTGGCCTGACACCATGTCAACGTCTATTTTCAGATGTATTACTTCTCCATGAATAGGAGTATATATAGTTACAAAGATACATTGGTTTAGGTAATTCTGAACCAATAAGGAGTCTTAACAAAGATAGACACACAAACATAAAGAATGAAAGAATACATGTTTTGCACAAGTTGAGTTATACAGAAGTTGATTTATGGCATGTCTTTTGATTGAGGATCTTTCAACAGATCTTTGGCTTGAGAGCCTTCTTCAGGAGTATCGTTGAAGTTGGCTGATAACACCCTATCAAATGGACTAAATACACTTGTACAATTTGCAGATGACATAGTCATCTCTGCGATGGTTCAATGAATTAGATACAGAACCTAAAGGCAGGCATAGAGCTTCTATATTATCTATAGGACAACAAATCAACTGGAGGAAGACTTCCATTAAAGGGATCAACATGAATCAGGAATTGGTCTAGGAAGCATCGACTAGACTAGGCTGTTCAGTAGCCAACCTGACCCTCACACACCTTTGCCTTCCAGTATTCTAAGGAAGGCAACACAAAAGATTATGGGACCCTGTGATAGAAAGAATGAAGAATAGACCTGATACGTGGAAAGTAAAACACCTTTTCAAGTTGGAAGACTCACACACATTTAATCTTGTCTCACAGGCATTGCCATGTATATGTTATCCTTCATGCACTGCCCAACAGGGGGTAGCAAAATAAATGGAAGGACTGATGAGGAATCTTCTCTGGAGAGGTATGGACAATGCCTTAAAGCATAATTTAGTGAACTAGGACATTGTGTGCTCACCAAAAACTCACAGTGGACTTGGAGTAAAGAATGTGCAATAGTTTAACCGAGCACTACACCTAAAATGGTGTTGGCGAATAAATGTTTCTTGTCCCATGTGCAATGATAATTAGATGGAAGCTCTTCATACAAGAGAGTGACTGGCTCCTCGACCGAAACCCATAAAATGACCTCTCTGCTATATGGAAACACATTCACAAGTTGTGGCGCATTTTTAGAATGAGAACCAAGTATGTTCAAGGAAAATACGACCAAGTTGAATTCTCGAATGACCTTTGGATCAAGGATAGGCCGTTACAAAGTATATACCCGAGGCGATAACACATTTCTTGTTCACTAGATGGGAAGCTACAAGATATACTTCCTAGGGGGACAGACGACACTCTTGACAAGAGTGAACATTTTAGGGGAGAACTTCAGAGTGAAGAGTCAGCTGACCTCACACCGCTAAAACAATCCCTATCTGAACACTTCCTTGACACCAATTGCGAAGAGATTCTCATTTGGCAGCCCAACCAGAATGGGGAATTCAATGTGAAGTCGACTTACCAGTTGATACATGTCGTTACTGCCACAAAATTAAATTAATTCTCAACCACCTAAAATAATTCACAACAAAGTATAGGGAAAGAAAGGTTCGATCCCACGAGGAGTTTTGTTCATAACATTTAAGATTTATTCCGAAAGGAATACATAAAACTTACACGGTTTGTGGGGGATTGTGCAAAACTTCAATAAAACAATAAACTATTTATCAACTATATACAATTTACGCTCCCTTTTTCACTCCCAATTCCTTAGCTAAGAATGTAATAACTAAAATTTACAACAGGTATTATACTTTTGATAGGTTGACAATGAAACTTTCATTAGCTGGACTCCCCCTTAATTTCATATAACTAAAACCAATTGAGCAATGGTTCTAAGTAATTCAGATTTTAATTTTAATTTCATTACACCCATACTAAACTTAAGGATACCAACATGTTCAAAATAGTTGGTCTAAATCATGCTTTATTTGAAATAAAGATAGGTGTGAACTCTCCAAACCCAATTATTTGCTTCTTTTAACCGTTTTGTTTACCTTATGCATAACAAAACCAAAAACTGTAAATTTAATCAATGCACATGAAATGATCAATTTCATGCATAAAGACAAGTCCAAACACTCTAAATAATAACCAAAGTATTACAAAAACCAAGGCACAACAGAAATTTGAAAGACATATAGATAACAAAGATAAAACAAAGCATAAGAAGTTAGAAATCAGATTAAGATCAGGAAGTTGCCCTTTTTGAGAGCTTGCCATTACACATCCCCGAAAGAGAATTATTTTCCCACCACGGACAACAAACCAGCTTGCTTCCATTGGATTCTTCCACTCCTACAATATATTTCAGCTTTGTCTCTTTATTGCCTTTCTCACTCTCTTGCTAGGAAGTGATAAGGGCGAAATAAATATATCACTTTCTCTGCTCTTCAAATAAAATTTGTAGCTCCAAGTCCCTACTTGAAACATATCACAAAACCCTTATTTATAGGTGATTTTCGGACTGTTTTACTTTTCCTTCTTCGATATAACATTCACTGAATTGATCAACCACTTCTTTTTTTTAATCTCCAAGTTAGTGGCCCAAAAAATGCCCTCTCTTTGTTCGGATTGTCTTGATTCCCCCATTTTTTTTTGGAACTGGTCATTTCTTTTTCCTCTTTCCCGGTTGAATTGAATAAGGGCGGTTGAGTGAAAAAATGATTTAAGTTAGGGGGTATTTTTGTCATTCGATTTTCTGCCCTTATTTCTACTTGATTGGAGCTGTCTTTCTAGGCTTATTTCGTCCTGGTAGTCACTGCTATTTGATGATTATTTGGCTGCACTTTCTTGGACGTGGGATTTTAAATGCTTCATGCTTTCACTTGAGCTCAATTTCGACCACAACAAGTCTTGATTTGAGAAAATTCAAAAGACAAAAGTTGTATTTTTCTTTGTTAGCTTTCCAATGCTTCTTCAATCTTTAGAATTTGATTATAGACGAAGTCATTATGATCAAAATACTAAATCTAGTTAAATCCATGAGAAGCAACTAATTCCACCGCTTTATCAATTAAAAGTAGAAATGAACCATTAAAAACTCAAAATTGATAAATATTTTCAAGTAAACCCAAATAATGCTCAAAATATAACCAAACGAATGAAGTTTAAGGGATTCAAAATATGTGAAAATATTCACGTATCACCAGTCTATAAGAAGTCCTCCACAATAGGCACAACATATTGCCAGCTGGGCATGGAGAGTGTCGGGACCACCCAAGGTGAAATTCATTCTATTGTCGGCCCTACATGACATGCCGCTAACTAGGGGAAATCTTGCAAGAAGAGGGATGAATGTGCCCTTAACATTGTTCCCATTCTACAACAATTCAACAGAAACCAGTGACCATGCGCTGATCTAATGCTAATATGTTGATCATGTTTGGAGGTTTTTCTGGTCTACTTTTAAAATCAGAGCTCCCACATCTATGGAAGTCACATACTTCATTGAGTTTGGAAGTCCTCCACTCTGTCTCGAATTGGAAAGATTTTGTTGGGTGTCTCCATTGTGTTCATTCCTTGGAGCATATGGGAGGAAAGTAATAGAAGGATCTTTAGAGCCTCTCAAACCCTCACCACAAATCTATCCAAAAGAATCTTTGGGTAAATTATGGTATGGTGGGTATCCACAAAAAAAGAATTCAAAGCAGATAGAGAGGCTAATCTAAGAGCGTTATTGGAAACTATTGCTAGACTCTCTCCTAGCACAGCCACCAGCTGCAGCAAAGGAATGCCACCACCACCCCCCCCCCCACACTCACACACACACAAATTAGGATATGCTGGACCGATACCAACCGACGCAGAAACTAAAGTATTGCTCTGAGGGCTGAAACTATTTTCTACAAATTTCCAAGGAAACTTTGAAGTAGGGAGTGATTGCCACAGTGGAGAGTTCAAAATTTTTCAGGGAGATATGGTACAAAGGGAATATGATTAGCTGCACTTTAAGCTACATCCCAAGGTTAGCAAACTATGTTGCTGACAACCTCGCAAGAGAGGAGTATCCTTAAGCCAGAAAAAGCCTAGGGACAACCCCAACAACCAATAGATGTAATTAATGTAGCATTGTGTTAATCCCACATGTAATGGATTCAAGCCCTTCATAAAAAACGAAAACAAATCTTTGGCTTGAGAAGAAAGACATTCTCTAACTCCTCTGCCAGCCTCCTGAATCATTTTCCCAGAGCATCTACTACCTTTGAGCTCCTCACTAGATGAACCGGAGGTGTTTGCTCACAACTCGTGGTTTGGGGGTCTCCTCATGGTCGTACAGGGGTTGCTTCCCACGGTCGGTTGTGGTGGTGTGGTTGGTTGCTGGATGGGAACTGGTTTCCCTAGCTAGAATTGTTTTTTTTTTTTTGGCATTGAATCGCTCTCTTTTTTTTCTGTCCGGATGCATCACTTTTCAGCAGTATGTGGCGGTAATTCTTCGCCGTTTCTCCTTAGCTGTTGAGTGGCCACACTCACACTCACACATTCACCATGGGGCTGCCCGCACATGGGCAAGAAAGGGGAGTCCTTCCCAAGGGTCCTCCGCAGGGTGGTGGCCGTTGGATCCTGGTTGAGGTCATCTACAGAATCTTCTAGTCCTAGTCCTTCCATCCCTCGAAGGATCCAAAGTACTCGTTCTGCACTTTCATCTTCGATCTCGATAATCTCCTTCCTTGGTGCATTGTGCTCCTTCTCAATCTCATCTCTCTTCTGGTTCTCAATCTTGGAGAGCCGCTTCTGCTTATGCTTTGCATTCATTCCATAAGTGTCAATAGGATGTGTATGGGGCCGAATACCCTAATCTTTTTGGGCAACAGAAATCATCACGTTTTCCTTGCATCGCGTGTTGCTTCTTTGAAGTCAGTGCCCTGTTATTATGTTTGGCCTCTAAAAGTGTCTTTCCCTCTATGACAAAGACAATCTTGATGTATGCTAGATGTCAATGTTAAAATCCAAATTCCCCCTTTTTTTAAATTACTCTGATTTTAATTTGTTACACCCCAGACGGCAGCGACATACCCTCGTCAACTTAAGCCCATCTATTTGGCGGTAGTGATAACTCCAAACCCAAACTCATGTGGTTATAAAGGGACTTGAATCAGCCAACCCAAGATCCTTCGAATGTGGGGAACATACTCAATTCGAAGAAGCATAGTAGTGACGATAGAACAAGATAAACCGAAATAGAACATCTCTGTAAATAAATAAACTAAAGTAGGAAAAAAGATTAACTTTCCATTAAATTAGGAACCAATGTACAAGGGTTATATTGCACTCCCGAAGGGAACGTAGTTTTTGGCTCCCCTTGAACAATAAGTGGAATAAATGGTACTATACAATGTTTAACCCCTTACATATTTAAAGACTTGATTAACCTTACAAAAAACCATAGGGTAGAGAAGCCCTTTCCTAATTGAATTCTAAGTCTCAAGAGTGGAAAGAATCTCCTCGCGATGGCAGTGTATGTTAGAAATTTCGTATTTCCTATATGGACATCACACTATTTACAATTGTATTAGCTATTTATAATAATGGGCTTACATTATGCAATCCAATTTGATAAGCCCGTGGACTTCTAAATTGATATGGGATTTATGAGTGGATACCCATATTGGCCCATCAAGGGATAATGGGTACCCTCATGGACCACTATATAAAGACTGAAGGTGTATACTTGGAGTCCTGATATCTCTGGGATTACTTTGAGATATGCTGCCATTATGCCCGTTATAGGAGTCCTGTTTCAAGCAAGACTCTTATTCTTTGTTTGGTACGTACTCTATCTGCTCTGCCAGATTGCACCTCTCATTGCATGTTGTCATAGGTTGGTCTTGTCCTTCCTTGCTTGAAACAGTTGAGCTGGATGCTCGATGTTGTGAGGCGTCCAGGAGCGCGCCAACTCTTTTGAGGGTCAGGGATGTGTGCTTCTAAGGTCCACATGTGCATGCCTCTGGATGTAGCATGTTCGTGCAGCTGCCGGTCTTCCTTACGCGTGCTTTCCTTCGTGGAGGTGGAGTTGCTCGTGTGCCCGAGCTTCTCGTTGCTTCATGTTCTTGGTTTGCAGATCCTTGAACAGCTGCTAGGTGGGCCAGGGGATTTTTCTTAGTTGCTCATGCACATCTTGGTACTGCTGATACATGCGCACTTGCCCAAGTGCCTGCGATTCAGCTTCACAAAATATTTCTGGATCAAGCAGCATGACACTTGGAAGGGGCACAGCGGGACTTGTAGTCCGACGGACGCATGACAACAATAGCTGGGTGCCGAGTGTGCAAGGGGGGTGTAGTTCACTACAGACCAAACCTACACTAGGTAAGACATGCATCAATCTGGCTCTCTCTCTGAGACGCAAGCAACGAGGGAAGTCCCATAACAATGGTACGAAGAGGCATCTACCGAAGGGTAGCTTTTCGCACCTAGTCTCTATGGAACAACATGGATACCTGTGGGGAGCGCATCAAGAGTGGAATATGCCAAGACAATGAGTTTGGGGAGCTTGTGGAGAAGAAACATGGGAGGCTCAACTACTTCAGAGTTGAAAGATTACTTATCAAGCACTTTGACAAAAAGACATGTAAGGCCATGAGAAGTATAACCCTCTTGAGGAGCAGGCAATGGGCACTTTTTCTGGCAAGACTGACCTTGCAACTCGACAGCAATAAGTAGGGTAAGGGCACCACCAATTGTGTGAGAGCTTAGGTTAAGGAGCATCATTTGTAGCCTTTTTGCCTTGGGATGGTACAACAGGGACGATGACCTTACAGGTGGGGAGGATGTTATGTTGCCGTAGGCAGTAGAGGGAGCAAGCAGCCACAGTATGTCACGCAGCCGGAGGCGACGACTCTGTGGGCTCGTCATATATGCCTATTTATATTTGGCATCGTGAAGCCTCCAGACCTCAGATTATCGAGGCCACATAAGCCAACACAAGATCCTTCGAAGTTGGGGTTTCCAGGGTTTTTCAATCCCCAGAGCGTGTGCGAGAGCTTAAGAGAAGATAGGGAGAGGAAGACAAGAAACAAAAGGAACAATTAGGGGAAAAGAGTATTTAGTTTCTAACATGAATGAGTTACAAGAGTTACATCGTGTGTAGATCTCCGGGCACCCATCGTGTGTAGATCTCCGGGCACCACCTCGTTTACCCATTATGATGTCACTCGTTACATATTTACAAACAAGAAAACCCAAAACCTTAGGGGTGTAGAATATCACGTGTCCTAGTTAAATTAGAGTTCAAAACCGGAATGAGATCTTCCTGATATTGCATATCGATCCTTTCAAGTTTTCCATGTACATGGATGCTCCAAGATTAAGTACCATCACCCCTAGTTAATTACATTTGTGCAATGGGGAACTTCCATTCCTTGCACTTTGGGACTGAACTTGCTCCAGCTCGTACCTGCCCTGTGCAATGGGGAACTTCCACTCCTTGCACTTTGGGACTGAACTTGCTCCAGTTCGTACCTGCCCTGTGCAATGGGGAACTTCCATTCCTTGCACTTTGGGACTCAACTTGCTCCAACTCGTACCTGCCCTGTATGGTGCTGCCACGTGCTGCCTCAGGTCCACTTTGACTTCAAATGGACTTGCAAAGCCTACCTGCAATATTCGGAGTGTTGTCGTGGTTGTAGAGGCATCGGGGCTAATGGTATTGAAGGCCAATGGCATCAGGGCTAATGGAAACAAGGGCCAATGGCATCAGGGCTGATGGCATCAAAGGCCAATGACATCAAGAGCCAAAGCAATCAAGGGCCAATGACATCAAGGGCCAATGACATCAAGCCAATGCAATCAAGGGCCAATGAAATCAAGGGCCAATGTTCTCAGGGCTGATGGCATCAAGGGCCAATGAAATCAAGGGCCAATGTTCTCAGGGCTGATGGCATCAAGGGCCAATGGTATCAAGGGCCACACTGCAAAAAATACTCATTCCACCGACAGACAGCCATTGGCGGAATGAGAATCGGCCAGAGAACTTGGGCCAGCAGCTGGCTGATTCTACGGGTTATTAAACCCCCATCGGCAGAAAGTTGGTCTTGATTTTTAGCCCAAAAAAGTGGGATCGTCTGGCCCATTTGTCCGCCGACAGATAATATTTAATTCCATCATACCGTTACATGTATGTAACGTCTAATATTTCTCTCGCCCTGAAAATAGATACTGTTGTAATGTTTTCCCTGCGCGCTCTCCTCTTCTGGCTCTTTGTCTCCGGCGTACTTTTCTGATGGACACCTTCGGAAATCGTTCAAGGAGCGTTCTCATCTGAATCGAAAGCATCTTTGGCCCTCTACTCTTCGAAACCCTTCGGATATCCTTCAGGCGAGCTTCGACCTCGTCTGGGCTTGTCTGCACTTGGCCGCCAGCCCTGATTGAGCTCGCGCGCCCTCTGTTTCCGGAGCTACTGTTCTGCCATTGCACTTCCCTGCTCGTCTGAATCCATCGTTGGACAAGACTCAGTTCGAATCGAGCAGAAATAGGGGCAGTGCTGTTAATTTCATAGCTCGAACAAGGTACCTTCATTTTCAATTTCTGAAAGTCTGTTTTCAATTTTCCCTTTTTCTTGAGCTTCTTGTTCAAATTGAAACAATATTTCATTTTTTCTCTTTTATGCAAAAGTGTTTCTCTTTTGTACTGCTTCACGTATAATATTCATATGACTGCCGTGTGATTTTACTACTACAGATTATATAAGTTCATCGTCATTGATGTCTATGCATAAATACTTGCAATTTAGGTGTCTTAAAGTATTGTTTTAACCATCTGAACCAGGTATGAAACGATGTGTGTTTGTGTTAGATTTAATTCTGCTATGTTTAAAAGAAAATGGATGTTAAGGGGACTCTAGTTTGAGCTTGCTGGAACCTCTATAATAAGTTGCAGCAGACTTCTCCTCTCTCAATTTTCTCTGTCATGGATAACTATATAAGTGTTCTGTCTTCCTCTTCCTTAATTCTCCAATTTTACATTTAGATAGTACAATGAAAAAAAAAACAGCCACTATGATTTGACAACTCAATGATATCAAGCATAAATAGAGTCAACATCATAGGTTATGATGAAGGGGTGGACACCTGAGTGAGCCCTGAACCAGGAAGTTAAAACAGACCCTTTTCTAATGTAAGGACCCTTTACATCATTAATACCGTTGGTTTGAATTTCTTTGAAAATTCAAACCAGTAACACCCTTTAAGTCTTAAATTATATGACCCAAGCTTCAAATCAACAGAAACAACAGAAAATCTTTACTTTAATGAATGTATGATGTATGGTCTGAGTTGTTTTATATGACTTCTTGCTTGCAGTTGTCTATTTTGAATTTTTTTCATACCTTGAACTTCCTGTTCGCAAAAGTTATTCTTCTGAAACTATAGTTTCAGTAAGATTTTCTTGGTTGCATTCTTTGGGATCTTGAAAGAAGTATTAAAATGCTTTTTCTCAATTTTCTGATGTCTAACAGGTGAGTTTTTCAGATGAGGCTCTGCGTCAAAATATTGGAGCTTTTGTCAATGCTCTTTTGCTTGAAAAGCCGATTGGTTTGAAGAAGAGTAAGTTATAATGATCTCAATTATCTATTTAGTCATTAAATTGTTTGCAATTGCTACTGGCCATGAAGTTTTGGTGGTGTTTTACATCATTACATTCTTTGGTACAGATTTCCCTATTAGTAGACTGAAGTGTTTAGCTTATTTCATTGATTTTATAATATTGATGCTAACTATTTTGCATGCTAAATAGTTTAGTATTCCTTGGTACAGAAATGTTGACCTTTTGTTGTAAACTTTTGCATGCTTAGTTTTTATTAAATTACTGTTTATTCAGAAAACCACTTTTTTTTCCAATTAAACTTTCTCCTTTTTACCTTGACCAAATTGTTAGTGGCTTTAATGAATAGTTTTCTTAATCAGTAAAGTCATACATTGTTTCATTTATTATTCTTTCTTTTGGCTTCTCATTCCTTGAGATAAGTATGTTGTTTGTTTTATGTCCTTCAAGCCTATTTATATGTCTTCCATATGACTCTTATTCCGTAGCTGTTTCTACTATCTATATAGAACACAGTAATTAGTTTCCTAATAGCCATTAGAGTAGTAGTTTCCATCAATTACTTCCTATTTACTTTTCCCCCTATATGCATACGTCGTTTTGCGGAATACGTGGACTGTGGGTGAGTTTTACTGATTTTAACTTTGCGTGTATTTTGTTGGTAGAGGTGTTTTCCTCTGTTTTCAGCACATTCGGTAGATAAATTTTGCTGGGGTACTGTTGTCCTAAGTGTCACTCTCTCTCTCTCTCTCTCTCTCTCTCTCTCTCTATTCTCTCTCTCTCTCTCTCTCAAATTCTCTCTCTCTCTCTCTCTCAAATTCTCTCTCTCTCTCTCTCTCAAATTCTCTCTCTCTCTCTCTCTCTCAAATTCTCTCTCTCTCTCTCTCTCAAATCTCTCTCTCTCTCTCTCAAATCTCTCTCTCTCTCTCTCTCAAATTCTCTCTCTCTCTCTCTCTCTCTCTCTCTCTCTCTCTCTCTCTCAAATTCTCTCTCTCAAATTCTCTCTCTCTCTCTCTCTCTCTCTCTCTATCTATCTCTCGGTGTTATCTCTCTCTCAGTTTTCTTTCTCTCACAGTTTTATCTCTATCTCTTGGTCTTCTTTCTATCTCTCTCTCTCTCTCTCTCTCTCTCTCTCTCTCTCTCAAAAATCTCTCTCTCTCTCTCTCAATTCTCTCTCTCTCTCTCTCTCTCTCTCTCTCTCTCTCTCAAATTCTCTCTCACTCTCTCTCTCTCAAATTTTCTCTCTCTCTCTCTCTCTCTCTCTCTCTCAGTTTTCTTTCTATAACTATTTCTTTTCTCTCTCTCTCTCTCAAACTCTCGGTAATTTAATCTTGGTTTTGTTTTGTTCTTTAAAGTTTCAGCTTGTCTCAACTTCTCTTTTGTATCTTATATATATACCGTTTTCTTTTAGTTGATATTGTTTGTTTCTAAATTTACAGTTCAAAATTTCAATCTAATTTTTTATTCTCTATTGAATGTTTCTAGTATTACTTATGCATTATGTTATAGCTCATAGCTTGTAGTTCAAGACAACTAAAGGTAAATGCTTGGTGTAATGTATTGAATGGTTGAATCAAAGAAGTCGTTTATCTATTGAATTTATATTTTCAAGTTTGATTTTGAAGTTTGAGAAAGCCATGCACAAAAGGATTTACATTTAAGAGGAAGGGTCATTTTTTGGAGAGTGGAAGTAAGAGGGGGATAAATTTGGCATGGTGAGTTGAACAATTGGGTATTAAACAGACATTCTTTTGTTTTGTGTAGATTATCTTTGATAATTACCGTGGATATGGACTATTTTAATGAGAAGAGATGGATGTATGAGTACAAGACAAAGCCAGCCCGGTGTCATCCTAGGTTTGTGGGTGGAATTAATTTCTTTATAGATTATGCAAAACAACATTTGGGGGTGCAAGGAACAGTCTTATGCGTTGTCCATGTCGAAAATGTGAAAATAGTCTGTATTTTGACTGTGAGACAATCAAGACCCACATTGTCCTAGTGGGATTTTTCCCACTATACAAAAAGTGGTTATATCATGGAGAACAACTCCAAAATCACTCCGACATTTATGTGTCGACTGGTCACGTTGAAGAGTGGGCAATGATGTTGAGCGATGATTTCATACAAAATGTGGAAGAGGACAGTGTGGAGCATGAAGTTGATGTTGCGGAATAGGCAAAGAAGCCACTTTATGGAGATTTGTGAATAATACTCCAAATTATCATTCATGGTCCATTTATTCCAATGGAAGTGTTTGAATAGATGGAACAACAAATCATTTTTTATGTTGTCTCCCTTATTAAAGACGCTCTTCCCCTGGATAATTTTGCTTCTACGAAGTTGGTATAAGTCAAAGAAAATGATGGTAGACTTGGGATTGAGTTACGAAAAAATTCATGCATGTCCGAACAAATGTGTGTTATACAAAAATAATTTCAAAGATCTAGATAAGTGTCCAAGATGTGGTTCCTCAGGATGGTTTGAAAAAAAGAAGGGAGACATCAGACTGCTTCAAGACCTGCAAAGGTCCTTAGACATTTTCCTTGGTTCCAAGGTTGCAACGGTTTTTATGTCCAGTAAAACATCCGAGCTGATGACATGGAAACTCTTTGACAAGTTGTATCCATCATTTAGTTCTGATCACTGAAACATTAGATTGGGTCTTGCAAGTGATCGTTTCAGTCCGTTTTAGTTTGGAACTGGGTCAAGCCACAGTACATGGCTAGTAACCACTACTATCTATAACCTTTCTCCTTCATTGGCAATAAAATAAAGTTATTTTATGATGACCCTTCTTATTGATGGACCAGTCTCCGGGGAACGATATTGACATATACTTTCAGCCGTTGATTGATGAGTTAAAATATTTATAGGAATCAGGCGTGAAGACTTACGATGCACATACGATGTCATTCTTTCATATGCGCACTAACGTTGTTGTGGACCATATCAGACTTTCCTGCATATGGCAGTTTATCTGGTTGGAGTACGAAGGGGTACAAAGCATGCCCCACCTACCACGTGAGCACCAGTTCATCATATCTGCCCCACAGTCGGAAATATGTTTATATGCGGCACCGAAGGTTTCTACCGAATGATCATCGATGGAGGGCAGATTAGAAGTCGTTTGACAGGACTGAGGAACTTGATGGAGCCCCCCTTTCTTACCTGGGGAGGACATTATGAATAGTTGGGTAGGACATGAAAACGTTGTGTTTGGAAAGGGGAAAGGGATTCAAACAGAGGCCAACACTTTGCCTGAAGGCTGGAAGAAGAGGAGTGTATTCTTTGAACTTCCTTAATGGCGCAGTCTACTCATTCTCCACAACTTAAATGTCATGCAAATCGAGAAGAATGTATGTGAAAGTATTCTGAATACCATTTTGGAAAAGGATGGGAATTCAAAGGATAATCTAAAATTTAGATTAGATTTGTAGACTCTAAACATACGGAAACAATTCCATCCGAAGCTATCGAAAAAGGTTGATAGAAAGGTAGTAATTCCTCATGCGGCATACAGTTTGACGAAGGTTGAAAAAGCAAGATTTCTATGTGTTTTGAAGGAATTAAAACTCCCGTCTGGTTTAGTTCAAATGTCTCAAATCAAGTACAAGTCAAAGCAAGGAAAGTAGTGGGCCTCAAGAGTCATGACTTCCATGTTCTCATTCAACAAATCCTACCATTAACGTTGACGAAAACAATTTCAATGTTAGTGTGCAAAGTATTGAATGATTTTTGCGCTTATTTTAGGGAGTTACATTTAAAAGTGGTTGATGAGGATAAAATAGAAAAGCTTGAGACGACCATTCCATTCATTTTATGCAAGTTAAAGAGAATTTTTCCACCTGCCATTTTTGACATCATGTGTCATCTGGCTATACACTTAGCAACGGAGGAAATATTGGCAGGGCAAGTGCAGTAGAGATGGATGTACCCATTTGAATATCACTTGCTTACACTAAAGAATTACATCCGTAATAGAAATCGGTCGGAGGGCTCCATTGCAGAAGGATATTTGATGGAAGAAGTAACTACATTTTACACACGTTATGTTGAGGGGATGGAGTAAAAGATCACTAGACCAGTAGGGTATGAGGATGGACCTTTGGGGCACAGCACGCCAGCATTTTCTCACTGCTGATGAGGTGTACCAGCTCCACCGTTTTTTACTATTCAACACTTCGGAGTCTCGGCCGTACCTATTGTAAGTACTTCCAGCTCTTTCACTAGATATTTAACATTCCTACCCATAAACCACGTCTTAATTAATATATTTTCATTTGTTTGTAGGGAGCATAGAGACTACTTGAGAGGGTTACACCCTCAATGGACCGATCATCTCATACCGACAGAGCAACATAACCATTTTGTACAATGGTTTAGAACACGAGTGAGTTTGTCACCCAAAACAAAAGTTTGATATTTTAAATAACATCAAGCGTTTCTTCTCTAATGATACCTAAGGTGTTTATTCCTTTGTGTAGGTGATAAATTTGTCATAGGAGGGCGATGAAAAAAAATATTTACAATATCTTGCGTGTGGCCCAAATCACAAAACCAAGTCATATGGGAGAGGTGTTTATAGGATTTTTTTGAGAATGGTTATAAGTTTGAGACAGAAGTGGTTGACAAGATTCGGACCACTCAAAATAGTGGCATTGCCACTATGGGGAGGGGATGAGATATTTTACGGTGTTTTGCAACTGGTACTAGAAGTGTACGTTGGGCTATGTACTCCCATTAACATATTTAAGTGTAGATGGTTCGATGTGAAGAGTATTGGTCATGTGATTGATGGACTTGATTACACGTTAGTAAATGCTTCAAAACAAACCTATAAAGATGAACCCATCATCTATCCATTTCAATCTCAACAAGTATTTTATTCAAAGGACCCCATTGATCCAGCTTGGAGTGTTGTTTGTTATTGGAGACCTCGGGACACATTTGTCATCCCTCTGATTAACATCAACGAAAGGGCCGAAGAAGATGAGGCTTTGTTGTTGGCACAAGATCCATGTGTTGGAGACGTGACATAGTTTAACCATGAAGACGATGTTTTGTGGGTGCGTATTGACCTGGGTCCAAGATTAAGGATTAATAATGTAAACTTGACTGTAACATAACGTAAATTTGATGGATTACAATTATTATTGTTTTGTGCGTACCTGGGAATTTTATTTTTGTTTTTTGATATAGCTGGCAATCCCCATTTCTTTAATTTTGCAGGGTAAGAATGCCACCTAAGGGCGATCACATTGACTCGTCAACACCTATATCGGGAAGAGTCAAACGTCCACGTGCTCCACCAGCCCAGGCTACACTAGTCCCGGTTCCGGCTCCACCTTCCCGGGTTACCCCTGTCCTGCCTCCGACTCCACCAGCTCTGGCTCCACTAGTACCCGCCCGGGCTACACCAACTTCGACATCACAGTCTGTTGACATAGGTACTAGCTAAAAACCTTTTCTATTTTTTTGTTGTTATGTCATTGAATTTTAGTTATTTCAAATTATAGCCGAGTGTAGGCATAAGTTTAGAGAGCTCTTTCCAGAATACGAACCCCCTGAGTGCTACTCTTCAGGTAAAATTGTAGTATAGTGTATTGCAGTGTGTTCTATATATTGCATTCTAACTTGCAATTTGCCAGGCCCGATCCCCATGGAGGACATGGAAACACAAACACCTGGTTGGCTTGAGACAGAAGATGCTGATCAAATATGGGGTCCCAACTACAACAACCATAAGTGAAATGGAAGGTTAAAGTGTTTTCATTTCTGCCAGATAACCCATGGACGATCAAAATCAAAGATAGGCAGACGGTTTCTCCCGGACAGGGTTCATTGTCATTTCACATGGGGACAGTTGTTTGGGTAGACCAATACTTTCCGTTGCATCTCCAGTGGCGTGACCATCCCCCACATGAAGTGGAAACCTAGTTTAATGTTTTCAAAGTAAGTCATGGTTTTTTATGATATTTTTTTGTATATGGTTACATTCAAACTAAGTCATTTTTTTTGAGTAATGATTCATGCACATGCTCTGTATGCTAGTCGTGCACAGATCTGATGTGGATGCCATAGCTGGCATCCAAGAGAAAAGACGACTCAGAAGTAAAAGGGTATTTGATTTAACTGGGTCTATCGGGTTCGATCATGAACTAGTTCAGAGTGTTTTGATTATGTGAACGACGGAACGAGGGAAACATTAATGGGGACACGGAAAGCGGGAATTCTTTTTTCATTATTCGTTCTTCATCTCGAGTCCAGAAAAAACCACCGATGACAAGAGCTCGGTCCAGAAGCCTGACGGAGAATGGCAAAAAAAATTGACAGCAAATCTTTCAAAATCGATCTGGAATCCTGAAGTGCTAAAAGTAAAAAATCGCTAAAGGCTGCTAGTGTTTCATTTTCTCTCGCAAGTTTTGTTTGTTTCACAGCATGAAAGGCGACTTTCACGCTGCGAAAGATATTTCTTTTGTCTGTGTTCATATCTACTACTCCCAACATGAATGTGAGACTTTTTAAACCCCTAATTTAAAAACATTCTGCTTCTTTGTTCGTTCTTCCTCTCCTGTCCAGAAAATCGGCATCCACCTACAAATTTGTTGGGATTGAAGTTCTTCCATGGTTCCTTGTTGATTATTCGAGGTAAGGTTCTCAAATTTGATATCTATATCTTTTCATTTTCATTTTTCTATATAGATTTCATTTTCGTAATTGTATTTTCCTGGAAAACTATGAAATATTTTTCAAGCATTTGGTTTGTAGATTCAAATCTATCATTGTGCGAATCTTAATTTCAGTTTGCACCAATTTAGGTTTTTTATTTATGAGTTCCACTTGTAGAAACATAAATTTTTAATAGTTTGGCTGCATGTTCAATTTGCCTCATAATCTCCTTTTTCTTGCCTCTCTTCTTCATGCATATGACTTCAACCGTTTGTTCTTCTGTATTTCCTTGAAAAGAGTCACAAAATGTTTAGATGATTGAATTTTCAAGCTTATGGACAATGAAAGGGAAAGCAAGCATGACATATGACACTAAGGAGCTGTAAATTTGGCATAGATAACTTAATATTCTTCTTGAGACCAAGCCCAACACATTGCGTTGTACATATGAGAGATGGTACATAATTTGATATATCCTGCTCAATCCTCTCTGTTTCTTGCCTTTTCATTTTATTTTGCTGCATTTTTGTTAAAAAGATCCCCTAGCATCAGATAAATAGTTTTCTGTTTTCAAACATCTGGAATTGCATTTTATGGACATTAACAGTGATTGGGATTACATTGACTTGTGTGACAACTAATTGATAACACCAATGGTTTGGTGCATTCCATATTACTGGGTTAATGCATTATTCTTGTTTTTTAGGAAATTAAATATATAGTTGCAAAACATTACTATCTACCTTAGTTAAATTCATAGCTGGACTTATGAATTAGGTTGCATTTCTTCTTGACATTTCCAAAAATGACATATCTAAGTCTGTGTATATATGTATATATATGCATGACCTTTGTTTTTTATGATAAATATCTAATAGAACTAATTTATGCACTCTTTTATATTCTTTTCTTGCAAATTTTGTGTGTTCTACTGTAAGGAATGGCTAGTGGCTGTCTAAAGGAAGGTATTTTGGATGATTGTAAAGTAATGATTGTTGATGAAAAAAATTATGAGGAAGTACCTATGAAGAAGTAACTATGAAAGGCATAACTATGAAGAAGTAAGAAAATTCTATAGTCTATATGCTCAATGAGTTGGATTTGGCATAATGAAAAGGAGTTATAATCATGGAAAAGATGGAACATGCGACACATTTACAATAGCATGTTTGAAAGAAGGGAAACCAAGATATAGAACTGAAATTGCTTACCATTCAAGACCATCAAGCAAAACAAATTGCAAGGCCGACATTGTTGCAAAGTTGCATGAAGCTAGGTTGTATCATTTGACCAAAGTTCATCTCGATTATAACCATGCAGTTAGCCCATCAAAGTCTAGATTTTACAAATCGCATAGAAGTTGCCCTGCCATGTAAAGAAGAATCTTGAATTTAATGATGACGCAGAGGTGCGTCTAAACAAGTCTGTTCAAGTATGGGCAAAGACAATGGGAAGCTTTAATAAGCAAAGTTTTTCTGAAAGAGAATGCAGAAATTATCTTGACAAATTTAGAAAACTAAATCTTGGTGCGGGAGATGTTGAAGTCATTCATCAGTATTTTGTTCATATGCAAAGTAAGTATCGTAGTTTTTTTTATGCAATTCATTTAGACTCTGAGGGTCGATTGAAAAATGTTTTTTGGGCTGATTCATGATAAAGAATTGCATATCAGTATTTTGGGGATGTCATATATTTTGATACTACATATTTGACAAATAGGTATGACATACCATTTGCTCCATTCATTGGTGTTAAACATCATGGTCAGTCAATACTATTAGGTTGTCCATTGCTTGCAAATGAAAGTATTGAGACATACATTTGGGTGTTTCGAACATGGCTAGTTTGTATGTCTGGAATTCCGCCTAAAACGATAATTACTGATCAATGTAAAGCTATAAAAGTAGTTATTGTTAGTGTATTTCCAGAGGTTCATCATCATTTGCGTTTATGGAATATTATGAAAAGAATTCCTCAAAAGTTGGTCAATGTCAATGATTACAAATCCATTAAGAAGTTAAAGTCGGTAGTGTATCAAGCATTGAGAATTGAGGAGATTGAGCAAAATTGGTTGAAACTGATTGAGTACAAACTTGAAAAAATGAGTGGTTGCGATCACTTTATGAAATCCAAAATCATTGGATTCCCGTTTATGTGAAAGATAATTTTTAGGCAGGTATGTCTACAACTCAATGTAGTGAAAGAATGAATGTTTTTTTTCTGGGTATATACATTCAAATACCCCTTTAAAGCAATTTGTTGAAAAATATGAGTTTGCATTGCAAAACAAATATGAGAAAGAAGCACATGCAGATTTTTACTCATTCAATATGAGCCCACCATTTATATCCAAATATTATACAGAGAAGCAAGTGAGTGAGACTTACACATTTGAAGTTTCAAGAAGAGATAAAGGCTTTAATATATTGTCGTGCTTCTTTAGTGAAAAAGGATAGATTTGTTTCTACACTAGAAGTTTTAGAAAATGTTAAGAGAAAAGATGGAAAGAGTCTAGAGCGAATGAAGAATGAAGTTATGATGAAAAAAACAAAAATTTGGTTCACATGTCGTTCTATTGAATCTAAGGGCATTCTCATGTTTTATCTGTGTTAAGTTTTTTCCAAGTGAAATTTGAAATTCCATCTTACTATATTTTGGCCCGTTGGAGGAAGGATTTTATGCATTTACATGTGTTGGCCTCTCTACTATAGTAATTGATAATTCTATGAAACGGTCTGAAGCCATACACATACATTGCCAGGAGCTTGCAGACATTGCTTTGGAATTTGGTGATTGACCAAACATTGCTCTGAAGTTAATCATTGAATTCAAGGAAAAAATTTTGCGGGAAAATCTCACTTGTAGTAGTCAAGAAAATCATAATCATGCCACAACTCTTGGTGGGTTAAGTGATGTGGCATTTGGAATAAAACTTCAAAAAATCAGATTGGAGAGAACGAAAATATATCCAGGAAGATTCTTAATCCAATCTCACTAAGAAGGAAAGGTACACCACCTTCTAAGAGGAAACAATCAATAGTGGAGAAAGTATGCACTAAATGGAAAAGAAAGGTACTTTACATATATAAAATTTTGAACCCTCTAATTACTTATATATTTTTATTTTGTTAAGATCTTGAACTTTGTATCAATAGGTTTCTCCAAGAAACTATAAAACAAGTGATGATAAGAATGTGGAAAACATGATACTCCTTCAGGTTTGCAACCATGCTTTCTTATTTTAATTTCAGATTTTAATGAAGGCATCCAAAAAGCCGTGTCTGATCCCCCCGCCCCTCAACATTCCCCCTCTTTCCTCCCACATGCGTCTCTCCTCCGAGATTCTCTCCCAGCCGCGATTCTCTTCCTCCAGCCTATCTCTCCCGCCCGGGCTCTCCCTCCCGCCCTCTCCCTCTGTCTCCCTCCGTCTCCCTCCCGCCCACCGTCTCCCTCCTGCCCGCCCCTGTCTCCCTCATCCTCCCCTCCCTCTCCATCCGTCTGCCCTCCCTCTCCCTCTATCTCGCCTGCCACCTCTCCTCTCTCTCTGCCTCGCCTGTCTCTCCCTCTCCTCTGCCTCGCCTGCCCTCCCTCTCCCTCTGTCTCGCTTTTGCCCACCCTCTCCCTCCGTCTCGCCTCCGTCCGCCCTCTCCCTCTGTCTTGCTCCCTCCCTCTCCCTCCGCCTTGCTCCCTCTCCCTTCATCTTGCTCCCTCCTCCTCTCCTCCTCTCCTCCTCTCCTCCTCCCTCCCTCCTCTCCCTCCCTCTCCCTCCCTCTCAGTCCTTCCCTATCCCTCCGGAGATGCTGCTCCCATCGCTCACGGGGAGGAATACACCTTCTAAGGTAATTTTTTTTTTTTCTCTATTTCGTTACTTTTTCTATTGATCAATTATGTCCATAATCCCAATAAACACCATGTATTTCTCTTAAAGAAAACACACCATGAGAGGGCGGAAATCGCCGCCAGGAGAGAATCACCGGCGGGAGAGACGAGGGTGGGAGAGACAATGGCAGGTGAGAGACTAGGGAGGGAGAGACGTTGGCGGGAGGAAAGAGGGGAATGTTGAGGGGCGGGGGGACCCACACAGCTTTTTGGATTCCTCGTCAGATTCTCACGTGGATGGCCACATAAGCCATCCACGTCAGAAGGTGGCCGAGGGCAAGCACTCTGCGAGTGGATATAGCATTACTCTTTCATTAATCTTTGTATTTTTATTTTGATATCTTACATAGGTCAATTGCAAGACAGTTGAACTACACGCATCCTTTAAAATTTTGAAACTAAAGGTGTGTATGCTTATACTTGAAAACTTATTTTTAGCTCATAACTTCTCTAATGACCTTTTATTGATGAATAACGGTAATCACTTCTGCAAAAATTATGTTGTTCTTGTCAAGACCTGAGCATATTCAATTTATTATAGCGAGATTATTCAATTTATAATACCGAGAAGATTGTACTCGCTTCTAGATTTTAATAGCATTTATAATAGAGAGAAGATTATTTCCTTTCCTGATTTTATCTTTTGTTTATTGATAGTAAAAATTTGTTTCTCTAAGAAAACATCCGGTTTTGTACATTTCTTGTAAGATTTATTTCATGTCTTATTTTAGTTTTGTCAATCAAAATGTTGTTATGTAAATATTTGTTGTTTTTAATGTATTCCTCAATTTACTGATTATGCCACAAACTTCTTTACAGGGACTTATGATTTGTTGAAGGAGAGAGTAGTGATGATCAAAGTGATAAAATGGAATACTTGTGCTTGCCTCTAAGATGTTTTATGGATATCCAAGTCTCCTACTTAGTGAATGTCATTGACTGGCAAAAGAAGAATATTTATTCAATGTAAAAAAAAAAAAATAGTGTTTAATCTCTGTTCTAGTTTGAATCATTGCAGTTCACTGATTGCGTAGGCATTTGGCTCTTTCTGGCATAAACGTATTCATTTGACTCTAAGACACATACTCGAAATAGATTGAAGATGGATCTTGGTGGATTCGAACCACCATCCCCTCAAAGATAATTTGAATGCTCTTTCCATTTTGAGCTTAAAGATCCACTAAAAGAATAGTCACAAAGAAAGGAATAGAACTATTTCAAAGGTAATAGAAATTTAATTCAAACAAGTGTTTAACCTCAATTATGTAAGCAATTAAGACATGTTTGATAAAACCACTTGGAGCAACTTATTCACACACCACGAAAGGAATAGAACCATTAAAAGGAAATAGAAATTTGTTGCTTTCATCTGATAAGTTAACATTGAATTAACATTATGCAACTCTCCAAGAATTTATCCTTTTGACTACTTGCCTTTTTCCTGTCCGCGAAAATTCTATAAGTTGGAAATCAAGAAGTGACATTAATGATCTCAAATCGATATACAGATCCATCATGAAACACACCTTGGATGAAATTAAATAAAGAGCAACTTATTCATGCTGATTATAGCGATTGCATTTGAAATTTTAATGCTCTTGGCCCAGTTGACTAGTCTCTCCATAAATTCTTTGGCTTTGTTCTCCTACAATGTGGTTCTGTAAATACATATGACCAAACACAAAATCCAACACATAATTACAGAAAGAACAATATGAAGCTTACATGAACAATGAGGCGGGAAGTAGCGCTGCAGATCTTACACTGATGCCAACTCTGAAAGCTTCAGCTCAGCAATATAACCAGCTGCAAGGGCTGGAGCAACCTTCCATGTAGCTATCAAGAGAGGGTAGTTCCTAATAATTTGACCACTATCACTAGCTTTTAAAACTACTTATACATACATATATATGTATATGTATATCAAATTCCAAGAGGAAATTCTGATAAAGATATTAATTGAATGAAATTAGTACTATTTTCACGTTTGAATAATAGAATAATAGCCAAACTTCTGTTAGTTCTTTCTTTATAAAGCAAAGCAATACAACTTCGTCTAAGTCATATTGTCTCACCCAATTTAGGTTGGATCAGTAGGAAAAGCTTAACAAATTTTAAAATGTGCAACTACAAGATTCCTACAATGATAGAATTGAATTTTTGTAGAGGATTACAACGAATGAGAAACAAGATTTGAATATACAAACAAAATGCTTGCAAAAGATATAGATATCAAATTAGAGAACCTTACATCGAATAATCAACAAGGAACCACGGAAGAATTTCAATCTCGACAAATTCGCAGGTGGATGCCGATTTCCTAGACTGGATAGGAAGAAGGAACAAAGAAACAAAATATTTTTAAATTAGGGGTTTAAAAATTCTCGCATTCATGTTGGGAGTAGTAGATACAAACACAGACGAAAGAAATTTCTTCGCCGCCATGTGAAAGTCGCCTTTCACGCTGCGAAACAATAAAAAATTGCGAGAGAAAAGGAAACACTTGTGGCCTTTAGCGATTTTTTGCCTTTAGCGCTTCAGGCTTCCGGAGTGATTTTGAAAGATTTGCCGTCAAGTTTTTTTTTTCATTCACACGTCAAGCTTCCGTAGCGAGCTCTTACCATTGATGGTTTTTTTCTGGATTGGAGAGGAAGAACGAAAAATGCAAAAAGAATTCTCGTGTATGTTTCCCTCGTTACGTCGTTTGCATAATCAAAACACTGAACCGGTTCATGAACGAACCTGATAGACCCAAGTAAATCAAATGCCCTTTTCCCGGTTCATGAACGAACCTGATAGACCCAAGTAAATCAAATGCCCTTTTCCTTCTGGCATCCACGTTAGATCTGTGCACAACTCGTGCACACAGCCTGTGCGTGAACCATTACTCT
The DNA here is from genome assembly GCA_022405105.1 of Aristolochia contorta. Lineage (NCBI taxonomy): Eukaryota > Viridiplantae > Streptophyta > Magnoliopsida > Piperales > Aristolochiaceae > Aristolochia > Aristolochia contorta. Next base: position 14,418,423 of record CM039667.1, read on the forward strand.
TTTTTTTTTTGGCAGGAAAAGTTTAACTTTGTTGATGAAAAGGTTGTTGCAATCCCAAACATAGTCATGGATGCAATCAAGTCGGTACTTCAGAAAATCATAAGAGGCAACCACACAACATATAAGAAAGAGCATTATGATGGGAAGACTGCATAACAACTTAGGACTTGTCCCATGACTGATATGAAACCAGAAGACTGGGTCAAACTCGTTGCATATTGGAACAATGTTAAGAAAAAGGGTATCGATGAGCAGAATAAGGTGAATCAAAAGCAGATGAAGACAACACATATACTTGGGTCGAAGTCCCTCGGTCGATTCTTAGAAGAACAGGTACCTAAATGTCTTAGTAGTTTGTCCGCATCTGTTTTTTCATTTTCAACCTAGAATACTTAGAATGGTCATTAATTACAGCGTACAACCTATTAGAGTTTAGTCCCACAGATAAACCAGTAGAATATATCCTAACTTATTAGTTGGAAAGAGGTTTCCAAACTTCGATCCTGACTTATTAGTTGGAAAGAGACTTCCTAACTTCGGTTAATCATTTTGGGAAAGGCCTCGGCCCAACTTCACATGGCCGACCCCAAGAACTATACCTTCTTGATGGTGTACCTCAAAGCTCACCAGAGGAAGTATGGGACTTATCGAGATAAAGTAACAACTGAACTATGTGTAATTTATCAAGTGCTTTATGACTTGTATTGAACTATGATGAGTGCGGATTATTATTTTAATTTCTTTTTTTCTTATGCAGGAAGCGGTATGTCAACTTGCAGTTGAACAGAATGTTGATACCTCCAAGGACCCCAGAGATGTGTCATCCGTATTGGATAAGGTGTTTAAGGGCCACAAAGGTGGTTATGAGACAGGAGTTGGAACATATGCCAAACTGCGGAGAGATGACACCATAGCTCTTTTACTGACTCTCCAGAATATTTCACCCTGTGTGAACAATTGTAGAAGGAGCGGCGAGGTAAGGAGGCATTGTTTGAGAAGGTGGAGGGCCATGAACCAACAGATGGAGCAACTTACACCGTTAATTGTTGCACAATCACAATAGGGTAAGTATTGTTTTCAGTCAAGATTCATGTGAGTCCATGACATAGTACATAATTAACCTTGTTCAGGAACTTCAAATGATGGTAGAAGCGACCAGTTGCGTCATTGAAGTGTGATTTACATTGTAAATTATAAATGTAAATATTGGTGTGATTTAAATTTTTACATTGTAAAATTTAACATTGTATGTAATTTACACTTTTAAATAGTAAGTGATTTAAACTTTTAAATTCTATGTGTAATTTTAATTTTATCTGTTGTTTTCGTTGTACCTATGATATTTGTATGATATTTCTATGTGTGATGTTTGTATGTGATGGAGAGCTGTATTTTGACTTTTAAACAGGTAAAACGAAAATATAATAATAAAAAAAGGTTGCCCGGACAGGTGATCCGTCAGCCGACAAACCTTCCGCCGGCACACATTTCTTCGTCGGAGAACAGAATTCCACCAACGCAAACATATTTGTCGGCAGAATGAAATTCCGCCGACGCTCCAAGTATCGTCATCGGATAGAAATTCCGCCCTCCCAAGCTAGTCTGGCTGTCTCGCGCCTACCCATAACCTTGCATAGTGCTGCTGGTGTACACACTCTTGCCCAGCTTGCACGTGCGGGGCCTTGCGAGTTTCATATCGCTATCCACGTAACATCCTCTCCTACCTTAGCCGAGACTAGCTTATTTGCGCCATGTATTCCTTGTATAGCCAAAATTCAACAAAATCATTAAAAACAAATGTTTGTTATCGTCAAAACCATTACGTGTGGGACCAATCCCAGCGTTCGTGACTAAAAGAATGGTGCCTTCTAGCCAAACGTGTCTTAATTATTATAAGTGTTGACAGAGTGTGTCAACCAAGTGCCTGTCTCTCAATTTGTTCAGATTCCACTAAGCCGATCCATATGTAACACCATATTTAATTTCCACATTATTTTGGTCAAATGAAAAAATGGTTAAGTTGACTGCTCCCTTTGATCATCTTATAGTCAAAATTACATTTCTCAATTGGCATATTACTATATGACCTTTGACCCAATTAAAGAACAACCTTCTGAATCAGGACCGTTGACTGCGAAGTTCGATTGGGACGACCCTTGATCATCTTGTCTCAAATCTAACTTCTACTTAAACCGACTAAAGTTTTTATTAATCCTCTACTAGGTGTAATTTGAAGGCGCGCATTAGATGGGTATATCCTCAGCAAAGGTACGTGGTTTCTACATAGTCCATCAAGAGAGTTTAAGAAAAACAAAAAAAAAAAAAAAAAGAAATAGTATGATTCATCATTCATCATCAATAATGTTAATTAAGTATATATGAATAACCCGGGTGTTAATTAAGCATGAAGATTGGTTAATAATCTATACAAGATAAATTCTTCTAGCAATCTATGGGTAGGGGATACTGACAATACATATTATTTTTCATGCATAGAAAGAATCTCTCGTAGGAGGAAGCCATTTTTGTTGCAGTGAACATGGAGAGGACACGGTCTTTGCAGGCCCTACCTTTCCTCCGCAGCACATCGGGTCCGTCCCTTACGGCCTTCTCCAATGCTTCAACCAACGACCTTATGTTTGGAGAGTGTAGATACCCAAGTCCGCCGTGCACCACCACCGTGCCCTTAATGCTCGGAAAGTTCGTGGTCACCACGGGTTTGCCGCAGTGCATGGCCTCAATCAAGGTCAGATCCAGCCCCTGAGGACGCACTGTCGGATTCACGAACACGTCCACGGCGTTGTAGAAGTCCGACAGCTCCGCCGGACCCAACGCCCCCAACACCTTGACGTGCGGTTTGAGCTCCTCGTACCGCTTCCCCCAGGGTCCGTCGCCGGCGACCAGGAGAAGCAGAGAAGGGTAGCGGGCTCTTATGGTGGAGAAAGCCTCGTAGAGCAGCGGGTGGCCTTTGTCCCTCACCAACCTCCCGGCGACTCCCATCACCAGGCTCGCGTTCGCCGGGACCCCGTGTTTTGCCCTGAAACGCGCTCCGGCCACCGGGTCGTGCACGAACCGGGTCTGGTCCACCCCGTTGAGGATGACGTGGACGTTCCTGGGGGGGAGCTGGTAGACGTTGACGAGGACGTCGCCGGCGCTGTCGCTGATACAGATGTGGTGGGCGTAGCTGGAGAAGAACCTGATCTCGTCCACGAGCCGCGGCATGGCTTCGTGGAGAAAGGAGTCCGACCCCGACGGACCCCTTGGCTCCCACAAGAGGTCCTCGAGGAGAGTCGAGTGCATGATCTCGTACCAGATCCCGTGCCAGGTGACGGCCACGTTCGGCATCGCCTTGGCTCGCCAGTGAGGCAACGAGACGCTCTCCGTGTGCACGTAATCGAAGGGCTTTGTTCTGCGTCGCGGCGCGAGGACTGGACGGCAAGGGAGAAGTTGACTGAACCCGCTGCGTTGGTGACGAAGTGGACGTGGAGATTGCCCTCCACCAGTACCAGATCCTCCGGCTGCGCCTGCTTGTTGGAGGGAGCGGTGTAGACGTGCACCTCGTGGCCCATGGCGGCGAGGGCCGTGTAGAGCGTGAAGGCGTGTCGCTCCATTCCTCCAGGGGCCGCACCCACCGGCCATTTCTTGGAAAACACGGCTAGCTTTAGCTTCTCCGGGGCCGGTCCGAAACAGAGGCCGTTCCACGCGATGCTTGCGTCCCTCAGGTCGCCGGAAAATTGTACTCTCTCATGTGCCGGTGAGGAAGCCGCGGTGTCGGGGAGATCATGCTGGAGTACTGGGTAGGCGAAGAAGAGGATCAGCAAAGAGCTGGTCAGGAGCAGAATTACCGACAGGTAGAAGGAGGAAGAGCGGCGGCACTTGCTTCGCTTCACGGTTGGTGTACCGCCGGTACTCTTGAATGTCGCCATCTTTGAGGATGATTGAGATTGGAGGGTGATCGAGATCTAGTTTTAGACTTTCCTTCTCATGTAGATTGTACCAAATAAAATTTTCAATTCGATTCTTGTACTTTTCTAAACAAGTCATTCGTTTTTACCAATGCCAGATCAAGCGTTGACATGTGTTCTTGGGTTGAGTGCTCACATGGACGGGGACGTACTCCGCAGTGGGGATGCTTAAACATTTTAGTTGTGTGCGGCGGCAAACATGAAGAGTTGTCAAAGCAGTTTGTTCAAAAGCTGAAAACGAGTTCTTTTTAGAAGAGCATTAAGGTTAGGCTTGACTTTTTTTGTCTTCTTTTTTTTGTCGAGAGTTTAATTAACTTGTTTTATTGTAAGCAAAACACATTATATTAAGATTGAGAGAGAGAGAGAGAGAGAGACAACTCTCTCTATATTTCTATTAAGCTTCCCAAAAAAAAAAACCTCTTTTTCCCTTCGTTGTACAACCCTAAAAGGTTTTAAGTTCTTTCACAAACAGACAAAAATAAAAGTTAAAAAGACAAATAACCCTGCTGGACCCACAGCTCACAGCACCCAACAACAGCTCTGTTACTACTTCAGTTCTTCCCTTCAGAAGAACTCGGCTCCAGTATAGTGTAACAAATTGGAGACATTGAAGGTGGAAGATATGCCAAACTCTTGAGGCAGTGATATCATGTAGGCATTGTCATTAATCTTTTTAGCAATAGGAATTGGAACCAACTTTCGTGGTTTGAGCTTGGAGAATGTTCCTGCAGGAAATCGCTCTTGACTTAGGTGGACCATGACGAGATCACCTTCATTGAAAACCTTAGAGCACCTGTTGTTCAAAATCTTGCATCAAATCAGCAGCAAGCTTACTTTTAGATTTTGGTAGAACAACCATGTCCACCATATGATTAGGCATCTTGGTGTAGACCATGTTGAAAGGGGACAGTGTTGTGGAATGGTTTGTTGTCGAATTATAAGAATATTCTACTTGGCAAAGATAATCGTCCCATTGTTTGGGGTGATCTGAGGCCAAACATCTCAGTAAGTTTCCCAAAGTGTGGTTGATGACTTCGGTTTGACTGTCCTTTTGTGGGTGACAAGCGAGGCTGAGCTTCAAATCAGTTTATAGATGTTTCCACAATTCACGCAAGAAAAAATTGAAATCGAACCTCATAGTCTGATGTAAGGCTACGAGGAAGGTCATGGAGGTGAACAATCTCACGAAAGAAGCGACCAATGTTGATTGCATCAAAAGTCTTCTTGCAAGCCACAAAGTGTGCCAGTTTGGTAAAACGGTCAACCACCACCATGATAGAGTCAACTCTATGCTTTATGTGTGGTTAACCAAGAACAAAGTCGAGGTTGTGATCCTCCCAAATAGAATCAGTTACCGGAAGGGGTAAATATAGGCCAGTGTTTTGATAGGTGCCCTTGCAGGTTTGGTAAATAGAGCACCATTCGACAAAGCAGCGTCAGACATCACGGCGTAGCTTTGGCCAAAAGAATCGTGCTTGAAGGTGAGACAAGGTCTTGTCCCGGCCAGCGTGGGCAGCAAATCCTCCGGAATGAAGCTCTCTAATAAGTTATTCTGGGACATATGTTGTTGGAATGCAGAGTCGTGACCTTTGAAGAGGAATCGAGCATGGAGCAGAAAATCAGAATTGGATTCATATTGTAGGTAATTGGAGTAAGGGAGAAGAAAGTATGGATCATCCGTATGCAACTCCGTCAAAGTATCAAGCCCTTTAATGTTAGTTTGCAAAGTGACCATGAGGCTGGTTCGGCGGCTTAGTTTGTGTCACACAATTGAGATGACATATCTTATGCTTATAAACAAATGTGAACCTTTGGAGGAACATGACCCACCATACATGCATCCGACTCCAAGATTTCTAAGAGTTGAGGAATTGTAGTGGGTGGTGATCACTAGCAAGGATAAAATCTTGATGGAGAAGATAATTTTCCCACTATTTTAGAACTCGTACGACGACATATAGTTCTGGCTCGTAGGTAGACCACTTTTGTCGTGGGATATTAAACTTTTCATTGAAGAATTTAATAGGTCGTACTTCATGACAGAGAACAGCTCCAAGGCCAACATCATACATAATGTCGGGTCTAGTATAGACTTGAGCATACATGAAGTCTTACCATGATGTAGTTTTGTTGTACCATTTGAATAAATCGAGAAAGAAAGATTGAAAATGAGTTTTTGCAAGTAAAATGTAGAGCCAGTATCCTGAGACTGGCTTACAGCAGCTGTATTCTCACTTCAAGTAGGCTAAAGTGTCTCATAGAATTGGTAAGACGTTTTGCAAGATCCATGAATTTGCTAAAGTTTTGAGATTTACTTATATCTTTCTTTTGTATACCATCGTGTCAAGATGAAGTCATTTATTTACACAATTAATAAGATCTTCATACTTGGTGAGATATATGCAAAATATATCCGAACAAAAGCAGCTAGTTTGTCCTAATTGCAAAAGTTTGATGTAAGTTTTCTTGGGATAAGAAATTAATAGTTTTCTTGGGTGATGAAATCGATTAATGAATCAATTGCTAAAATATTCACATATGTTGAAGTTCCAACACTCGACCACCAAACAAAGAAACTCAAATTAGTCTACAAATTCGACATACAGAGAATAGGTTTCTTCTGCAAATTAAGGCCACATATTTGGCACAATAAGATGAGAAGAATATAAAAATAAAGGTAACCAAGAATCTTATATTTCACAAAATATTAAAAATTAAAAAAAAAGAATAGCCATGAGACACTCACAATAAACTGATCTAAAATGTAAAATTCTATGATATGCAAACACAAGAATAAGGGTAAATAAAAAAGCTAAAAACACTTAAATAGGGTTATTTGTGAAGGTTAATCCACTTTCTTTCGAGAAATGAAGAATTTGATTCCTTTGTTGATACTCTTAAATCCTCTAAAGACAAGTTATGTCAACTAAGTATTACAATGTATTTTGCTTTTGAAGTTTCTAATGTTGTAACAAAACTTAATGAATAAACCCTATGTTTATTCTTGGTCCAATGCAGTATATTTTTGCAAAATATTCTTGTGAATATTAATGTGTTAAAATATCTAAATGCATAAGAGTTTCATAGATAAACTAAATATATATATATATAGAAAGTGGAACCAAGTCCCATATATTCTACAAGATCCTTGAATCTCAAGGTGGCATGACTTTAGTAAATTAAAGGATAAACAATGAACAACTGAGTGCTAATGTGCCCACTAATCGCTTTCTATAACACGTTCTCTTATGGCTAAGTAATTAATGCCGATGTGTTTACTTCGACTTCCACTGTTATAATTCTTAGACATAAAGACAACAACTGAGTTGTGCCAAAAAATTCTCAATGTTGTAGATATAGAACCCATAACTCTAAGCCTAGAAATGAAGCTCTTAACACATACACCTTGCGATGTAACCTCAAAATAGGAGATAAATTCAGCTTTCATAGTATAAGTGGCAGTCAAGGTCTGCCTAGCACTTCTCTATGACACAACTCTACTGACCATAATGAATGTGTACAAAGAAGTTGATTTGCGAAAATCAACACAACTAGCAAAGTCTGCGTCCGTATAGCTGATCACACCCAAAATTTTCGTTTGTCTATACATAAAGCATGTAGTCTGGTTCTTTGAAGGCACCACATGACTTTCTTTTCAATTATTTTGTGGTCCATACTTGGGTTACTCTGATACCACCCTAATATCCCAATATTATATGTAATGTCAGGTCTAGTATAGACTTGAGCATACACAAAGTCTTACCATGATGTAGTGTTATTGTAGCATTTGAATAAATCCAGAAAGAAAAAATTGAAAATGAGTTTTTGCAGGTATAACATAGAGTCAGTGTCGTGAGACTGGCTTACAACGGCTGTATTCTCTCCACAAGTAGGTTAATTGGTATGACGTTTTGCGAGATCCATGAATTTGTTAAACTTCTAAGATTTATTTATATCTTTCTTTTGTATACCATCAATTCAAGATGAAGACATTTATTTACACAATTAATCACATCTTCATACTTGGTGAGATATATGCAAAATATATCCGAACAAAACCAGCTAGTTTGTGCCATTTGCAAAAGCTCTTTGTAAATTTTCCTGGGATAAGAAAATCTGTTTGAGGAAATTAATAAATCTACTGGTGATGAAATTGATTAAAGAATCAATTGCTAAAATATTCACATATGTCAATGTTCCAACACTCGACCATGGTATAAAGAAACTCAAGTTAGTCTACAAATTCAACACCAGAAAGAATGGGTTTGTTCAGGAAATTAAGGCCACATATTTGGTACAATACGATCTGAAGAATAAAAAAAAATAAACGAAACCAAGAATCCTATATTCAACAAAATATTAAAATTAAAAAAAGAATAGCCATGAAACACACAATAAACTGACCTAAAATGTCAAATTCTATGATATGCAAACAAAAGAATAAGATTAAGTAAAAAAGCAAAAAGAACACTTAAATAGGGTCATCTGTGAAGGTTAATCTAGTTTCTTTGGAACAATGAAGAATTTGATTCCGTGGTTGATACTCTTAAATCCAAGAGATACATATTAGAGTAAATTTTTAATATCGACTACATCTCATATGCCACTCTGCTAATCAAGAACTGGATAGACTATGGTTTACCCAAAACAGAGAAGGATTAGGTTTTTGAAGAAGGCAAAAGAGCTCTCTTAGGTTTTGTTAAATAAATTGGAGACAGAAAGGGAGTGAAGAGGCTGTTTGTTTTGAGTCTTTCAATCCATGTGGTGTGGCAAATTATTAGGCAATCACAAACTTGTAAATTCAGTGCAAACAACACTAACTTAAAAATCACAAACTCGTAATTTGAGTGTAAACAGCACGAACTAAAAATCACAAACAGAGTCCTAATGTGTATCACCGAACAATTTGCTTAAGAAAGGACAAAATAGGGCAGATTAGATAGCGCAATATATTGGTTTAGTTTCGTAAGGGTCATTTCACTTTATAAAACTCTTCCATCAAGTTGGTGGGAGGCAAAAGTGTGTGGACTAGATCAATAGGTTTTGTATATTCTTTAGATAGACTTATGTGTCAAAACTCCATTTATATACTCAAAACACGGCGTTGTTGGGCAAAATCCTTTGGCTTTTACAGAACAACAAAAGTATATTTCCGAATATTACGTGTTACATACTTGATCAAAAAAGAAAAATACAAAACAGCGTGTTCCAGAAATAAAATATATGAATTTCCAAACAAAATTATGGGATCCTCTGTTAATCATGTTTCGAGCCCTTGCACTATCCTTTTCCTGAGCCTGGTTTTGCCAAAGAGTTGCTCATGAGTTTCACCGTTATCAACATTTATTTACCAGGTAAAGCTGATGGATTCAAAATGCAAGTTATCTCTGCAACCAGAAGAACAAATCGCTGCCACACATTGCCGAATTTCCTTCGGTCCACTCGCAAAGACTCCAATATTGCTGGGTCCTTGTTCAGAGCTTGATTCCGACAGTATTTCTGCAAAATATTGGAATTGAAAGAGAGAGTTAATTAGATCATGCGGTCAGTAATTAATTAAAATTAATCACAATAATAATTAAGGCGAGAAAGGAAAGGAAAAGAAAAGAAAGAGCAAAGATATAATTTTGGGTGTGATCAATATTATGGATCTGGTGCTTACTCTGAAGATGTGGTCTGCTCCCGTAGTGAACTCTGATGGACTCGGTGAATGATTGATGAGGAAGACTTTCCAGCTCTGGGTCGTCACTGTTACTGAACCATGATGGATCCTCGACTTGGGCGCCGCCGACCATGGTGGTTTGCTTCTTTTTATTCCACACAACTGCAGAAGTGGCAGCAACGAGTATGGAGACACAGATAAACAACATGTTGAGCAGCGACTTGGAGGAGTTGGAGAAGATTCTGTTGGTGTTGTGGTCAATGGGATAGATGTAATAGCGTGTGGTGATTCCCAGAAGTATGAGGAAGATGAGGAAGGAGCAGGAGATGACTGCGGCAAGCCAGAGCCAGCCGTTGGGACCCAGAAAGGCCGAGACGGAGGCACGAGATGGGTCGGGCTTGAACCAGCTCAAGCTTTGCTGGAGTTGTTTCTGGTTGTAAATGATGTCGTTGTTTTTGTTGGGTCCTTCTCTTGTCACGTAGGCCTCAATTTGCAGCTGCAATCGGGAGAAATTGCAATTGCAGTAGGTAATGGTTCCTGCGAGAGGGAGGAGGAGGTCGAGCATGGAGAGTTGTTCCGAGTTCTTGAAGCTGCACAAGAGCTGCACTTGTGGTATTGCTACTTGTGCAGGTTTCGAGCTCATGAAGATCAATTCTCGAATTATGGAGATGAAAGGAGTGATTCCACTGCCTCCGCTGACCATCACAATCTTGTCATACCTGAGGAAGTCCTGTAAATTGGGCGAAGAAGCAGGGGCTCTGTTATGAGGTCCTTCGACTGAAACATCCATGCGATCCAGTACCCGAGGAGCTGGAGAATTAGAAGAAGAGGACAGCATCTGATATAGTTTCCTTGACCAGCTTCCGTCGCTCTTGACCACTACACTGATAGTATCTTTCTCCAGGCTACTACTGGAAGTGATCGTGAAAGGGTGCCATTGTAATCGGGAGATGCTCGGCACATTCAAAAACATGATGCTTGCAGGGGAATATCTCAACCCTGGAGTCTTGGTGAAACAGAGCTCCACTGTGTCACAGGGGAGGACACGGGCGGAGTGCAACCGAACTCGCGGTAGAGATTGCAGAAATCGCAAGCACCGGTCGACCAAGAAGAGGTAGATGCCGGAAAGAATGAGGCCGAAATTAGCAAGGCCATAGAAAGAGGTGCCCACATGAAGGATAAAGAACACGAAGAAGAGGAAGTAGAGATGGTGGGTGTAGTAGAAGAGCTCAAACATCTTTCTTCTCACCCGTCCAACGCTTGTAATCCACATTACCAACCCGCAGACGAGAGCCAACTCGCCTGCAACGTTAGAGACACCAATCTTATCCCACCTCAGCATCTGCAGTAGCATTAGTCCAAGAAATTAAACCAAATCAGTTAATCGAAGAGGAAGCTGTAATTATTCCTAGCTCTTCCTCTGTGCGAAGAAGAAGAAGAAGAAGAAGAAGAAGAAGAAGAAGAAGAAGAATTTAACGCAGCATCAATTAATTAATTACCTGGGACATCTGTTTTTTGGCAGCCCAGTAGACGACATAGCAGAGGCCATGAGTAGTGAAGAGGGCCATGACGATGTGACCGAGCCATATGTGATACTTGACGCTGGCCTCCGAGGTGAGCCCCAACAGCGGCAACAGTGACGATTCTCGCGTGACGGGGAAGAAGAAAAGAAAACAAAAAAATTGTCCCAACAAGGCCTAACCGGAGACCTGCACTCTCTAGTTTTGCTTCCCACCTGCAAATCAATCACGGATCTTGATTAAAAGTCTGAGAAAAATAAAGGTTTAATATAAAAAAAATAATCCGAAACAAATTAACTAAAGATATCGTTATAAGAGCTCCATTACAGTTGCTGTCCACGTCGGCGAGCAGTTGCCGCAGTCATGTGGGAATAGCTGCTGTGTAAGTACATCGCCAAGGCCCAGATGAGCAACGCAACGAACATGAGGAAGAATGCAAGCTCTGTTCTAGAAACGATCCCGAGAGGGCCCTTAACTAGCAATGGTCGTCTCCCCAATGCAAGAAGCCTGTTAGTACTTGTACTAGGCTTTTTCGTACTGACGACGGGTTTAATCTCCTCTCCCTTGCTGCTTAGATGGAGATAGATGCATCCCAGAACAGCCATGAACAGAACTGGGAACACAAACATCGACAAGTCGGCCCCTGCATCCCAATGTCGACATAAGATCATTATTTAATCGTACACACGTACATACAGAAACCAAAACGAATTAAGAAGCTTATCAATTAGCAAGAAATCAAGCATTATTATCTCATCTCAGCCTGTACTGATCATACTTACCTTGGGTTCCAAAATACGTGGAATCAACTCGAGCGGTGATAATGGCCAGCCATTCCATGAAATATCTTGTTGGGTAAATCACCCATGAGAGAATCCACCCAAGAAACACCACTCCCATCAACACCTAAATGACCACTCGAGCAACACGACTACCCAAACCAGTCTCCATCGCAGCTAAGCTCAACTAGCTAGGTGGACGAGAGAAAGATGACGAGAGCGCACTTGAGGTTCTCTTTCAGTCGGTATACTCTTCCGTGGTTTTTATAAGACTTCCACCGAAAAAAGAACTTCAACTAGAAATTTAAGTTTACTAATCCAAGTCTAATCTAAGTTGTACTTCTATTCGAGATTGTGGACATGGTTTTTGGTAGTTATAAGGAGTCCTATAAAGATTTTGACTTTCCAAATTAAGGTTCCGTCTTTGTCTCTTACCTAGAGTAGACACAAGTCAAACTAATTAGGAAACTATCCTAACTCTTTGTAACATGCCCACGTTTCCATCCATGCTCACGCTTGAGATTTCTTGTAATCGGACTTATTCTTTGTCATACTTACGAAAGACCTACCCTATTGGATAAGAAAAATTATTTCAGTACTCTGAGTTTTTTACTTTGAGTTTTTGCATCCTGATGTGGCTGTCCTCCAGACAGCAGCCCAGTTGGTAGTTCAGATTAGGTGTAGGGTTTATGCTTACCTAAAGAATAGGTAGATAGTTCCTACTTTATCTCTTACCTAGACTGCCAACGAGGATGCCATGTCATGCTGTAAACCCTCACAATAAAATTTTTGCAATTCTATTGTCGCCACTCATTGGATAAAAGGCTTTTTAAAAATGGTAATGCTAGTTGTACCTATGTGTAGAACCTATCTCACGTATATGCTAATATAAGCCCTTAAAAATATAAAATATATTTTTTATTTTATAAAAACCTATATTACAAAAGATAAACCTTAGGCATCATTCGTTTAGATTAACATGAACGTGGTATAGGTACTTTGCATACGTGCACCTAGCATTTTCCTTTTAAAAAAAGGCTCTTTAGATGACTACTATTTGAAAAAAAAATCTTTAAAAAAGAAGATTACGTTTGGCTACACTTACTAAAAGAGTAACAAATAGGTAGAGAAGTAGTAAATCATGTTTGACACTAAAAAATTAGAAACCTACTTTCGAATATATATTACAATAATGTCCTTAAATATACATAATTACTCTTTATAATAATTAAACAAAAATAGGTATTATACTTAATAAAGTTAAATCTTATTATAGTATTAGAGCTAAAAATATTTATGAATCCATGTTTTAAAATTCGAATTAGCAGTTGAACCGAACGTAACTCTAGTTTTATCAAAGGGTTAGACTGGGTTGAACCAATCACTGAAGGTTATATTGTAAATATTCAATAAATATTTTTAATAAAGTAAAAAAAATTGATATCCACTGGTTAGGTTGTTGCTCATAAGAATATGGTGTTTTAAGGCGTTATGGGTTTAAAATTTTTCCTCTGTATGTTTTTTCTCTTTCCAAGTGTATTTAAGTAAATCAAACGGGCCCAACTGGATTGATTTTCTTTCAGATTGGATTAACATCTGGGTGGATGTGGTTTTCAGGCAAAAGGGGTTTTGAGCTTCAACCAAATCGGAATAAGTTCAGATAGAACTGGGTCAGATAGGCCAGTTTGGACTGGTTTTTAAAAAATTGTTATGAATTATTATCTATGTTTGAAAAACCCGACCTGATCGGGACGGTTCAACTGGATTCAACAGGAACCAGGGCTTTGAACCGTCCGGTTAGCTCAAAAACCTGGAAAAGGTAAAAAAAACCGGTTGATTGGCAGGTTTTCACAGTTCAACGATTGAACCGGGAATCGGACCGGACCTGTTGAGCCGGTCTGGTTACCCTTTTTTATATTTTAATAGTTTTTGTATATAGAAATCTTAATATGAAATTTTGTATTGAGATACAACTAATACCAGTTGAACTTGGTTGAACCGGTTGAAGCGGAATTGGAAGCTTCACTAGTCGATCACCGGTTCAATCACTAGTTTGATCATCGGTTCGGTTTTTAAAGCACTGATTATTATTTATAATAAATAATCAATATTTAAAGAAAATAATTAACAAAAAATACTTATTCTAAAAACTAAAATATTAGATTAATAATTTTTGGATAAAAAAGGTGGAAATATAATTGTTTCAGAAATAAAATGTTCATATCTTAAATTAACCATACGGTTTATTTAATTTATATTTGAGATATTAATCATTTTTACTAAAACCAATATATTGGGAAAATATATTGTATTATACACATTATAAAAAAAATATGTGAAAGCTATACAAGAACAAATAGCGACAAGTAATTGAGGTAAAGAAAATTTAATTCATTTGAACATAAACAAAAAAGAAAAATTAAATATGATTTTCTACAAGAAAACAAAATTTAATTCAAGTGACTAAAAAAACCTGCCCATGCTAAGAGATATCTTATTGGGCCAGTCTTGTGATTGTATTTGAGAGAAAATAAAAAGGAAAATTTTAGCTATGTTTGAAATATCCAATCGGTGGAGCTTTCGATTCTGGTTCAACCGGTGCAACCAGGTTCAACCGGGTTCAAGTGGTATGAGTTGTATCTTATTAAAAAAATTCAAAATAAGATTTCTGTATACAAAAAAAAAACAAGTGTAAAAATACAAAATCTATTCAAAATGCAAAAAAGGTAAGTAGACCGGTTCAACCGGTCCGGTCCGATTCACAATTCAGTGGTTGGACCGCTAAAACCGGCCCGTCAACTAGTTTTTGACCATTTCTGGGCTTTTCAGCAAACCGAACCAATCAATGCCCCAGTTCCGATTGAACTCGGTTGAACCGGCCGGGTTGGTTTGGTTTTTAAAACAAAGATTCTAAGAGACAAACAAGAAGGAAGTTCTGGGAAAGAATTTTTGGAGAAGAAATAATTATTTAACCCTTTATTTTTTTAATGGGGAATCCCCATGTGGTCTGCCTAATATGTGAAAAAGTAGATACCAAAGAAACAAAAGGGATATCGAGAGACTTAGAATACAAAAATATACTCATTGTTGAAATTGGTTGAAATGGTTAAACTCAGACATTATCATCAGCACACCTGGTCCTATCTTCTAGCCATGGAAGATCGATTGGAGATCAATAATAGGAAGCAACAACAGATTATGGGGATTCTGGCGAGAGGTCAATTATTTAAGGGTAATGACAGAAATTACTTAAAATTATCAGGGATACTCGTGTCTTAAAATTTTGTCTGTGAGACTTTATGTAACAACGGTTTTCCCCTCTTTGGAAGAGTCTCCTTTTGGGGCTCTTCCAAACCAACGGAAAATAACTCCACCAAAGCGAACTTCATGATGGAGTCATCCCATCCTATTGGGAAATTTGATCCGACATTAACTCCAAAGATCAAACAAATAACTGATAAATTGAAAGAAAGTTAAAACAATCAACTTCTTTTGGAGCAGCAAATGGAACTACAAACACGAGCGGAGTAGCAACCAAGATCAAAGTGTCTGAACCAAAGCCTTTCAATGGAGTAGGAGATCCTAAGGTCATTGACAAACTTTTTGTGGCAAGTACAACAATACTTGCAGTCCGCCAAACTCACAGATGAGGCACAAAAAGTAAGTACTTCTTCTGATGAGGACATCAAGGCTACAATGAATACTCATGCACAAGATCCTGCTCAAGTTCCAATTGGTCCAATAATAAGGGGTTAAAGAGACTCAAAGAGGAGTTGAACAACCTTGTTGAACTTGTCATTCACCAGCAAGATAATACTTTTATTAGTGACAGTGACCAAAAGCTTTTTTTTCTCATCAAAGTTGACCTGGAGATAGTTAATCACGCTCTAGAAGCATCAAGGATCTAATCAAGCAGAAATTCACGTTCTAGAAGATTCAGAGACTTAATCAAATTATGAAGCCCAATTTGAACCAAGAAGGCCTATTGATAGCCCAAGGAAGACTCATGCGTGAAATTAGAGTTTTGAGAATTGATTTGAGGGTTTTTTTTAATTTTTTTAATTGGTTGTTGATTAAGGAACCTCAATTAGGCAAGTTTTATATTTAGATGCATTTAAATTCATTTTCAAGGGTTTTCAACAGGCATATTAGAGTTAGAATAGGAGTTTTACATGTTTTATGACTTTCCCTATATAAGGTCTTTATGGGAAAGGTGCAAGGACAAACTTTTAAACCTATATCAAGTGTTCTTCTCGAGTTCTCTTCTAGGGTTCTTGAAGATACGAATTTTGATACGGATTCCTCCATCCCTGTTTGTGGCGTCATCACTATGCCAAGGTTCTTGTTTTGCTAAGCAACGGGTCTCGGTTCCATGCATTCTTAATTTTAATGAGTTCTTCGTCCATTTTTTATTCTGGGTTACATCACATTGTTGGCATGGTTCATATCATCTTCTATGTTCCTCGTCGATGATGTTGTACTATGGTGGAGGAGAAGAGCTACGCGAGTGGAATCATGCATTTCGACCATAAGGACATTGGAGGATTTCAAGAAGGAATTGAAGTCACGATTGTTCTTTGAGGATGTGGAATATCAAGCTCAAAAGGAGTTGAAAGCCTTAAAACAAGAATACACTATTAGAGTGTACATACACAAATTTATTCTCTAATGTTATGCATTTCTGATATGTCCGATCAGGACAGATTCTCCTTCTCTGGCTGGTTTGAAACTTAACATACCCTTTTTGTGGAGAAGGAGATGGAAAACATAATGGGGGAGAGCCACACAAAGGTTCCATGGTGTTGCTCAATTTAGTACAAACATATGGTGAGAAGATATCTACCCAATCGATAAGGCCTAAACGAAATTTACTTTTTCTGGATTTATCTTTGAAAGGTAGTAAGATGACTGCCGTTGTAGATATCATGGCAACTCATCATAGCTTCATCTTAGAGGAGGAGACAAGAGGCCTTAAATTGAAGTTATAACCGGACAACAGTCGGATTAAGGCTGTAAATTCAGAAGCGAAGGTAGCAGTCGGTGTTGCTAGAAACGTCTGTGTTACCTTTGGTAGGTGAGCAGGAACTCTTGATTTTGCTACTGTTCTAATGGATGATTTCAATGTAATTTTGGGGTTGGATTTCATTAACAATTGTAAAGAATTTGTAATACCATATTTGGGGTTTGTAGGGATCCTTGATGAGGGTGGACCTTGCACACTATTTCAGTCTGAAATCAATGATGTAAAAAGGAAGGATGTAATGTTAACAACCATGCAGTTCAAGCCAAGTATTAAGAAAGGAGATTTTACCTATGTTGCAGCTATAGTGGAAGATAAATAAGGATGTTCAACTCCAGCACCGAATGAAGTTGTTGAAGTTCTAGAGGAGTTAAAAAATGTTATGCTTAATGACTTGCCACTCGAACTTCCCCCATGAAGATGTGTTGATCATGCCATTGAGCTGGAATTGGGTACCAAACCTCAAGCAAAGGCACATACCACATGGCTACTAAGGAGTTGGAGGAACTGAAATGCAATTGGGTGAGTTGCTGGAAGCTGGATTCATTCGGCCTTCCAAAGCACCATATGGTGCGCCAGTTCTATTTCTGAGGAAGAAGGATGATTCTATGTAACTTTGCATCGATTACCGAGCACTAAACAAGGTAACCGTCAAGAACAGATACCCTTTTCCTTTAATTGCTGATCTCTTTGATCAATTGAAGCACATAAGTGTATTATTTAAGCTTGACTTGTGATCCGGATACTACCAAATTCGGATTGCAGAAGGGATCTAGCTAAAGACCACTTGTGTAACCAGGAATGGGCCATATATGTTTCTTGTTAAGCTCTTTTTCTTGACCAACACCCCTTCCACTTTTTGTACTCTTATCAACCAAGTATTTTCACATTTTCTAAGAAAATTTGTAGTTGTCAATTTAGGCAACATTGTCGTGTATAGACCAAACCTACAAGAACATGTAAAACACTTGAGACAGGTTTTCAAGGTGTTAAGGGAGAACTCACTCTTTGTAAAGAGGGAGAAATGCTTCTTTAGATAGGAAGAACTGTCATTCCTTGGACACTAGATTGGCGACGGGAAGATTTGGATGAACGAGAAGAAGGTTTAAGCAATTTCCAAGTGGACCTTGCCAACAAAAGTTGGGGACTTGAGAAGTTTCCTCGGTCTGTCGAACTCATCCACAAAGCCGACTTAGCCAAGGCTGCTGCTATAACTCACTCCAGTACCTCCAAACTTGATTGAATCCGAGTGGGGCTGTTGAGTGATGCCACTTCGGGTCAATTGGAACAAGCTGCCATAATGGGCGAAACAAGGTGTTTTTTGGGTCAGCAACGGATTGTTGTACACAAAAAGGAAGGGTCTATATGCACCAAAATATGTGGGCTTGCGCAAGGAGCTCATGCATGAATTCCATGACACTTGGTGGGTTGGACGTCCTGGCCAAAGGAGGACTATTGTACTTTTTCAAGGAGTATGTGCGTACTTGTTTGGTGTGCCAACAAGATAATGTAGGGAGGAAAATGCCTGTTTTCCTATTTGATCCTCTCCCCATTCCCAAGCATCTATGGGTGTCCATGAGCATGGACTTCATTTCTGGCCTGAGACTAGCCGAAGGCTTGGGTTCAATTTTGGTGGTGTTGGACTGGTTCTCCAAGTATGGAACGTTCATAGAGGTTCAAATGGTTGCACAATAGAGGAGGTAGCCAAAATTTTCTTGTCAAATGTGGTGAAGCTTAGGGGCGTGCCAGAGACGATCGAGACCCAAGATTCACAGGTAATTTTTGGTTTGAACTTTTTAAGCTGCATAGAGCAACTCTTAACTTAAACCAGCTTTCCTCCTCAAACGGACGAACAAACAGAGCACATTAATGCCTTGCTGGAGGATTACCTTAGGCACTTTGTCAGTGTAAATCAGAAGAATTGGTTTGAGTTTCATGATGTGGCCCAATTCTCATATAGCATGCAGAAGTGTGAAGCAACATCGCATAGCCCCTTTGAAATTGCAATTGGCCAACAACCTTTAGTACCAGCAAGCTTTATTCCAAAAAATCAAAAGTGTCCTGCAATCCATCACTTGGCTAAAGCGTTGGAAAGACAACACAAAACTAACCCGATCATATTTGGAACAAGCCAACAAGCACATGAAGAAGTTTGCTGATTTAGAGCGGTGAGTTGTTGAATTCAAATTGCTGAGGATTAAAAATAAAATTTTTATAAAAAAGGTGTGAAGAACCTTTTCCCATTAATCAGAAGATTGGGAAGCTTGCATACAAAGTGCAGCTTCAGAAGAGTATGCACATTCACAATGTATTTCATGTTTATAAAATCAAATCTTATTTTTCTGATCTGAACCTTCAATGAATTGCAAAGCTTAGAGCACCTCTTGATGTATCTATTACTTTCAGTAAGAACGTAGATTATGTAATCACTCGTAGAGTAGGGTGCCAAAGAGGTAAGCCACACACCACTGAGCTTTTGGTAAATGTTAGAGATACTTACTACACCTGTATATAAGGGAATAAGTTGTAATTTAATGTTTTCCCCATATAATGGCATACTTGTAATTATGTAATTGATTATTATTAAAGTAAGAAGAGTGCTGCCCTATTTTAAGGGAGCACACACTTGAATTAAGGTAAACCATGGCCCTAGATGTGTGGAACATCAACTTGTGTCTTCTTTTGCTCCTTACATCCTTACGTATGATCTTCATGAAAATCTTCATAGTATCGGAGTAGGTTCTGGATTTATTAGTCGTTGGATCGTGCTGAAACTTTGGGTACATATTCATCGCTTATAGTTTTACATTATGAACGTTGGCAATTGTGTTTGAAACTCTGGAGGAGTTATGGTCATTCTAACAGAAAGCTTTCTTAGGTAAAATTTGCACCGACTAGTCTAACAATTTTTAGCAATCTCAGGTGCATCCTGGGTCAAATTGGGCTGATATTTTATGACCATCTTTGTCCAACAACAATCTACATTATGAACAGTTGAGATTGAATTTTGATGGTGGGATTGTTCGTTATCAATGCCAACAATTTTGAAAATTTGGAGATATCTTCTCTAACCCTTTCTCTCTTTGTAAATTGATATTGCGTGAGATTATCTTTGAGTTAGTTGAGAGGTTATGAAATCCTCTTCTCGATCGGATATACCCCTCCTAGTCTAGTTGGTACTCTACTTGGAATATTGGAGTAGGTTATGAACTTGAAAAGTTCAGAGTCTGAAGTTTCTGTCGCACTGAAACTCTATGATTCATTGTACTCTTGATTTCTGGATGAAGGAAAGGAGTTTCATTAATTTGGGATTCAAGGTTATAGTTATATTTAATTAGAAATTTTTGGTTATGTAATCAGTGGAAGTGTGTTTTGAATTCTGTTTTGAGATAAGTTGATTTCTTCTTTCTCGGTTGATTGATGTGGTTGATTTACTTGATTCTGAATTATTAAGAGGACTG
Organism: Aristolochia contorta; assembly: GCA_022405105.1. Classification (NCBI taxonomy): domain Eukaryota; kingdom Viridiplantae; phylum Streptophyta; class Magnoliopsida; order Piperales; family Aristolochiaceae; genus Aristolochia; species Aristolochia contorta. The sequence goes on from CM039667.1 coordinate 14,438,830, forward strand.
TTATTGGTATGAATTTAAGAGCATTTGTTGGTATGCCTGTAAATTAATTTCCTTGCTTTGAAACATGAGGAATAAGACTTAATTCAGTATAGGGAAAAATTTGAAGGAGTATGGCAAGAGATACAGAAAATGTAGCCACTTACAAGTGATCGAGAGGAAGCTTTTCAACAGCACAAAGAACTTAAAATAATAACGTTTCTCAATTCGGTATACCTGAATATGAGGCTATATGACAATAAAAATTGGCTAGAACAGATAAACCCACATTTGAGGATGTGTTTTTGTGCTCTCATGAGGGCTGCACCAACAGTTTCTACACTCTATAATGCAGTGACGAAGGAAGAGAAAGTAGACTCTTCTGCCTTTGTGGCAGAAAATGGTGGTGGAAGAGTTAGTTCTAGCCAGAGGGGCAGAGGTTGAGGAAGCAAGGGAGGACAAGGCAAAGGCAAAGGTGATAGATTGCATTGTATTTTCCGTGGTAAGATTTCTCATATGATGGAAAAGTGCTGGGACAAGTACGGAAAACCTGCATGGGAAAATAATGTCTATAGCCGCAAAAGATCCTCTCTGAGAGATGAACTCCAGATTATTATTCAGCATCAGAAATTCATGTTTTAGAGGCTCTCAAAGCTCTCAGGTTCGTCTCAGCTCTTCACGTCAGCACCTTCCGCATCATTGGCACACAGGTAACCCAACATTCCATGTTTCTTGCTCTAAACCAACTTGGGTTATTGATTGTGGAGCAAATGTTCACTTGTCAGGTAATCCATCTTTGTTTGATTCAGTAACTTATTCTTCTGATTTGGGTATCTTACATTGGCTGATGGGTCCACATGTCCTGGCACTAGGATTGGTGGCTTGTGACTTTTTCTTTTGTTAACGTTTGATAGAGTTTTATTTGTCCCTAAGTTTCCAATTAATTTGATGTTTGTTAGTCAACTAAGTCCTTGAATTGTTCAGTCACCATTTTATCTCTTGGTTGTGTTATTCATGATCTCAAAACCCAAAAGATGATTTGTTTGGACCATAACAGAGGGGGCATGTTCTACATCAACCAACCAGTTTGTTCATCTACATTTCTTTCTTTGTCTCCGTAGGAGTGGCACACTCGTATTGGACATCCAAATTTGCATAAGCTTCAGACCTTAGTCCATCCATTCGAGCCACCTCAACTTGGAGTGTGAAGCTTGTCAACTTGTAAAACAAAATAGAGTGTCGTTTTTGGCACGAGACAATCCATCTAGTACTATTGTTTCAAGTTGATTCATTCTGATGTACAGGAGGGGGAGAGGTTGGTTTGCCCTATTAGGAGTACTTTTGGTTACTCATATTGTGTCACTTTCTTCAATAATTTTAGTCGTTGTTGGTGGTTTTATCTCTTAAAGAATAAGCCTTATGTGTTTTCTGTATTCGAACAGTTTGTTAGTGAAGGAACAAATCAGTATGGTTGCTCTACTAAATCTTTGCATTGTGACAATGGTGGCGAATACACTAGTTCAAAGTCTACTTCGTTTTGTTCCTTTGAAGGTATTATACATCAGTTTTCATGTCCCTATTCTCCTCAGCAAAATGGTGTTGCTGAGAGGAAGAATAAACATTTACTTGATGTTACACGTAGTCTAATGTGATCCACTATGGTACACAATAAAATTCCATTTCAAGTCCTCCAAAAAAAAACTTGTTTCATCTTCCATTGCATGTTTTTGCATGTTTTTGCTATGTGTTTGACTCATCTCCTTCTCGTACCAAGTTGTTTGCGCAGTCTATTAGGTTTATCTTCTTGGGGTACTCTAAAATCTCTGAGGGATATCGTTGCTATAATTTCCACTCTGAGAAAATTGTTTGTTTCACCTCATGTTACATTCTTTGATAATGTCTCATTCTTTGATATTTCATTTCTCGGAACTCGTCATTAGACTCCCCGTGTGGTATAGTGGTAAGAATTTTGGTCTTTCACACACACCTCGGAACACACACACACATTACACACACACACAGTGTAGGTCTCTCTCTCTCTCTCTCTCTCTCTCTCTCTCTCTCTCTCTCTCTCTCTCTCTCTCTCTCTCTCTCTCGCACTCACTCTCCAACACACCCACTCACTTCTGATAATACAAGATCAAGTCAGTCTCCTTCTGAATTTTAGGATTATTATCTTCCCATTGCTGTTAGGAAAGGTGGACATGTAATCTACACCCTATTTAACATTTTGTTTCATTTGGGAAGTTGTTTGATTCTTACAGATCGTTTGTCACCACCATTTCTATTGTGTCAGTTCCTAAGTCTATTTCTGAGGCTTTGTCATATCCTATTTGGTGCCAAGCAATATTTGTAGAGATGGCTGCCCTTGAAAGTCAAGACACTTGGGATTTCTGTGAGGATCCACCTGGAGCAAAGATAGTTGGGTGTCGATGGGTGTATACAATCAAGTACAAGGAGATGGGTGAAGTGGCCAGATATATAGTTTGCCTTGTTACAAAAGGGAATACAACAGACTCCTAAGGTTGACTATAGTGAGACCTTCTCTCCTGTTATTCTAATGAACTTCATTCATATTATTTTGTCTATTGCTGTGAACAGGGGTTGGGCATTGCATCAACTTGATGTAAAAAATTCTTTTCTCTATGGGAATCTAGCTGAAGAGGTATACATGAAAGAGGATGAGATAAAGGTGTATAAACTCAGGAAGTCTCTCAACGGTTTGAAATAGAGTCCAAGAGCATTGTTTGAAAAAGTTAGTGATGTTGTTCAAGAGATGCATGTCTGATCACTCAATGTTTGTTTTATACTGACAGACAGGTAATGTATGTTGATCACATTATCCTTTTAGGAGATGATATTCGTGGGATATCTGAGGTAAATATTTATTTTGGTACTCTACGATATTTCTTTGGCATCAAAGAAGCTAAGAGAGATAGGGACTACATTTATCTCAACGAATATGTCATCGACTTATTGAGTGAAACAAGGATGCTGGGGGCGAGGCCTGCAGAGATACCACTCGCTGAAAAATCCTGATTGTTTGATACAACGTCTCCCCTAATAGAAGATAAAGCTCGTTACAGTAAGCTGGTTGGTAACTTGGTTTATATTATTGTTACTAGACCAAATGTATCTTATGTTGTTGGGTTGGTGAGCAGGTTTATGGAGGCTACTAGGCAAGATCTTATAGATGCTAGTTTTCATATTTTGAGGTATTTAAAAACGCTCCAAGGAGAGGGTTTTACTATTGAAATTGGGGACACCCAGATGTTCATTGTGCCTCAGATGCAGATTATGCAGGGTCTCAGGATGACAGAAAGTCCACTAGTGGGTATTGTTTTACGAAGTGTGGCAATCTTGTCTGTTGGAGAAGCAAGAAACAAACAGTGGATGCATGATTTAGTACTGAGGCAGAGTATAGATCAATGAATCATGCAGGTTGTGAGATGATGTGGGCTTGTTCTGTGTTGGAACAGCTGGGGATCAAAATCAACAAGCCAATGTCTATGAACTGTTATAATCAAGCAAATCTTTATGACAGGTAATCCGGTTTTCTATGACCAAGTAATGATTGGTGTTATTCGTACGCCTTATGTACACATAGAAGACTAGAGTGCAGATAAATTTACGAAGGCGTTCGCTCGATCAAGATAGAGACATTTGTGTGACAAGCTGGGGTTACTAGATATATACTCTCCAGCTCGAAGGGGAGTGTGACAAATACTTAATACACATGTATATAGGGGCATATGATGTAATTTAGTGTCTTACCACTATAAGGGCATATTTGTAATTATGTAATTGATTGATTATTAATGTAAGAAGAGCGCTGCCCTTTTAAAGGAACCACACACATGGAATAGGGTAAACCACGACTCTAGTTATGTGGAACAACAACTTGTGTGCCTTCTTCTTCTACTTTCATCCTTACATATGATCTTCATGAAAATCTTTTGTAAATTGGAGGAGAGAACCAGATAGCGAGGCTACCTGACACGAGCTAGCAAAACTTTGATAGTTTGAGGAGGAGATTACAACATATTAAGGGTACACACAAATGAGGGTGTCTTCCTTATGGCAGGGGAGCATGATACGGGGCGCGACTTCTCTATGCAAACATGCGCAACGTGGATGGCGTACAGATATGTGCAAGATGGCATGACAGGGGTGGAAGCGCACATACATGTGCATGGTCAACCAACTGACAAAGGTGCGCGTGCGGGGTCGAAAATGTTATGATGACATGGAAGATGGCATGGAAGATGACATGGTATTTGCATGAGGTGGCACATCAGGTGGCACTTGACTGGGCATGTGAGGTGGCATGCATGAGTTGGCAGCAACTATTGAAGGTTGGTGGGTAACTATGAGTTGGCAAGCACATGGGATAAGGGCATTATAGTTGGCAACAACTAACGGAGGGTAGTAGGAATCTATGGATTGGCAAGCACTTGGAGCAAGTGTTTGAAAGGTGTCACCAACCGAGGTTGTGTAAACTATAAATAGCCTTATAAAGAACCTTGTAAATCACTTCATTCATTCAATAGAGTTTCCTTTCCTCCCAAATTTGGAGTCATTCTTGTCATTGAGTTCTAAGAGACTTCCAGCACTTAGAACAAAGTGTTCTGGTACTAAGTCTCCCGGAGGCTGACTAGCTACTAGACGAAGGTGGAGGCTGACTAGCAACCAGACGGACTTGGAGGCTGACTAGCAACCAGACAGACTTGGAGGCTGACTTGCAACCAGACGGACTTGGAGGCTGACTAGCAACCAGACGGACTTGGAGGCTAGACCGCATGCTGCAAAAGATGAAGCTCGGGTCTTGGTCAATCCGGTGGCAAGACACAAGTACTCAAAACTTAAAATGTCCTTGACTGGGCCTACTTGAAACCAATGCCTCGATGCCTTTATATAGAATAAAGACCCTAATCCTCTTTTCTGTAGAATTAATTCAATATTCCACCTTAGCGAGATAAAAGAATCTCCATTGCAGACGCTAAAACCATTGTGTACACCAAAAATTATAATTCTCAAACTTGAGAACTATATCCCTACTATATGAGTAGATACTTAGAATCCACAGATTCTAAGAAGTTTCCTTTCCCGGAAGTCCATTGGCCATCGACGTAATCTTCCACCGCACACACCTTGCATCGTGCCAAACCAATGCCTAATCATACTTCTCGCCAAAGAGACTCTAAGAAGAATGATTAATCATCCTTCTAACCATATCCTTAAGATTTTAATTTTGTTGTTCTACAACACTATTCGTGTTGGGTTCCACACTCTTTGAGGAAAAGTGTGTATAGTCCTGGACGTTGCTCTCGTGATCCATCATATCTATTTTAGTATTCACCACAATAACCACATTTGAGAGCTTTAATTTTCTTTCCAAGTTGAAGTTCAACTTCAACTTAGAAAGACTTGAAAATTTCTAGTGATTGTGACTTCTCAAGTATCAAATATAGGTAACCATACCTAGAGTAATCGTCTATGGACGTAATAAAGTATTAATTTCCATTCCAAGATGTCATGGGAAAGGACCACATATATTAGCATGTATGAATTCTAAGACAACCTTTGCTCTTTCAACTTCTAAGTTTCATGTGTTTGTTCATTTTCCCTTGATGTATTCATCACAGACTTGAAGGTCTGACAGATCCAAGAGTTCAAGATTTTCCTCCGACACAACCGATGAATTCTCTACTTAGAGATATGACCTAAACACTTGTGCCATAAGGTGGCAGAATTCTCATTTAATTTCTACTTTGTACCATGTGAACTTGTTTGTAGTATTACATTGTAGGAACTGATAATGTTAAACATACATAGATTATCATTTAAAGTACCAGAATCAATAGTATCTGAATTTTGTTAGGGAGTAATTTATTATTTTCAAATGAACAAGTAAATGGCAATTTGTCCAAACCAGAAATGGATGTTAAATTTTGTCTAAACGTTGGTACAACAAAACTCTCAAATAAATCAAAATGAAATCTAGTTTTTAACAATAACCAAAAAGTTGCCATAGCTTCGACTGCAAATTTTTATTGCCATCTTCCACAAAGATGAATCTTTCACCATCAATTGGAGGTCGATTCCAAAGGCATCCCTGCATAGACATTCTTATGAGAGTACTAGCACCACAATTAACCTACCAAGTATCCTTCAATAGAAAAGCTAAATTAAATTCAGAATTAACTAGAATCAGAAGCTTACTCTTCCATACATGGCAGGCAACATACCTGGACACTCTTTTTTCATATGTCCCGTCTTCTTGAAGAAGTAGCAGTTAAATTCCTCATTCTATTTTTTTTGTTTTGTTGTTTCTTATGCTAAGAAAAACTTTCCACATCCTCTTACCTCTCTTTCTTTTCTTGTTCTGAGAAGCAGAGGCGCTATGACCCCTATCAGTCTTCTCTCTCAGCTGCCTTTCTTGAAGGACCATTTGTCCGTTTGCATGTTATAATTCATTTTGAATTGCCCAATGTGTGCTGGAAGAGAAAACAAAACCAAGTGCATGAGTAAGTCCTCAAACATCTCGTACTTGAGTGGCTTGAATTTATATCCGAGATGAGACATCTCCATGATGTACTCCCTTATGTTCCGTTTGCCATTTATATCTCATCGAAAGGAATTTAGCCGAAAGGTTACTCGTTTCTGACTTCTCATTCTTGACAAAATATTCTTCCACCCAGTCAAGGAATTGCTTAATGGAGGCCAGGAACAATTATATAATAGAGTGCTTTATAATCATGATACACATTCGGTTAGAGTGATATCATTTCTCAATTTTAACCTCAACAAGAATTTCCTGAGTAGTAATGGGTCGTTCCGTCCTAAGTACAAGATTCAAATCTATACAAGCGAGAGTTATCTCCATGGATTCTTTCCAGATCTTAAAATTCGTCCCACTTAGCATTGGGATATTATGGTGTGGAGAAGAAGCATCTAAAGCACTAAAAACATAAATTAAATTTAAACCAAAATAAATAAACATACTCACATCAATAGGCGTGTCAAATAAAAAAGATCAAGAAATGAACAAAAAATTTAAATTGGGGACATAGTACAAGATGATCAAATGGTACTATCAATGCAATGATCAAATAATGACGATTAATTCGGTCAAACAACAAATTTAAACCGCATGATGTTCACATGAATAATAGAAATTTATAAAAGTCACTTATTTATCACCGTAGCTATATAAAAATATTTTTCCAAATTGTGTCTTCCTTTGGGCAGAACACAGTTCCCATACATAACTCCACACAACAAATATATGTAATTTCAATTAAGTTAATTTATAGAACAGCGGTATTTTGGCAACAAATTTTTTCAGTCAACTCAATTAAAATTCTGCACCAACTGAACATCTATTTACTCACACCAATGTTGAGGAAAAGTCCCAATGGCACCGCCTGTTGAATTTGAAATAACAACATCATAACCTACTCGAATATGTATAAACATTCTGAAATTTGAATTCACTAAAAAATCAAATTGATTAATTACACATTTTATGCATGCAATTAAATAATAATTCTCTTTATTCGTTACTAATTTATCCCAAATAAAACCCACATGTAGTGAACCAAACACTTCAAGAAACCATATTGCATTAATTTGGGATTGAGACATATTGAAAAATTCTGAAATATACACCAAAAATAGAAAATATTTTATTCTGGTAATGGTTCAAATTTCCATAAAACGAACCTTTCTAAAGTATTGAATCGGACTTAATAACAACCAAATATTCTACTTAACAAGATTAACACAAATACTATACGATACATTCTAATAATCCAGCAAAGATGGTGGTTTTTACACCACTTGATAGAAACTAATCTAAACAGAAAATACCAACAAGTATTCTATCCAACTGGACAACATACCTGATTTCATTGTTGTTGATTGCCAACTGTTGCAGAATTATTATGACAAATGAACACGAACACGTGTGCGGTTTGTAGTCTTCCTCAACCAAACCTCTTTAGTCTCACTTCCGAATGGGGAGAAAGGTGCATTGTAAACGATGCACAAGCTTCTTATCCTCCGTAATAGATCAGATCCTTGGTAACAGATCTTCCAAACAAATTAGCTGATGCATCTCCAGAATATCAAGCGTCTCCACCAAATCAGGATCTCCTATTGAGTTTCTCGACTTATGATCTCCTTATCTCCAGTCAATACGTTATATTCTAATTTCATTGAAACAATATCTTTCTAGTCTTTCTGTTGTAACTCATTCTATATATATAGTATATTATAGAGCAAATTAATTATTGATTACATATCAGTTTTAGACTCGTCTTACATGGTATCAAGAGAAGCACCTCTTTTGTAACCCTGTCCCATCACATCAACTCTTTCCATCTTGGTCATCCTCATGAGAGTTTTACACTCACCATCTCTAATATCAGTAACCACATCTCACTCAAACTTGATCAGACAAATTAACTCCTTGAGCACTCCCAGTTTTTACCCGGTTTCCACAATCAAGGTGTCATCGGTTTTCTCTCAGGCAGCATCCCAGTGCTACCACATCAACTAGCAGACAAGCTCACCTCTAGTCTCTCCCCAAACCCATATTATACCGCCTAGTTTTGTGTGAATCAAATGATTCATGTTTGGATCCTATTCACACATTCTCCTGCAGCTCTCAAACAAATGCTAGCCCTCAAAACATCCCACGAAATGTGGCAATCGTTGGAGCAGACTTATTCCTCCAACCTGCAGGCGTGCCTACTACTACATTGTATCTAACTCTAGAATGTCAAAGGGGAACCCAGAGCCTCCCTGATTATTTGGATAGGACAGCAACCCTCGCCGACAGTTTATCTATGGCTAATCGTCTACTTGACCAGGAAGACCTGGTCTCCATCATCTTGAATGGAGTCGGTGCATAATTTGATCTATTCATCATGTCTGTTATGGCACGGACTGAACTGCTTCAAGATGATGTCGGTGCATAATTTGATCTATTCATCATGTCTGTTATGGCACGGACTGAACTGCTTCAACTAGAAGAACTCCAGAACATGCTTCTGTCTCAAAAGCATTGTCTGGCAGTCCCTACCCAAATCGGAGGACTTACTCTCTCGGCAGCCACCCGTTTCGCTAATGTGGTCACTTGTAATGCCAACAGAGGACGTGGAGGAGGACGTTCTCCCAACAGAGGCAGAGACATGGTGGTGGCCACACCAACAATTCCCATTCTGCTCAAAACTCTCAGCAGCAACCAGATAATTGTCCACAATGTCAAATTTACAATTGTCATGGACCCCCAGAACCCTATTGCTTTTTCCGATCTGATCACAAATATCAACCTACTCCTACTCCACCTCTTAACCAAATCAGGTTAATGTTCCTAGCGTAGAGGGTCTTTGGTACCTAGACTCTGGAGCCACTAATCATTTCACTAGTAACCCTTCATTCTCGGTGAACGGACTCCACTTCAAGGTGATGAGCACGTTACCCTAGATAATGGCAGTCCAGTCCATATTCACCTTACGGGCTATGTGGAACTTCATTCTTTTCTTCATAAAAGGAGCATTGGGTTCCATATCTTATCAATAATCTTGTCTCAGTATCTGAATTTTCTAGAAATACTGACACTTATTTTGAATTCCATTCTGACACTTTTTTCATAAAGGACCGACGAGCTGGGTGGTTCTTCAATAGGGGCGTCTTAAAGATGGGATCTATGTCTTTAAAGAATTGACCTCACCAATTTGTCTGGCAGCAGCAAAGACTTCTTCTCTATGGCATGCACGACTAGGTCACCCATCTGCTTCTATTACTAATTCTGTTTTACATACTTAATCCATTCCAATAAATCAAAAAAAAGATTTTATTCTCTGTGTGACATGTCGTATGTCAAAATCCCACTGTCTTCCATTCAAAAATCACTTTCATGACACTTCTCCTCTACACATAATTTCAATTGATATAGGGAGACCTACTCCTATCATTTAAGTAGATAGATTTAAGTATTATATATTCAAAGTAGATATTTTTACTAATTTTACATGATTATATTTGCTAAAATCCAAAACACCCGTATATCCTCTACCGTATCAATTTACAAAGCTTGTTCAGAATTAGCTGCAAACAACTATAAAAATAATTCAGGCAGATGGAGGGTCTAAATATTTGTGTCACTCATTTCAAGCTTTTCTCTCCTCCCACCGCATTCATCATCAGATGTTTTTCCCATACACACCCCAATAGAATGAGGTGGTTGAAAGTAAACATTGCCAAATAGTTGAAACCGGCTTCACACTTTTATCTTAAAGTGTTATTCCTACTTCGTACTAGGACTCTGCAATCACTACAACATTTTATCTGATTAAATTATACAATAAAGTGCCTGACTATATTTTTCTCAAATATTTTGGTTGTCTTTCTTTTCCACATCTCTTGGCGTACACCAAAGACAAGCTTGAATTCCAAAGCAAGCCTTCCATATTTTAGGGCAGTCATCCCAATTACAAAAGCTATTGTTTCCATGATCTGAATTCTCACAAAATATATTTATCTCGTCATGTTCTCTTTCATTAAACATTCCCCCTCAAAGACAAACCACTGTTGCTCACTGCAAGGTTTGCATTCTATCTTTCTTCCTGTTTTTTCAGCTCCTACATCTCTAACTACCTCAACCAATGCATCTATCTCAACAATCCTCTGTACCGGCACCAAAATCTGCTCCCAACTAATCTCCTACCCTATAACCAATCGCCTCCACAATAACAAGTCTCCCCTCAATTAAAAGATGCCCAACAATCACAAGTAGCCCCTAGTGCGATCTCCCCACTGTCAACTTATGCCATGACTACTTCTAAAATTGTCCATGGTATCGGGAAGACGACATTCTCCGTTCATGGAGAGCATTTTTTTCGTACCCAATTTCACCGAGGCCTGTTGTACTGCATCTGCTCATTATCTGCTCAATCAGACTATCACCCATCTAAATGCATATTGTGTGACATGTATGTGATGTTTGTGAAGACCAACATAGGCCACCCTTCCTGGAATGAAAGGAATTCACATATTATATCATCCTTCTTTGGCTCCTAGGTATGTGAGTGTGTAGGAAAGTAACTCTTGCACCAATGGGGGAGAAGGTGGGGTAGTCCAACCTTTCTCTGCCAGCCCCATACGTTCCCTCGTATGTAGAGGCCTACAAACTCCCCTGAGGAAGATGTGGGATAATGTTCCTCTCAATCCCTATAGGATGGGGTGAGGGATCATTAGAAGTCTTTCCCATCCCAGTTCCATCTCTGAAGGCAGCCTCTGTGAGAAAGACTACCACCAAGCTTATAAAAGTTTTGTTTTTGGACTAAATGCCTCTCGAGAGTATATCTGGTACATTAAAGATAACATTGAAAAGCAGGATTGAATGAGTCACAAAAGAGTTAGGAAAGATATTGTTAAAAGAATTAGTCCCACATTGAATAGAAGTGGGAATACTCATTGGTATAGAAGGAAGGACTCATATCTTCATTGTAATGAGGCATTTTGAGGTAAACTTAATAGCAAAACCGTGCGGGCTTGGGCCCAAAATGGACAATATTATTACAAGTGGAGATGTGGCCCCTACAGGTACATTAGAGCCACTTTCCGTGCTTGGGCCAGAACCTCCCCATTTGTTCGTAGGTTTGAACCTATTTTTTGTGGGTTCTAGAAGGTGAGACCCAATCTGTTTGGGGGCTTAATAAGATGAGGTCCAATTTGTTCACGTCTCAGGCCTATTGCATAAGCCTGGCTTGGACGTGAAGGGAGTGTTAAGAAACTTAGTCCCACATTAGAAAAAAAGTGGGAATAATCGTTGTTGTAAAAGAAAGGACTCATATCTTCATTGTAATGAGGTATTTTGGGGTAAAACCCATTAGCAAATCCGTGCAGGCTTGGGCCCAAAGAAGACAATATCATTACAATGTGGAGATGTGAGCCCTATAGACCCATCAAGAATTTTGACATCGTATCTTTAAATTTAGAAAACAATAGTTTGGCTGAAGATTTGGAGATCCTTAGTTCAGACTAGATAGGAGATTCAGAATTCGTAGAGACACCAAATTTATATGAGATGCATCAGTTGATTCCTTTGAAAGATCTATTATTTAGATTCTGATTTGTTTTGGAGGATAAGAAGTTTGTGTATGTTTACACACCCGTTCAAGTTGAGCTCTGGACTAACACCAACTTGGATAAGAAACGATCATGTGCTTGCTTGGACAGTCCCTTCGTAAGAATGTCTGCGAGTTGAACTGCTGTAGAGATGTAACACCTGAAGGCTACCTTGAGTGATTCATTCACGGACGGTGCTATGCGTGGCCAAGGAAGGTGGCAGATGAATTATTACACCAGAGAGATGGCATTTGAATAATCTTAATCTGAAGTTCGTTTAATAACTCAAGTAGCCATGATAATTCGGAAGCAGCTGCTGCTACAGAGCAGTATTTAGCTTTGACAGTAGATCTGGAGACGGTTGGTTGCTTCTTACAGCATCATGAAAGTAAATTATCACCAACAAGGATACGAAAACCAGTAGTTGAGCGCCGATCATCCGAGTTGCCGGCTCAGCCTGCATCGGAATAAATATTGAGGTCACACAAGTCAATGAATGAGAGAGTAATTCCGTGATCAAGCGTGACTCTGAGATAGCAGATAATATGTTTGATGGAGGGCCTATGAACATCAGTTGGGTGTTGTTGAAATTGACACACCTGACTTACAACATATTCTAAAGCTGGGTGTGTTAATGTTAAATACTGGAGTGCTCACAACTGTAAACCTATACAGGGTCAGATATTCTGCTTTATGGGTGTGCCTTAATATTTAGATAGCTTCGTTCGGGTTTGACCTGGGGTAAGGACTGGTTTTGTGTTCATAAGATCGAGATGGTGAAGAAGATCTTTGCCAAACTTGGCTTGAGATAAATGAATGGAACCGTGAGTGTGAGTAACTTGAATTCCAAAAAAAATAATGAAGAGATCCATGGCACTTAACCAGAACTCTTTGTAAAAGAGAGTGAATATGTTGTTGTATACCAGGAGGATAGTTGTGAAGCAGAATAATATCATCGACATAGATCAGTAAAAAAAGAATTGCAGTGCCTTCGAAGAATTAAACCTAGGATGTATCTGCTTTGTATCCTGTAAAACCTATTATATTGTTTTGAAACTATCGTACCATGCCCGCAGTGACTGTTTGAGTCCGTAAAGAGAGTGATTGAGATGACAGAGAAACTTAGGATGAGTTTCATCATGGAAGCCTGACGGTTGAGTCATGCAGACCTCTTCCCAAAGTTCACCATGTAAGAAGGCATTTTGTAAGTCGAGATGCTGAATTTGCCAGCCATAAGCTAGAACGAGACTTAAGAGTAGTCAAATTGTTGTCTGTTTAATGAAAGGGTTGAAAGTATCAAAGGAATCAATCCCCTCCTTTTGATAATAAACCTTTGGCAACAAACCTTGCTTTATATCACTCAACAGTGTCAGTGGGTCACTCTTTAATTTGGAAAATCCACTTGCATCCGATTGGTGTGCGACCTGGGGGTTTGGGAACTAATGTCCACATTTTGTTTGCGAGTAATGCATTGAGTTTCTCGGTCATAGCATGTCTCCAATGAGCTATTTTAATGGTTTGTGAGAAACAAGTGGTGGTGGGAGAGTTGGATCAGGTGGAAGATTCAAATTGTGCATGAATTTGGGTTTGAGAGAGCCTACACAAGTACGGGTCGTTATAGCTTGAGTTGACAGTGGGGCGATCGCACTAGGGGCAACTTGTAGTTTTCGGGCAGCTTTAAATTGAGGGGTTATTTGTTATTGTAGAGGCGATGGAGTAATGGGGTAGGAGATCGATTGGCTGCAGATTGTGGTGCTGGTAAAGAGGATGCAGAAGTTAGGTTTGGTGAGATAGATGCATTGGATGCAAACCTAGAGAGGAAGCCGAGACAGGAAGCCGAGTTCAATCAGCAGTGGGCTCCAGTGGTTTGTCTTTTTGGGGAATACTATTTCTTGAAAGAATACATGACGAGACAAGTATATTTTATCAGAAATCAGATCACGGCAACCCAAAAACACACAAGGTTTTCTTTGGAATTCAAGCTTGTGTTTAATGTACACCCAGAGATGTGGAAAACAAAGACAATGAAAACTTTTGAGAAACTTATAATCAGGCACTTTACTGTATAATTTTTAATCAGATAAACCGTTGTAGTGAATGCTAAGTCCCAGAACAAAGTAGGGACAACACTTTGAGATAAAATTTCTATGCCGGTTTCAACTATATGGCGATGTTTTCTTTCAACCACCCCATTTTGATGGGGTGTGTATGGGCAAGAAATCTGGTAAGGAATGTCATGGGAGGAGAGAAAATCTTGAACTGAGTGACTTAAAAATTCAGACCCTCCATCTGTACAAATTAATTTTACAGTCATTTGCAGCTGATTTTGGATTTTAGTAAATAGATCCATGCAAAATTAGTAAACATATCTAATATGGATATATAATACATAAGTTTATATACTGAAATAATAGGAGCAGGTTTCCATATATCATCCGAAATTATGTAAGAGGAGAAGTGACATCAAAATGATTTTTGAATGGAAGACAGTGGAATTTTGAGATGCGACATGGGAGACAGAATATAATCATTATTTTCATGAATGGAAAAAGTACATAAAACTGAATTAGTAATAGAAGCAGATGGGTGACGCAATCGTGCATGCCAAAGAGAAAAAGAAGTCCTTCCTGCTGCCAGACAATGTGGTGAGGTCGAATCTTGAAAGTTGTAGAGCCCATCTTTAAGACACCCCTGATGAAGAACCCACCTGCTTCATCGGTCCTTTATGAAAAAAGTGCCAGGATGGAATTCAAAATAAGTGTCATTGTTTTTTTGCAAATTCAGAAATTGAGACAAGATTCCTGATAAGAGTGGGAACTTAATACACCTTTTTAAGAAGGAAACAATGAAGTGCCACAGAGCCCTCTCTAGGGTAGCGTGCTCAACACCTTGAACTGGAGTTCATTCACCGAGAATGGAAGGGTCACCATGAAATTATTAGTGGCTCTAGAGTCTAGGTACCAAAGACCCTTAGCGCGAGGACCATTTATATGTATTTGGTTAAGAGCTGGAGCAGGAACAGGTTGATAATTGAAATCAGAGCAGAAATGGCACTGGGGTGTCCATGATGATTGCAAATCTGGCCTTGTGAATGATTATCCAGTC
This sequence comes from Aristolochia contorta, assembly GCA_022405105.1. Lineage (NCBI taxonomy): Eukaryota > Viridiplantae > Streptophyta > Magnoliopsida > Piperales > Aristolochiaceae > Aristolochia > Aristolochia contorta. Next base: position 14,454,049 of record CM039667.1, read on the forward strand.
GTTTCTGAGAGTTTTGAGCTGAATGGGAATTGTTGGCGTGACCACCACCATCCCCTCCGCCCGTTAGGAGAACATCCTCCTCCATGTCCTTGGTTGGTAAGCCCTCCAATTTGCGTAGTGACTGCTAGATGATGCTCTTGAGACAGAAGCATGTTCTAGATTTCTTCTAGTTGAAGCAGTTCAATCTGTGCTGCAACGGACATGATGAATGGTTCAAATTCTGCACCAAGTCAATTCTTTATGAATGAAACCTGATCCTCTTGGTCAAGTGGACAAGTAGCCACAGATAAACTGTCGGCGAGGGTCTTTGCCCTATCCAAATAATCAGGGAAGCTCTGGGTTCCCCTTTTGACATTCTAGAGTTTGAGAGGAGAGGGAAGTATGCGCGCCATCAGGTTGGAGGTTTAAGTCTGTTCCAACGATTGCCACATTTTGTGTGAGAGTAAAAATCCCATGAGGAAGACCAAGATTGAAAGTGTTGATGTGAAGGGACAGGGCAACAAATGATGAGGAGACATCCATGGTAGATGCTTCTCCTAATACCATACCATTTAAGACGAGGCTAAAAAATTATTTGTAATCGATAATTTGATTTCTCTATGATAAACAATATATATAGAATTAGTTATAGTTGAAAGATTGGGAAGATATTGTCTCTATAAATTTAGAAAATAAAAAATTGGCTGTAGATTTAGTTATCATAAGTCAAGAGACGTAATAGGTGATGCGTCAGTTGATTTGTTTGGGAGATCTGTTACTGACTATCTGAGATGTTACTAATGATCTGATCTGTTATGGAGGATAAGAAGCTTGTGTATTGTTTACAGTGCCCCTTTCACCCTTTTCAGAAGGGAGACTAAAGTCCCATTGAAGAATAAGGAGATTTGGTTGAGGAAGACATCAAACCGCACACGTGCTCCTGTTAGATAGTCATAATAATTCTGCAAAAGTTGGCAATCAATAACAATGAAATCAGGTAAGTTGTCCAACACGATAAAATACTTAATAATCTGATGTGATGGTATATTTGGTTTAGATTTGTTTGTATCAATTGGTATCAAAGCCACCATCTTTGTTATATCATTGGATGTATGAGTGTTCTATTTGTATAGAATTTGAGTCAATCATATTAAGTTGAATATTTAGTTGTTATTTGATTTTCTGTGTCAAGGGCACTATCATCACCCTTAGGTTTCGGCTGCTGGATTCGGTCACTGTCTAGCGAGGGGACTACCGGGGAAACGTCCATCACCTCTCGGCCAACCATTTCTCACTAGCAGCAGGTTGTGCAGCGGCCAAAAAGCTGACAACAAAGTCTAAACGGGATATGAAGCGACCCCTTGTTTTTTATTTTGCACGGGTTTACATCGCTTTTGGCGGCCAACCCCGAAGGAACGATCATCATTGATCGGCCGACTGTTCCGCGCTCTTGTCCAGCCATAGCTGCAGCAGGAATGCTAGCGCAGAGAAACCCTACTTTCATTGTAGCCGGCGGCGGGAGGTTAGGGATGACCTCTAGCAACTCGATTAGAAATGTGTGAACCCGACCGGCTCGGTCCGGTTCCAGACCAGCTCAATAAGATTTAATTTTTTATTTTTAAGTCTGATTCAATACTTTAGAAAAGTTTGTTTTGACGAAATTTGAACAAAAGGTAGAATAAAATATTTTCTATTTTCAGAATATATTTCCGAATTTTACATTTTGTCTCAATCCTAATTAATGCAATATGGTTTCTAGAAGTGATTGGTTCAGTGCATGTGGGGATTATTTAGGATGAATTATTAATGAATTATGATAATTATTATTTTAATTGCATGCATAGAATGTGTATAAAATCAATTTTATTTTTTGAGTAAATTCAAATTTCGGAATGTTTATACATATTTGATCATGCTATGATGTTGTATATTAAATTCAACCAGCGGTGCCATTGGGGATGTACCACAACCTTAGTGTGACAGAATAAATGATTGCAATTTTAAATGAGTAGATTGATGCAATATGTTGCCAATATAACCCATGTTGTGTAAATTAATTTAATTGAAATTGCGTATATATTTTATGTGAAGTTAATTATGCGAACTGTGTTTGGCCCAAGGAAGATTGTTTGGCAAAATAATTACAAACCTGTGGTGATAAATATGTGATTATTATAAATTTTTATTACTCATGTGAAGAAAAACAGGTCTAAAGTTGTTGTTTGACTGAATTAAGTCCAAAGTTGTTGTGTGAATGAATTAATCATTTGTATTTGATAATTGCATTGATAGTCCCATTTATGTTTAATTTATTTGTTTAAAGACAAGAAATTAAGGTTATGCTAGGCATCTTGTAATATTTCCCCCAGTTGAACTTTTTGTTCATTTCTTGATCTCGTTTGTTTCACATGCCTATTGATGGGAGTATATTTATTTATTTTGTTGTTATATTCAGTTTATGTTTTTAGTGCTTTGGATGTTTCTACTCCACACCGTAATATCCCATTGCTAAGTAGGACAAATTTCAAGATCTGGAAACAATCTGTGGAGATAACTCTCGATTGTATGGATTTGGATCTTGCACTTAGGACAGAGCAACCCAATTCTACTCCGGAAAATCCGAGTGAGGTTAGCTTTGAAAAATGGGATCACTCTAACAGAATGTGTATCATGATTATGGAGCATTCCATTCACGAATCGTTCCTGGGCTCCAAATAAATGGTTCATCTTGAATCGATGGTATACAAAAGAAAGATATAAATAAATCTTGGAAGTTTAACAAATTCATGGATCTCGCAAAACGTCTTACCAATTCTGTGAGATCACTTTAGCCTACTTGAGGAGAGAATACAGCTGCTGTAAGCCAGTCTCGGGACACTGACTCTACGTTATACTTGCAAAAACTCATTTTCAATCTTTCTTTCTGGATTTATTCAAATGCTACAACAAAACTACACATGGTAAGACTTCGTGTATGCTCAAGTATATACTAGACCTGACATTGCATTTAATGTTGGGATATTAGAGTGGTATCAGAGTAACCCTAGTAACCCTAGTATGAACAACAAGATACTTGAAAAAAAGTCATGTGGTACCTTCAAAGAACCAGACTACATGCTTATGTATAGACAAACAAAAAATTTGGGTGTGATCAGCTATTTAGACGCAAACTTTGCTAGTTGTGTTGATTTTCGCAAATCAACTTTTGGGTACACATTCATTATGGTCGGTAAAGCTATGTCAGAGAGAAGTGCTAGGCAGACCTTGACTGCCACTTATACTATGAAAGCTGAGTTTGCCTCCTATTTTGAGGTTACATCACAAGGCATGCTACCTAGACATTGGGCACATTAGCACTCACTTGTTGATTGTTTATCCTTTGACTAAAGACATGCTACCTTGACATTCAAGGGTCTTGTAGAAAATAAGGGACTTGGTTCCACTTTGAAATTGTATATATATATAATTTATCTATAAAACTCTTATGCATTGAAATAAATTATCATATTCATGTTCTCAACAATATTTAGCAAAAATATACTGCATTGGACCAAGAATAAACAAAGGGTTTATTCATTAAATTTTGTTACAACATAAGAAACTTCAAAAGCAAAATACATTGTAATACATAGTTGATATAACTTGTCTTTAGAGGACTTATCTCTATGATTCATATGTTTTGTTACACATTGAAATTGTGTGTTATGCATCATATGGGGCATGTAACGTTTTTATTAATTAAAAATACAATACTTTTCATTAAAATGTTTTCATTATAAAAAAAATTATAAAAAAGTTTTAAAAGATGAGTAGCGGTTAAAATTTTTAAATTTATATTAAAGAAATTTTAAAATTTGTTGTGCTAACGATTTTGGAATCATTCGTAACAGTTGAATCAGCCTATAAAGACCATCCTTGGTCTCTGAGCTCATTAACTAAAGAAATAAGAGCTTAGAAGCACCAAAGGATCATTTCTAAAGGTTCTGGAGTTTGACTCCATGGAAATGGATAAGTTTCGATTTACCCTAATTTATTTGGTGATTCATGTGTCGTAAAGTTTAGAAACATGATTTCTTTAGAAATTTCTTGCATATATAAGTTGTACAAGAGTGTACAGAAATTGTGTAGTAGATATAGTGGAGACTATTGGAACTTTAATCAAGATCTAACTTGTCATATATATTGATTCTCAATAACATGAATTGTGGAAGCAAACCTGAATCCATGTCTATCATATACTTTACAAGTGATGAAGAACACTCTATGTGTTGTGTAGTGTACCAGAAAGCAGTTTTCAGATTTTCTATTTAATGATGGCATGTCAGAAGAATAAAAACTGTTATAGGTTCAGGGGACCACGACTCATTTATATGGAGATGAATAGTCATATCAGATTAATAAAAACTGTTATAGGTTCTGGGGACCAAGACTCATTTATATGGAAATGAAAAGTTTGTCTCCTTTAATGTGAAAGGTCATCATCTTCTTTTGTAAAAGAAAGAGAAAGAAATCAAATTCTGAAGTAAAAGAACAACAAATTGTAAAAGGAAACCATAGATTGTGTTCGTCAAATCTAGAGTTGAACTTCAAAAAGACATGAATAAAAGAGACCTCTAAAGCTCTTAGAATTATGGTGAACTGTTTGTTCTTTCCCCTACCCTTACCGTAAAATCAATTAGTTGAAATTAGCAGATTTGTGATTGAGTGGTGATAACATTACAACCAAATTTTACTGTAAGGGTTTGTAGCGTGGGGTGGCGTCCTCATTGGCAGTCCAGATAAGAGATAAAGTAGAAACCATATTCCTATTCTATAAGTAAGCCTAAACCCTAGACCTTATCTTGACTACCAACTAGCTGGCAGCAAGACAACCACGTCGAGAAGTAAAAACTCACAATAAAAACTCACAGTACTAAAATCATTTTTCTTTTGGATTTCACCTTTAATAAAAATAAATCTAGAAGATTAGAATATTTCCGAGACTTCAACGTACAATTTAGGAGTATTTTGAATCAGTGAAGAATTGTCCAGCTTATTTGGTATCAAGCTAGGACCCTTTTTCTGCTCCTACAATAGCCACTAAAACCTCTCTTTCTTCATCTTCTGTTAAAGATACTTGTACACATGTATATAGGGGTACATTGTGTAATTTTACATTGTGTTAAGGGTATATTTGTAATTATGTACACTATTATTCTTAATGTAATAAGAGTGCTGCCCTATTTAAAGGGACCAGATGCATGAGTTAGGGTTAGAACAACCCTAGCAGTGTGGAACAACAACTTTGTGTTCTTATGGTCTACTTCTCCTTAGATCCTTCACATATGACCTTCTTAGTTTTTCTCATGGTATCAGAGTGGGTTCAAAGAGAAGAGTTTCGTTGAATTAAGAAGTGAAAGCAGTCTTCAGAGAAGAAAGAAAAGAAGAGATTGACTCGGGTATGTGTTTCTCTCTTTTTTTATTTTATTTCTCTTGGCGTCGCGACACCTAGAAAGTCTCCATGACATCGAGCTTCATCTTCATCAGAAGTTGCTTTATTTGTTACTGGTTGATAGAAAAGGATGTTGTTACTTCACTCTACATTTTATACATACTGTTTGATTGATAATTACTCTCCCTAATGTGACTTTGAGCTAGTTTTCCTTTTTAGTTGAACTCTTTGGTTTCACAAGTTGTTCTGTTTCCGAGCTTGAAAGACTTCTCCTTGTCTTGGACCAGAAAGACTTCTCCTTGTCTGGTTGGGACACTGATTGGTATATTAGAGTAGTGGACCAATTTGGAAAGTTTCTGGTCAGAAGTTTCTCTCCTAGACTGGTTGAGACTCTAATTGGTTTATTACAGTAGTGAACGAATTTGGAAAGTTACTGGTAAAAAATTTAGTTGCACTGAAACTCAAAGTCCTCAACTTCAGGAAGAAGGAAAATACTTATACTTAAAGTGGGATTCTCGTTCATCAGAATAAAGGGAAGTGAAGTTTGAGTCTGAATAGGGTTTTTTCATCTGCAAAGCTGAGCATATTGTTTTTTGGTTTGCTCTTCACGTATAGTTCCTATCCAAGGAGCACTAATTTTCAAGTTACTCCATACTTACACCATCTGATTGATATACTAGAATCTCTGTCGAGTCTCTGAAGTTCGAGATAAGTGGTATCTTATTGTTTTTCTAGATCTTTTTGGAGTTAAGATTGAACTGGTTGAATTATCCTGGTGGCTGCATTTTTTGAACAAAGATTGTTGTTGTTATACTAGTTAAGACATCTATTTTTTTAATGCACAAATTTGTTTTATGACTCCACTGATTGGTATAAGTTGGTTGATCAGATTGGATATTTTCTTGGATATAATTTGTTGTGCTATTGGTGTTTGATCACTCTTCTGTGAGTTGTCAGTTGGTTGACTGCAGCGAGTTGTCGGTTGGTTGACTGCAGCGAGTTGTCGGTTGGTTGACTGCAACGAGTTGTCGGTTGGTTGACTGCAGCGAGTTGTCGGTTGGTTGACTGCAGCAAGTTGTCTGTTGGTTGATTGGTAGGAGTTGTCATTGGGATTATAGTTGGATGTTGTGTTGTGAATTGTTGTTATAATTTGATATGTCTGGTATACATATCACTGCTGTTAATTAAAATGAAAAAGATGAGCAAGTGGTTGGAGGTATTTCTGGTGCAAAGATGAACGGTAAAAACTACATGTTATGGTCTACTATGGCAGGAATGCATATTGCTACTGGGAAGAAGGGTAAGTTTATTTATGATCACCCACCTGAAAATAGAATAGAGTCTTGGATTGCAAACAACAGCTTGGTCATGTCATGGATTTTATCAAGTATTGAGACACACATTACACCTGTCATCATTCATAGTGGCTCAACTTATCACATGTGGTAGACTCTTCGTACTAGGTACTCTCATGGTAAAATTCTCTCACGTATTTATGATTTATATACATTTTGTTTTCTTTGAAACTCAAAGAACAAGAATTAATTGAATATGGGAGAAATTTTGGAGTATGGCAAAACATACAAAAATACAACCACTTACTAGTGACTGAGAGGAAGCTTTTCAGCAACGCGAAGAGCTCAAAATAACAAGGTTTGTCCATTTTCGAAGACCTGAATATGAGGCTCTAAGACAACAAGAATTTTCCAAAACTCATAATCCAACATTTGATGATGTTTTTGGTGCTCTCGTGAGGGTTGCACCAGCAGTTTCTACACATGAGAGTAATGCATCAAAGGAATAGAAAGCTTTTACCTTAATGGCAGAAAATTGTGGTGGAAGAGGTTGTTCTAGCCAAAGGGGAAGAGGCTGAAGAGGCAAAGGAGGATAAGGCAAAGGCAAAGGTGACTTGTTGCCTTGTACTCACCGTGGTAAGACTTCTCTTATGCCAAAAAAGTTCTGGGACAAGAATGGAAAACTTATATGGGCAAATAATGTCAGTGCAACAATACACCATCTTCTGAGGGATCCACTCTGAGAGATGAACTACTGACCATTATTCAAAATCAGAACTTGATACTTCAAAGTCTCTCACAGCTCTCAGGTTCGTCTTAGCCCTTAGAGTCCGCGCCTTCTACATCATTGGCACAAACAGGTAGTTCGGCATTCCATGTTTCTATCTCTAAACCTACTTGTGTTATTGATTCTTGAGCCATTGTTCACATGTCAGGCAATCCATCTATATTTGATTCAGTAACTTATTCTTCTGATTCAGGGTGTGTTACATTGGTTGATGGGTCCACATGTACTATAACTGGGGTTGGTCGCTTACGGCTTTCTGATTTATTAACTCTTGATAGAGTTTTGTTTGTCCCTGAGTTTCCAGTTAAGTTGTTCTCTATTACTCAACTAACTATGTCCTTGCTGTTTAGTCACTTTTTCATCTCTTGGTTGTGTTATACACAGTCTCAAGACTCAAAAGATGATTGGTTCGGGTCGTGAGTGAGGGGCATGTTCTACATGGAGCAACCAGTTCGTTCATCTACGTTTCTTTCCTTATTTCTGTTAGAGTGGATCCCTCATCTTGGACATCCCAATGCATAAGCTTTGGATCTTAGTCCCAACCATTCCAGCCAGCTCAACTTTGGAGTGTGAGGCTTGTCAATTTGGGAAACGACTTAGAGTGTCATTTCCAATAAGAGGCAGTCAATCTTCTACTATAAGTTTTAAGTTGATTCATTCTGATGTGTGGGGGCCTAACCTTGTTTGGAGTGTTTCTTGTTATTCATATTTTATCACTTGCATTGATGATTTTAGCGTCGTTGTTGGCTTTATCTTTTAAAGAATAAGTCTAAAGATTTTTTGGTATTCAAAGAGTTTTTCAGTGAAGTAAAAAATCAGTATGGTTACTCGATTAAATCTTTGTGTAGTGACAATGGTGGTGAATATATAAGTTCTGAGTTTACTTCATTCTGTTCATCAGAAGGTATTATGCATCAGTTTTTGTGTTCCTATTCTCCTTAGGCATTGCTGAGAGGAAGAATAGACATTTACTTAATGTTGCATGCGCACTGATATTTCAGCATAGTGTTCCTCAGTTTTATTGGGTAGAAGCAGTGCTGACATCATGCTTTCTTATAAGTCGGGTGTCATCCAATGTGTTACACAATAAAATTATATATCTGGCCCTCCAGCTGACCGAAGACTTGTTTCATCTTCCATTGCATGTTTTTGGGTGTGTTTGTTATGTACTTGATTCATCTCCTTCCTGTAACAAGTTGTGTATCTGTTCTATCTGGTAAATCTTCAAGGGCTACTCTAAATGTTTCAAGGGATATCGATGTTATAATCCCTCTATGAGAAAATGGTTTGTTACACCTAATGTTACATTTTTTGGTAACATTTTTACTATAGTGGGTATAATTCTGATATTTTTCTTCCCTCCGAACAGGTTTGTCATGAGACTCCCAGTACAACTTTGCCTCTCTCTCTCCAATGCAACCACTCACGTTTGAGACTTTGAGATCAGGTCATTCCCCTTCTGAATTTTCTGATTTACACCTTCTCATTGTTGTTAGAAAAGTTGTATGTTCATGTACTCGACACATTATTTCACTTTTTGTTTCGTTTGGGAAGTTGTCTTATTCTGATAGGTTGTCTGTCACTGCCATTTATACTTAGTTAGTTTTAAGTCTGTTTTTGAGCCTCTGTAAATTCCTGCTTGGCGCCAAGCAATGCTTGAAGAGATGGCTGCCCTTAAGGATCAAGACACTTGGGATCTCTGTGAAGCTCCACATGGAGGAAAGATAGTTGGGTATCCATGGGTGTATACTATCAAATACAAGGAGACGGGTGAAGTGGCCAGATATAAAGCCTGCCTTTTTGCAAAAGGCTATACACAGATTCTTGGTGTTGACTACGATGAGCCTTTCTCTCCAGCTTCTTGTATAAATTCCATTCGTATTATTTTGTCTATTATTGTGAACAAGAGTTGGTCCTTGAATCAGCTTAATGTCAAAATTGTCTTTCTCAATGCGTACCTAACTGAGGTGGTATACATGGAGCACCTAACCGCATTTGTAAAGTCAAGAAATCTCTCCACCCCTTTGAAACAGATTTTGAGAGCATGGGTTGATAAATTTAGTGGTGGTCACTAAATCTGGGTTTAAGAAATGTATGTCTGATCGTTCAATGTTCGTTTTACATCGACAAATAGGTATGGTTGTATTAGTTGTTTATGTTGATGACTTTATTATTTCAAGAGATGATATGCAGGGATATCTGATGTAAAAAGGTATTTAGCTACTCATTTTCAGACTAAGTATTTAGGAACACTAAGATATTTCTTTGCCATTGAACTAGCTATGAGAGATAAGGGATTACATTTATCTCAAAGAAAATATACCTTGGATTTATTTAGTAAAATTATTATGCTAGGGGCGAGACCTGCATAGATACCACTTGTTGAAAAATCCTCAATGTTTGATACAACTCTCCCCTAGTAGAAGATCAAGCTCATTACCATAAGTTGGTTACTAAATTGATTATGATATAGTTACTAGAACAGATATTTCTTATGCTATTCAGTTCATGAGCAGGTTTATGGAGGCTCTTAGGCAATCTCATATGGATGTTATTTATCATATCTTGAGGTACTTAAAAAGGGTTCCTAGTAGAGGGTTGCACAACAAAATTTGGGACAAACAGATGTTCATGGTGCTTCAAATGTAGATTATGCAGGGTCTCAAGATGACTATAATTCCACAAGTGGGGATTGTGTTACGGTGGGTGGCTATCTTGTCACTTGGAGAAGCAAGAAGCAAACAGTGCTTGCACGATCTAGTGCTGAGGCAAAATATAGATTGATGGTACATACAATTTGTGAGATTATGTTGGTTAGTTCAATGTTGGAAGAGTTGGAGATCAAAATTAACAAGCCAATGCCTCTGGATTGTGAGAATCAAGCAGCTATTTTTATTGCAGGTAATCCAATTTTCCAAGAGTGTACTTTACATGTGGAAGTGGATTGTCATTTCATCATACAACAAGTAATGAATGGTGTTATTTGCACACCATATTTACTCACAGAAGACTAGAGAGCAAATATTTTTACGAATGCATTGGCTAGATCAAGATATATACATTTAAGTGACAAGGTGGGGTTACTCGATATATACTCTCCAGCTTGAGGGGGAGTGTTAAAGATACTTGTACACGTGTATATAGGGGTACATTATGTGATTTTAGTAATTCACCCCTATAAGGGTATACATGTAATTAATTACTCTTTTATTCTTAATGTAAAAAGAGTGCTGCCCTATTTAAAGGGATCACATGCATGAGTTAGGGTTAGGCAACCCTAGCTGTGTGGAATAGCATCTTTGTGTTCTTATGGTCTTCTTCTTCTCCTTAGGTTTTTCACGTATGATCTTCTTAGTTTTTCTCATCTTCTACTCCATCACCTTCAATCATTGCTTCCCTCTCTCTTCGCGTTGCTGCTCCTCAAAGTAACTTCTCTGATCTTGGATCGGGCATTGGAAAATTTATTGTCAATGTTCTCATATATCACATCATGTCTCAATCAAACATGATCAAGACACATTCCACCTTAGGAGAGCATAGATAGAAGTATATGAATCACACTGACATTGTCAATGGCTCCATTTAGACACCACTGAAGTCCAAAGCCCATATGAATGATATGAAAGATATTACACAGGATATGCATGAAGATCCTCCAAATCTTCCGGAAGACCCTCCTACAAGATAGGTACTATGTTAGCTAATTCACTTATATGTAAACTCTAGATATCTAGAGTTCTTCCTTTATTAGAACTGTTTCCAAATTTGTACATGGCTGTAACTATATGTACATGTCTAAGCATTAATGAAATTTCCCGGAAGTTTAACTTCTCACATGGCACATAACCAGTAAGGTCTCACCTTTCTCAGCCGCACATAGCCTGTCTCCACTCGCATGAGGAATTGTGTATGATCTTAGGCCAACCGGAGGACGTGTTGTCCTCAAGAAGAAATTATCCTCCATTAGGTTCTGATCAAACTGCACCGGGACACTTATCTATTCTGTAGTGAACAATTTGTTCGAGTCCTCAATAGCCAACATCTTATGGGTTTTGTTAACGGAACTATTCTTCGTCCCCAATAGTCTTCATGGAACCACACAACTTTGTGCTACCGAATTCAGTCGACAATCAATAGTACCAGATTGACTAGACGATTCAAAGTTGGTTCCTAGCAACTCTATCAAATTGTCAAGTAAATCTCCTAATTCCTTTTGACATAATAGGATAAGTCATCTGGGTCCACTAATTCTATCTTTAAATGTCAAACTTTATCGAAATAATACAAGTTCTATTTGTTTTGCGTGTCAATTGTGAAAGTTTTCTTTTAAACCTTTTACTCTTGTGAATTCTCGAGCAACCAAAACACTTGAACCTATTTCTGCAGATGTTTGGGGATCGTGTTGGGTCACCTCATTTGGTGGGTACATATATCATTTGTCCTTTATTGGAAACTATAGTCTCTTTACATGAAACTATCTGCTTTGCTCGAAAACTGAAGTTGCCTCCACTTTTGCTCAACTTCAGAAACTAACAAAAAATTTGTGTGAGTCTGAATTACAAATCTACAAACCAATGGGGATCCGAGTTCGTGAGTTCGGATTATCAGGACATTGTATGCTTGAGTGGCATCCATCATAGAGTCTCTTGCCCATATACACCCAACCAAAATGGTATAGATAAAAAGAAACACCGTCACATTGTTGATATGGGCCTCACCTTACTTGTGCAAGCCACCATGCCCATTGCTCATTGGGACTCCACATATGTCACTGCCACATACATTATTAACCATCACCCTTCTCCTCAACTTTCTTTTAAGTCTCCAGTTGAAGTTCTCTTTAAAAATAAGCCAGATTCTACTCAATTCTGCATATTTGGTTGTCTCTGCTACCCATGTCTATGCCCATACTCTAAACACAAATTAGATGATCAATCTAAACCTTGTGTTTTTCTAGAGTATCATCCTCACTATAAGGGTGATTGGTGTCTCCATCTCCCTACGGGAAGAATATATTTCACACGCAGTGTATTTTATTATGAAATAGTGTTTCTGTTTGAAAAGCCGCCCTTCTGCTAAACCCGGATGCTGCATCCTCACCTACCGAACCTGTGCAATTTGTTCCTCCTCCACCAGTAACTCAACCTGTGGACACCTTAAGTTAATCTCCTCCACCTTCACCCGTGGTATCTGACCTTGGTCCAATCCAGACTCACCTGAGCCCGACCCAGTCCCATCTCCTTCTTCTGCCTCACCTACCCCTTCACCTCCACCCTGTGAACTCCCGAACAGTCAACCCACTACATCTCATCTAAACATCATTGTCCAATCCCTCCTTCAGAGCTTGAACCCACTTCTTTTAAAGATGCATCAACATCTCCCTAGTGGTGCGAGTCCATGTCTCAGGAGTTCACTGCCTTGCAAGCTAATCAAACCTGGTTCATCTACAGGGGCACAAAGCCATAGGTTGTAAATGGGTATATAGAATCAAGTGCTAGCCAGATGGAAGTATTGAAGGTTACTCGACACAGTTGGTAACCAAGAGATTCAATCAATATGAAGGGTACGATTTTTTGAAACATTTAGTTCGTTGGCCAAATCTGTTATTATTCGTAAGGTACTCACCATTGCACTTCGCAAAAAAGTGGGAGATTCGCCAACTAGATTTCAGTAATGCATTCTTAAATGGTGTGATTGAGGAAGAAGTTTATATGTTGCAGCCTCCCGGTTTCAAAAGAAAAGTACAACCTTCTGCAGTATATTGTCTACATAAATCATTATATGGCCTTACACAAAGGCCGCATGCCTGGTATTGTTGCCTTACAAATTCTTTACGAAGTGTCAGATTCGTTACTCTCCTTCAGTCGTGATTTACATACTCATTTATGTAGACGATATTGTTATTACAGGCAACAACTGTCAAGATTTTACACAAGTTATTGAAAGTCTTCACTGTGAATTTTAATTAAAGATTTAGGGCCACTTCACTATTATTTGAGAATAGAGGTTCAGTGAATTGGAAATGGACTGCATCTTTCTCAAACAAGTATGCAACTAATCTTCTCCAGTGTCTTCAGCTCTTAGACAGAAACCCATATAAATGCCAATTGTGGTTGGATTGAAGTTATCAAAGTTTGAGGGTCTCTTTATCTGATCCAACACAATGTAGAATAGTGGTTGGTGCTCTCTAGTATTTGACACTCACACGACCAAACATAGAGTACATAGTCATTCGAACATACTACAATATGTTAAAGCTACTCTTCTTTATGGTGTTCTTTTAAAGGTACCTCTCAGCTAGGTCGTGAGGCCTTCATGGATGCACGCTGGGGTGGTTATCCAAATGATCTTAGATCCGACTCCAGCTATTGCGTCCCTTTTGGTGGTTATCTTATTTCATGGGCATCTAAGAAGCAGCTCACTGTCTTGGTCTAGTGCTGAAACCGAGCATAGGGCACTTGTTCTTGTTGCATCTGAAGTGTCCTAGGTACTGCAGCTATTTATAGAGCTTCGGTCTAGTGTTGGAGCCAAGCATTGGGCACTCGCCAACAATCTGGTATGAACCATGTAGAGTTTGACTATCATTTTGTTCGTGAGAGGTTCACTAATGGTAGTTTCACAGTCTCTTACATTCCCACTCAAGACCAGCTTGTTACTATTTTTCACAAAGGTACCAAACTTAGTGTTTTTACAAATCCGCTTAGTTTGCGGTGGGATTGTGAAAGATATTAATGATATTATACAAGATATGCATTATGATTCTCTTGATCATCCGGATGACCCTCCTACATGATAGGTGCTTTTTTAGCTAGTTCACTTATATGTAAACTCTTTATATTTAGAGTTATTCCTTTATTAGAACTCTTTCCAAACTTTTACATGGCCGTAACGCCTAAAAATTAATGATTTTGTTCGGAAGTTTGATCTCTCATAGCCCAGATTCTGAAGACCTAATTCCCAATCAATACTACTCCTAATGGTACAATTGGATCAGACAATTGTTAACTGGATTGTCTCCATGATGTCGAATGCTATGCTTTGCTATCTTCCCTCTTAGTGTGCTTCCGTTGTAATATGGTCAAAGTTACATTTTATCTATGCTTCTCGGTCCCAGTCCCAACTGAACCATCTTAGGTTCACTCTGCAGACTCTCAAGAGGGCTCTCTCCACCATGACCTCCTATCTAGAGAAGGTGAAGATCATCATCGATGAGCTTTCGGCCGTCAGACAGACGCTGGTGGACTAGGTCAGGAGCTTGAGCCATTTTCTCAAACTATTACGGGTGCAGATCATCTGCTTGCCTTTGCAACTTTAACTTCTCTTCTTTTGTAGGAGTTCAAACAATCGTTGCAAGCACAAATTTCACTATAGGCCTCAAAAACAGCTTGTCACATTAAATAGCAGCATGTTAGTTTTCCTAGAGAAGCTGAGAAATTCGTCTATGCTCTTTGATGGAGAAATTTTTTTATTAAGCTATTGGAAGAGTGGTTTAAGAAAAAGTTTCTTTTTTGAACTCTTCCAAGGCATTAGTTTCTTCTATTTAGAAACTAGATTTATCTTAAATGAGGTCCAAGCATACAAGTTTATTTTAGAACACTAGTAGAAAAATAGTTTTTAATGCGGTGTTTTCAAACAAACCGCCGACATAACTATGTTTTGCTGCGGTTATACGAAAAACCCCCAGTATTAGATGAAATTGAGGTTAATCGCCATTAAAACCTTTTTTCCAGGCGGTTTTAATCAAAACCGCTGGTGAAAAATAATTTTATTGG
The DNA here is from genome assembly GCA_022405105.1 of Aristolochia contorta. Lineage (NCBI taxonomy): Eukaryota > Viridiplantae > Streptophyta > Magnoliopsida > Piperales > Aristolochiaceae > Aristolochia > Aristolochia contorta. The sequence continues at coordinate 14,469,313 of CM039667.1, forward strand.
CAATTAAGAAGAAAACCGCCAGTGAAAAAGCATTTTATTGGCGGTTAAGAGGAAAACCGCCAGTGAAAAAGTATTTTACTGGCGGTTAAGAGAAAAACCGCCAGTGAAAAAGCATTTTATTGGCGGTTAAGTTGAAAACCGCCAGGAAATCTGTTGGCAAAATCAACAGAAATAGTGGTTTTTGAATTTAACGCCTGTAACTCGTTACTTTTACCGGCAGGTAAGCGAAAACCCGCTGTTAAAATCCTCTTTAATGGCTTTTTTCGTTTAAGCCGCCAGTAAATCGTTACTTTTACCGGCGGGTATGTGAAACCCGCCGTTAAAGTCCTCTGTTTGGCGGTTTTTGTTGAAACCGCCTGTAAATCATTTTTTTACCGACCGGCGGTAAATAAACGATAAAGTTTCCAATTTCCTCTAATATTTCGCTTGCCTCCCACGCGTATTTCAGTCCCGCGCGTAATATTTCCGTCCCGCGCGAAGTCCCTAATCAATGGAAACTATTTGAATAAGAATCAAGAACCTCTCACCTGGAGCTGGTGAATTCGTAAAGCTTTCCCCTCAGTGAGAAGACGATGAGTCGGACCTCGGCGTCGCACAGCATGGAGAGCTCGAAGGCTTTGTTGAGCAATCCGTTGCTTGGAGAAGGTGACTTGCCTGCTCGTCGCGTTCTCTTTGCCTCCATAGTGTTTAAAGTCTTTAACTTTTTTGTCTGACATTTTGTTAAATTTCTAATTTTACTCATCCCAAGATTTCCCTTTGCTTCTTTATTGTATTTGCTTGCTTTTGTGAGTAGGACCTAATTGGGTTGTTTATGTAGTTTCAGCTCTCTCTCGATCCGGAGCGGCGAACCCTTGAATTTTATGCGTTTAAAAGGGCGGTGAAAGAGGTGGGGTGGTAGAAGAATTGCATTTGAGGAGGTGCTGAAGTCGGTATTGAGGCAGATCTAGAGTGGGAAGTGAGGTGCGACGGTGAAGCGATCATGGTGGGCAGTGTGGATATTGTTTCGAATGGATTGCGGCGGAGTTCAGTCCGCTGGAGATTACAGAGCCGCTGTCGCCGATTATTAAAAATGGTGGTGCTGGGTTGGCTGAAAAGGGGAGAGGGAGATTGTTTTGGGGAGAAATGTGCACACGACGTCGCTTGCCATCACGGAACCGGAGGCAGATGATGGAGCTTACCGGAGATAGGGAAGTTTATATTGCCGGTGTTTTGGCAAGATATAGGAAATCTCTGATTGAAAGGACCAAGCATCATTTGGGTATGCTTCTGGAGACTTAAATTGTTTTTGTATTTCTATTTCTGCATTTTCTAAATATTTTTTTATCATGGACTTCCTGCTAGACATATGGTAGTGAAGGGTGTTACAGATTTGAAATAACTGTGATTTTACATGCAAATTGCTCTGTATCGTAAAGGGGACTTTAGTATTGAGGGAATTTTGTTCTAAAAAGCTTGAGATATTTAAATCAGTAATATCTTAATCATAGTTTTTTTTTCTTTTTTTAATGTCGTCTCCTTTCCTTTCTAGACTCTATTCTAGCTGCTCCTTGGCTTTTGTTTTTGCTGTTTTCACACTCCAATAATGCTTGTTGATTGACATATTTTATTCTTTAACAAGGTTGGCCTTCGTCAAGCTCTGAGCTATTTTTTTAGTTTGAGTCATCATTTTATCTTTATTATTTTGGACTCATTGATTACTTTCATTACTCATACTTTAGACTCAGAAAAAGCTTTTTTTCTCTTTGGTTTCACTTTAGAATTGAAAGCTTCTAGTACTTGCATCAGGGGATGTTATTGATTAACTATTTCTGTAATATTCTTATCTTCCAAGGTCTAGATTAACTTCTTTATCAGCTTATCTCGTGTTGCCCTATTTTACTTTATCAACTTATCTCGTGTTGAATCTCATAGTTTTCCATTAGAATCTGTTTCTTGATTGGAAATTTTCTTTTGTTCCAGAGCATCCATGGCTTCAAAATGCTAGAAAAGCTCCTAATGTTCCTCTTGGCGATGTTGTTAAGTCCAGGCTGAAACAGTTTTCAATGATGAACAGATTCAAGAGAAAGGCTTTGAGGGTTTGTATACTAAAACATTATGCATTTCTGCTTTTGTGCTTCTCATGCTATGAGATTCTGGAGATCGATGCAGATAATGATGGGGTGGTTACTTTTGAGGAACTGAAAGCTGGACTTCAAATGTACGGGTCCCACCTTGCAGACTCTGAGGTTCAAATTCTCCTAGAAGCTGTAAGTGGTTTTGAGCCTCTCTGGCATGATTGCAACAACCATTATTGTCTTGTGGAAAAAGTTATTTGACTTTTAGTGAAACTGCAGGCTGTTGAAGTACTACTCAACATTTCTCTTTATTTTATTTTATAGGCTTTTTTCTATATTTAGTAGATGATATAAGTAACTTTATCATCTTTAATTCCTTTTTATGATATTGTTGTGTCTGCCAAAATGCCGTCTTATCGTTTGAGGCCAACTAGTTTTAACTGTGTAAACAGGTTAGTTCAAACCCAAAGGAACTATAGATTATGGAGAGTTTGTTGCTGTGTTCCTGCATCTTCAGAGGAAGGCCAATGATGAACATCTTCGAAAAGCTTTCTCATATTTCGACAAAGATGGAAACAGCTATATTGAGCCAGAGGAGCTACGGGAAGCTTTATTAGAAGATGGTGATGCAGGCTGTGCAGATGTGGCAAACGACATTTTCCAAGAAGTGGACACAGACAAGGTGAGTCCCCAAACTGCTTTATTCACGTTGCTTTCTATTTTCATCTTGTATTCATGTGGCAGAAACTTAGAAAAGGGCAGTTTTTGGCCTATACATTAACTAGAATGAAAAGAGAAACATTGAGTCATCTTCTCTCGGCATGCTTTGTGTTTGAGTCATTTACTGTCCATATCACAGGATGGGCGTATTAGCTACGAGGAATTTGTTGCCATGATGAAGACAGGAACGGATTGGAGAAAGGCTTCCCGACATTACTCAAGAGGGAGGTTCAACAGCCTGAGCATAAAATTGATGAAAGATGGGTCTCTGAATATGGGAAATGATTGAAGACTTAATGTGGCAACCGTGAGGTCCTGGTTGATAGAGAGGGTGACTCATTTTCCTGATTATTTACGGTGGGGAGGGGAGGGGGAGCTGTTTGATGTTTTCTAGGTGGCTGCTGCGATTGCCCTCTCTGGTTGGGTTACAAAGGTGGTGGTGATGATGTGGTGGTTGGTGTGTGTAACAAAGGCTCTCCCCAGCACCCATTTTTACTTTTGGCTTCCTGAATCTATTGTATTTGTTGATTGTAGATTCTGTTTTAATTGTCTGTAACTAGTAGTTTTAATATGTTGTGTAAACAGGTGAACAGATTTGAAGAAGCAATAATTTTTTTTTTTGCAAAAAATTTTTTGCTGGCGGTATTAAAAACCGTCATTAAAATAAAAAAAAACATGACTGGCGGTTTTAAAACCGCCATTAAAACTTGTTTTTTTTTAATGGAGGTTTTTACAACCACCATTAAAAATATTCACTGGCAGTTAAGTAAAACAGCCAGGGAAAACTTTATTTTTTGCGGGCGATTTTATTTTTGCCGCTAAAAATAAATTTTTTACCAAGGGTTAAAACCGACGGAAAATTCATCGGCAAAACATTTACCGCTAATTAGTGCCGACAGTTCTAAAACCGCCAGCAAAAGTTTTGGCAAAAAGAAAACAAGCAAGCATGTAATCATCTCCTGCCCTTTGATAGATCGGCGACCAGGACCCCGTAATCGAGTCGGCCGTCTCCCGGAAAAGGAGCCAACGGAAAACTTCCTAAGAGACTGACAGCGACAAAGAAGGAAGTTGGACCGTCTCCCACTTTGGATTACCTAAGGTCGGCTGGTTCGGCACCAGGGCTCGCTCCAAAGTGGATACACGTCCATGCTCCCGGCATTGTCTAGAATCTCCAGTAGAAACTTGTTTTCCACCGGCAGTTGTCTCTGGATTCGCTGGCGGTTGTTTCTTGATCCACCGGCGGTTCTGGCCCGTCTGCCGGCCGATTTTACTGGTATATAATCCAACCGCCAGCAGATGGTTGGGCCTCAATTTTAAAAGAAGACCCTTGGGCCTATTTGGCCCATCTCGGTCTGTAATACCTGAAGTTTTTCCTAAGTCACAACCGTTACCCCTGTCACTTTCATAAAATTTTCTCCCACTCCTAAAATAAATTTCCTAAGTCCCTTACTCCACCCCCAAAAGAAAATTTTCTAAGTCCCTAATTCCCCTGAAATAAACAATTTTCCACTCTCGTATAGCTTCCAGCGACCGAGCTTCTCCGGCGTTCCTGCGGCCTTCCCATCTCTGCGACGGAAGCCCCTTCCCACGTTCTAGTTTTCCCGCGTCCAAGATTCACAGCCTCTCTGCTGATGTTCCACCAATCGGACGAACTTCTCCGGCGACAAGCTTCTCCGGCAACGAGCTTTCAGGCGGCAAGCTTCTCCGGTTTCTGTCTCTCCAGGCGACGAGCTTCTCCAGTGGCATGCGTTCAGGAGTTCCCGCGACCATAGTTACAATCTTGAAATTCAGTAGGTTTTCAATTTTTCCCCTTCTGTGCAATTTCTGTGGAATTACAGATTTAGTCGGGTATAAAGGAAATTCGATTTTTGTCTTCTCAAGATGGTGCGCCCTCTTCTCTTTTGCTAAAGAGGAAGGCACTTTTACTGCTGTGGTTTGTATCATCTAAGGCTTGGACATTTCAAAGGATTTTTTTTTTTTTTCATTGAGGTTTCAAATTGACGAGGTTTGTTTTTTCCGGCTCGCCTTGTTTGAATTGATATCCTCGCTGGATCTCTAACTTGGTGTAACATATGAATTCTTGCTTTCCTCTATTATGAGTAACAGAGACTTTTTATAATGGATTTGCTATGTCTTCCATGTTAAATTCTGTCAACGAGTTCTTTATCATTTTCTAACTTTCTTATAGTGCACAGAGATCTGAAATTCGAGCTCCTATGTTTTAAATATCGGTGAGAGGTTCATACTTAAATATTTCAAGAGGATTTGATGTCACATATGAATCACCGCATGTTGAGGCAATGTAAACCAGGAATGCTCTTTGAAGGAAAGAATCATTTCAAGATCTCTCACCTGTTAAGAAATTAATCAATCGAAGATCTCACGTATTGAGCTGATTTATTTGGTATTAAAGAGCCAAAACATTTGGCGCCTGTAAGACCTTCCACTTCCACTTCTAACTCGATACTATTCTCACATTTACCATGATGGTTTTGATGAAAGTTTGAGCGCCGACAAAAGAGAAGCAATGCTGTCAAATCACTTTTACATTCATCTCTCAAACACATCGTCCTGGTCCATACGGAACTCAATGGAATGAACTTTGGAGAATGGAGTATGAGCCGAAGCCTTAGTACCAAGAATAAAGTTGGCCTCATTATGGCTCTTTACCTATTCCAGTAGACTCGGACACAAAACTTCCTGGATATTTAATTCAGTCGAGCCCAACATTGCACACCGTTACCTACTCAGACACGACGACAGATATATGGAGTGAACTCAACAATAGATTTTCTCAAAGAGACAAGACAAGAATCTGTGAAGAGTAATGTTGGGTGCACCTAGCTTACGTACATGTCTACATGCATGTTAATCTAAGCCCTTTAAAATGTATAAAATTATTTTTTATTTTATAAAACCCTATATTTTTAAAGGATCACTAGCAAAAAAGCGCCTTTTACCGACGGTTAAAAACCGCCGGTAAAGGTCAAAAAACCGCCGGTAAAATGCTTACCGGCGAAAAACTAATCGCTGGTAAACCGAGCGACGATAAAGTCGCTCCCGGCGGTTTTATGACTCAAAAAGTGCGCGGTAATTTACCGGCGGTCCAAAACCGCTAGTATATTACCGGCACAGTATACATCGCCGGTATACTTCGTACAAAATACTGGCGGAAATTAAAACCTGGCCGAATTTTTATCCATATTAACAGCCATTAATCTGACACCAGCGGTTTTACGCAACCATCGGTGATTCCCATTTGATCGGTACCGGCGGTTTCTTTAACCGCCGGTAACGTTAAATGACGTTACTGGCGGGTTATAAACCGCCGGTAAATTGGGTTTATTGTAAAAAAATTATTTATTTTATTTTTTTTCCCTCTGTTGCTTCATCTTTCATTCCACATCCTGTTATAAATCATTCCACAAATACTAAAACATCGTTCATTTCACATCCTGCTGCATCAAGAATCATTCCACAAGTAGTAAAACATCATTCATTCCACATCCTATTGCAACATGAATCATTCCACAAATACTACAATTGGTAATGCCTAAAGCTGTACAAATTAATCTACTAGAAATAGATCAAACTTGTGCTCAAAAGTTAATTGAACTTAACTACATCGAATAATGTATCATTACAAGCATTGAATATCAAAAGAAATTGTTACTCAACACGTCCATCCTCCTGAGTCCCCAACTCAACTCTCTCCATCATGATTGGCATGTTCATTATCATCGCCTACATCCATAAATTTAAAAATTAATTAATATTTAATTAAAATAACGATCATCACCCATCATAATTATTTAATAACCAAAGTATAACATACCACGTGTTTGACGTTGATGTGATTGCGTCAAAATGGCGATTTGCTTTCTCATAAGCGCCAACTCCCTCTATGTGGCAGCTTCTTTGTCCTTCAACTCCTTCACTTCCTCCCTTAGTGTTGCAGTTTCTTGAAGAGTCGCTGACCTACGCGGCCGACCCACCTGATCAATTAAATAACCGTGGCCAAAACCCCTCTCGTATCCACCGTGATGACCATCATGCAGATGATCCAATACAAATCTCAAATCTTCAGGGTTTTGAGATTCAGAGACCTGGCGAGTGATGGCTTCTGCGCGTAAATATTCCTACAAAAAAAATTATAAAAATATATTAGTTTTCTATCTTATTTATGAACTTAAGAATTATGTTAAGTAAGAAACTTACACATTTTTCTCGTGTAGCATCAGTAGGAAACGTCCCTTCCTTTTTCCTGTGCGCCCCAACGTAACCATGAAACAGACTAAAAGAATCCCCGTTTCTTTTTTGTTTTCAAAGACATTAATCCATCAATAAACTGTGTTCGTGTACTTATGAAAATTAAAAAAATGGAAGGATCAGTATTGACCTCTTGCTCATAGTACCGAGGCAAAGACTTGGTCCCGAGAGTGTGAAGGATCTTTTGCTTAGACCGATAGATCTTGTTCTTCTTCGACATCTCCTTCACTTGTTCTTGCTCCCAATAAGCCAGTAAACGATCCCATGAATCTTGAGTAATGGTCGGGATGGGAGTAGTTGCATATTCTTCCGGGTTCTTGCCATCAACATAGTCGCTCTTCAAGTAACACCGGTTATCCCTAATTAATTTTTGAAGAATGGGCTTAAAGAATTTTTTTGCCTCCGTGCTACTTAGCTCTGTTGTTCCATCATCATCAACCCACTTGCTCAAACCTACGTATTTCCGAATCTTCACTTTCACCCGATGCGTTTTCCACTTCCACTTCAGCGTCCCACATGAAAGCGTCGTTTAATAACCTTGACATCTCTGGCCTATGTCCGGTCTCAATGGATTCATTTGGTTGTTGCTCAGTTCCTTCCTCACCGTGAAAGTGCCAGGTATGGTATCCAGCAACAAATCCCTCCCTTGCTATATGATACATTACTGTGTCGCAATTAAAAAAATGTTTGTTCTTACACCTGGCACATGGGCATCTTAACTGGCCACTTTCTTGGACACCCAACCTTTGCTTGGCAAACTCCATGAAGAAAACAATCCCATCTGAAAATTCGGGCTGGCACCAGTCAACCTTGATGCCGTACTAGTACATCCAACTTCTGTCGTTGAGATAGTCCATCTTTGCGGTAGAACACAACCAACTTCAATAGGAGTTAAAAATGCTTAGTGATTCTGAAAAGGCCTAATACGGCGAACAATAATAACATAAATTAAGAGACCAACACGGAGCACATGATGTAATCATAAATTAATGTGTGGATAGATAGAGTGCAACTATTAAGTTAAAACACCAAAACAATCTCAAGTACTACTTCCTATATTAACCTATTCCAGAGACTATCTTCCTATATATAAATCGAAGAGACATTATTTGCTTTTAGTTCAGTGAAGTTGCCTATCAAGCACTACTCTCTGTCTTTACTAAACTGCATCCCACATTTAGCCCACTAAGAATATTTATTAAATGCCAAACTAAAAACCAAGAAAAATAATGAACTAGTTTAAAAATATTTTAAATAAATACAATCGAAAAGCAATTAATTTTCCAGGTTCCATAAAATTCATTTTCGTATGAATCAATTCAAAATAAATCCTGGACAACCAAGTAAAATTGGCAAGATTCTCACCTCTAGAGATATTTTAAGACAAAGCAGACCAAAACAGCAACGACAAAAATTCCCGAACGACCACGTTAATTGGCAATTAAGATAGTCTTCCACTGTAGAACAAACAACACTGCATCAACAGATAGAAAAAGAACTTTCGAAAAAAAATTGGTTGTACTCGATCAAGAGTGTATGAAAAATTAAAAGAGAATGTAAAACATGTACATGCAGTTTTTTTTTTTAAAGTAAAACATGTAGTTTACAAATACTAATTTAGTCAAAAAAAAAAGTCTAAACGACTAAGGGAAGGAGACGGTAAGCTCCATCACTCCAAAGCTTTAGAAAGCATACAAACAAACGACAATGGGGCTGTAATGGAGATCAGAAATCAAAAATAAATGCCGCGTCCCCTCCTCGGAAAATCACCTCGGTCCTTTACTCGTCGCCGGAAATCGCGCCGCCGCGAAGAACGGGAAGTGCTTGCTGTCGGGAAGGATTCAAAGGGGGGTTTCCGACTGTCGAGGGAGAGAGAGAGGCGGCTTTCGGCGAGGCTGTCGGGAAGGCGAGAGAGGGGGGTTTCAGGCAGTCGAGGGAGAGAGAGAGGGGGGTTTCGGTGGGGCGGTGGGGAAGGCGAGAAAGAAGGTTTCGGCCGGGCTGTCGGCCGTGAAGCCGATCTCCGGGGTTTCGTCCGGGCTGTCGGGACTACGAAGAGGGAGGGGGGGCTGAGCTGTCGGGAGCACGAATAATTTGGGAGACCTAAGTTAAGTGGCTCACTGGCGGGCACCGGCGCAAGTTTTTAAGCGCCGGTAAGTTAAATTACTGGCGCTTAAAATAACCCGTCTAACTTACCGGCGCTTTTTAATTCCGAGTGCCGGTAAGTTAGACGGTACCGGCGGTTATTTATAAATAACCGCCAGTACTACCCCTTTTTTTTACTAGTGGATAAACCCTAGGCATCAACCGTTTAGATTAACATGTACATGGGATAGGTACGTGGGCTAGGTGCAACTAGCATATTAGATAAGAAATTGTTGAATGTCGTCAAGGCTCTCTTTCTGTCTCTGCCTACTTCACCAAACTCAAGAGTCTTTGGGATGACCTATTGTCCAATAAAGACCCTATTGACTGCACATGCAACATGCTCAAGAAACTCGTCATCGAAGAAGAAAAAGCAAAGGTAATGCAATTCTAATGTATTTGAATGAGTTTTAATCTCGGATTTGTGGAGCAATTTTGATGATGAACCCACTTCCGAACATGATCCTACAACAAGAAATAGAAGTGGAAGTCACCAACCGTAGAGACATACCACCAACTACTCATGCCATTGGACGACCACAAGGTGCAAGCTGTGCCAATCAGCTTTGAGACCCCTGTTTTGCACAACGTAAATTCTATACTCACATTGAACAGACTGGTCATTTAGTTGAGCAATGTTACTATTTAATTGGATTTCCTGTGGGTGACAAATGGCATGGTAAAAGTATGAAACCAAAAAATTAGATAGCATCTACCAATGTCGTCGAGAAGAAGGAGACACAATTCAGAAACCCTACATTCACTCAAGACGATTACAAACAAATCCTAGCTATTCTACGGGACACGAATGGTAACGACTCATCGTTTGCAAATGCCATAGGTACATGTAATTTACAACCTATTGGATCATTGACAGTGGAGCCACTGATCATGTCTCACAAAGCATTCCCGCTCATAACACGCGCAAAACACCTCATGATTTTGTGAGATTGCCTACTGGTGAATGAATTCGCTTTGAAAATATTGGTTCTATTCGTCTCTCCCCAACATTGATGCTAAAAATGTTCTGCATGTACCACGATTTTGTGTTAAGTTAATATATGGCAGTAAGTTAACACAAGCCTTGAATTGCACAATAACCTTTCATTCGAATTAATGTCTTGTGCAGGACTTGGATACGAGGAGGACGATTGGCCTGGGCAAGTAGATCAACAACCTATATTGGCTACAACCTCATCACAATCTACCTTTCATCCATCACATTACTCATATAAGTGATCTTTGGCACAACCGACTCGGCCACCCATCTATTGGTCCTCTTCGTTACTTATCTAGCACTTTTTCAGACATTCTTTTTTATTCGAACTATGTTTGTGAGGTCTGACCTCTAGCTAAACAATCATGTCTTTCTTTTCTTCTAGTTCAATAAAGATAGATGCACCTTTTGATTTAATTTGTTGTGATTTATGGGGATCACACAAAACTCATACTCATTCAGGAGCAAAATATTTTTTGACCATTGTTGATGACTTTTACTCGTTGTACTTGGGTACACCTAATGAGTTCCAAATCCAACACCCAAACTTTATTTAAATCATTTTTTGCTTGGGTCAAAACTTAGTTTGGTCAAAATATTAAGATTTTACGAGCTGATAATTGGGGGCGGGCGGGGGGCATGGAATTCACCTCTTTAAAATCTTTTCTCAGTGGCCGGGGAATAGTTTTTCAACACACATGCGCCTATACACAATAGCAAAAAAGGCGTTGTTGAGCGCAAACATCGACATCTTCTGAATGTTGCATGAGCATTTCATTTTAAAGCCAATCTCCCTTTGCGGGTTTTGGGAGAGTGTTCTAACAGCTTGTTATTTGATCAATCGACTACCTACACCCTTCTTATTCAACAAATCACCTAAATAACTTTTATACAAATCTGTACCCAACTATTCTGATTTGCGAGTGTTTGGTTGCCTCTGTTATTCAACAAATCTTAATCTAGATCACAAATGAACTTACGTGCTCGATGGTGCATTTTTTTGGCTACGCTATTGGATAGAAAGTTTACCGTGTTTATGACCTTGCTGAAAAGAACTTTTTTTACCTCCCGATATGTTACTTTCCATGAAAATTCATTCCCCTGTAGCTCCATTCCCAAAAACTAAAAGAAGAAGTTTGTATGTCACTTCCACCAGGATATCATCGACAGGGAGAGACTAATCTCTTTTGTCGACTACATAAATCACTCTACGGCCTCAAGAAAGCATCTCGTAGTTGGTTTTCATGTGTGGTTCAAGGAAATGGGTTTAAACAATAAAAACCTGATTATTCTCTCTTCACTAAGGTTCATGGCAATTCAATCACAATAATACTCCTTTTATGTTGTTGATATGGTGATAACAGGTGACGATGAAAAGGACATCAGTTATCTTCAAAATTAAAGATCTAGGCCCAATTAGATTCTTTCTTGGCATTGAGGTTGCTCGATCTGAAGAAGGTATTATAATATGTCAGCGAAATTTTACTCTTGATATACTCGAAGAAACCGGACTTCTTGGAGCAAAACCTGTAGTAGTTCCCATGGAACCTGACTTAACACTTAAGAAATCGGAAGTGAAGTACTCAAAGATCCAACTCGATATCGAAGATTGATTGGTAAATTAATCTCTCACTATTAGTCGGCCAGGTGTTATATATTTTGTAAATACTCTCAGCCAATTTATGCAAGAAACCAAGTTACATCACCTTAAAATTGCATTTCATTTACTCCGTTATTTGAAGGCAGCTCCAGGGCAAGGGCTATTTTTTGCATCAACCAATGAACTTCGCTTAATCGGATACTGTGATGCATATTTAGCAAGATGTCCAATCACGAGAAGATTAGCGACAAGGTATTGCATCTTTCTTGGCAAATCTTTAGTATCATGGAAAAGTAAGAAACATGTGACAATTTCAAAATCATCGGCGGAGGCCGAATATAGATCTATGGCTGGTGTGGGCTGTGAAATTTCTTGGATGAATTATTTGATAAAAGATTTACAGGTGACCCGACATGAACTGGTCATATTATTTTGCGACAATCAGGCCGCTCTTCATATTGCAGCCAACCTAGTATATCATGAGCATACAAAACATATTGAGTTGTATTGTCATACCATTAATGAAAGAATGGAAAAAGGTGAGTATTCAGACATCATATGTCAAGACTAGAAATTAGGGAGCATATATCTTTACAAAACATTACTTACTCCGGCTTTTCAGGCACATATTGGCATGTTGGGTGTAATCGATATTCACTCTCCAGCTTGAGGGGAGTGTTAAGGAAAGAATCATATTAAGATCTCTCACCTGATAAGGAATGAATCAAGTGAAGAACTCGCAAATTGAGCGGATTTATTGGATCTAGTTTTTCTTCCATGTAATGTATCATCTGATTTATAGGATCTATGTCCCTTTGTTACATTTGTTAAACTCAAATTTTTTTTTTTCAATCGTTGCTTATGTGTCGAATCGGGGATGAAGGCAGAAAATCTTTTTCAATCAGTCTCTGAACCAAACTATCACCTATTGAATTCAACAAGAAAATGTGTGGATGATCGAACCTTGTAAAGGTTGAGAAGAATGTTGTCCAGGGACTTGTGCATAATCTGATCACCTCATTCCGAGAGACTTATGGCTGCATTCGTCTCCTCTACCCTGTTCATTTGCTTTACAACAATGGCCAATGTCCTTCAGAGCACTGTCAACCCTATCTCCAGCATTGATAGCTGCCCAAAATCAGAGTTATACCCTTGTGTGGATCCTTATTTCCCATATAAAATCCAACGCAAAACATGAATCAGTCATCCGCAGGATCAAATCATCCAATGGACTAAGCCAATGCTCGTTGATTCCAACCTGCTGAGCAGATTTAGGTGCTGATTGCAACCCATTGGGTGAGCACTCCATACATCCTGTATCATTTCTCTGGTTCTCGTTTAAGCCAATGCTCAGATAATTTTCTAAGAGCTGGCTGAGTTGATTAAGGCGCCTTGCAGTGCAAAGAGAATCACACAATTTTTTTTCTCTTGCAAGTTTTTCCTGAGAGTGAAACTACGTGGATTGCCACATCGGAATCCATGTCAGGATGTAATAGTTGGATGTAAAAATTCAAAGTAGTGATATTTTTTTTTTTTTTTGAAAAATGATATCAATACTTCCATGTTTTACTATGAGGTTTTACATCTTGACGTGGTTATTCTCCTGGCAACCTAGTTAGCAGTCCAAGATAAGGTTTAGGGTTTAGGGTCATCCATAAAATAGAAAAATAGATCCTACTTTATCTTTGACTTGGACTACCAACGAGGATGTACGCTACGTCAAACTGTAAACCCTCGTAGTAAAAACTGGCCATATCACATATCACCGCTCTTTTTCTTTATCTAAAAGTTGAACTTCTATACAAGGAGGCTCCAAAGACCGTATGTGCCCAGCTTAACGTGTACCTGCTCCAAAGCGGCGGTGGAGATGCGCTATTTCAAAGAGGAAGTTAACCAAAAATATCTTTAATGTTACAAGAAATTTTTCATTCAAACGATGGCTTTTGAAACTCTAAAGAGTGGCTTATGAGCTGATCCACTTGACGCCGGAAAGGAGTCTTATTTATTTATCATTCCTGCTGAAATCACATACCTGTTTCAAATATTCCGAGGGAAGTTACGAGCTACATATCCGAGTGCGCAATAGGAAGCCAAGCATAGGAGAATTGTCACGGTTAGTGGATTAAAACCAAACCTCGAAGGCTCTCCTAAGGAAGTATTGCCAGCCTAACTTGTTGGGGTGGTCAGTTTCAATATCAAATATTCTTTAATAAAGCAAATGCACTTTCACCTAAGGATGACGCTTCCGAATCTCGTGACGTACGTAGTTTGGTAGCTCACCGATCTTTCTTAAGCTTCGAAAGCAGTACAAGATGGACTTGTTCGGTTGCCGTTGCTCTCGGTATTGGTCGGGCCATTCTTTCTGGAATTTATAAGTTGGATCAGAGCTAACTCTGACCAGTACTGAACACAGAGCGCTTCCCCTTGAATTAATACTAAAGATTAAACCTCCTTCACGACCACGCTGCACCATTTAACACCGTTTAACATCTTTAATTCAAGAGCATACTCACACGTCACACTCGCAGTTATAATTTGGGCAACAAAACTGATTTGTTGTTCTGATATAATTAACTTGTATTGTCCACAATACTAGCTCGTATGCTTTTATTTTTTTTTTGTCGCCTTAATCAACAACAGGAAAGGTACACAGTGTTGATGCTCGTGCTGTTGTACGTCACGGAGAACTATTTTGTCGCCTCCAGCTCGTGATTTTCTGAATTCTGCGCCGGTACTTGCCCTTATTGAACTCGTGGAAAGAGAATCAAAGGCGATAGAAAAGGCTGAACGCAATAAGTGGCAAGTGAAACCGGGGTTGGTGCTCTGCCAGAGTTCCGTAGTGCGGTCTAACGTGGATTCTGATTTCATTTGAATATTTTGAGGCCACAAGAGTCAACTTGAATGTTTTATTCAAGTGCTGCATGCACCGTGACACGGAAATCCTCTGCCATTGAATATCCACTTAACCGTAGAGATGTTAAAGAGATGTTTCTCTTAGAGACTTACCATAGAGGGACTGTTAAACATGTACATTAAAAAAACGCAGGAAGCCAAACTGGGTAGTGAAGAAACAGTTTAAGCAAATAATATCAGAAGGGAAGATGTTGAAGCCATGGTCTCCGGTGTAGATCGAGGAAGACATGTGACCATGCTGTAGCTTATAGACAGAAACTGTAGCGGAAGATATTGTTTATGAACTCGGTCACCGGGACCCGGAATCCGACCCATGTGCTGCGTGTTGATGGTCGGGACTAGTATGGCCGTTTTCCGGCATGAGAAGACTTCCAAATTCCACCCCAGAATTAATTGTCTCGATCGTCCATATAACAAGCTTCAAAAGTATCGATCCCTTAAGAATTACTTTCATATAGAAATTAAATATCAACAATTTATTGTGTAGTACATACTAGAAACTCAAAACCCTTTTGTACAAAAAAGAATAAAGAAAACAGAACAAAAAGTTAGTTATCTTTGTGTCAGCATCGTTATCGAATTGGGTAAATGGTTTCAGGTCTGCTGTCATATAAATACCCAGGTCCCAGATTGAGTGTCCTGAGTATTTTCTGATCAATATCTCTGCTACAATTTTCGGAACAGTTTTCCTGCATGTGATGTCTGCGATCACTGCGCGCTGTGTCTCATTTTTCTTTCTTTAAATTCTTCTGCTAAACAAGAGTCCCTGAAGGAAAGAGACCTCTGCGGCTGCGATTGCAAATCAGTCGACCGAAGTCTCTTCCTTGTTCCTTCCGTCATAGAAAATTAAGCATGTCCAATTCTACCTGGTTCTCCTCTTATTCCAACAAGCTCCGGTTCTTCGTGAGAGTAAGACGATTCTTGCAGAAAAAGACGAGCTGCAAGAGTCATGATCAGTCTGGAGATCTAAAGGGGAGAGCAGGAGAGGAATTGGCGATGGGAAGTCAAGCTGGGATGTATCAGGAATCGTCCTCTGTTGTTCTACAGAGGTCGGTGAAGAAACTTCACTTTGGAGATGGGGAAGAGAAGGAAGCTGCCGCAGAGGAAATTATAAGATTGGCTGCAGAGGATCTACAGACGAGGAAATCGCTGGCATCTCTCGGCGTCATTCCTACTCTGGTTTCTATGCTGGATTCCCCTGTCCCTGGTAGCTGCTTGTCGGCTGTTCGGGCGCTGGTCGAGCTCTCATATGGCACTCAAACGTAAGTTTAGCCATTCTTCTCTCTTCTACTTTAATTTAAATTCATTTGTTATTCTCTAAAAATTTCTTCTTGAATGAAAATCTACCATCTAATATGATATGGTCCGAGCATATAGTAAGACGTTTCACCAACCACATATATCTCTGTCCACTGTTTTTATGTATAACTCTTTAACAACTGCTAAGAGTTCTCTTTGCTGTTTAGCAACGTTTTTTCTTTAATCTCGTTGTGAACTCTGAAGAAACATGCTAGTGAAGGGGGGAAGGACACAGGGCGAGAAGGCGAGAAGGCAAGAATTGCCTTGAAGAAGTGAGAGAGAAGGGGACGGGAACTGAAGGGGAATTAAAGTTGGCCTGTTGAGTCAGTCCTGATCAGAACGTGGGCTCTCCCTCGGTGACTTGTGAGTTTCATACCACTCACCAGCTTTTTAATAAAATAAACGGATGGCTGGGTGTTCGGTTCAGTTAACAAAGCTATCCTGGAGTTTTATATGAGCAACCCTAATAAATGATATTGGACACTGGCGAAAAATCTCAACCCAAAAGTGGCTTACCTTACCCACTTTTCCAACTTCACCAGCTCACTAGTCCACCTAATGGATCGCCTCGTAGCACCTAAGGAAGAATCCCAGAAAATTTGGTTCCTTGGTCACCAAAGTCCGCCAAAGTTTGTTAGAGATCAACAACTCTTAATTGACATGTTATTTTCAAAGATTTTAAGGGGGCAGCCGCCTATACATTTAGATGTGTCATTGGTTCCTGCACTGAGAGGAAGAAGACGCCACTTTTGACGAACTTTTGTGTGGTTTGTCAGACTGTGTTTCTAATCTATGCATTTCTTTTTTTAATATTGACCTTTCTGTCTAACCAAAACGATTCCCTTCAACCGCAGCTGTGAAGCCTGCAAAATATCCCTGAGGTATCAAATGCCAAATTTGATTAGGAAATATTTTCCTACTATACATTTCGGCTGACACAAACAAATTGATTAACATAGTTTATATTTTTTCAGCAACAAGTTGCTCATGGTCGAAGCCGGAATCACGGGGAAGTTGTCGCAGCTGGTCAGAAACAGGGAAGAGTCAAGAACAGGAGATGTCGTCTTCCTTCTCCTGTCCCTTTCCTCTCTAATTGCCAGCGCCCACATCTCCTTTCCCACCTCCTACATCATCCCTTTCCTCATGGACACTCTCGAATCCGATGTGATCATTAGCGAAGAAACGAAACTGGCGTGTCTGGACATTCTCTACAACTTCTCCACCGTGCTAGACCACACCAGTGCGCTTCTCTCATGCACTGGCCTCGTGCAAACTCTCATAAGATTCAGCTCCTGTAAGAATGGTACTTCGGAAAAGGCCCTGGGGACACTTGGGAATTTGGTAGTGTCAATGGCCGGGAAACAAGCAGTGGAGACTCATCCCTCTGTTCCCGTTATTTTTATAGAGATCTTAACGTGGGACGAGAAGCCCAAGTGCCAGGAGGTAGCTGCTTACATATTGATGATTATAGCGCATGGGAGCTCTGCGCAAAGAGAGAAGATGGCCCGATTGGGTATCGTTCCTGTTCTTCTGGAGGTTGCATTGCTGGGTTCAGCTCTGGCCCAGAAAAGGGCGTCAAAGATACTGCAGTGGTTCAAAGACGAAAGGCAGATGAAGATGGGAGCGCACTCGGGTCCACAATCGGGAAGGGTTACTGCCTTGACGTTCTCCCCTGCGAATAAAAAACAGACCCGGGAGGGAAGGCGAGCGATTAAGATGATGGTGAAGCAGAGTCTTGATAAAAATATGGAATCAATTATGAGGAGAGCCAATGCTTCGCAAGATGCTTCTAAATTAAAAGGCCTGATGATGAGCACGAGCTCCAAGAGCTTGCCTTATTAGGGTATCCAACGAATGGTTCTGTTGTATACTTGTTTGCCATGTCTTATGAAAGCTGTACATTCAGGCAATTCATACTTAAAAAGTAATAAATAAATAAAAACTGATCAAAATAACATCGAACTTTTTAGTTCTTACACTACGATACGGACTTCAAGAAAAAGGAAACTTACCTGTATGGACGAATAAATGACAACCTTACCCTTTATCTGCAGAAGTTTAAAAACTTACCTATTGTTTACAAAATTAGGCATAAATACCAATCCTTCTCATGTTAACGAACTTTCTGCAGTGTTCTATTTGACTCTGACTCTATCATCCAATAACTTTGTTGGTTTCTGCTTCAAAGTTATTTTGTTTATGCGAATCTTCTATTATTATCGGAAAACCCGGCTGAAAGCTCATCTTCAATCTTCGTAAATTTATCTTCAATCAAAGTCTGCAGTATCGAAGATACGTATAATGTATCGGACCTTGAGGAAATAGATATATATCATTGATACACATGCTAAGAAACATATGTAAAGTATTTGATTATTAACATATCAGAGATAAGGAAAATTACTAGTCATTAAAATGTATTTATTACCTTCACAAAATAACAAATCCCATATATACCACCAATAATTTGAACTCAACAAATGACTCAAACATGCATTAATTACATTCAACATCCCTCTCTCTCTCTCTCTCCTCATCTCTCTCTTACTCCTCTCTCTCTTGGGAAAAGAAGAGAGTCAGAGCATGGTTTCTTAATCAACCACTCACTTTCATCGAGGTTTTAGACTAGAGTAACGTTACACGCACTTTCAAAGTGCACGCCCTCGGCCACATTCTTACATGGATGACTTATGTGGCCATCCAAGTCATACGCTGCATCAGCATCCAAAACTGACCAACGTCCCTCTCCCCAGCCCTTCAAAATTAGGTTCGACCCTCCCTCTTCCCTCCCTGCCCCTCAAACTTTGGTCTCCCCCGTCCCTCCGTCGCTCCGTCTCTCCCCCTCCCTCCCATCGTGTCGCTCCCACCCGCCCGCCCGCCCGCCCGCCCGCCCGCCCGCCTTCTCCCTCCCTCTCGCTCCCGCCCACCCTCTCCCGCTGTCTCACTCCCGCCCGCTGTCTCCTTCTGTCTCACTTCCACCCGCCCTCTCCCTCCCTCTCGCTTTCGCACGCCCTCTCCCTCTATCTGAGGAGCTTCTTGTGGCAATCAAAATGCAGAGGAGGGGCTCCATCTGAAATGTTTGTGCCTATTGAGGGAGACTGATATTTTGTTCTTCGGAGAGTGTCTTCAGTCTCCATCTCAGGATCATCAAACAGAGCCACTCGACCCAAATCAGGTTTGTCCAGAACCATTGGAAGACAAAAGGAGTCTTGAATCTCTCTTTGAGGATCGTCAAGTGCAGCCTCTTGATGGATATCAAGTGGATTGGAAGAGAAAGACTTTTGTTTTTGGCTCAAAATGCATATTTCGTAACATGGATGGCCGATGGTATAATGGACAGATAATTAGTTTGATTGGTGATGTTTTGGCAAGGATATCCTTCCTTACTCCCACATCTAAGAGCAAGATTGTGAGTATGCAACATTCTCTTGTTATTGAATTTGCTTTAGTTTGATAAAACATAAATTACATTATTTTCTGTTATCCCTTTTGCTAGCTCTTGGAGAATATTATGTGCTTGATTTTGCAATTTCGAAATTGTTTTGGGGAAATAAACTTTTGGATTTTACGTGTTAAATACCTTAGTTCAGTCAGTTATTCCCATTATTTTCTATCTAGAAACAACATGAAAATGTCTAACGTTGTGCTTTGTTAAGTGGTGGATGAGCTTGGTGGAGTTGCATCCTTTTTAAGGCAAGATGAGCTAGTGAAATTCTGCAAGATGTAGGGCATCCATGTGTCAGCACATACACCCTTAAGCATCTCTACAGCTAACCCAGCTCAATCTGAGAGTGCTCTTGAAAAAGACGAACCTGGGACTCCTAGAATTTCTTTTTTGAAGGTTGCGATCGGTACATGGGCCTATGCTAAAAGTGAATGTTGTTGCAGATATTGCTAAAAGGCATGAAAAGAAGAACATAGACATTTTCAGTTGGTTTCTCTTGGAGGATGAATGGAATCAACTCAATGACCTGTTACAGTTTTTTCATGTATACCAACAATCGCTCCAAGTTGTTAGTGAGATGGACGATGATGTAGAATCCAACTATCAACGACTTGTTATAGTTTTTTCATGTATACCAACAATCTGAGTACAGATTCATTTTCATTGTTAGTAGTGTTGTCTCAATTGATTAACTTTTGGGTTTGTTCATTTCACCCGTATATGTGTCTCGTGATAATGTCACAAGCTATTTATGGTTTGAATACAATTATTCAGTTACTATTTTCACATTCAACGTTCTCGCTTAGTTTGTAATGTTCCTTATTTAGCTTACTGCAATGGTCAAACAGTCTATTTTGTTGAAATTGTTTGTACTATATAAAAACCCATTCCACAAATTCGGAAGACAACCATTGTCACTAATTTTCATAAGCATAAATGAGTTCACAAAAACATTCCTGAAGGAAACTCACCATATCTTGAGTTCCTTAAATTCTAAATTTTTGGGCACGACCATCCTGGTCTCTAAACCGACTACATGTAGATCAACTACTGCATGTAGATCGACTTCCTATTCTTATATTCTGTATTTATAAAATATTTATTACTTCTCTTTTGACTGAACTAATGAAATATAACCATGCAACGAGATCCCTGAAACTGCAATGAAAATATCCTTGGAGTCAAGGAAGTATTTTCTTTGCAAGAAAAAAAAAAAGCATACATATAAAGATTATATATTTTCAAATAAATCATCAGTGAGAACCATATAGGTTTCAACGTCTCTGTAGGAAAAAAAGTCATACAAAAATAGTAGCTTTGTTTACTGACTACAAAAATAGGTTTCAACGTCTCTCTTTCAATACATAATGCATTTCCAAGTGAAATAAGATAATAAACCTATATGGTGTAAAATTCTAAGCTGGTTCATGTTCTTGCACTCAAGCTTCTTTAAGTTTAAATATCTGCTCTTCATCAGCACACTTGTGCACCATTCATTACTGACAAAGTAATATTCAAGATTCTTCTTTATATGATTGGGCAACCTTCTATTTCATTTGTAAAACCATGACTTTGATGGGCTAGCTACATAATTATGATCAAGATGAATACGGTTCAGATAATAGTACCCATCTTCATGCAACCTTCTTTATCACATGCAAATGTAAACGTTTCACATGTTCCATCTTCTCTACTGATAGAACTCCTTTTCATTATACCAAATCCAATCCGTTGAGCATATAGACCATAGAATTTTCCAACATCTTCATACATACTGAAAATCAACCCTATCGAGGGGTTCCCTCTTCTTCTTGAAATCAATTTTGATGATGAGGTCCTTCCTCACAATTTTGTTCATGAACAATCTGTTCATCAACATTCATCACTTCTATACTGTCATCCAAAATAACTTCCTTTAGATAGCCACTATCCATTCCCTACAGTTAAACAAAAAATTTGCCAGAAAAAAATACAAAACAGTGCATCAATCTCAAGAAGAAGCATAACCTAATTAACCTCTCATGCTTTAACATTAAATAGAGTAATATCATTGTAGTTAATACATTTGGGTTTACAAATAACAACAACCAAACAAATCAAAAAAAAAAATAAAGGAAATAACGTAAAGGAAATAACATGCGTGAGCTATACATTTGACAAATTAAAATCCAGCAATCTATTATTTTGAAAGTTTCGCCATCTTGTCGATTTCAGCAGCACCTGGTTCTCAAACCATTTAAGAGACATAAGTTGACCTGAATCAAACCCAACCCGACTCATTGCTACACCTACGTAATGATAGGGTACAAAATAATTGAGAAAGCTAACTGAGTATACAGAAGAATTAAAACACTTTGTTGAAAAAATTATAAAAACATTACTTAGGTCCTGTATCACTGCTGAAACAATTAAAAAAGCATGAAACATTAGATTATTAATACACAAATATCATAAAAAAACAATCAAAAGAAACTAGAAAAACTTTGGTGAGTTATCAGGATGGCAAATTTAATTCATCAAAGGGACATCTGTTCATAACCAGCCTGGTACACAATTGTTTGGATTAACAATTGCCATTTTGCACTTTCAGTTGAGGTATTCAAATTCCAGATAAGTGAATACTGAAAATAAAAACAAAAGAAATTAAAACTTGGTGTCTGAATAACCTGATTTACTGCAGGAACAATCTTGGCACACTAGGGCAACTCCTCTAGCCAAATCCAAGTATGAAACTCCAAGGCTCTGAAGAAAAACTCTGACTGAAGAAGAAGAATATGGTCCACCTATGAAATCTTTTCTTTAAACTATGAAAGAACAACAGAATAATACATTCTATTTAACAAAAACAAATACGGCTGAAAAATTGATTCAATAAAAAAATAAAAAAATATATAAAAAACGAAAACATTACCTTAGAAGGAGAATTCCTCCCCCGTCGCCGATGGGTGCAGCATCTCAGAAGGAGGGAGAGGGAAGGACCGAGAGGGAGGGGAGGGAGGAGCAAGAAGAAGGGAGACCAAAGGAGGGAGTGAGATGAAGGGAGAGCCGTGGGAGGGAGTGAGATGAAGGGAGAGCCGTGGGAGGGAGTGAGGGGGAGGGAGAGCTGCGGGAGGGAGCGAGATGGAGGGAGAGGGCGGGCAGAAGTGAGTCGGAGGGAGAGGACGGGAGGAAGCGAGTCGGAGGGAGAGGATGGGAGGAAGCGAGTCGGAGGGAGAGGACGGGCGGAAGCGAGTAGGAGGGAGAGGACGGGCGGAAGTGAAAGAGGGAGAGGACAGGCGGAAGTGAAAGAGGGAGAGGCGGGCCGTGCGAGACAGAGGGAGAGGGCGTGCGGGATCGAGATGGAGGGAGTGGGCGGGCGGGAGTGTGATAGAGGGAGAGGGCGGGCAGGAGGGAAGAGGGAGGGTTGTACCTAATTTTGAGGGGCGGAGGAGAGGAACGCGGGTCTGTTTTGGATGCTGCTGCAGTATATTACGTGGATGGCCACATAAGCCATCCACTTAAGAATGTGGCCGAGGCGAGCACTTTGAAAGTGCACATAGCTTTACTCTTTAGACTAAGGATCATGGTCCTTATGGATATTTTCTTTGCGAGGAGCACGAAGTGCTGCTGGTTTAATTTTTACGTAAAGAAAATATGTGTTAGACATGTTGACAGAAACAAATTTGTTAGGCACGAGGCTGGCTGAGATACCTATGGACTGGATTGCTATTTATTCGACACAGAGTCTCCAACACTAGAAAAAGATACACTACAAAAGACTGGTTGGAAAATTATTAAATGCAACAGTCACAAGGCCAGATATTACGTTTTTTGTTAGTTTTGTAAGTAACTTTATGGGGGAACCCCGAATCTAAAAAGAAAACCTACATAATGTAAACACAACATCATTTGTCCTTGCAAAAGGCCAAAATAAAGGAGTATAAAAATGGTATTAAGATACTACTTTTATGCGTCATCACTCAGCTATTCATAGAAGGAAAGGTACTTTAGACTTTGTTTACTCGTTCCTTAGGGTACCGGCACAGGTTTGGTATTTACTCACTTTTATTGATAAGTTTTACATTCTGAAAGCAAAGATATGATTTCACTGTTGTCAAGTAATAGTTGAGAAGCGATAATGGACTTGAATTCCTTTATGGAATGTTTTAATAAATTCAGTGAGGACCAAGACATTGTGAGGCACCACACAGTTTGTTATATACCACTACAGAATGGTATTGCAGAGAGAACGAATAAAACCCTTCCAGAAAGAGCTCGATGCATACTATTAAATGCAGGTTTGAGCAAGGAGTTCATGGCAGAAGCTACAAGTTTGGCTCATTAGTCGGTGAACCATTTACCTTCTAACACAATTGTACACAAAACTTTAGAAGAGATATGATCTGGTGCCTGAGCAGATTACTCTGATTTGAAAAGATTTGGTTGTCCTACTTATATGCATGTAGATGACAAGAAACTAGAACCTAAGTTATGCTTCTGGTGTTAAGGGATATCAATTGCAGTGTTTTGATCCAAAATCACAGAAGTTTATTTGTTAGAGGAGCTGTTACAATTGATGAGTATGTTTTGCTTAATGCAAGGAAACTAGGCACAAGAGAAGAATCAAAATCTTCTAAAGAGCGGTTGTGCTAGATAGGATCCCCTTCTTATGCTCCTGTAAATCAAATTACATTCTATTCTAGTCAGGTTCACTCAAAATAATTGCCTCCGGTGACTACTGAAGAAGAAGAGGGAACTTCATCTGTACCTTTAGAGAGAATAGAAGGTTATAAATTGTAAGAGATAAACAGAGGTGCAAAGAATAATAGATACAGTGATGCTGATTTGGTGTCTTTATGCTCTACCAATGGCAGAGCAACAGATGAGTCCGAGCCTATCTATCAGCATTAAGGTTTTGTTGTTGAAGGTAAGGAAGACTTGAGTGTTTATTTACCAAATCACTTTACGGTTTGAAACAGTCTCATATAAAATGGTAAAAAAAAAAACTGATTTGTTTATGGTGAGTTGGTTACTCTCACAGTAAATACAATAAAATATTTTATTTCAGAAAGCTACATGATGATTCTTTGATGTCCAGCCTGACTCAATTGGTACAGGGACAAACTACTGGGGGGAACAAACAAGCAAATGATTTGGTGGGAGTTAGCGATTAATTGGGTCGCCCTAGGTTGGCAGTTCCTTGCCGCTCTCCCAATCGGCCAGTTGGCGGCTACAAAGTGGTTGGCCAAGATGTGGAGGGCCTCAGACAACAGCCCACCTTGGGCGAGGGGCCTTCTTAGGAAAGGGCAATGTAGGATCGACTTTTAAGCAAGGGAAGTCTTTTTTCAGGGGTGAAAAAAAGGATTATCTTCACCCTGCTGCAGGCGACCGACCTTGGAGAGCCGCAAATCCTAGCATTACCATGGGATCTAGAACTTAGGTGCTAGATTATCGACCAGTAGGGGGTGAGGACACGGAAGTTTCCATCAATCCTTAGCAGGCCAATGTAGAGCAGAATTTTTCTGGTGTGTTTGGCTCTTCTGTGAATCCAGTGTTTGGTGATGATTGGGGTATGCATGGGCAGAGGGGCAGTTCGGCTGTTGATTATCTTGTTAAAAAAATTGAAGATGCCCATCGTTGAGGGGAGGACCCGTGCAAATGGATTTTTCGCATAGAAAGGTATTTTACAATTAATGGGTTGTTTGAAAAAGAGAAATTGATCGCAACGGCTATCTATCGTTAATGAACGTGTTGTCATGGTGCCAGTGGTTTGACCTTTGGCAACTCATGCGATGTTCATCGGAATTTAAACAATGGCTATTACATTGGTTGCATGTTGCACGGGAGGGAGATTTATTTTGTAGCAGTTTTTTGCTTAGCACCAGCAAACTACAATTATGGATTATATAGAAAGCATTGAGTGCCTTTCCATATAGATACCAATTATACCTCATGAGGTAGTGGAAGAGAATTTTATGAAAGGGCTTAATTCGGAGATTTGAGCAGCCCTTCACACTTTGCATCCTAGGGGCCTCTTCATGATGATGGATACGGCTCAACGAGTGGAGGAAAAAAGTGATAATCGTTCTTATAAGCCATCCTATAATATTTCCTTCAAAACTAAGACTATGGAAATTTTGAAGGTCTCAACTGGGAGTGGAGATCAAACAACCCATTCAAGTCATCCAAGTGGTAAGTTTTTTAAGAGAAGTTCTCCGTTGACTATCGGTGCGCTAAGGGTCTTTGTTTCCTTTGTGATGAGTAGTTCTCTGTTGGCCTTCCTTTGATGATGAGGAGGAAGGGGAATCAGTGGCTGATAAAGTGAAGCACCCTCATCTAGATGTGGTTAAGTTATCTTTGAACTCTGTGACGGGGTTGACTAGTTATAGACTTATGAAGTTAAGAAGACAAATCAGTGACTATGAGGTTGTGGTGTTAGTAGATTGTGGGGCCACCCATAATTTTATTTTTTCTTTGCTTTAGACAGTTAGCACTTGAATACTGCTGATACAACTTCTTTCAATGTGGTCAAGAGTACCGCTACCACTGCGTCGGGCCAGGGCATCTGTCAGGATGTTGTGTTTTGCATTCAAGGAGTTCGATTTGTCGTTGATTTTTTACCTTTGGAATTGGGCAGCACCGACGTAATATTGGGCATGAAATGGCTGCATACTGTAGAGGAGATTAAAATTTTTTTGAAGATGCTCTCCATCGAATTTTCTTATGAAGGTCAACAAGTTTTCCTTCGGGGGGGATCACAGCCTTGGTAATTCTAGGTTCTTTCAAAACTTTGTTGAAAGATGTCCATAGCGAGGAATATGGGGGTGCTTGTGAAAATAAACCAATTTGTTTCTCACTTCTGCGTGATATGATTAAGATATTCCATAAGACACCAAGACTACTCCAAGTTTGAAGTCATGAGCATTCCGTCCTGTTTAAAGAGGGTGTTAATACGGTGGGTGTTAGGCCGCATCACTACACATAGATTGGGGGGTTGTACCTGCTTTATTGTGTCATTAACATGAGCAGGAATGAACACCTGATCAATGTCTAAGGCACCCTAGGGAATTTCAACATACTCCTCTTCAAAGACAGTCCCTAACTTTATCTCCCCTCCGCAAACTCAACATCCTCAAAGAACTGGGCATTTCCTGATCCAAAAATGGACTTAGTTGTGGGATCATAAAAGTTATACCCCCTGGATCTTTTTGAGCAACTAAGAAAATAACAACATATAGTCCTAGAGTTCACTTTCTTCTCGTGAGGCCTATATTGTCGTGCCTCTGGTGGACATCTCCAAATATGGAGGTGCATTAAGCTAGGCCTTTTACTTGGCCAAAGTTCGTAAGGGTTTTTGGTATTTGCTTTAGTTTGCACCCTGTTAAGTAGATAAGCTGCAGTCTTAAGTGATTCTCCCAAGAGTCATTCAGGTAAGGTATGAGAAATAAAACTCCTCACCATGTCTTTAAGCGCCCTGTTTCATCTTTCAGCAACAATATTCATAGTAGGAGAACTTGACATAGTGTACAGTGGGATGATACCACTTTCCTCTAGGAATTTAGCAAAAGGTCGTTGACATTGTTCACTTGAACCATCATATCAACCATATTATTCACCACCTCGGTCAGATCTGGCACTTTTAATTCTTCTACTGAGTTAGTTTTCAACTTCAACCTTATAAGTTTTGAACACATCCGTGCCTGTGACTTTTCATGAATGAGATATATGTATCCATATATGGAAAAATCATCAATGAACGTTTTAAAGTATTGTTGACATTCGATGCAACTGTAGAGCATGGCCCACAAATATTCGTGTCTATAAGTTCTAAGACATCTCCAGTGTAGTTGGCTTCAAATCTCCATTTATTGGTTATCCCCTTTATCTAGTTAACACATACATCAATATATGTCAAGTCTAAGGAGTCCATAATTTCTTCTGACACAAGTCTCTCTATTCTCTGTTTGGAGATATGACGAGGCTTACGTTCAACAATGCCATTCTATTGTGGAATGCCAAAAATGCGCATTGTGGAAAGGTCAGGTTTGTGACGAAAAAGGAGTTCGAATGGACTCTTTGAAGATTAAAGAGGACTTGGAAGACAATTTATTATATACGTGGCTGTAGAAAAGGCAGAATCACAATGTTCCTTTGTCATTGAAGCCTGTGCAAGTAGGGTCATACCCATGGTAGTGATATGACGAGGCTTGCGTTTAGCAATGCCATTCTATTGTGGAATGTATGGGTCATATTTTGTATGTTGAATACCACATGAGGAGAAGGTTTGTTTGAATTGAATATTGACAAACTCTTTCTTTTCGTGGAGAACAAATTTTCGACAGAAGATTGAAAGTGCACAAAGGAAGAATAAACCTCAGATTTGGTTTGAAGTAGAGACAGCAACATAAATATGCTAAAATGATCTATAAAATATACATAATACTTCAATCCATTAGTAGAGGTAATTGGGCAAGGACCCCAGACGTGGCGGAGACAGTGTGCAACGGGACGGTGCAAAAGACAAAGATGCCGAAAATGGCAAAGTTGAAGATTTTGTAACACAACAAGCAGGCCATGAAGCCCACTATATGAGGAAGTGGTTCATGAGGCGCGGAATTTGGTTCGTCAAATCAGAAGTTCAACGTAACCCAACGAATTCTTCTCTAGTCCTAAAGGAGAAAGGCTTACAACATGAGGTAATGAAGCTCATAAGAATTAAGCAAATGCATATGTTCCAATTGTCTAGACAAATTATTCTAGGGATGGGAAGGAGAACTTCAGATTTTTCATTCCTTTGTTAGGGCGAGGGCCCAAATGGAAAATGGAATAGTCCTAGAAAACAAAAATGAATTAAAATCGGAAGCAAAAAGTTATTTTACTGAAATATACTCTCAATCTTCAAACTTTGGTAACCCCCATTTATGCCCACCCGTACCCATACCAAGGTCCAAAAGCAAACGCTCGTAAAGCCTATTACTATTAGAGAACTGAGAGATGCCTTATTCAAGATGGATTCATGAAAGGTCCTAGGCGGATGGTTTTAGCACATCCTTTTCAAGATCCACTGCATACTAATGAAGGAGGCTCTATTAAAAAACATACAATTCATTTTTACTCGGGCAAAAATGTTTATAGTTTTAATCCCAAAGAAAGAGCAGCCAAAAAGTTCTGTGATTGTAGACCCATAACCTTATGTCATGAAGTTTACATATTACT
The DNA here is from genome assembly GCA_022405105.1 of Aristolochia contorta. Lineage (NCBI taxonomy): Eukaryota > Viridiplantae > Streptophyta > Magnoliopsida > Piperales > Aristolochiaceae > Aristolochia > Aristolochia contorta. Next base: position 14,497,947 of record CM039667.1, read on the forward strand.
CACCAAACTCTTTTGGACTAGATTGACAAAATTCCAGCTGGATATCACCTCCCCCACTCTAGCTGCTTCTTTTAAGGGGAGACAAGTGTCAGACCTTATTATACTAGCCTATGAGATTTGAGGTCCTTTCAGCTGAAAAGAAATGAAAACTTGTACTTTGCAAACAAACTTGACCTTAGGAAGGCCTTCAACACGGTGTCATGGGTCTTCTTACAGTATACCTTGACGGTATTTGAATCCCAAAACAGAAACCTTCTACCCAAAGTGCATCTGAGGCAGGGGGACCTTTTGTACCCTGCCCTATTTCTCCTAGCCACTTAGCTGCTATCCTCAAGGATTTAGGAAGAAATTAGGGTAAATCAAATTAGATCGTAGACCCCTATTCCAAACATGGACCTCATATGTAATATTCATTATGCGGATGATACCCTGCTATTTGGCAAGACGGAGCCCAGCATGACAATTTCACTTATGAAGATCATGAATGAGTATGGGGAGTATGCAGGGCAACATCACAACCCACAGAAATGAACCATTTTTTCTCTATCTCAGTACCCGAACATACCAAAGCCCAAATAATGACCATTTTGCTTTTTCCTTTCTCCCCATCGTTAGGCATGTATTTCGGTCCTAATATCCCTACTATTAGGATTATGTGGTCATTGTATGAGCCAATTATACAAAACATGAAAAAGCGCCTTTGTGGCTGGTCTACAAAATCCTCTCTGGTAGGAAGAATTACTATAATAAAGGTTGTACTCACAAGATTGCCACTGCTCGAGCTCACGTGTTTTAATGTCCCTGATAATGAGGTAAATTCCATAGAATCCTTTATTAGAAATTTCCTATGGTCCTACAAAGGAAAAAATAAATTACACTAGGTAAATTGGAACACATCAAGCGAATCTCATCTAAATGAGGGGTTGGGCCTAAGTAGTATTTGGGCCTTGGACCGTTCATTCCAATTAAAGCTATTATGGAAATTTTTCTCATGCTCGGACTCATTATGGGCCGGTTTCATGAAATCAAAGTATTGTTCCAACTCTTTCATGGTTCCCACTAAACCGAAACCCTGAGATTCAATTGTTTGGACACAGATTTCCAAACATCTCCCATTACTTTTTGCATCATCTAGATTTGTAATTGGGAAAGGAATGACCTCCCTATGGAATGACACGTGGGAGGAAGGTCTAGATAAACTGCTGATCGACTACCGAAGAAATATGGAGGGTCCGTGCTCACCTCTAGAAAATGTATCAACAATAGTTGCAAATGATAGGCGGAATGAAATGTGCGTCCGGAGCCTATGGCCCTTGGATGTTCCTAACTGCATCTTACACTCACTGCTGGATTTAAGGACACGGGATATAACAATTTCGAAAAACTCAGAAGATGGGGTCTTTTGCTTAAAATTAGCCTATTAGCAGATGCATGGGCTGAAAAAGTCGAAAGCCTAAAAACACTTATGTGGACCCAAAGATCCTATATGGAGACATGTATGGTGTCTCTCACATTACCTAAACATGAAGCTTTCTTTCAGGCTTGCTATTTAAGTACGATGGCTCAGACTTTTGTGGATCATAATGGGCAGGCAAGAGTTGTATTTTGTGATTCCCTCGGATCTCTCTTTTTACTTGTTCTTGCAACTTGATTAAATAAAATGTTAAGAGTTAGGGGTAATTTAGTAATATTACAAAATTTCAGTTAGTTAGTATTTGTTTATTGTTTGGTTTACTTGCTCCTCAAGTTATAAATGACATCATTGTAATTTTATATTTGCAGATTCTATTAATACATGTTTTAGGGTTCTAGGTCATTAAGACCTTACGACCTTTTTCTCTCCTTCTCTCTTCCCTTTCTTCCTATCTCTTCACTTTTCTCTCATCCTCTATATTCCTTCACTAAATCTAACATGGTATCAGAGAGGGTTTGTATCTGATGGCTCGTCACTTGGAGAGGACATGGGATGTTCTTCCTCGAAGCTCGTTGTTCAAGTTAGAAGTTCTGGAAAGGCCTCAGATTATGGATGATTCCACTATGGGCATTTGGGTGTGTGGGCTTTATTCGTCTTCATGAAAATCAGTGCACAAAACTTGATCCTTGTGTTGTTAGATGTTTTATTTCTTGGGATATCTTACTCATAAAAAAGGTTTCAGATGTTTTGATCCGGTTGCTAAAAAAACATATGTGACCATGGATGTGACTTTCCTAGAATCTGACACGTTCTTTTTGAGATAAATTACTTATCTACTTATTGGGGAGAGTCAAGATGAAGTGAAAAAGTAGTTACCATTTAGTTGGTTCAATGACACAGAACATTCAGAGTCCGATATAAAGCATGACAATGTGCATAATGTAGATGAAGCAGACATAGAACCTCCTACTGATGAAGTTAATGTAGAACCTCCTCTTACTCCAATACCTAGTGATTCTTCTCGTGAGGATATTACTGGTGGCTATACGTTACCATTCAGGCACAATTGAGGCAAACCACCTAATAGATATTCTCCAGAAGTTGAAGAACGAAGGTCAAAGTACCCAATTGCAAATTATGTGTCTACAAAGAGACTCTTTTTGCCCCTTAAGACCTTTGTACATAAACTTTCCTCGAGTCATGTTCCTACTACTGTTCATGAAGCATTGTCTCGATCCTAAATGGACTCAAAGTATGGAGGAGAAAATGGAGGCATTATTGAAAAATGACACATGAACCTTGATTCCTTATCAAACAAAAAGTAGATGGGTATATTGAGAGTTATAAAGCTCAACTAGTGGCAAAAGGCTATGCACAAACTTATGGTGTATATTATTGAAGAGACTTTTTTACCAGTGGCTAAATTAAACACGATTCAGGTGTTATTGTCACTTGCTGCATTAAACGTTTTCTTATTAATTAAAATTTTTTTCATAATAATAAATATTAAGAAAACATATTTATTTAATTAAATTGACCACTGCATCAGTTTGATGTAAAAATTCTTTCCTCCATGGTGATATTGAGGAGGAAGTCTGCATGGACATTCCACTAGGCTATACAACGACCTGAAGAGACAAGGTAGTGTGTAAACCTCAACGAGCATTGTATGGGCTAAAACAATCTCCTAGAGCATGGTTTGGGAGATTTAGAGTGGTGATGAAGAAACTTGGCTTTCCACAAAACAATTCTGATCATACATTGTTTCTGAAACATCAGTTGGACAAGGTAACGATACTAATAGTTAATGGATGATAGGATTCTTATAGGAGATGATCCAGAAGAAATATTAAATCTTCAATGACTATTGGCATCTAAATACGAGATGAAGAATCTAGGAAGACTTAAATACTTTCTGAGGATTGAAGTTGATAGATCAAAACAAGGTATATTTAGCTCTTAACAAAAATATTTTTTAGACTTATTATTAGAAGTGGGTTTTCCAGAATGTAAGCTTGCTGACACACCAATTGTATAAAATTACAAATTCGTAAAAATACCTTGGTCAAGTACCTACAAAAAAAGAAAGGTACCTGAGGTTAGTTGGAAAACTTATTTATCTTTCACACACCCGCTCTGATATTGCCTATGATGTAAGTGTGGTGTCCAAATGGTGATCACATGGATGTAGTGATCAAAATCATTCAATATTTGAAGTCTTCTCCTGAAAATGGATTATGTTATTGAAAAACAATCATTTAATGATTGAAGGATATACAGATACAAATTGGGTAGGGAATGGTTTTGATAGGAAATCAACTTCAGGTTACTTCAAATTTGTTGGTGGGAATCTTGTTACATGGAGGTAAAACACAAAAGTTTTTGGCATTTTCTAGTGCTGAAGCTGAATTTTGAGGAATGGCTAAGGGACTTTATGAACTTCTATAGCTTAGGAGATTGTTAGCAGAAATTGGTTTTGGTCATAACTATGAGATGGATTTGTTTTGTGATATCTCACATAATCCTATTCAACATGATTGGACAAAAATTGTGGAGATTGATCAACTTTTTTTCAAAGAAAATATTGAGGAAAACATTACTTGATTTCCTTTTGAGAAGTCTAAAGACGCACTAGCATATACTCACAAAAGCGGTTTGTAGTAAGAATTTCTACAGCTCACTTGACAAGTTAGCATCCATGAGTTGTCCGTACCAACTCGAGGGGAAGTGTTGGTGTCAGCTATCTATAGCAGGGGAAGTGTTGGCGTGAGCTATCTATAGCAAGATTATATGAGTAAATCTCTATCAGTGTAAATCTTGTATATGTATATTCTTACAATGTTTCCTATATAGCTGAAATAGGTATGTAATCTATTATATATGGGTTCCAATCTCTGTAACAATACGTTTCAAAGAAGGAAAAAAGGATTTTTTATCAATTTATATCAATGGTCTATCCGAAAATGTGAACATAAATCATTTTTACCGACAATTTCACCTGAAACCGTTGGTATGTATCATATTTCTAGTATATCAACTTGGCATGTCCAATGTGATTCTCCTTGGTAATTTAACCAAAGAGGTGTATATGGATCAACCCCAGAAGATTCAGAATCCCATCCAAAATGGTCATGTGTTCAAGTTACCCAAAGCCTTAAACAGGCTCTGAGGGCTTGGTACCCTAAGCTAGCTGCATTTCGCTTGCAGTCTGGTTTCCAACACACTCCCCATGATACATCTGTCCTTACACCATTCTTGGGACCATCTCATTACAATCCTAGTATATTCAGATGATGTTATATATCTGAGTGTGAACTTCATTACTCATCTCTTATTTTACTAAACCAAATTGTCAACAAATTGATATGAAGGATCCGGGTCTACTCAATTATTTCTTGGGAATGGAGGTGTTCAATCAATCTCTGGGCATTTTGTTAACACAAACAAACTATGCAGTAACTCTCCTACAACAGTATGAAATGGATGAATCTAAGCCTATTTCCACTCGTTCTGAGCAACATTTCAACAATTCTGATGGTGATCTACAACCTGAACATACTAAATGTCACCCCAGGTTGGATGCTTACATCTCCCGTTCACACATCCTAATTCATGTTATGCAGTTAATTCTAGTGGTAGCCATATGAATATTGTGTTATCTCAAGTCTACAATTGGTTATGGTAGTTATATCTCTCCAACTTCCTCCTTAACAGGGATACATTGGTGTTCTATATCAGGTTCTGCTCTGTTTTTTTGTTCAACACTTATTTCTTGGATCTTACGAAAACAACCCACTGTCAGCAAATCTAGGTATATGGCAATGTTCTGGTCACTTACTATGTCTCGTGTCTGAAGTTCTTCAGGTACTTTATCTATTGGGTTTTCTAGAAAACCATCATGCTCACTCACCATCACTATTATGCGACAATTTGAGCACTAATCTAATTGTAATTCATTCATTATTCATCACCGCAAAAACCATATAGAAATCGACTTGCATTTCTTTCTTGAAAAGCTTCTCATTATTGTTTTCAGGTACTAGTGCCTCTTGTTCGGATCAGCTAGCCCATATTTTCACAAAATTAATATTAAAGCCTCCTTTCTCCTCTATCTGCACCAAGCTTCACCTACGTCCCTATGTTGTGCATGGGAGGGGATCTTGACCAAATGATACCTTGTCAAAGACCATTCCATATTACTGCTCTAGACAGCTAGCCGATATTTTACTCGCAGGCGCATCAATCTATTGAAATATAGCTTTGAGGAGTACGAGCTCAATCCCAAGGGGATAGAGGAACACTTCAAGCCTCAAAATCTGACCAAAGATTGCTTAAACCCATTTCTGAAGTAGAAAAAGGATAGCCAATAACAAAAGCAAAGATAAAATTCAAATTCCCCGGTTAGTCTAATGAGAAAATAATGTTTCACGGAGAATTAAAAGTAACTGACATTAAATTCTAGGTAAATAAAGACCTTGATTGTATTTTCTCTTGTTAGGTGTGGTGAGAGAATTCAAGAGAATTCAAAATTCCACCTATTTTAGTAGTGACAAACAATTCTCACTCAAAGGACAAAATTACACAGGAGGTGGGATTTCAATACCTCTCCTAAATTTAAGGAGAACCTGATGTCATAACTATCTACAATTCCACTAACACAAAAAATTGATATTTGAGAGATATCGATGTCCCTAACACTGAAATCACCATTAACTAACCCCGCTAAGATAGTTTCCGAGATGTCTTTGATAAGTGCATATTTCTACATATTTTAACCTGTTAAAGTTCTTTTCTTTGGTTATATTTTGTGAATTATTTACGCTAATTTACAAGAATTTATCAATTTTAAGTTTTAAATGCCTTTAAACCTAATTTGAATTGATAAAGGAGCTAAAATACTTATTTTTTTTTATAGATTTGACAGTTTTCCGTATTTTGAGTACAACCTTTATGCTTTGAGTTTTCTCAGAATCGGCATGGTAGGTGGTCAAAATTTAGCTCGAAGCTTCTACATGTTCAAGTGATAGACCAATGAAGAAAGCATAAAGCTTTTAGAAACCCACTCCCAAGAAAATGCCGGCTACTAACTTAACTTATATGTTGAATTGCATTGCATTGTTTTATTCATCCAATAAAGAAGAAAAGGGAAGTGATAGAGGAAGAAGAAAAAGGGGAATTGATATAGACACTTGAAGTTCGTATACAAGCCAAAGAGAGGAGCGTTTCTAGACCATTAACTTGGAGATTAAGCAAAGAAGTCGTTGAATCATTAAGTAACAATTGTCGTGAAGAAGCAGAAGCAAAACAAACACAAAATCACCTATAAGAAAGGGTTTTGTGATCTGTTGGAGGAGAGAACTCAGAGAGCAAAGTCTATTGTAAAGAGCAGAGAAAAAGACGGGTCGAGTTCTAACCTTATCACTCCCTAGAAAGAAAGTGAGAGAGTAGAGAAAAAGCTGGGACGTGCTCTAGGAGTGAAGAAACCATTACACGCAAGCTGGTTTGTGCTCTTTGGGGGGGAAAGTTTATGAAAATAGTTTCAATTTTCTTCTTGTGTAGTAGTCTAGTTTTGTTCCCTATATGACTTTCAAACTTCTCTTTTACATTGGTTTTTATAATGGTTTGGTCATTATTCATATTGTTTGGTTAAGTTCACTAATTTGTAATCCATATAATTGGCATCTTTAGGGATGAAATTAATCGGTTCATGTATCTTGATTATAATTACGGCTTTTGTTTTGTTGTGCACATAAGAACTTTTTATATAGGAAGAGGAGCCCCATCAAAAAATCAAAGATAAGTCATGGCTGATTAAACTAAAAAGCAATTATCTCAGCCAAATCTAGATGATCAACCTTTGAATATAATTATTCCAAATTTGGATCAACCACTCAAGCCTTCATGTTTTCTTAAATCGATTCCTAAATTCTGTGGTTGTGCAGGTGAGGACCCCACACAAACATTAAAAAAAATTAATTGTATGTTCCAAAATAAGAGCAGGAGAAATCGAAGAATAACAAATGGAATTATGTAATTTTCCATTTTCATTGGAGAATCTAGGTATGGATTGGTTTATAATCTTGCTCATGGATTTATTATAACTGATTTGCAAAAGATTTTTCTTGAAAACATATTTCCCACTAGTAGTATAGTATTATTCATCACTACTAAAAAACCTATTCTGCATTCGGCCGGCGGTTATGAACGCTTGTCGGCCGAATCACGTGAAATCCAACCAACCGCCGAGAAAATGAAATCTGGAAGTTAGGCCGGATTTCAATCAGATTCATATGGGCCCTTTAGGTCCATATGAAATTATTAGGTCCTGATTTGAATCTGGACCTAAGTTCCCACGCCCGTTACGCACATAACGGGTGCTATCTCCCTTTCCCTTCTCTCGCCCTGAAAATTGACGATATTTGTCGAAGTACTTCAGCGCGCAAACAAGTTCCGGTGTTCAGCCTCCGGCCACCATCAGTCGAAGCACCTCCGGCATTCTCTTCCGGACGCACGTTCCCCTCCGGCTGAAGACCCAGTTTCTACAAACCCTTGGGGTTCGAAAACCCACTCTATTCGAAGATGCACGTTCTCCTCCGACGGTCTCCTTTGCATTCCGGTTGCCCTCCCGATGTCGAACTCCTCCGACATTGTCACCGTCGACGGAAGGCTCTTCCCCCTTGCCGCAGGTAATTTTGTTTCGTGAAATTTTAGCATTGATGGATTGTTAACCTGGTTTGTTCATTTGCCTTGCTCCACTGTTTATGCCTTTTCGTTCATTCAGAGTTCTTTCTTCTTGTGAAACGTATTTGTGAAATTCGATGCTTGTAACAGAGTGCTAAACTTGTTTTGTGCATGGCTTCAGTATTAATATATTAATGTTCATCTCCTCTTACTTATCTGGCACCGACTCTTGGGTTCAATTTTCTGTTTTCTGTTTTCTTCTTTGTAATAAATTTACGAAGATCTCTTCTATAAAACTTGCAGCAGCTCAGCGACCGAACTGGGAAATTAATAAAATAACACCAGCTGATCATTTCTTCTTTTCATTCTGCTAGTATGCTTAGTATATATGAACTCTTGATTTATAATGAGCACACCTATAGAAGTCTAAATTATTCCTCTCTCTCTCTCTCTCTCTCTCTCTCTCTCTCTCTCTCTCTCTCTCTCTCTCTCTCTCTCTCTCTCTCTCTCTCTCTCTCAGTTCTCTCTGGTTGAATCTTTCTCCCTCGGTTTACTCTCAAATTCTGTTTCAAACTTTAATTCTCTCCCTCAATTTCTCTTATCTTTCTCTCTCTCTCTCTCTCTCTCTCTCTCTCTCTCTCTCTCTCTCTCTCTCTCTCTCTCTCTCTCTCATTTCTCTCTAGTCTCGGTTTATTCGCAAATTCTGTTTCAAACTTTAATTCTCTCTCTCCCTCAATATCTCTTTTCTTTGTCCATTTCTCTCTCTTTCTCTCTCTGATTTCTCTATAGTCTCGGTTTTCTCTCAAATTCTATTTCTGACTTCATCTCTCTCTCTCTCTGATTTCGCTCTTAAATCTTCCTCTCTCTCTCTCTCTTAAATCTTCCTCTCTCTCTCTCTGATTTCGCTCTCTTAAATCTTCCTCTCTCTCTCTCTCTCTCTCTCTCTCTCTCTCTCTCTCTCTCTCTCTCTCTCTCTCTCTCTCTCTTCTCTCTCTCTCTCTCTCTCTCTCTCTCTCTCTCTCTCTCTCTCTCTCTCTCTCTCTATCTGATCTCCCTCTCTTTAAAACTTTGAAAAGCTCTTCTAATTATAACTCTAGCCGATGTCATTTTTTCACTCAGTCTTCTCTCCAGTGTAAACTCTCTCTCCCTTTCGCTCTCTAGTACTCTCTGAATTTCTAGTTACCATGTTTCCCCTTCTCATCTTCTATACCTTAACTTTTAACTTCGGTCAGAGACATCACTGAGGATGACCAAGCACTCTTTTTGAGGAATAGGTGAATATGTTGAAATAACCTCTGTTAATGGACAAGCACAAATAGTATCTAATAGGTTTATCTGTGTTTAGTTATCTTCAGTGGGTGACCCAGCTGATTGAGACTTGACTGCTGCTTCTGATGATTCATGAAGTGATAGAAACTGCTGCATCCAAATCTTGCTTCAGAGGGCATAATTGTACATGTTTGCCTAAGACTCTATGCCTCTTACCCAAACATTATGTTCTTATGTCTTGGGTCCAGATGTTAAATGCTTAACCATCAGAACTACAACTCAGCTAGGTTCTTTGAATTATAAATTAATAAGTTCTTAATTACTTCTATTATATTATTCGTTGTTTTAGTAGCCTTGTGCTATTCATAATTTCTCCTCTTTTATAGATTTGGTGCTGATTGACTGTTCTGCTAGTTCTGAGACTATTGGAATCCTCAATCGATATATAGATCTGGGTTGCTGCATTGTGTTGCCAAATTAGAAACCATTGACATCTCGAATAGTAAGATGTCTTTTCTATTTTCTTCAGTTTTATAGAATATTCTGCAATTATTTCTGGTTTTATAGGTCAGCTTGAGACCCACATATTATTTTTGCATTTAATATATCTTTTCCTTGGAAAAGATGGTTCTACAATTAGTTCCTTCACTTTTGGATATCTTAACCTCTTATCTTTATTCATATTCAATTTTTTTATAAGTATTTATTTGTACTATCTTAAGGTCTTTTTTTATTTGTTGTAGAGGATCTTCTTAAAAGATTTGATTGTCTTAATATATGAGATCATGTTTGTACCTCAATTTGCTGTTAATCCTCTCTCACAGGTGATTAACTTTGCAAGCTAGATATCAGCCAATAAATGAAGATAAACTACAGCTACATTTGAAGATAAACTTATGCATTTGAAGATATACTACGCCACACCCGCCGACGATGCCACAACGTTGCTGGAGAGTCGGCCAAAGGGTTTTGGCTTCTCTGCTGGCGAATTTAACCGCTGGTGGAATTTTTTTTTCGTAGTGTCATTAGGAAAGAAATTTATGGTATCAAGCAGAATTCTAATTATAAGCATCAAAAAAATTATGAGTAATTGAAACTAAATTCAATCATTGAGCTAACCTTGCAAAAGCAACTGGTTTGCTCAGTTGCAAAAAAAAAAAAAAAATAATAATAATAGTGACTCCCATTTTTTTTTTTTGTTTATGGGACTAATCCATTAATGCGGGACTACCAAACTGAGTCCCTATTTCAGTTTCCTGGTAAATAAATTCAACTGAAACATACATAAATTATCTAGTAGCATATAGATGGCCTTGATTTTTCTTTTTATTATTTTTATCCAGCAGCCATTAGTCCACCTAGTTGTCCTTTATAAATGTCGAATTAGAAAGAGAAAGGAGAGCCAGTATATCCCTCTTCTGCCTTGACTTCAAAAGCCTATTGATTTGACATTAGGTCTCTTTCTGGAAAACAGGGACTTCCGGACTAAAAACTAAAGAAATGAAAGACTTGATGTGTTTCTTTTTATAGAGACGACGAAGCAAGAAATCTTAATTGAGTTGATCGGATAATCGTAGTTTGTCAATGCCAGTCACCGGCTCACCATTATGATTCCATAAACATTCGTCATCACATAAACACAACGCCCACATCAGATCACCAAAATAAATTAAAAACAATAGAGTAAATTCAGCCACAACGTATTATCTCATGTCTGCATAATTGTTCAGACGATTACCGAATGACTACGCGGAAAACCCATTCAATTGCTCCCAGAGGTAATCCAAAGATATAAAAAAAAGAAGAAACACGTTCAAGACGAAAAACTCACAGAAACGAAACCAGGCTTTGGTACCTTGGAGAAATTTTCAGTAATCCCTAAGAAAATCATAACCTAAATAATAGAAAACAATAAGCTGTAAGATTGTGATGGAGTGAGTTTGTACCTTGAATCCATTGCAGCTTCACTTGAAGATCAATGAAATCGAGTTTCTCTCTCCCTAAACCCGCGAGTCACTTCCTATTAAGGATGTAAACTATATTCGATTATCCGTTACCCGTTTCGACTGTCTGACCAATTTTTAAATGGAATAAAAGGAACGGAAATGGGAATAGTTATTTTGACCCGTTTTACCCAATTACCGTTTAAATAAGGGTTATATGGTAAATTTATCTCCCCACTTTATGTCACTATAAATATGTAATTTTTTACATGCGTAACCCTAATATTCTTCCAAATAGTTGTTTGTCACCTGTTAAAAAACATTGATAATAGAGTTGAAAAGTTTAAAAAAACTCCTCGCATTTTTGGAATTAGTAGAAGTCAACTTCTATTGATTCACAATCTCATAGATCACACATCATAATTATGTAATAGTACAGCAGTGGCCTGCATTTGGCTCTTGGGACTCCACTACAATAATTGTTGAAATAATAGTTTCAAATAAATTATTTTATGAAATAAAATTACCATAACTTATGGGAATGTGTGACCAACTTCTACAAACTTTGTCTTTAGATGTTAAGTACGAGGAATAATGACCAACACATCCCCCTGTAGAGGTAGATTAATGGGTACATTGACTTAGATGACTCTTTGGGAATAAAGTGATGCATCTCTACCAAGTGTCTTTAGTCCCACATTGATAAGAGTCATTAGTGTCATACCCATTGGAATCTATAAATCCTCCAAGGTCTTACAAGTGAGGCTACGGCCAATGTACACCCTGTCTGGCTGAAAGGGAGCAAAACTTATCCTTTGCAAAAAAACTTTTGAAAGGTAATCTTGTGCACTTCAATTTTCTTTATATTCAACACATGAAAGGTACACTCCCATTATCCTTCTTATTTTAATTCCATTATATGTATGTTGTTCATGCAATGGAGATTTCATGGAGAATGTTATATTTATTTTCATGATGACTTATATGATTTGTTTTTTTTATCTAAAGGTTGATGATTGCATTTATAGAGTATATATGTCTTTTACAAAGTTTATAGTAATATAGTGATCCAAAAACATTACTGTGGGCGAAGCCCACTTATCTTGCAATCATCTATTAAAGTTTTTTCCAAAAGAGAGGTGACATAGACCTCCAAAGTCGGATGTGAGATATGCTAGTTTCAGCCACGGATGAAGCCTCCATGGCCAACCTGTCTGCCACGGAGTTGGTTTACCTGAAAGCATGTTGGAGCATGAAGGATGGGTGCCTGAAGAAGATGTCCTGGCATGACTCTATCAGCGGGATTAACCACCTGTATGCGACCCCGTTTCCTATTTGGTAGCCCGAATAGCTAACTTGGTGTCCCCCTCTATAACAACCTGCATGTCATGGTAAAAGTGTTGCAGCAATGAAAGGGTTAGGAATAAAGCATGCTTCATTGTTTGTTTTATTGGGGAAGGCCCAAAAAGCAATAAGTAACGGACTGCCCTGATCACTTCTAATGATAACCCCTCCATCAGTTGAGTTTTTATCAATGAAACACGAACCATCAAATTTGGCTTTTATATAAGGGGTTGAAGGTGGGGTCCAAGATAGATTTTTGCGGGCTAATTTAGGATGAATTGTTTCTGGGATTTCTCGCACGCTTTCGATATCATGGACTGCTATAGACATTTTTCTTTGAGTGGTTCCACACTCTGCTCGACAGATTGAAATCGCCTCTGATTTCTCTCACACCATACCTCCCATAGCGTGACGATGACAAGAAGACGCATTCAACGTTGAATCTTCCATTCTGAATTGTTAAAAATCAGATTGATCAACTGTCTAATGGAAAAGAGATTGTTTGGGAGATGTAGTTGTAACTGATGGAATAATTCTCTTGTAAACTCTCAGAATAGGAAGATATGACTTATAGATTCAAGTGCTTGATGGCATAGAATGCAATCTCGGGTTGTCTAATTTCCTCTCTTACTCAATACATCCGATGCGGGCAAACATTCATGCAAGAGCTTGCATAAAAATAATCGATGTTTGGGTAGGAGTGATGGGGACCAAATTTTTTCCCATAAGTTATATATGGGCCTGTAGTGAAACTTGTTTTTTTCTTGCTTTTCTTCCATTTGTATCATGTGATATGTATTTTTATAGCAAAAAGTCCATCTGAAGTTAATGACCAAATTGGTTGGTCATGTTTAATTCTGGAAGACAAAGCTTCCAAAATTATTGTTGCAACGTTCATGGGATTCAATTTCATGTTCCCTATATTCTAATAATGAACTGATTTTCTCAGATGGCTAAACGGGTCCTAATTGGAATCTTGGGTGATTTACAAGTAGAAGGTTTGAGTTTGGTAGCCAGTGGTCATACCACAAAGAAATCTCTTTACCCGGTCCCACATGAAATCGGAAAATTTTTTCAAATGTCTCCAAGAATGGTCTAGATTGTTTCCATATAAGAGATTCCCCATATTTTCTTTTTCTAGGGATTTCATGAGTTGAGGGTCCATATTTATCCCTCATTACCTGAGCCCACAAGGAGTTTTTTGTTTGTGAATAGACGCCATAGAATTTTTAATTTGAAAGCCTTACTTAGAGAGCTTAAGCTCCTCTACTCAAGACCTCCATGTGCTACGGGTGAGCATACTTCCTCCCATTTTAAAAGATAAATCTTTTCTTGCCCTTTATAATCTTGTAAAAAGTCTCTGAATATTTTTTCTGTTTTTCAATTTATGTGATTTGGAAGGTGAAAACATTAAATAAGGTACATTGGGAGGCTAGATAGGACCGAATTAATTAGTGTTAATCGTCCACTTTGGGAAAGCGATCTTTTGAACCATCCTTGGAGTGTTTGTGAGATCGAATCAAGCAAGGGTTCATACATTGTTGCCGTAATTTTAGAAGATGGAATTTGAATTCCTAAATGCTTTCCAATGAGGGTGTTTTTTGGAAAGAGAAGATATTGGATATCTCTTGTTGTGAGTTTGTTGTTCCTTTAGCAAAGAACAATGAGGTTTTTTTGTCATTAATTTTTTGACCAGCTGACCTTTCATAATCTGACAGGATGCCTTTGACGATCTGTGCTGAATTATGTTCTGCTTTGGCAAACCGTATGGGGTCATATGCAAAGTGCAAATTGCATACTGTTGGGCTTTTTGGTGAGTGGGACCAGGGTGTGATTGTTTTCCTTTCTATTTCTAATTGTATTCTTGATGAGAGTAATTCCTCACAAAGAATAAAGATAAAGGGAGATATGGGATCGCCTTGTCGTATCCCCCTTTTTGGCCAAAAGGGTTCCGTTGGGGAACCGTTTATAAGCACTTGATATGATGTAGAAGTTATGCAGGATAATAGTAAGTGTTGCCATAGTGGCGGAAATTCAAAAGATTTTGGGGTGTGATTTATAAAATTCCATGAGAGGGAATCAAATGCTTTTTGTAAATCTAATTTGAGTCCGAAGAAAGTATTTTTCTTTCTTTTTGAGTTAAAAGCATTGATAATTTCATGAACTAACAGAGTATTATCAATTATTTGACGGCCTTTCATGAAAGCCGTCTATGAAGGGCCCACTAGGGATGAGATAATTTCTTTAAGTCTATTAGCCAATATTTTGGAAAACAATTCAATAAACAATATTACATAGACTAATAGGTCGGAAATCAGAGGATCACTCTTGGCCTTTTTTTTTTTTTTTTTTGAATTAGGGTGATGAAAGTTCTGTTTGTCACTGGGTCCATTGAACCAGTCATAAACAGGGAAGATATTGTTTGTTTTAAATCTTCCTTTACTAAATTTCAATGTTTTCTAAAGAATACAGCTTGGAATCCGTTTGGGCCTAGGCTTTTATATTGATCCATCGTGAAGAGTGCATTTCTAACCTCTTTATGTGAAATATGTTTGCTTAGATCAATTTGTTGATTTTGGGAAAGGGTTTTCTTGGGGAAAAATTGACTAAGGTCAACATAGACATTTGTGTTTGTATATGTTGTTTGGAAGTATTTTAAAGCCTCTATTCTAATTTCTTCCTCAGATTCCATGATTTTCCCATTTTCTGTTTTTATGATCTTTATTTGGTTACATTGCTTTCGAACTTTGGCAAATGTGTGAAAAAAGGTTGTATTTTCTGTCACCATTTTTTATAAAATATTGTCTTGCTCTCTGGAATTCGTGCATGTGGCAAATTCGCAAGAGGCGCATATACTCATGTTGCTGTTTTTGTTCTTCTTCAATGAGATTATGGTCATATGGTGAAGATTGTAGTGTATTCTGTATTTCCTTTAAGTGACCCATAGTATCTCTAATTCTCTTGTGAAAATTCCCAAAATGGGAATAATTTCTGTTTGTCCAACAGTCTGCTATGTTTTGTAGTTTAATTGGGAATAGTTCAGGAGAAATCGTGGCCTTGAGGATGGGTAACCGAGGCCCACCATTGTTCAATAATGTGCTGGTAGTCAGCTGCTTCGGCCCACATGGCCTGGTACCTAAAGACTTTTGCTTGAATGATTGTGGTTTGGTTCTGACTAGTAAAGGGTAATGATCAGACCTTATCCGAGGGAGTATAGTAAATTTTGTGTGTGAGAGAGAAGTCATCCATTGGGTGTTACAGAGGACTCTATCCAACCTAGCTGAAACTCTTGTTGTATCTTTTCGTGCATTGGTCTCGTATACCAAGGATCCTTATGAGTTAACAATGTTTCTAAAAGTCTTGTTTAGTTTATATATAGGTGCCTTAGATGTTTTTTTAGAGGCATTTATGGTGGCATTGAAATCACCTGCCAATGCACACGCCATAACGATAGCATTAACATAAGTGGTTATAAAATTGAATCCCTCATTCCAACGTTGGTTATTCGGTTGAAGGTATATAAATCCGAAGTTTACTACTCCCTTGGGCAAAGTAATTTTAATAAATATACCAAAGGAATTTGCTATTATAACAGTACGAGCTACAATGTCTTTCCATAGGAGGCAGAGACCTCCACTGAGGGTACATAGTGCACGTGTGTGTATATTTGGGAATCCCATTTGATCACTTTTGTATCAAGTGGGTTTGCCTAGAAAAGTCTTTTGTTATAACGCCTGTTTTTGTTTCACTAAGAAATATTACATCAGGCTTGTGTACTGAGATTATATGTTTAAGCGGATGCAGTGCCGAGACATTTATGATGCCTTAGAAATTCCATATTAAGCAACTATCCATAAAATTTAAAGAAGATAAGGTAGGGTTTCTTACTCGAAAAATGGTGAGCTGTGTGCTCGTTAGCTTGTCCTCAAAGAGACTTAAAGGCAGCTTCTATCGGGTGGCTTACATTGCTGATTATCTCACATTTATGACTTCGCTCTTGACTGACCCCATTGAGAGTCTGAATTGCAGCCATGATCACATCGTTTCCATTTGAAACTTTGTAGTTATGTGATCGGATGAGATCTATAGTGGTATACGATGTCATTTAGGGCTGGTCAATGTTGGCGATCAATTGAAAGTTTTGTAGAGTTTGAGTAAATAATGAATCTGATAACTTGGTTGTTCGTTGAGGGATATTAACTGTTTTCCATACTTTTGGTTTCGGTTTTATCAGTCTGGGCTTGGTATTGGCTTTTAGAGCATGCTTCTCGGCTATACTGGGTGGAGCGAGAGAGTGAGTTGCAGATTTGATGCGATCTCCTCACCTGGTTGTGTCAATTGGAATTTTTTCAGAGAAGTTTGACTCGGATGCTTTTGTGTTTGCGATGACTTGTATTGTTTCATGGGTCGATGAGGCTTGTCTTTGGAGGATGATGAAGCCGTATGAGGAGGGCTTTGGTGTCCTCGTTTGGTAACCATATGCCAGTCAGAGGCTGGGTCATCTGGTCCATCAATGCTCGGTGGGGGAGTTGTATCACTGGAATCCTCATTTTGCGGCTTTCCCCGACAGTTCTCGGTAGTGTCCCCATCTCTTGCAGTGGTTACAGGCACGTGGTTGGCTTTCTACATGGAGAGGGACCTCACAAAGATTATCAGCTGTGTCAAGCAGAATTTTATTTCTTTCTGGGCTGAGAAGGTCGACTTCAACTTTAACTCTTGCATGCAATTTTGAACGTTCTCTTCTTCATGTAGACTTATCCATCATCAGATATTTGCCCAATGGTCGAACTATGGCTTGTAAAGCATCATTGTGCCAGTGCATGACTGGCAATGTAAGGAGTTTTACCCAAACAGCAGTGAAACAAAAAGATTCATCTCAATATGGAGGCCTCTTGGCCAATGGAAAAGGTGAAGTATCTGTTAAGAGTTAGGGGTAGTTTAGTAATTTTACTAAATTTTTGTTAGTTATTGTTTTTTTAATGTTTAGTTTACTTGCTCCTCAACCCATGAATGGCATCATTGTAATTTTGTATTTTCGGATTCTATTAATACATGTTTTAGGGTTGTAGGTCATGAAGACCTTTCAACCTCTTTCTCTCCTTCTCTCCTCCCCTTTTTCATATCTCTTCATTTTTCTCTTTTCTTCTATCTTCCTTCACTAAATCTAACATGGTATCAGAGCGGGTTTGTATGTGATGACTCGTCAATTACGGAGGTCATGAGATCTTTTTCCTCCAAGTTCATTGCATAAGTTAGAAGTTCTCGAAAGGTGTTACATTATGGGTGATCCTTAAAGTTGATCTTTTTTTCTGTGTTCTTTTGCCATTATCCCTTGATAATGGCTTCTACAGTTGATTGAAGTGTTGTGCGTATGGGTTTACTCCTAAAGGGTGATCCTTTGCTGCAGTAGGGTTCGTAGGAACTTCTATCTGCGACTGCTACTACTGCTGCTAGTAAAAAAATTAAATTTTTACACTACCTTGGGATTTCTACCAAAAAATCTGTCTTTGAGCATCGAAAATATGCCACTTCTAGTCACAAGTAGTTGTGAACGTGTTTTAGAGCTTTCAGGTACGTAAAACTCTTGTTATTACACTGCCTCGGGAACCATGCCAGAGATTTTTCCCAAATCAGAAAGGGTTTTCTGGTGTTTCTGGGCTCTAGTTCGTGCTGCTGCTGGTACTACTGTTGCCGACATTATCTAATTATGTGGTTAGAAGCAAAAATTCAATATTTATCTTTTTTCTGCCATTTTCGGAAGGCTAAAGGTCTAAATTCATGTGTAAGTG
This sequence comes from Aristolochia contorta, assembly GCA_022405105.1. Lineage (NCBI taxonomy): Eukaryota > Viridiplantae > Streptophyta > Magnoliopsida > Piperales > Aristolochiaceae > Aristolochia > Aristolochia contorta. The sequence goes on from CM039667.1 coordinate 14,516,387, forward strand.
ATAGATGCAGAATCTACTACCCTTAAAAAGGGTTTTCTATTGCTTCTGAGTCGTTGGACTCGTACTGCTGAGTTGTTGGGCTTGTACTGTAGAGTCGTTGGACTCATACTGCTGAGTCTTTGGACTCGTATTGCCGAGTCTTTGGACTCGTACTGTTGAGTCTTTGGACTCGTACTGCCGAGTCTTTGGACTCGTACTGTTGAGTCTTTGGACTCGTACTGTTGAGTCGTTGAACTCGTACTACTGAGTCGTTGGACTCGTACTGCTGAGTCGTTGGACTCGTACAGCTGAGTCGTTGGACTCGTACAGCTGAGTCGTTTGACTGGTACTGCTGAGTTGTTGGACTCGTACTGTTGAGTTGTTGGACTCGTTCTGCTGAGTCGTTGGACTCATACTGCTGACTCTTTGGACTCGTCTTGTTGAGTCGTTGGACTAGTACTACTGAGTCATTGGACTCGTACTGCTGAGTCATTGGACTCGTATTACTAGCGTCATGGCTGCACTGCTGCGGAAAGGGTGATCCTTAATATTGCTGTTGAAGTGTGCTACACGCTTGGTGCTGCTCCAAGAAGGTGTTATTTTGTTGTTGTTGGGTTTATAAAACCCTCTTTATGCTATTGGTACTGCTACTGCTACTGCTACTCTTTCTACCGCCTTGGGATTTGTGCACACTCTACTAGTTAACACTAAAGATAAGCTGGCTGATCGGCTTACTAAAGGTTTTCTAATAAAGGAATTTGAGTACCTTCTCTCCAAGCTGGGCTTTCATGATATCTACGCTCTAGCTTGAGGGGAAGTGTTAAGAGTTAGGGGTATTTTAGTAATTTTACTAAATTTTTGTTAATTACTGTTTGTTTATTGCTTAGTTTACTTGCCCCTCAAGCCATGAATGGCATCATTGTAATTTTGTATTTTTGGATTCTATTAATACATGTTTTAGGGTTGTAGGTCATGAAGACCTTTCAACCTCTTTCACTCCTTCTCTCTTCCCCTTTTTCCTATCTCTTCACTTTTCTCTTTTATTCTATCTTCCTTCACTAAATCTAACAGTACCAAATCTGCTATTTTAATGGGAGACAATTCTTTCAGTGCTTGACAGTGCTCTTTTGAGGGCATTTCAAAAGAGAAATACCCTCGTGGTATTTTGAGAACAGAGATAGAAGGATCAGGTAGACACGTAGACCTAAGGGCTTGCTGAATGGAGTTCGAGATAAAATTTGGGGTGCCAGGAATTCTACCCACAAAGATGCCTATAAGAGAAGACACAACCTGAGCCAGACCTTTTTCGATACAATATTTTGAGAGGGTGACTCAATGGAGTTTTTCCGTGAGACCTACTACCGTATTTTTTGGTGTTTCCATATGCATCTCTACGCTATGCGTGGTTTCTGAATCTGACGAGAGCAGGTGTGGGGCTTTTCCTTGATCGATATTTCTCAATACAGCAGGGGATTCATCCGTCGACTCATTGGGAGGATGGTGTGCAACACCACAATCCTTGGCCGTAGCAAGCGTGGAGACTCTATTTTTGGTAAGAAAGACGTTTCTAAAAGAGGAATGTTGATGGTTTTGGGGACGATGAAGTGGGGTGGTTGTGTGGATTTATTAGAAGTTAACCTTTGGGTCTTAAAGTGTATTCACTCAGCCCGTAGAGGATATATTATTAGGGTGAGCATATCATATCCGTGGGAAGATAAGGCTGGAGGATGCTGAATGGAGGATTTCCAAAAGATCGAGGGGTGCTGGCATACGATTCGCCAAGTGTAATTTTGAACCAGATATAGATACGGGTATATGGGTACCCTATTTCGATGTTGGCAATATAATTTGTTTGGTAGGAATTTGTATTGTACCTTCTGGAATATGGACGAGGTTACATGGAATGTTTTTTTGACAAAGGGGGTATAGTGTAGAGGAGCATCTAACATTTAAGTTTTGTAGACCTGGGGGACGCCGGGTAGTATTAAGGAGTGGACAAGACAGTTAAGGTGCCTACATCAGAAAATTTTGACACTGATACGAGTCGGTGCCAAGTATTCCAACTGAGCATATCCTTCTTCTCCAAATTTCAGGCCACCATCCCTGGTATGCCGGCAACAAGATTGGCTAAAAGAAAGTTGCATACGTTGGACGCATAATAACAAAATTTATGATGATACCTTGGGAGAAGGATTCTTGGAATATAAGGTGTGGAATAGTTTGATCGTCTTAGTGGATTGGCTATAGATGTTCAAACTTACAGACTAGGGCGACTTCAGTTCCTATTTTGGGAGCTTCCAGTATTCTTGATGATGGTGATATGTGTTGCTTCCGAGCTTGTTGCTGATTTTTTGGTCTTTGCATTCGGGTGTGATATTCATCGTACATATAAACTTGTTGTGTGGAGGATGATATGCGTGTAGTGAGACAGTGTTTTTTGTATTGATGTGTGTTGTGGAGATGCATTGTTCTGTGTGATATAGCTCTTGTTGGAGAGGATGAAGTTTGCGGCGTTTGATCGTCGCTGAGTTGAAAATGTTCCATATGCGATGGAATTCTTCTTGTCCATTGTGATGGTTCCGGGCTAGAGATGATGTTGTAGATGGCTGAAACGCCTTGTGTGATTCTTCTGACTGTGTGTGATGATTTTTCTGATGTGGGTGTGTGATTTGAGATGCTTGTGTGTGGATTCTGCTTCTCTTCATTTTCTGTGTTCCACCGTTTTCTCAACAGATTTGGCGATCTTGAAGTTCACTTATATGATTTGTCAGACATAAAGTCTAAAATTATAACTGACTTGCCTCTGTTCGTATCATGAAGATAGATCTTATTTTTCTACAATTTTTCCTTATATTTTTAGATTTGTTTGCTATTCATTTTTTAATATAATTAGATTTTTGGACTTGTGTTTAGGGATGAAAACAGGTAATAAACAGTCCAGGTAAGGGTTTTCCGTTTACCGTTTAGGGACCTTTACCCCTTCACCGTCCGCATACCGTTTAATTCCAGCTATTCCGTTTCCATTTATTACCCGTTTTTTCGACTGGTAATCGGGTAAAAAGGGTAATAAGCGGGTAAATTACAAAATAATTATCAAAATTATCAAAAAATAAAAAAATAATAAAAACCGAAATATTAAGCAAAATTAATTCAAAAATTATATCAAGTAAAATAGTAGATGTAACACTTTTCTTTGAGAGTTCCAACACTTACAAACTTTAATAACGTAAAACTCAAATTCAAATATATACATTGCATTGCACTTCATAATAGATAACTTATATACATTTGATATATACATTTAATAATGTATTTATTTTTGTATGGCGATTGTTTTATTTATATAAAGCTTTGACATCTTTATAAAATTTGACATTTGCACGAAAAAATGAATATTTGTTAATCTTAGATTAAGAGTACTATCCTAATTATGATATATGATCTATAAGACCATGAGTCAATAATTACAAAAAGAAATGAAAATATTAAAAATTATATCCAAAATTTTCAACTCTAATAATTTTTATGATAAGTGATAAAAAAACTTGTTGGAAAGATAATATGGTTATACATATGAAAAATAAAAAATTATGTTAAATCTAAGTGAATATATTAATTTACCATACAGGTTCAGAAGAGCTATTTTTGTTTCGTTTCATTTATAAAACGGTAGAACGGTAAACGGTAAAAAGTAAATGGAAATTAATATTTTATTCCCGTTTAGTAATCGGTCGGACGGTAGAGCACGTAATTGTTCCCGTTTACATCCCTACTTGTGTTGTTTGACCACAGCAAGAGCGGGCTAAGCCCTATAGCTCCCGGGCTTGGTAATGCGCCTTGCACTCGAGCTTGGTAATGCTGACGGGCTTGATAATGCTGACGGGCTTCGTAACTTGCCTGGGCGGCCACACGTGGGATTGGTGTTGCGAGAAGGCTGACCTACACTCGAACTTGCCTACACTCGGGATTGCCGGCCTTGGGCTTGCCTACCTCGGGATTGCCTGCCCTGGGCTTGCCAGCGCAAGGGCCTGCATGCGTCCAGGCTTCTGTGCGTCGGCCTTCAAGTGCTTAGGCTTGCATGTGAATGGGATTCTACGCGTGGTTCTGTTGCACGCAGGCCTGCTGAGCACAGGCCGGCTATGTCCTTTCTCCAATAGGCTCACAGGTGGCCATAAGGTTTTGTGCGGTCCAGGTCTATAATGACCCATAACCTTGAACCAAACCAGTTTTCCCTTATTGGTTATCTTATTTCATTACCTTGCTATGTATTTATGTATTTTAATATGAAAATTAAATTAATAATATAATTTTCAAAATCCCCAAAGGTTAATGCGACTTGTAGTTATTAAATTAATTTTGAGTGTATTTATTTGTGAATAATTTTGTTTTATGTGTTATTCTAATTTCATTATATGATTAGCAAAATCCCCAAAAGGTTGATGCATGTTCTATAATTAAATTAGTATATTTTAAATTAATTCATATTAATCCCCAAAGGGTAAGTATGAATTAATTTATTTTCTTAGATGTTTGTGATGTTTTTGTTTGTTATGTAACTTTTATACATACCCAAAGGGTAAGTGGGAGTGCTAGATGATTAATGTGATTGTATTATTATTTAGAGCAATGATATAAGTACTGTGAGTTTTTTTATTTCCAAGACTCTACATCTTGACTGGCGTCCACGTTGCAGTTTAGTAAGAGACAAACTCGGAGATAAAATCGGCAAGATTTTAGTTTTTTAATAAAATATTATCAACCTATTCTATGGGTAAATCCTAAACCCTAGATTTTCTCTTACCTAGACTGCCAACTATGCAGCCACGTCACGATGTAAAACCTAGAAGTAAAATTAGGAAGTACTTTGTCGCCTTATCATATCGAATGAGGCCAACGACTAGGATTACGTCGTCAACTGAAGCTACGATGATACTCCTTTCTTCGTAGCTGGTCATTCACTCCGGTGAATGGGGATCCCGATCTATGTCTCCTCTTGCCTTCATTCAAACTTCTCCCCTCTCGCCTTCATTCAAACTTCTCCCCTCTCGCCTTCATTCAAACTTCTCCCCTCTCGCCTTCATTCAAACTTCTCCCCTCTCGCCTTCATTCAAACTTCTCCCCTCTCGCCTTCATTCAAACTTCTCCCCTCTCGCCTTCATTCAAACTTCTCCCCTCTCGCCTTCATTCAAACTTCTCCCTCTCGCCTTCATTCAATCTTCTCCCCTCTCACCTTCATTCAAACTTCTCCCCTCTCGCCTTCATTCAAACTTCTCCCCTCTCGCCTTCATTCAAACTTCTCCCCTCTCGCCTTCATTCAAACTTCTCCCCTCTCGCCTTCATTCAAACTTCTCCCCTCTCGCCTTCATTCAAACTTCTCCCCTCTCGCCTTCATTCAATCTTGTTGGGTTGCATGGGTTAGGAATTTACTGGATAAACCTGTACTAAGTATTGAGGTACTCCCCTGTTAGTTTATGCATTTGGATTGTTAGTTAAGGCTGTTGAAAACTGTTTTATGATTCATATGAAACCGCATAGTAGTTCTTAGAAGTTATTCGCAGTTTTTGTTATTCAATAATTCTGTAAGCTATAAATATGTCAGTCTTTTGAGTTTCAATATTTTGATTCTCATTGCAGCAGTACTTTTCTTCTTTTTCTTTCTTTGAATAAAAACAATTCTGTTTGTTTCCAGTTTTTAAATCCATGTCCACCTAAAATTAGTATCCGAGCATCTTGTTAAGGGATCTGTGAAGAAAAGACGCACCGGATGAAATCACAATGGAAATCGAAGCTAGTTTTTCACTGATTGGTCCTCCTATCTTCGATGGAGAAAACTACAAGATTTGGGAGGTGAGAATGGAGGCCCACTTGGATGCTTTGGATGTTTGCGGAAGAGGATTATGAGGTTATTCCTGTACTAGATAATTCTACCATGGCACATATAAAAAATTACAAGGACAAGGAAAAAAGAAAGAAATTAAAAGCCAAAGCCTGTTTGTTTGCTGCAGTCATCAGCATCTGCAGTCAAGGAAAAATGTGACAGGGACCGCAGAGTCAAAGGTGTGCAAGTATTAAGTTAATTTGAGAATTCGTGTTAATAAAAGATGGATTATGAAACAATCAGAGAAAGACAACCTTTTCAGCATTGCCAAAAAGGTAAGATTACTTGGTTCCAAATTTTCTGACTCAAGCATTGTAGAAGAAAATCGTGTAACAGAACTGGAACATTAGGAGGCAACCATTATGACCTCAGAGAACACTAAGGACCCATCCCATATTAAATGCATTGCAGGCTCAAGAGCAAAGGAGGTTTATGAGACAAGACAACACTGCAGATAGAGTGCTGCCAGCAAGCATCGAGACACAAAAAGAAACACTTAGAAGAAGAAACACAACAGAAATTTTGAGGCAGCAAATGGTGAGGGCAGCACTAACAACAACGACAAAAGAAAGAGTGGACATTCAAAGGAAAAGGCAACATTACCATTAAAACTCATTTGGGCACAGAAACCATTTTTCATGTACTCTATGTACCTGATATTGACTAAACTTTTAACTAAAATTTGCTACGTGTAGGTAAGCTGATTGAAAGGGTCTTAAAGGTGATCTTAGAATAGATGGGTTCTCCCTACCTCATCTTGAGGTGAGGGAACCACGACAAGGGCTATGTAAATCAAGCATTTCATGTATAGTATTTGGAAATTATGAAATCAATGAACAACAACTTCCTCAAAAAATTAAAGGTGATAATTGAGAAAGGCATTGCTTGGTCAAAAATGCTAGAGGGCAGGTTATGTTTAGAGTACAAATGAGAGGTAAAAGTTTCTCATTTTATCCAATGAAGGAGAGTCGACTGTCTTTTCCAGAAAGTGTCACTGAACTCTGGCAAAAAAGCCATGGCTACGTTCATCGTCATGGGCTGCTACAAATGCAAAAAGCAAAAAACGTATGTCTGAAGATTTACCATATTTGACTGATCAACTTCCATGTTGTGAAGCCTGCTACCTTGGTAAACAAATCGGACAACCATTTCCAAAAGTTACATGGAGAGCCTGATATGAACTAAAACTAATCTTCTTCTTCTTCTTCTTCTTCTTCTTCTTCTTCTTCTTCTTCTTCTTCTTCTTCTTCTTCTTCTTCTTCTTCTTCTTCTTCTTCTTCTTCTTCTTCTTCTTCTTCTTCTTCTTCTTCTTCTTCTTCTTCTTCTTCTTCTTCTTCTTCTTCTTCTTCTTCTTCTTCTTCTTCTTCTTCTTCTTCTTCTTCTTCTTCTTCTTCTTCTTCTTCTTCTTCTTCTTCTTCTTCTTCTTCTTCTTCTTCTTCTTATTTATAAAAATTTTTTTATATTTAATAGATGTAGGATGCATAAGTCTTATTTTAATTAGGGTATCATTAGAGTTTTTTTTTTGAGTTATGATTGAATTGGGATTTCAATTTAGTTTAATATTTTATTCAGTCTTTTATTACATTACAAATAGGTTTTGTAATGTAACCTATTTGTAATGTAATAAAAGACAGAAGAAAATACTAAACTAAAGATACAAATAATTCTGTTTGTTTCAGGTTTTTTAAGTTCAAATCCCCCCCCTTTCGAGTGTGCTTCTATTCAGGTTTTGCATGCATCTAACCTAGAATAGTGCCCAGTGCTTGTTGAAATTGGTTCAGCTATCTGGACTGGATTTCAAGGTCTTTTTTTTAAAACAAAATTCTTTTTTTATATGTAATAGATGTAGGATGCATAAGTGTTATTTAAATTAGGGTATCATTAGAGTTTTTGTGTTTTGAGTTATGATTGAATTGAGATTTCTATTTAGTTTAGTATTTTATTCAGTCTTTTATTACATTACAAATAGGTTTTGTAATGTAACCTATTTGTAAAGTAATAAAAGACTAGAAAAAATACTAAACTAAAGATAAATCCCAATTCCATCATAGCTCAAATAAATACTCTAATTATACCCTAATTCAAATAAGACTCATGCTTCCTGCATTAGTAATATTTTTAGCAACTGAGTTTGTGCATATTCCTACTTATAGCAGTCTTGTGCATTTGTGTGAGTGGCAATTTGCTTCGTAAGTCTTTGTCTTTTTAGATTTTTGTTCCAGTGACCTCAGGATTAATGGATTGACAAAAGATAAAGCCGAGGTTTGTTCATTTTCCTTCTGTGCACTTATATGCCTAAGTTATCTTTATGGTTTGTTCATTTTCCAGTGACCTCATATATATATATATATATATGACCAATGCTTTATGTTGCTTCTATGTCTATTTCAGTGATTATACATCTCTGACATGAAGCATATATATCTTTCTGCAATTTGAAGATGTCTTCAAAAGGTGCAAAACATATATAGTGGGGACCTAAAATTGGTAAACCATTTATTTGAAACAGTGAAATTGTTTTTTATTACCTTTCAACAATCAATAAGAATGATAATTTACACATTAAGTCAACCACACTAAATAAAAGATTGATTAACCTAATATAGATCAAAACTGATTTACATGAATCGGACCCAAATATCACCTTACAGTACGAACCCCCCTACGGGTACTTAGCTAGACAAAGTAAGGATTAGGAAAAAATCCCAATTCGAAATCGTACAAGTCATAGTAGCTAAGCGAACACACAATAGATAAAAACACTGAGATAAAAGAGGGAGAAGAACTTTCCTTCGACTCCCAATCCACTCCTTCTTCCTTCCTTTTCTACTCAGATCTGTTTGGTACAACGAAGAGAGAGTCTGAGTATGATTAGGTAACTAACTCATGACTTAAGCTAAAACAAGAGAATATTGCCACCAAAATTTAACTAAAACACAAAGACTGAATAGGAAAGTTTCAATCCTATAGGAGTCATGAATTAAGTATGGAAACTGAATCTGCTTCTCCATATTTCCCTGGAAACTTAGTGTTCATGGAATGACGTGAAGTTTGATTTAAAATCCAGAGAATTGACCTCTGGACAGTCCTTTGGTGAAAACATCTACAACCTGATCGAATGTTGATATGCACTTCACCTGGAGAAGCTAACTCTGAACACTTTCGCGAATTAAGTGGTAGTCAAGCTCAACATGCTTGACACGACCATGAAATACTGGGTTGGCCACAATATAAGTAGCTGAAAGATTATCACAACACATTGAAGGAGGATCCCGAATAAAAATCCAAATATTCTTAAAATAACTGCAATAACCATGTGACTTCCACAGCTGCCAAAGCTAAGGCTCGGCACTCAGCCTCAGCACTAGATTGAGCTTCCGTGGGTTGTTTCTTTGAAGATAAAGAGATTAAGGAACCTCCAAAATGTTTACAAAAACCAGTAACCAACTGACGGTCATCCGAACAACCACCCTAGTCGACATCATAGAATATATCGAGACCGAAATCCATCGTCGGCTGAATAAGAAAACAATGAGTGAGAGTACACTTTACGTACCGAAGAATACATTTCACCGCAGACCAGTGAGCATCCATAGGTGCTTGCTGAAATTGACACTTTTGGTTGACAACGCATTGGATATCTGGGCGAGTAAGGGTCAAATACTATAGAGCACCTATCGTAGAACAATACTCGGAGGCATCTTCGAGAGGGGTACCTTGTAATTTTCATTGTTTGCTTCCTGTGGCCATGACCATGAACAGGGGCTTGTCATCTTGGAGACTAAGGCAACTGAGAAGAGACAATGTGTTCTTGGTTTTACATAGACGGAGGTCGGCACAATTGCAATTAACTTCAATGCCAAGAAAATAGTACAATGGACCAAGGGCTTTAAATGACAATTCTTTCTTGAGACTAGGAATAATTGCATCAATCTCTCTGGAAGACCTGCCAACAATAATAATATTATCCACGTACACTGCAATGTATACTGTGGAGTTGTCACAGTAACGAAATAGAAGAGACGAATTTTACCATACTAACAAAGCCATGAGTAATAAGAGTGGAGGTGAGTTTATGATACCAGGCCAGTGGGCTTTCCTTTAAACCGTTCAAAGACTTCTGAAGGTGACAAACTGCATGAGGCCAATTTTGACAACCAATCCGGGCGGGTGCACCATATAAACCTCCTTTGTTAAGAAGGCATTGTAGATGTTGAGCTGTTGGATGAGCCACCCTTTACTAACAGCCAAGGTAAGAACGGTTCAAACTGTAACCGGTTCGATGACCGGAATAAAAGATTCAAAATAATTTTATCCTTCTCTTTAACTAAAACCTGAACAATTAAACGAGCCTTGTGTCTGTCAATGCTTCCATCCGACTTCTTCTTCAGGCAAAATACCCATTTGCACCCAATGGCACGATGCCCCTATGGTAAAGAAATAAGTCTCCAAGTGTTTTTAGGAAAAGAGAATTAAATTCTGATTGCTTGGCCTCAAGCCACTCCACCGGTTTCACAACTTGACTGTAGCAAGTTGGTTCAACTGGCAAAGGAGTAAGAGCAGGGGGATGAGGAGTAGATGTGTATGCCTTGGGTTTGAGGTGACAAGACATTGAGCGAGTGGTCATAGGATGGGTAGCTAGAGGGGCCAGGGGCCGAGCCGTAGAGGGAGGTGGTTGGCTAGAAGGCGTAGGAGATGAGGAAGAGGGTCTTATGTCAGGGTGCTCAGCACTATACTGTATGGAGAGAACAAGGGCACACTGTGGGCTATGGGTGGAGAGGCCATTGGAGGACTTTGTGGTGGTGGAGATGATGACAGAGTCGAAGTAGCATGAGTGGACCTAGAGAATGGAAGGGGAAGCAATTTTACCGGAATGGTTTGTGTGGTGTTTGGGATGGGTGTTGGAAGTAAGGGCACCTTGGAGAGCGGGAAGGACGTCTCGTCGAAGATCACACTCCAAGTGATATAGACACGGTCTGTCCGAGGATCAAAGTGTAAGTATCTCTGAGTCGATGATTGTATTTGATTATTAAACAAGTATTTATACACTGATTTTACAAAGTACGAAAAATAGAAAAAGCAATGGTAGAATCCTGATAACCTGTTGATACAAAATAAGATGATAGGAGATAAGGATGAGGTTGATGAGGTTGATAAGATCACGATTCTTGTACATGCCTAACAACCTCCCCCAAGCTCAAGGGTAGGGACGACATTGAGCTTGGACTGTAAGTCTTCAAAACGTGCTTCATACAGATGCTTAGTTAAAAGGTCAGTGATAGCATGTCGTTTCTACCACCAAACCAAATCAATTCTTAACCCCTAAAATAATTCACAATAAAGTATAGGGCAAGAAAGGTTCGATCCCACGAGGAGTTTTGTGCTTAACATTTAAGATTTATTCTCACAAGAGTACACAAATCGAACCTGATAAAAGGGGGTTGTTCAAAGTTTGAAAACAAAAGAAACTATCGATCAAAATGTACTAAATAAAATCTACCTACCCTTTTTCACTCCCAATTCCTTGGCTAATAATGTAGTAACTACAATTTAGATTATGCGTTATACTTTTGATCGGTTGACAAAGAAAAGTTCATTAACTGGACTCCCCCTTCATTTAATATAACTAAAACCAATTAAGCAATGGTTCTAATTAATTAAAATTTTAAGCTCAAATTCAATCAACCCAAACTAAACTAAACATACCAGTATGTTCAAATTAGTTGGTTTAAATAATGCTTTAGTTGAAATTAAGATAGGTGTGACCTCTCCAAACCCAACTATTTGCTTCTTTTAACCATTTTGTTTACTTTGTGCATAACAAAACGAAAAGCTGTAAATTTAATCAACACACATGAAGTGATCAATTTCTTGCATAAAGATGAAATTCTTAAGCATTAAAAATCTGTATGATTTAAATATCAAAGGTACAAACACACAATTTATAATATTGAAATCCAAATAATCTAAATAGTAGTTATACCATTACAAAATCCAAGGTTCAAGAGAATTTCGAAAGACATAGAGAAAACAAAACTACAACATAGCATCAGAAGTAAGAAATGAAATTAAGCTCAAGAACATTTCCCTTTTGAGAGCTTGCTGTGACACATCCCCCAAACGGAATTGTTTCTCTACCACGGACAACAAACCAGCTTGCTTCCAATGGTTTTTCCCACTCCTTCAGTTTGTTCCAGCCTTGGGTCTTGCTAGGGAGTGATAAGGGCAGGTCTACATCTCCCTCTTTTGTCTTCTCTTCAAAGATAATTTCGTGCTCCCAGTCTCCTCTATTACATGTTACACAACCTATTTATAGGCTCAAGAGACATCCAACAGCCACACTCATGAGAATAAATAATACTAAGCCAAAACAACCACACTCAAGAGAATAAACAATAGACACCCAACAACAATACTCAAGAGAATAAAAATAGACACTCAACCGCCACACTCAAGGGAATAAATAAAGGAACTCAACAACCACACTCAAGGGAATAAATATAGGAACTCAACAACCATAGTCCAGGGAATAAACAATAGACTAAGAGTAGTTGAGTGAAAATATGATTTGGAGTAGTGGGCATTTTGGTCATTCGATTTTGAGCCATTGTTTTTACTTAATTGGGCTCTCTTTCTGGGCCTATCTCGTCCTGGTTGTTCACTTCTACTTGAGAATTATTGGGCTGCACTTTCTTGGGTGTGGCCTTCAAAATGCTCAATTATGTCCACAACACGTCCCGATTCTGAGAAACTCCAAAAGACAAAGGTTGTAGGTTTCTTTGTTAGTTAACCAGTGCATCTTCTATCTTTGGAATCGGATCATATATGAAGAAGTTATGATAAAAATATAGAAGATAGTTAAATCCCTGAAAAACAACTAATTACACTCCTTTATCAATTCACAATAGAAATTATCCATTCAAAACTCAAAATTGATAAATTCTTGCAAATAAACCCAAATAATACACCAAAGTAATGAAGTTTAAGGGATCAAAATATGTGAAAATATGCTCTTATCACTCAGCAGGCTGATGTGTACTGGAGACATGTTTGAGCTGAAAGACCCCTGCGGCGAGCTTCTCTAGAATGAAATGAACGTCAACTTCAATGTGCTTACTACGGCTATGAACAACGGGATTAGAAGCTAAGAAAATTGAACTAACATTATCACTGTAAAGAACTGGGATTGATAGCAGTTGAATGCGAAGAAAACGTAGAATGTGAATCATCCACAGCATTTCGGTGCTTAGTGAAGCAAGTGCCCGATATTCAGCTTCACAGGTTGAGCGAGAGATTGTCTTTTGTTTTTGAGAGACCCATGATATTAAATTTCTCCCCAATTAAATAGTATACCCTATGGTAGAACGTCGTGTAATTGGACAACTTGCCCAGTCAGCATCTTTGACGGGGAAATATGAAGCCCAAAATGTGGTGTGTGCTTGATGTAGCGAAGGATACATTTAGCGGCCTGTATATGATGAAACCGTGATGAACTGACCTAAAGTGTTTTCTAAATAAGATATATCGGGCCGAGTCAAAGAAAGATACTGAAGACTCTCCAAGAGCTGACGATAAGGGATGGGTCAGTTAATAATTCACCAGATCGAGGAGTGCCGATTGGTTTAGTATTGTCCAGGCCATAGAGTTTAACTGAACCACGTACTAATTTTGCGCGAGAAAATAACCCATCAGATTTTCTCTCGGTCTCAACACTGAGAAAGACTTTTAGTTCCCCAAGATTGGTTAATTCAAAAGAGCACCGAAGTAGCTGCAGAAACTGTCGGATTGATGTAACGGAAGAACCTGTAATGATGATATCGTCTACGTATCTGATGAATAAAAATGAGTCATGTGGAGTGCTGACGAATCCAGAATGACGCAAAAAGTGGCTAAGTTTGTATTACCAGGCACGTGGTGCTTGTTTGAGACCATAAAGTGATTTTCGGAGTTGACAAACGTAATTAGGACGATCTGGTTCAACGAAATCGTCATAAGTCGCATGTAAGAAGGCATTTTTTAGGTGAAGTGGCCAATTTTTAGAAACGGCAATGGCTAGAATAATGCATATATTTGCTGGTCGAACCACAAGGGAGAAGGTATCATTAAAATCATGGCCCAACTGCTGATGATACCCCTTGACCACCGACCTGGCCTTGAACTGTTCAATAGATCCATCGGATTTGCTTTTTATGCGATATACCCATTTATTGCCAACAATATTCGTCTTTTCATTACGAGGTACCAAAGTCCAGGAGCGATTTTTATGAAGAGAAGCAATTTCTTCTGATCGCATAGCCTTTAGGCATCGCTCGTCTTTGTTTCCGATTGAAAATCATGTGCGTTCAGTCGGATGAGAAGATATGGCAGCAGTAAGACAGGCAGGCATCGGATATCGTTTGGCAGCAAAGGCTAAGGGCCGTCGTGTTCCGTTCATGCTGCGGGTAGTAATGGAATGACACCGCTACTTTGGAGCAACAGGAGCAGAAGCTGTGTCAGCAAGCGATGGCATGGAAGGGACCGGTGTCGGTGCGGGCACCTCTGGAGAAATAGAGGAAGCAGCAGTATACGTCAACTGCAAAGAAGACTTGAACAGGGGCTCAATAATGGGAGCAGCATTTAAATGTAATGCGGAGCTAGAAGAAGAAGCCGAGCAGGCTGCGCTGGGAGAGGCAGGGACGTCAGGGCCGAGATGGAGATGTCACTCTGGTGATTCGAGCGTCAGGCAGATGAAGGGCAGAGCGACGACTTGGATACCGCCTGGGGAAAAAATGGTGGTGGAGCGCGTCGGATTGGAGTCTGGACTGAAGAATTCACTGGAACTGAGCCTCGTTGGGTGTCGGCACTGGAGGTGTGGAAGTTGGCGTTCAGCGCAACACTAGGCGCGCCGAGATGGTAGTAGCAGCTTGAGGGGGCGTCGGAGGAGACACAAGAGGACAGCGAGCCTCAAATATCTGGATGTTTACGAGCCGGGGGTCGGCCTCGAGCGATGGAACCACGGACGCGGCCCGGGCGAACAGAGCAGGCCGGCGATTTTCTGGGCTACGATCCAGAGTAGTGGTGGCAGCGAGGATGGAAGCCATGGTGGCAATGCTTGTGAAGCCAGTAGCTGCGGAGGCTATAAAGAAATTGGAAGTTCTGTCGGTGGATCCTGACGGGCGACAGAGTGGTCGGACGTGATGGGGAATTAATGTTTCTGGTCATCGGCACTGCGCGATCTGGTCTTGCAGTAGAGTGCAGGAGACCATCAGAGGAAAGACCAGATGCCGTTGAGTCAATGCGCAAATCGAGAGAAACCAGGGGCAACTTCCTGCAATGAAATTGTGAGAGCAAAGGTGTCGCTTCCATGGAGAAACCAGGGTACTCTGTTTCATGAAAGACGACATGTCTGGAGATGATAATGCGTAAAATTTTAATGTAAAGAAAGAGGTAGCCATTGCGATTGCTGTAACCCAAGAAGATACAGAGTGAACTTTTGAAATCAAGTTTTGTGAGAGTAAAAGGACACCGACATGGAAAACACAGACTTCCAAACGAGCGTAAATGATATATGTGGGATGAAGAGCATAGAGTCAGAAGAATGGTGTTTGGTTGTTTATCACAGGAGTTGGCAATAGATTGATGCAATGAACAGCAATTAAAAAGCTATAACACCAATTTGATTGCAGAAGATTTGATTGAGAGAGCAATGCAAGCCCTGTTTCAACCACCTGATAATGTTTGCGCTCTGCGATACCATTCTGTTCAGGCTACCTAGACAGGACAGATGATGGCTATTGCCTTTGTGGGAAACAGATTCTGCAGATTAGTACTAATCAATTCACCACCGCCATCACTTTGAACACATTTAATTTTGGAGTTGCACGCATTTTCAATAAACGAAATAAAGGTTTAAAAAATGGAAAATACGTCAGACTTACATTTAACTCCACATATAGGGGCAGGGGCCCATACATCACAATGAAGCATGGCAACAAGTTTATTTATTCAAATTGAAACAGAACTGAAAGGGAGACGATGACTCCTCTAGAGTTGGCAATGTGCACAGCGTGGAGAGGATCTAGGTGAACCACGAAGATGCAGAATTGTGTACAAAGGGCGAAGAGCTTGATGACATGGATGACCCAGCGGTGGTTCCAAATTGTAGAGGACGATTTATTTTCTAATAGACAGACGTCATGTTGAGCCAACAGAGGCTAAAGGCCCCCTCTACTAGGTCCTTGATGCATAATCGTGTTGGTCTGTAAATCACGAATTATAAACCCAATTGTAGTAAATAAAAATGACCAATTGTGATTATGTGAAAATTGAGAGACAAAGAGTAACTTTTTAGATATTGTAGGAACTAAAAGTATCTTACAGGCAACTTTTCAACCAGACGAAACATGAAGGGAGGTTCGACCTATATGAGAGATTGGCAAAGGTTGACCATTCCAACTAGAAAAGAGTCAAAATCAAGATAAGGTTTCTTACTAGACAGATCAAAAGGGTTAGTGGTAAGACTGTGCGTGGCTCAACTATCTAAAAATTAATCGTATGAAACCGCTGCAGAAGGCGAGGAGGCAGAGAGAGCAGTTGAAGTCGGAATTGCAGAATCTGGGGCCCAGCGGTGATTCACATAGTGAAAAGGATGACCGCACCGGTAACATACGACTGAAGAATTGTCTGAGGAAGTCGAGGGAGATGAGGAAGAAGTATTACGACCCTGACCACGACTTCCAGTACAGCGCCCGCGGCCTCCTGATGGACAACAACTACTTCCACGGCCATATCGAGGCGACTGCGACTGCTAATGAGCGAGAGGCAGAGCCGAAATCACAGTCGTGAGAGCAGCCGGAGGTGCTGTATGGCGAATACCATGGTCATGGTCCATCAGCACAGCAGAGACAAAATAAAAGGTGGCTGTCGTGGGCTGTGACTCGATAACGGCAACGACAGAGTCAAATTCAGTGCCAAGACCCCGAATTGTGCACTAAATTAAATCCTCATCATCGACTGGCTTAACGGCACGGCAAACGCATGGGAAATAGACTTAACATGAATAGTCTTGCTGCTACACTATAGGGTGTGCAGTTCAGTTTTCAACTTACTGAATGCGTGAACGAGTCATCGTTCCATAGACTTCTTCAACGATCTGAAGATTTTCATTAAGATCATACGTAAGGACATAAGAAGAAGAAAACACACAAGTTGTTGTTCCACACGGCTAGGGTCTTGGTTAACCCTAATCTATGTGTGTGATCACTTTAAATAGGGTAGCACTCTTCTTACATTAATAATAAATCAGTTACATAATTACATGTATCCTTTTATAGGGGTAAAACACTAAATTACATCATATGCCACTATATACATGTGTATTATCTCTAACTCTCCCCACAAGTTGGAGTACATATCAAATAACCCCAACTTGTCACACAAACGTCTATGTCTTGATCTAGCCAACGCCTTCGTAAATATATCTGCTCTCTGGTCTTCTGTGCGTACATAAGGTGTTCAAATAACACCATTCATTACTTGCTCACTGATGAAATGACAGTCCACTTCCACATGTTTAGTACACTCATGAAAAACCGGATTACCTGTGTTAAAGATAGTTGCCTGATTACTACAGTCCATAGGCATTGGCTTGTTGATTATGATCCCCAACTCTTCCAACATATAATGAACCGACATCATCTCACAAACTGCATGTGCCATCAATCTCTACTCTGACTCAGCACTAGATCGTGCAACCATTGTTTGCTTCTTGCTTCTCCAAGTGAAAATATAGCCACCCAACGTAAAACACAACACCCATTGGTGGACTTTCCATCATCCTAAGACCCTGCATAATCTGCATCTGAGGCATCATGAACATCTCTGTGACCCCAATTTCTATAGTACAAACCTCTCCCACAAGCCTTTCTAGGTACCTCAAAATATGAAAAATAGCATCCATATGAGTTTGCCTAGGAGCCTTTATAAACCTGCTCACCAACCCAAGAGCATAAGAGATATCCGGTCTAGTAACAGTAGCATAAATCAACTTACCAACCAGCTTATGGTAATGAGCTTTATCTTCTAGTAGGGGAGTACTTGTATCAAATAATGAGGAGTTTCTAGCGAGTTTACACACCTTTTTCTCCCCCCCTCTTGAGTAACAAATCCAGGCGGTTCCTCCATGTACACCTCTTCAACTGGGCCTCAGAGAGAAAAACATATTTTACATCAAGTCGATGCAATGACCAACCCCTATTCATAGCAACAGACAAAATAGTATGAATGGAGTTCATACGAGCAACTGGAGAGAAGGTCTCACCGTAGTGAACCCCAAGAGTCTGTGTACAAACTTTTGCAACAAGGCGAGCTTAATATCTAGCTACTTCACCTGTCTCCTTGTACTTGATTGTATACACCCATCGACACCCAATTATCTTTGCTCCAGGTGGAGCCTCACAGAGATCCCAAGTGTCTTGACTTTCAAGGGCAGCCATCTCCTCAAGTATTGGTTGGCGCCAAACAGGAATTGACAGAGCCATAAAAATAGACTTAGGAATTGCTTTAGTAGAAATGACAGTGACAAACCATTTGTAAGAATCAAACAACTTCCCAAAAGAACCAAACTTGAAATAGGGTGTTGAGTACATGAACGAACACCTTTCCTAACAGCAATGGGAAGATGTAAATCAGAAAATTCAGAAGGAGACTGACCTGATCTCGTATACTCAGAAATGAGTGGGTGGGCCGGAGAGAGAGGCAAAGCTACATTGGGAGTCTCATGGCGAATCTATTCCGAGGGAAGAAAAATACCAGAATTCTGACCACTATAGTAAGAGGCATTATCAAAGAATGCAACATGAGGTGTAACAAACCATTTTCTCATAGTGGGATTATAGCAATGATATCCCTTAGAGTATTTAGAGTACCGCAAAACGTTACACCTAATAAACTTGGCAGACAACTTGGTACAAGAAAGAGACAAGTCAATCGCATAACAAACACTCCCAAAAACATTCAATGGAAGATGAAACAAGTCTTTTGTTGGCTAGAGGACTTGAAATGGAATTTTATTGTGTAACACACTGGATGACACCCTATTTATAAGGAAGCATGCATTAGTATTGCTTCTGCCAAATAAAATTGAGGAACATTATCCTAAAGCATTAGAGCATGTGTAACGTCAAGTTAATGTCTATTCTTCCTCTCAGCAACACCATTTTGCTGAGGAGAATAGGGACATGAAAACTTATGTATAATACAAAACTAGTGTATAAACCACCATTGTCACAACGGAAATATTTAATCAAGCAACCATACTAATTTTTTACTTCATTGATAAATTGTTTGAATACTAGAAAAAAAACATAAGACTTATTCTTTAAAAGATAAAGTCAGTAACAACGACTAAAATCATCAAAGAAAGAGACAAAATATGAGTAACCCAGAATACTCCTAGTAGGGCATGGCCCCCACACATCAAAATGAAACAACTTGAAATAAGTAGTACTAGATGGATTGTCTTGTACCAGAAAAGACACACTATGTTGTTTCACAAGTTGAAGGGCTTCACAATCCAAAGTTCAGGCGGCTGGTATAGATGGTACTAAGATCCAATGTTTATGCAAATTTGGATGTCCAAGACAAGTGTTCCACTCCAACGGAGACCAACAAAGGAATGTAGATGAACGAACTGGTTGATCAATGTAGAACATGTCCCCTCTCTCACGGCCCGAACCAATCATCTTCCGGATCTTATGATCTTGAATAACAAAGCCAAGAGATGAAAAGGTGACGGAACAATTTAAGGACTTGGTCAATTGACGAACGGACAGCAAATTAACTGGAAACTTAGGGACAAATAAAACTCTATCAAGAGTTAAAAATTCAGAAAGGCATAAGCGACCAACCCCAGTTACAGAACATGTGGACCCATCAGCCAATGTAACACAACCAAATCAGAAGAATAACTTACTGAATCAAACAAAGATGGATTACCTGACATGTGAACATTTAATCAAGAATCAAAAACCCAGGTAGGTTTAGAGCCAAAAACATAGAATGTTGAGTTACCTTTTTGTGCCAATGATGCGGAAGGTGCTGACCCAAAGGCCTGAGACGAAATTGAGAGTTGTGAGAACTTCCGAAGCATCAAGTTCTGATTCTGAATTAAAATCTGGATTTCATTTCTCAGAGAAGATCCTTCGAAAAACTGTGTATTACTGCTACTGACATTATTTGTCCATGCAGGTTTTTCATACTTGTCCCAACACTTTTCCGGCATATGACAAGTCTTACCACAATGAGTACAAGGCAATCTTTTACTTTTGCCTTTGCCACGTCCTCCTTTGCCTCTTCGACCTCTGCCCCTCTTGCTAGAACCACCTTTTCCACCACCATTTTTTGCCACAAAGGCAGAAGAGTCTGCTTTCTCTTCCTCGGTCACTGCATTACCAAGTGTAGAAACTGCTGGTTCAGCCCTCATGAGAGCACCAAAAACATCTTCAAATGTGGCCTTATCTGTTGTGTCCAATTGTTGTTGTCTTAGAGCCTCATACTCAGGTCCTAAGGAATGTAGAAACCTGGTTATTTTAAGCTCTTCGCATTGCAGAAAAGCTTCCTCTCGATCACTAGTAAGTGGCTGCATTTTTTGTATCTCTTGCCATACTCCTTCAAATTTTCCCCCATATTGAATTAATTCTTGTTTCTCACATTTCAAAGCAAAGCAATCAGTATATAATTCATATATATGTGAGAGATTTTTACCATGAGAGTACCTAGTACGAAGAGTCTTCCACATGTGATAAGCTGAGTCACAATGAATGATAACAGGTTTAATGTGTGTCTCAGCACTAGAAAAAATCTATAACATTACCAAATTGTTGTTTGCAATCCAAGCATCTTTTCTATTTTTTGATGGTTCATCATTTCCTTGCAGAAATGTGAATTTTTGTGGCTCTAGACCTTAATAAATAGTTTTTACCATTCATCTTTGCACCAGAAATACCTCCAACTACTTGCTCATTTTTTTCATTCTCATTAAGAGCAGTGAAATTTATTCCATCCACATCAGATTATAACAACAGTTCACAGTGCAACAAACAGGTAGAATACGACAACTCGCAGCAGTCAATTAACCGACAACTTCCAATACAACAATATGATCAAACTAAGCAACAACTTAAATCCAAAATAAATTCAAACTAAACGGTTAACGAATCAACCAAACACTAGAGTCATCACTTTAAAGGCATACCAACTAATGCTCTTAAATTCAAACCAATAGCAATCCTCGTAATAATTTAGAATCAAGTAAATCAACCACTTCAATCAACCGAGAGAGAAGAAAAACAAACTTCAATCAACCACTTCAAAACTGAAATCAAAACAGACTTCCTCTGATTGTATAACCACGAATTCCTGATTAAATAATAACTCCTTTCCTTCGTCCTGATTAAATAATAACTCCTTTCCTTCGTCCTGAAGCCAAGAGTACAACGAATCATAGACTTTCAATGAGACAAAAACATCCAACTCTGAACTTTCCAAGTTCGTAACATACTCCAATATGCCAAGTAGATTACCAAATAGACTAGGAGATGTATGTACAATCAGTAAGAAAATTTCACACCCACACAACTAACCCAAAGATAATCTCACCCAATATCAATTAACAAAGAGAAAAAAAAAGGGTTAGAAAATATATCACCAAAATTTTAGTACTATCGGCATTGATAACGAAAATCCAACCATAAAAATTCTATATCCATCCTTCAGAACGTATATTGAGGTGCCACTAACCTTCTCACAAAATATCAGCTTAGTCTGACCAAAGATGTCCCTCCTATAGCTAAGAATTGTGAGACTGGTCGGTGCAAAATTTGTCACGTTAATGCTTTCTGTTTGAATAATTATAACTCTTTTTCCAGACTTGCAAACACGATCTTCACTATTCATAATGTCTAAATAGAGGCGAAGAACATGCACTCAAAGTTTCAGCAGGATCCAATGGCTAACAAATCTAAAACCCGCTCTGATATCATATAAAGGTGGGCCAACATCCATCCCAAAATGACTAGCCGAAGTTGGGAAGCTTCTTTCCAATTAATAAATCAGGATCTTTTCTACACGTTTATCTATGTGGTACTAAAATATAACATTCCCCAGCATGTGTGGGCCTTCATTTGGGCTCTTACACGTGCACAACTTGGGTGGAGGCCCATGTATCAGAACCTGGCTCTGATACCATGAAGATTTTTTATGAAGATCATACGTAAAGATGTAAGGAGAAGAAAAAAAACACACAAGTTGTTGTTCCGAGCTAGGGTCATGGTTATCCCTAATCCATGTGTGTGCACTCTTTAAATAGGGCAGCAGTCTTCGTACATTAATAATAAACCAATTACATAATTATAAATATGCCCTTATAGGCTAAAACACTAAATTACATTATATGCCCCTATTTGCATGTGTATTGAGTATCTGTAACAGGGTCGTCCAGGCATCGCGAGTAGTCTCGACGTTGACCGTGCATGGTAAAATAGCATTGGACAAGCATTGTAGGAGCTAGCCTAACGCAAGTTGGTCCAGCCTCGAGCAGTCCAAGCAAATTATAACTACGAAGGACGGGAATGATTTGGACCTTCTAGAAAAGGAAAATTTTTGGCATCAATTTGAGGGGAACTTCCTGAGAGATCGACTTGACTACAGGAAGTGGCAGCAAGGTGGTGTGATCGGTGTCAGAGAAGGCGAAGTTAGAAGGAGAATCCATGAAGACGGGTGAAGAAGACGATCGATTGGATTAAAAACGTAGACTCCTAATACCATATAAGAATCTCTAAATTGATGATTGTATTTATTTATTGAAATATGAATAACAAAAAAAAAAACAGTGGTTACGAGAGTTTGGTAGAATCCCGATAACTTGTTGATACAAAATCAGATCATAGGAGATGAGGTTGACGAGATTGATAAGATCACGAGTCTTGTAACTGACTAACACAAAGCACTTATAGCCTTTATGATTAGTCGAATAACCGAGAAAAACACAAGGTTTGGATCTGTCTCCCAAATTATGAGTAGAGTGAGGATGCAAAAGAGGATATCACAAGAAAACAAAAACGTGAAGTGAAGAATAATCCAGCTTCTATTAAATAAGCTTTCATATGGACTTTTGAAAGATATAAAAGGAGTGGGAAGGCAATTAAAAAGATAAGATGCAGTGGAAAAAGCGGAGTCCCAATGCAGTTTAGGCATAGATGCATGGGCAAGCAACATAAGACCCATCTTAACTAAGTGTCTGAGCTTCCGCTCGGCAATGCTGTTATGCTATGGAGTGTAAGGGCACGAAATTTTGTGATAAATGCCAGATTGAAAAAAAGGTGCTTGAAGTTGGAGTTAACAAACTCAGTGCCTCCATCTGATTGAAAGAACTTAATTGTAGAAGAAAATAAGTTTTCAACCTGATTTTTATAGTGAACAAAAGAGGAGAACATCTCTCATTTTGCATGGAAAATGTAGATCCAAGTAAATCGACTAAAATTATCAATGAAGGAAATATAGTATTTGAAGTCATTAAAGATGTAATTGGGCATGGACCCCACACAACCGCCGAAATTGTGTGTAGTGGGGTCGGAACTAGAGTTGAACGCATAGGAAAAGGCAAACGAGTAGATCTATAAACTCAACAAGCATTGCAACGATCACTGGTATTATTGGACATGGAAACTTTAATGTTTAAAGAACAAAAGACACTGCGAATATTCAGACTAATCGGATGACCTCTGTTTATGCCCAAAAAATGGAGATCTAACAAAAAGCAAACAACAAGGAGATGCAGTGTGATCGACGGCATACAACCCATTCTTATTCCGCCCCGTGCGCAAGGTTCTGCCCGTACTCCCTTCCTAGACAGAAAACCCGGTCGAATGAAATGTAATTAAACAATTATGATCAAAACTGAGTTTGAAAACCGAAAACAGATTCTTAAGCGATGAAGGAACACACGCAACATCTCTAAGTGATAAAGAAAGACTGAGATTAACTTTACCAACAGACTAAATATCCCGACTTGAACCGTTGCCTAAACAACCTGGTCGGATCAGGCATACGGGTGACTCTTAGTCATGTGTGACGCACCACTGGTGATATGGTGGGAGGCGTCGTAGTATGTGTACCACACCGAATCGTAAGTAGGGTCATCCGAGCAAAGTACGCTAGAGGGGTAGCAAGTTGTTAAAAGGCAATATTAAAACGATGATGGCACTAAATCGCACTACACCCAATCTTTAGACAAATTTGATAGACTAGGCAAGGAGGAATGTATGTTAGATCATTCTGGCCATGACCATTTCCTTGACGAGAATTCTGATTTCTGCCACGGTTACCACAACCATGACATTTGGGCTGCTGACAGCCACGGCTGCCTCGAGAAGCCATGTTGGCTTTGTGGGAAATAATGTTGTCGACGACTTTTGCCTGCTCATTCATCCAAAGGCGATGATCTTGAGTTAATAAAAGAGTTTGAAGATGATCAAAACTGAGCAGGACATCTCTGCTAGTGACTCTTTGGGCAAATGATTCGAAATCTAATCGGAGGCCATTGAGAACATAGTGCGTGATTGTGCTGTTGTCAAGCGGCTGACTAGAAGCGGCTGACTAGAAGCGGCAAGGTTGTCAATGTTTGTTTTTTTTTTTTGATGACATCGAGATAAGCCGTCATGGAGAATGAACCCTTCTTGATGGTTTGCAATTGCATATGAAGGTGATTAAATCGCAATTGACAATCGGACACTAAGGCAAACTCTAATTTCAATCACAGCGTTGACTATGGATGCAATGGTGTAACCAAATGCAGTCTCAAATAAGGTAGCGACGATCCAACTTTGGATCATTTGATCCAAAATGTACCATTGTACGTAAGTTAGACAGAGATTGGGGAGGAATTAAGGACGAAGAATTGAGCCATCAACAAAACCCATGACATGTTGGCTGTTCAGAACCGATTGCATCGGCTGGTGCCATCTAGTTTGATCGAGACTTAGTGAATTCACTCCTAGGAGTAATGAATTCAGCATGGAAACCTAATTTGCTTCTCTAACAGAAAGAAGCACTCGTAAGGGCCTCGTAAATATATATATATGCAACCTAATTTTCTGTGTTGACCAATGTTGTTTTAACTTCTCTCTCGATCCTTTCCCGGATGGTATCACAGTCCAGCTCGATGTACTTGGTGCACTCCTGGTATATTGAATTGGCTACAATATTAATGAATGAATGGAGATAATTTTGTTAAAAACTAGTTCAAATTTGTATTATTATATCTTTTTTTCTCCAACTTTTGTCCATGTTGTTTTCAATTTTAAATTGTTTAATTTCCAGGAATTCAACATGAAGCCCACTTCAACCTCCACGTACATTACGATGTATGCCGCAAAGTGCATATATCATTATTCGGTACAAAATCTTCACCCCATCTTGACATGCCGCCCTGGCCAACAAAAGAGATTCGGAGATTGCTTTCTCGTCTGTCACAAATTACATGAACACATGCAAAAACTCGCCCTAGAAAGGAGTTATTACTTAATTTTTAATAGTCAAAACTACTGAGGGTTTGGTGGCCTACTGTTGGCAGCCGATACCCTAGATCCCCACTCCAAGAGCTCTTTGCTTGTGTCATCCCTGTGCAAAATAACTTCAATGAAACATAATGACTGTTTCTCTGCTTCAGTAGCCACCTCAATAGCATTAACAAGCTCCTCCTCTGTGCGTACCTGCAATTTGGACATGATTTGCTTCTTGAAACTGTTAATTAGAAATACAAAGTTGTATATAGCACTCAATAATTCTAACCTTGGTAGTCCAACATTTGCCTTCACCATTGAAGATGGCATTGACGAAGGACGTGTAATTCCAGTTCTTTATCACATTATAGGGTCCATCATGAATCTCAACCTCGATTGTGTACCCTCCATTGTTGATGAGGAAAATGATGTTTCTTTGCTTTTGCAATATCATAGTTGATATATCTTGTGCAGTCACCTGAACAATGAAGCAAAACATAATCAGTCAACCAAAGTAGCAGCCCATTACAAATGTTTTGGTTCTGGCATCTTAAAGCAGATAGAAGAGCAACATTTATATATTTAGGTTGTTTTTACCACTGATAAGTACTAACCTGGAAGCTCCCGTCTCCAATGCAAGCAATTACTCGTTTATCTTTGGCAGCCTGTGCATAACCTAGAGTTGCACCCACTGACCACCCAATGGATCCGTATTGCATCTGAAATTCAAATCTGAGTAACCAAAAAAAGAAAAATTTGTAAAGAAAATTGCCGAAGATAGTCAATCCTTTGCAATTAAAGGTTTGAGGAAGAGCTGCCCCCTCTTCAGTGGGCTGAAGTACCCGCAATCTTCAGGAAGGTGTAGCTTTTGGCAGTTGAACCAGGAGTCTCCTGTTTCAGCAATGACAGCTGTGTTTCCATTCAGCATATTCTGCATTTTCAGGTTCATTTCATTAGGAAGAGAGCTCAAAGCAATAAGCAAAAACAGATAACTCAAGATGGAGGTTTAACTTGTGGTGGTTGCAGAAGGGAATAATGAGTTGCTACTTCAATAAGGAGAAAGGACGCTTTGCTGTACCAGCGATGGCCAAACAACAAATAGTAAAAGTTGAAAAGTCATTACAGAGGCTTACTTGAATGTGCTTGAAGAGAATGTTGCCCCTCAAAGGCTCATCGTTTTCATAACGCAAGGGGACACCATGAGGGATAAACATCCTCTGATAGTTCTCTATAGTCGTGGTGTTCTTCTTCAGCTTCTTGGCAAGTCCCCTGAGGAATTCAGCCATGAAAACCCACCCAAATGAGGGTCCATTTCCAACGGTCACACGGTTGGGCTGCACAACCACTGCTTTCTCTTTCTTGATCAACAGAGAGTAACCTACAGAACTATAGTCGTTGAAGATAGGGCCTACGAACATATAGGCATCGGCAGACTCCACAATCTCCCCACAAAAGGAAGTACTAACGGCCCCCCAGTATGTACCAATAAAGTGTGGATGATGCTCCGGAACAAGCCCTTTGCCTGAAGGCATGACGGCAATTGCATAGCCACAAGCATCGGCAAGCTCATGAAAAGCTCCCTGAGCCTTGGCCACTCTCAGTTTAGGGCCACCCACTATCACTGGTTTCACAGCCTTGTTTAAAAACTCCGCCGCAGCCTCCACCGCTGCATCGAGCCCCATTTGATTGCTCACACTACCCTCAATGTTAAAGACGTTAAGTATATCAGTTAATTTGTAAGTAGCAAATTTGCTTCGCAGTTCTGTGAGTGCAGAAAAATGGATGGCTAAAGTAGCAAAGACTTCCAAAATAAATATCAAATAAATTAGGCCCCGATCATCCTGAAATTCAGAAAGTAATTTAGCAGAATGATCAGACGGGCTGTTTATCAAAATTGCTACTTGTACTATCTGCACCAAAACTGGCTGCGGCACATGAGTAAAATTAAGAAGAAAAAGACCTGGGAGCAAGAAAAAAGGGGACCGGCTCTCGGCTAAAAGTGGGATGAGGAATTCCAGGCAAATTACAGCTGATGCTGATATAAGCCGGCTTACTCTCCTTCAAGGCCGTTGATACAGCAGTGTCAATCAGCTCGTGCGCATCATCCAAGTTATTCACCACGGCCTATTCCGATGCACTTAAAATCAATAACCCTCTTCAAGATAAACTCCGCTCCAAAGAAATAAACGAACAACAAACCATTAGTGGGAATTACGAATTGATTACCTGAAAGCAAGTAACGGTCTGGAAGCAACGAAGCTCTTGCGAGAAATCAGGCAATCCGATGGTGTGATGAAGGATCCTATTAGTACCATAATCGTTAGAATTCGGGCCCCCAACTATGCATATCACAGGGAGATTCTCACTATAAGCTCCAGCAATGGCGTTGATGACGCTAAGTCCGCCGACGGTGAAGGTGACGACGCAGGCTCCGACGCCCTTCGCTCGTGCATAGCCATCGGCCGCATAGCCAGCGTTCAGCTCGTTGCAGCAGCCCACAAGGTTGAGCTCTGGCTCTGCCACGAAATGATCGAGAAGCGTGAGGTTGAAGTCGCCGGGGACCGAGAAGACGTCCCGCACGCCCACCTGCACCAGACGCCTAGCCAAGTGACTGCCAAGAGTGCCGATCGGTGCGCAGGTCGGAGAAAGCTCCGGCAAGGTTGTACCATCTTGCAGCGTGCCGGCAACCATTTTTTTTTTTCTTCTTAATTTCCGTAGGAAAACCAAACGTTGTGAGACTAGTCAGTAGAGAACAACAAAAGGAAAAGAGGATTGCAGGTTCAAGAATAAGAATTATCGTACCGTCAGTGGTATTTTGAATCTGTGGGCTCTTCAAACATGGTTTTGGACTAAGCTACATAGCTTCCTCATTTTTTATATCTCGTTCGGACACAGGTGGAGAAACTCGTCTGGCCTGTGAATTACAAAAAAAAAAAAACCCGATGCGTTGCTGGTTTGTCGTCACCCAAGAATCAAGGTCTTTCTCAGTTTTGTATTTTATGCATATCAATTCCGTCTGTTTTCCAGTGTTTTAATATCAAACGGAATTCGGAGTTTCAGCCCAATTCCGGATTCTTATTGATACCAGGACTGGTGTCGCCTCAAAACCGTGTGACCCGCCAAGGGAATGAGGCAAAATCTGCTTAAGTTAATGGTGGGATTTGAACCCCCAATTATCTACCTTCACATAAAATAATTCAACCCATGCAACTCTGACCAATGTTTTTAAAACCGCGGTCGACCGGGTTCAACCAGGGGCTTCGATTGGTTCGGTTTACTTTAAAACCCAGAAAAAATTAAAAATCGGTTCACTGGCCGGTTTTAACGGTTCAACTGCTGAACCACCGAACCAATTGAACCGGTCTAAATACTATTTTTAGCACTTTTCATAGCTTTTATATTTTTAAACTTGTTTTTTGTTTAAAAAAATTTTATTATGAAGTTTTTAATGAAATACAACTCAACCACCGATTTAACCCGGTTGAACCAGTTGAACCAAAATTGGCTGCTCCACTGGTTCGGTTAGGTTTTTAAAATTGGCAACTCTTTACACTTTTTTTATAGCTAAAATTTAAGACCATATGATAATACTAATGTGGTTGAACCATTGGTCCAATCAGATCTAATCCAACCAAAACGGGACATACAATCGGTTTGACGGCTTGATCCAATTTTTATAATATTACTTTTGACTCTCTTTATATAAAATTATACAAAAAAAACTAGACAAGTGGAGACAAAGAAGAATTTTCTCTTACAAAATTATACTAAATTAAGGCTACATATGTATAATAAATTGTGTTAATTCATTATTGGATTAGCCATGATCAAAGTAGTCTATCTGGAAAAATATTTATGCCTAAAGAAATAATTTTCATGAAAAATTATTATATAGATGTGGAGACAGAGAATAATTTTCTCTTACAAAAATTATGATAAAATAAGGCCACAAATGTATAATAAATTGCGTTAGATCATTATTGGATTAGCCATGATCAAAGTAGACTATTTGGAACAACTTTTTTGCCTAACGACATAATTATCTTTTTTGCCTAAGGACATAATTATCATGAAAAATAATTATGTAGATAATGTAAGCAATATTTCTAAATTTATGAGGGGAAAAAAAGAAATATCAGAATAATTGCATATAGCAGCTGTTTTTTATCATCCAAATATTACTGGTTCAAATTCTTTGCTATCTATAGTGTGGTTTATTATTGTTGCATTGTTTTGATTAATTTAGTGGAGGTTCCAGAGTGTTTGATGATTTAAATTAACTATGAGCTATTTAAATCAATTGAGTTGATATTATATATTGTATACATGGTTGTGTTGCAAATGTAGTTAGATACTTGTTGTTGATCAGTTTTTAGCATCAATGGAATAGTCATATTGTTTTATTCACGTAGTAGCTTGAGTTACAACTCCTAAATTTAAAGTGTATTTAATAATGGCCATGGCAAATCTAAACAAAGCTTGAGTTGACTAGTCAAAATTAGAACTGTTAGATAGAACTATTAACAGCAGTCTCAAAAACTCCTAATCTTTTTTGAACAACTTGAAGTGGACAATGTGTTGTTTTCATATCCTCCCTCGCCTGAGATAAACATGACTAGGACCTCCACAGATACCCTTGCAACACCTTTGGGCACACCTCCCACAATTCGGGCTAACAAATCAGAGGTGGAAGCGAAAAGCAAATGTCTAAAGGATTAAAAAAAAACTCAAAGGAGGCACTAGTTTAAATCACATGTTAAACCCTCTTTTTTTACCTATTTTTTATTCATAAACCAGCCAAGAAAAATTGGGATAAAATGACAAAGAGATATGGAGAGGATGATGCAGGGAAAAAAAGTTTATTGTGGAGAAATGGTTGCCATTTCAAATAGTTGATAATAAACCTGTCATGAATCATGCACCAATATTAAAATTTAACCACCGACGTACTCAATGAACATATGAAAATATGGGAGATTCTTCAGGCAAACTCTTATTAGAAAACTACCCGCCCTCATAGAGTGGCTATAGGAAACTACCTTAAACACAAAAAGAAGGATCTCACTCTACAGGAACTCATTAGCAAAATGCTAACTGAAGAGGCTAATCGACTCAAGGATAATCAACACACTTCTTCTATTATTGTCCTAAAAACTAACTTTGTTGAATCTGGTGACTGTTCAGCTAAGAATAGTTTTTAGAAGGGTCCATAAAATGGACAAAACAAAGGGGATCACAATAACCAAAGGGGGTCACAAGTAGCAGGCCGATAAAGCTATCAAGAAGATTGTGAAAAACACTAACACGCAATGCTACGGTTGTGGAAAGCTTAACAAAAGGCTTTTCAATATTATCATCATCATAGGCAACAAAGAGAACGAATGACAAACCTGTCGGCAAAACAACGAAACAGGTCAACCTTTTTACAGACAATGTCATATTCGCAATCAATGTTGAAGAGAACCTTGTGGAAAACAAGTCTAAATTGGACCTAAACATAGCAGCTTCAATACACCTTTGTGCCAAAAAAGAGCCTTTCCATGACTTTGTGGAAGGTGCTAAACGGGAGTGTGTCTACATGGGAACCCAAAGTGTAGCTAGTATTCTTAGTAAAGGAAAGATTTTCCTCAAGGTCAACTCTGACCAGATATGGTGAATATGTAAAAAGGGATACCTCAGTGAGGGCAATTTGTAAAGAACATAGTCTCTGAGATTATCAATGGAAATTCCTCTTTTGCTTCTACTTATAATGTTGAGTCCATTGATCTGAGGCATGGCAGACTTAGTCATGTAAACGTAGCGTCTATTAAAAGACTTCAAAACCTAAATTAAATTATTTCTATACAAGTAAATCATTTTTTGAAGTGTCGTGTGTGTGTGGAAGTGAAGTATGCCAAGCAACCACTCGAATAATTGAGAAGATAAACATATAAGTGTTAGAATTAAAACACGTGAACTAAGCTTATTTTCTGGAACATGGTTAGTAATGGAGGTATAAGATATTATGTGACCTTCATTGATGACTTGTTTAAATAAACTAGAGGTTACCTCCTGAAAACTAAGGAACATGCAGACGAAATAATTTTGAAATATAATACAAAAGCTGAAAATTATTTGAACTAAGAAAATTAAAATGGTTATGTCTGATTGAGGAGGGGAATATGGTACTCTCTTCCTCAAATAATTCTGCATAAAAATGGTATCATACATGAATTAAGTGCCCCAACACTCCCCAACAGAACGACATAGTAGAGAGGAAATACAAAACTCTCAAGGGGTGCTTGTGTCTTGATTGTCTTAAAACATGTGGGGAGAAGTCATTCTTTAAGTTTGTTATATCCTTAAAAGAGTTCTTCATAAGAAATAAATTGTGGAAAAGCTTTATCCCTAACATAAAGTTCCATAAAGTGTGAGGGTACGCCTTTCTAAGTCAACTTACCCGCTCCAAAAGGGACTAACATTGGACCTAAAACCTATGAAGTAGTATTCATTGCAAAACTCAAAATGTTGTTGAATATAAATTCATGTCTCTAAATGACAATTCGATATTTGAATCTCATGATACAAAATCCTTTGAACATCTCTTTCCTTTGTAATTCTGGTCCTTTTGATGTTGCTGCTATACTTGTGTCTCAGCCAGATCTTCTCCCCTGTTAATGACCAAAAGAATGAACCTTAAAGAAGTAAAAGGAAAAGAACAATATCTAGTTTTGGTTAAAACTTTATTACTGCCATCTTGATTGAGAACTGTGATATGCTAAATGAACATGTCGTTTCCACGTTCTTGATGAAAGACGATCTTAAAAGTAAAGTGGTAATAACTTCTATAGATGGTAATTTTTGGCAAGAGGCCATAAACTAGTAAGTTGGACTCAATAATGTTAAACCATACCAGAGACCTAGTGGACCTACCTAAGGGGGGTAAACTATTAAATGCAAATGGATTTTAAGAAATAAATTAAGGCCTAATGGTGCCATTGTGGTAGTAGGTTCTACTCAAAATAAAGGCATTGATTACTACAAAAGTTATTCTCACATGACCAAAATAGCATCTATAAGAACTCTAGTTGCATTGGATGCTATCCATGATCTAGTTGTACATCAGATAAATTGGAAACAACATTTCTCATTGGTGATTTGGAGGTAGGGATATACATACAGCAACCTAAGGGTTTTTTGTTGTTCCATGTTATTGTGTGTAAGCTTAGGAAGAAGTCCCTATATGGTCTCAAACAAGCTCCAAACCAAATGTATGAGAAGTTTTACCACACATTAATCGCCAAGCATTTCTTTCATCCATGTAAGTGGAGTAATTAAAACCAAAGATTTTTTATACCAATGTAACTATAGTAATTAAAACCAAGAATTTGTTTCCTCCATAGAAGGACATGGGAGAAGCTGATGTGATTCTTGGAGTCAAATTATCGAGAACAAAAGATAGTTTCTTGATGAAGAAATCTCATAACATTGAGAAGATGTTATAGAGATTCAACTGTTTTGATCTTCTGCCTATATGAACTCCCTATGATCCCATCATAGATACCTTAAGAATAATAAAAGTGGCAGTGTTTCTTAATCTGAGTATCCAAAAACCATAGGTAGTTTGTTGTTCCTGGTGAACTACGCTTGTCCACACATAGCCTATGGAATTAATGGAATGACTCGCTACGCTCATAACCCTTGTAGTAAACATTGGAATGCACATTATCGCATTATGAAAAATCTGAAGAGCACCATGGACTTAGGACTGCACATTATCGCATTATTGTGACGGTTACTGTATCTAATAATGATGAAGGAAACAATTTCTTGGAAATCTGGTAAACAAACCTGCATTGTAAACTTCACTATAAAATCAAAGATTATTTCACTTTAATTAGTATGTCAAGAGGCGGAGTGGTTGAAAAAACTACGTGCACATGTGCCACTATGGATGAGATTGGGTGTTCAAGTCTCTCTACACTATGATTCTCTAGCAACTCTCAGAGTTGCCAAAATTAGTGTTTATAGTGGCAAGAGGAGGTATATTCGAATTAGATAGTGTGGTTAAAAAACTGTCAAGAATGGTGTAATATCTTTGCTTAATGTGAAATCCAAAAGAAATCTAGTTGACCATTTACAAAAGGTTTAACTACAATTCTAGATATGTCCACAAGAATGGGCCTTAAGCATCTAATTGAGGAGAATAATGGTGGACACCTCTCCTGAGCTCAAACAAATCCATTTCATCTTTAACCTTCGACTCATATATGAGAAACTATAGCCCTTTCATTGGGTGGTCCTTTTACACAGACTTGATAATTTCTTTATTTGTATGAGGTTCAGTGTCCAGTTAATCTTAATGGGTACACAACGTTGTATGTCATGCTGCTATACAGACGTGTGATGGACCCACCTACATGAGTGTGGGGGTTTGACCACCTCCTATGGAAGACTTGAAGCAGTCTTGCCAGGGCGCTCATGAGATTTCGAGGTATGTGCATGGTCTTATAATAGAGGGGATCACTCAATATTAGGGGTTTGATGCATGTCATGGAGATCTAGAGCAAGAAAGACATTGATACTTATGTCTTTGACATTATTTTCTTTCTAAAAAACTCATTCATATATGCAATTTATGGGGGAACATTTGGGAAAATGACATTGTGTTTTAAAACCAGATTCTATTGTGAAGTGGAGTCCTGATTTCTCTGTGTCCTAGTTTTGGGGAAATTCAGATGATCCCTTTTTGTTTGGGAGATGAGAGGTTATTTAAGGGGTTCCTGTTCATGATTTTGGGTGTATCTTCAGTGTAGCTCTTCGGCTTCCTCCTCACTCTTTAGTCCTTCTGGCCTCCCTTTTTTTCTTTGTGCGTTCTAGTTATGTGCAGCCCACTCTCTACTCATTTTCCCATTTGGACAATTCTTGTACGGTAGCCAATTCTTCTACCATGAGTGCATGCATCCGAAGAAAGTTGTGTGATCCTTGGAAGGCATGAAGCCAGCAGATTATGCATGGTACTGTCCGTTGTTTATTCTTTTAACACTGGTTTCCACGATGCAACTAACAGATAAGTGTTTTTCATCTTTACAATTTTTTTTCAATTCATTTTCTTCTTATACTACTTTGAGTTTACAGTGCTCGTTTATGAATTATTAGTTGGTGTTTTTATGCTTAAGAGCAGTTCTGAGCATGCTTTCTAAATCAGATCTTCATATCATCTGAAAATTACTAGTTCAAGTTCTTTGTTGTCTATTCGATAGTTTCCTATTGTTGCCTTGTCTGGATTGATTTAGTTGACGTTCTGAACTATTAGTATTATATGGATTGATATCATGAATTGTTTAGATAAATTGAGTTGAGATTATTTGTTGTACGAATTTCTGTACTGCAGACATAATCAGATACTTCTTGTTCGTCAGTTTGTCATATTACTAGAATACTCAGATTGTTTTATTCAGGTAGTTTCTTTTGTTACAACTCCGACAATGTACTCATACATTTGGTCTTGAACTCTCTTCCTACACAATTCAATCAACTTTAGGTCATTTACAATTGCAAAAAGGTCTCTTAATGAGCTTATTTAATTTTGTGTGTAAGACGAGAAGAGGTTTAAACTAGACATGACTAAAAGTGTTCAAATTGACAAGCACCTCCAACAATAAGAGAAAAAGAAAAAAGAAAAATGAGGGTACTAAGAATGAAGCTGCTAAGGATCTAATAGAAAAGAAACAATTAAAGAGGAAAGCAATTACTTCTATTATGGCAAGCCTGGACATGTCAAGAAGGAAGGTAGCAAGTACCATGCTTCGCAAGCAAAGAAGGGTATATTCTTCACATTGGTCTGCTCAAAGTCCAATTTATCGTTCTACCTAGAAACACTTTGTGGTTAGACTCTAGTGGTACTACTAACAATAGAGTTTCATTGTAAACTTGTTTGATCTACTGAGGGCCAAATGATGCTGAATGATACATCCAATGGGAGATGGCAAGTCAATACATGTGGAAGTTATAGGGAATTTAGGTTGTCATTATGTACATATTATTTAGATCTGATTGATACTTTTGTTGTTCCATCATTTAAAAAGAACTTGGTTCCTTCTTGGTTGGAGAAATTTGGTTATCATTGTTGATTTCAAAACAGTCAGTTTCAGTTTATCTGTTAATTCAAACGTTGTTGGAATAGTACTCTTCAAGTGCGTGACAACCTATAACTTCTTGAAATCATTGCTTCTAAAATGAAACCCTTAATGTGTAATGACGTGGTACTAAGCATAAAATCCATTTTGTAAATTCAGGAGCATGATGGCACAAGCGCCTAGATCACATTTTTTAAATAGAGTTAACCGACTCGTATCATATGGAATTTTAGATTTCATTTAGTTTGCATATTTTTAACCTTTGTATTGAGTGCATCAAGAGAAAAAGACCAACGAATGAAAACTAAATGCATATAGAGCAAAGGATGACTTTGAATTTTTCCATGCAGATATTTGTGGGTCATTTTACTATTCCTGCTTGGAATAGTCAATAGTAGTTTATATCAATCATAGACGACAAGTCTAGATGAGCATACTTTTCTTATCCATGAAGATTCCCTATCATTGGATGTGTTCAAATCATTTAAGGTTGAAATTGAGAACCAACTCAAAAAATTAACCAAGAACGTCAAATCGAACAGTTGTGGTGAATACTCTGGTAGATATGAGGGTTCAGGTGAACAACGTCTTGGACCATGCCGGGGTCACCTAGCATGAATATGTGTAGCTGAGATAAAATCAGACTCTTAAAGACATGATAAGGAATATGATTTGTCTTTTTATCTTACCAGAGTTACTCTAGGGAGAAGCACTAAGGTCTGCAACTTACTTTCTAAACATAGTGTCAATTAAAGTAAGTACCAAAACTAACTTATTAACTTTGGACAGAGCAAGTCTAGTAAAAAACATTTTCATGTTTGGGAATTCTAGGCTGGACAAGGTATAAGCCAAATGAACAGAAACTAGAACCCATAATAGTGAGGAGCTACGTTTTTGAAAATTCTGAGCAATGTAGGGGATATAAATTTTATTGATCTTGAATTGCTAACAACTATTGAGATGGAAACTGTCACGCTCTTTGAGGCTATTGAGTTTGGGGAAAAATAAGGTTAGTTTGTTTTTTTTAGGAAGAACCATTATCAATACCAAAACCATTTCCTGTAATTGCTTCTAATGAAACAATTCAAAACCTCTACTAGACATTGTCGTTCATAGGCCCCTTCAAGATGAACTAAACATCGTCAACAAGCACAAATGCCTTTGTGGTGATCAACTAAAGAAAGAAGAAGCATTATTCCGGATGATTATATAGTGTATCTCCAAGAACATGAGGAAAGTAATAATATAATGAAAAATGATCCAATAAACTTCTTTCTGAATGACAAGGGACAAGTTAATGCAAGAAAATAAGGTTTGATAACTCCATCTCAATAATAAATTATGAAACCCATTAGTTTCAAATGGATATTTAAGACCAACGGATTCCAAAAGTAATGTGAAGAGGTATAAAGCTCATCTTAAATCTAGGGGTTATACTCAGAATGAAGAAATTGACTTTAAAGACATCTTCCCTCTGGTATCACTCGAAGGACTCTTTTAAGACAATCATGGCTCTTATTGAAAATCATGATTTGGAGTTTCATCAGATGGATATCCAAACGGTGACAAAATGAACAATATGTAGCAACCAAAAAAGTGTGTGACGGGAATCAATTATGTCATATTTCCATCCATAATTCTTAGTATCATATATTTATGTAGTGCCCAAATATTCAGATTATTCTTATATTTTTATATAGGATACACATGGAGGCATTAAATATATAAAGGAGCTAAAGGAGAGATTTTTGACAGTTTAACCTTAGACCTATAATCGGGGGTTAGTTCTTTACTCGGAGGTCCGATTAAGATGATTCAAGATGTGATAGACCCAGAAAAGAAAAATGTACAACTTTAAAGTTTTAGTTTTGAGATATATGCGACCCATCAAGGTCAAAATCGGGAATGAGTTTACTGAACCTGCTCAGTTGGCATTCTGAACTTAAGAGTTTGATTA
Source organism: Aristolochia contorta (assembly GCA_022405105.1). Lineage (NCBI taxonomy): Eukaryota > Viridiplantae > Streptophyta > Magnoliopsida > Piperales > Aristolochiaceae > Aristolochia > Aristolochia contorta. The sequence goes on from CM039667.1 coordinate 14,553,857, forward strand.
GAAAAGGGTTTCTCTATCGTAGATTTTTTGTAAATCGATTCTATAAATAAATAAGGGGTTAGAATTTATAGGGAATCATTATTTTTGTCTATTCCCTCCTCTTTTTTTGTTTTTGTTTTGTAATTTTTGTCATGGCCCTGCGTGGCTAGATTTCTGCCATTGGTCAAAGGAAACAGAAGCATCGGAGTCGGCAAAACCTGTGAGATCTAATTTTTTTTCGTTAGTCAACTTATACTTTGAGTATTGGATGTTCTTTTGCACTTATTTTAATGATTGTTTCATTTAATTACTAGGAGGCCTATAATTTTATTTATCGTTACAATCTGTTGCTAAGTTAGATATCAAATCCGTAATTGTTTGTTCCCTCTAACTTGTGAGGCAACTAAGATTTAATAATTACTGCATCTAAAGTTGTTAAACCTTAAAGAGAACTTCCAACTAAATTAAGTGCAACCGCATGTGCTTGTGTTGTTTAGCTTCATCAATTTCCTAATTATTTATGCTATATTGAATCTCTAGCGCTTGTCATGGGATGATTAGTAGTTAGAGTTAATTAGATCATTTGTTTTATAATTAGCTATGAACAAGGAGAAATAGTTTAGTGATGAATATTCAAAGTGTGAATTGATATATGCATGCATCAATGATCTGTTGTGGACTTCCAATGGTGGATGTTAACTAAGACCAATGTTTGTTTCTTAGTGTTTTTGATATCTCAATCTGATTTGTTCCTTATTTTGTTTTTCTTCCAATTTTCTTCTTTAATGATCAACCCCCCCCCCCCCTCTCCCCAATTCTTACTTATTGCACTAGAAACTCTCTGTGGGAACGACACTTACCCAACTACATTTGTTTTGAGTAAAGGTTTTATATTTGGTTGCCTACGATAGCACATCAAATTTTGGCACCGTTGCCAGGGAGTTTTCTAGTTAGGTTTTTTTCTTTGTTTTCTTTTTTGTTTATGTCCAAAACTCGTGCTTCTAATGAAATTGACTTGCTGTACGATCCAAACATGGACAAAACTTTGTGCCAGTTGAAAAAAGAAGCTCAAAGGAGAAGGAACGGTCTAGCTCCTGATTCACTATTTGCTGAAAATCGTAATATTGAAGGGGTGGAAGTCATGGCAGGAAATAAAACATTAAAGGAGCTTGCTGCCCCTGATTTTAATCTACAAATTTTATGCATAACCTTTCCTACTATAGATGATGCTACCACTTTTGAATTAAAATCTGGACTAATACATATTTTACCCTTTTTTTAATGGACTTGCAGGTGAAGATCACAAGCATCTAAAGGAACTTCATGTGGTATGCACAAGTATGAAACCTATTGGTGTAACAGAAGATCAAATTAAATTGAGTCTTTACTTTTTCATTGAAGGATTGGTTCTACTATCTACCATCTGGGAGTATTACCACATGGAATGAGATGAAGATGTTGTTTTTGCATAAATATTTCCTAGTTTCAAGAGCAACCAACATTCGTAAAGAAATCTGTGGTGTAAGAAAACATAATGGAGAATCCCCACATGAGTATTTGGAACGTTTGAAGAAATCATGTGCTAGCTACCCCCATCATCAAATTAGTGAGTTGCTTCTTATCCAATATTTCTATGTGGGCCTTTTACCCCAAACATAGGATCATGATTGATGCGGCTAGTGGAGGAGCTTTGGTGGATAAAATTCCTGAGGCTGCAAGAAACTTGATCGTATATATGTCAGCAAATTCACAACAATTTAACACTAGGTTTGATCCTCCATTAAAGCATGTAAATGAGGTAGATATTTCTTCTTTTGAATAACAAATCGCAGGTCTAACTTCTCTTGTGCATCACATGGTTGTAGGTAAAATGCAAATAGGAAAGGCTTGTGGGATTTGTTTAGTAGAAGGTCATGAACCAGATATGTGTCAAACTCTTCAAGAGGATCCCATTGAGCAAGTGAATGTTGCAGGTGGTTTTCCTGGACAGCCGCAAATGATGTATGATCCCTATTCAAGCATGTATAATCCGGGATGGAGGGTTAACCCCAATTTAGATATGGAAATCCTCAACTCAATCAACCAACAACTCAAAATCACCAAATTGTCCACTAATATAAGCAGCCATACATCCCTAAACAACAACCAGGCCACAATTTTATTTCTCGTATGTCATTAGAAGATATAGTTAAATCTCTTTCCCCAAATACTTTGTAGTTTCAACAAGGAAACAAAGGCAAGTATCAAAAGTTTAGGCAATCAAATGAGTCAAATGGCAACTGCAATCAGTCGGCTAGAAGAACAAAGATCAGGAAAGTTACCATCTCAAATGGAATTAAATCCAAAAGAAAATGCAAGGGCAATTATTTTGAGAAGTGGTAAAGAGGTTGAGGCATCACCTTCAGCCTCAAAACAAGAGAAAGAGAAAAACATCATTGCAGACAAGAGTACTCCAATTATCAATGATGAACCTGAGCACAAGTCTTTACCCCTCTATGATTATAAACCAATAGCTCCTTTTCCTCGGGCTTTAACAAATTCAAAATGGATTAACAAAATAAGTTGTACGAGACTTTTCGAAGATGCAAGGTAAATATTGCACTTTTAGATACCATTAAAGAAGTACCTCAGTATGCAAAATTCTTGAAGGAATTGTGTACGATTAAGAGGAAACATAAACTGAAGGGTGACACCATATTAAGAGGAAACAAGTAGGGGAGAATGTTTCTGAAATTATTCAAAGAAAAATCCCTACATAATGCAAGGATCCAAGTATGTTTACTATCCCTTGTATGATAGGTAACACAAAACTTGAGAAGGCCATGTTAGATTTGGGAGCTTCTATCAATGTCATGCCATATTCTATTTATGCTTCTTTGAAACTTGATTCTTTGAATAAAACTAGTATAGTTATTCAATTGGTCGATAGATCTAATGCTATCCTAAAGGTGTAGTTGAGGATGTTCTTATGAAAATTAATGATTTATTTTTTCCTGCTGATTTCTATGTACTTGATATAGAGAATGGTGATCAAACTACTCTTTGTTGAGAATACCATTTTAAAAGACATTCAAGACTAAAATAGATGTTCATAGTGGCACACTTACCATGGAATCTGATGGTGAAATTGTTAAATTAAATATTTATGATTCCATGAAATATCTTGGAGATGATAATTCTGTTTATTTTATTGATGCCATTGATTCTTTGGCTCTAGATGTTTTTGAACATGATGGAAAAGATGGATTAAATCTTGTCATTAGCAAGCATTTTGAAAAGGAGAATGAAAATTTAACCTTGAATTCTAATTTACGGGAAAAAACTGGAGCATTCAATGATTTTCAAAAGTTACAACAACCAGGTAATGTTTCTCATATTATATTGCCAATTTCTTATGAGAGGCATTTACCTTCTTTTTTTCAACCACCTATTCCATATTTGAATTCCCTACCTAGTCACCTCGAGTATGTATTCCTTAGGGCATATAGGAATGCTTATAAGGTGCCCACTGGAATGTCACCTTACCGATTGGTTATTTGGTACATGCCCCCTTCCAATTGAGTTAAAACACAAGGTTCATTGGGCTATCAAGAATTTTAATGTAAATATGGGCGAAAGAGGTGAATATAGGAAATTGCAACTACAGGAGTTAGAGGAAATCTGTAATGATTCCTATGAAAGTGCAAGGATTTACAAGGAAAAAACGAAAGCCTTTCATGAGCAAATAATATCTAGGATGGAATTTAAAGTTGGTCAGAAAGTTCTTCTCTACCACTCACAGCTTCTTTTATTTTCAGGTAAGTTGCATTCACATTTGATAGGATCTCTTGTGGTTACTAATATTTTTTCTCATGGTGCAGTTGAAATTCAAAGTTTAGCGACTTCTAAAGTGTTCAAGGTCAATGGCCAAAGACTTCTAAAGGTTTTCAGGTGGAGAATGTGACACAATTGGACCTTGAGGATCCCATTTATACTGATTGGGAAATAAAGCACCAAGTCGAGCCAACAACAATAAACAAAGGCGCTGCATGGGAGGCAACCCAAGCGGTGTTCATTGTTTTTCTTATTTTCGCATTTACTTCTGCATTTTTTCTGCATTTTCTTCTGCATTTCATCTTACATTGGGGACAATGCAATTTATAAGTGTGGGAGAGGGGATTAGCTTGTTTTCCTTGGTTGCATTTGTTCTGAGCAAACTCAATTAAGCTTTAAAAATTCATAACATGATTAAATAAGTATTCACAAACTTATGATTAATAAATTTTGCTACTTTCCTTGATAATGGTAACGACTAAATTTAGTAGACAAAAGCTAGTGATTGTGTCTATAGAAATTGCTTTGATTCTCTTTGAGGCCACATTGACACATGGATGCATGAACATGATTAAGGCCATTTTGTCATGAACCACATAAGCCAAATAGACTACCTGGTAATGTATTCTTCCCTTTGTTGAACCCCTTTGACCTTAATTGGCCTTTGTTGTTTGTTTCGAACCCATATGATAAACCTCACATGCAACAAATTACTTTACCCAAGTCGTAGAACTGGTGGAGTAATGTTTATTATTTTGATATGTATTAGTGTGCAAGGAATAAGTGTGGGATGTCAACATTTGTAGTATGACTATGAATGATATGCAATTTCTGTAATATGTTTTCATTCTCAATTGTGTGCTCCATAGATGATGCAATCTCTCTAAATAAAAAAAAAAAAAGAAAAAAAGAAGAAGAAGAAGAAGAAGAAGAAGAAGAAAAAAGGAAACGAGGGAGTAACTTGATTTCAAAGTTAGAAACACCTGAAATAAAAAAAAAACTGATTTGTGTAAAGATGACTTACACTGGTAGAAGTTGTTAGTTTTGCTACAAAAGAGTTACAGGGTTTACATGCTTCAAAGATAAAATGAAGAAGTTGTTGAATTGGTGGTTGGATTTACATGTTTATTTGAGCTTGGTTTGATTCATGATTGCTCTACTAGTTTTGCTGGCTCTTAAACCATATTTTTAAATATATCCCACCTTGATCCTAAACCCCATTACAACCCTTGAAAAGTCCTTATGATTTGTGTTATGCCTATGATCCCCATGGTGGAGAATGAGAAGATATGCAAACTTATGGTAGAATATTTTCTATTGGAAAATAGTTCAGTGATAAATATTCAAAGTGTGAATTGATATATGCATGCATCAATGATCAGTTGTGGACTTTCGATGGTAGATGTTGACTAAGACCAATGTTTGTTTCTTAGTGTTTTTTATATCTCTATTTGAATTATTCCTTATTCAGTTTTTCTTTCAATTTCCTTCAAAAATGAACAGTCCCCACCCCCCCCTCCCCTTTCTTATTTACTGCACTAGATACTCTCTGTGGGAACAATCCTTACTCGCCCAACTACAATTGTTTTGAGTAAATGTTTAATATTTGGTTCCCTACGATAGCACATCAGTGCGTTAGGGGAGCCAATAAGGATGGTTTGCATATTAAAAAAAAAAATCAATCAATGGTCCAAAACAAGTGTCTTGTTGGTAGTACCACAATTTTCATCAGGCTCTCCTTTGATTTGAAGATGACTGCTATTGATGATAATATATAACACAAGTTCATGGGGAGCAAGTAAATTTTTCTGGTCATGTATTTTGATGACAGATTGCTTGCAACTATTGATATGGTATTGTTGTACTAAACCAAGAAGATTTTGGAAAATATATAAGATAAAAAATCTTAGTGAAGTCTCCTTTGTATTAACACCTGGATAAATTTAGGGGTGTTTTAGGATTATCACAAAGGAGCTATATTGTTAAGTTGCTTAAAAGGTTTGGCATACATGATTGTATACCAGTTGATACCCCAATTGCTAAAGGAGATAAATTTAGTTTCGGTTAGTGTCCAAAAGGAAACCTTGAGATTCATGAGATGCAATAGATTCCCTATTCATCAACTATTAGGTATTTGATGAATTTTTGAAGTCTGTATGCATCCAGATCTAGAGTACATAGTGTGAGTGTTAGGATAATTAACAACAACAGGAGCTCAACTAAGTCAAAGAGGATTGACATCAAGATCCTAGTTGTCAAGGAGAGAGTAAAGAGTAGACGAATTTCCATGGAACACTTAAGAACAAACTCTAAGATAATATTTTTAACAAAGGGTCTTCCAACTAAGGTCTTTCATGAGAACACTCCTCATATTTTACAGAATGAGGAATCTTTGGTTTAGTGGGAGGTTGTCATCATCGCATCCTTGTTTTATCTTTGACTTTGAATATGCATTCTCTTGTATTTAAATACTTTTATAATAAACAATAGTGATCGGTATTCACTTTAGTACACTTTTTATAATAAAGTTACTAATTGGTTTAAAATAATTAGCACCAATTAAATATCTACATGTAAAAAAAACCTCCATGTGATTGTCATGCTACACCATTTCATGATTGATCTATTTGATTTGGTTATGTTGAAGTTTGTTATCATTGATGGGTTTAATGATTGATATAAAAAACACTGACTTAGTTCTAGAATAATATAACAAATGTCCGAGATTATCTGGATAGGCCCTATGTTTATGATAAAACGTTTTTGAGCTCATAAAGTCTAACACGTATACCAGTTTACTTATGGGGCCCAATGAGAGATTGCTAGAAATGTTATGCTAATTTGGGGCCATACATTTATAGCTTAATAGTGTTAAGCCATTATTTGATTAACCATAATCAAAGAGGTTTATATTGAATAATGTTTTAATCCTAAGGGCGTATTTGTCATGAAAAATTATTGTGTACATAATATAATAGATAATTCCAATTTTTTGAGGGGAAAATATTGGAAATATCACATTAATTGCATATAACAGTTATTTCCAAGGGGCTATGATCACCATATGTAGAATGATGTTCCTCTCCATCCTCATCACAAGAGAAAACAGGTGAAAACCTATGGCTACTCCACCGTTGGAAGATCACACACCCACATTCTTCATCCATTCTATAAGATCAGCCTGGATCCATCCATTATGCTTTTGTACTTCATAATTATCACGAATTAGCATGAATTTAGTGTGAAATCAGTTTTTTATATGTCAACATTTGATCCATTGCTGGTGAAAATTCGAAGAATAAAAAAATAATGGTAATAAAGAACTTGAAACTACTTGATCACTTAAAAGTTGCACGTGTATCTCTAGCTAATATATTTGCTACATATAAGGTTCCCAACCATAACCAAATGCCTCAAATGTCATTGCACCATTTTTCTTACCCATATGTACGAGGAGAAGGTGTCCACCATCGCTGTATTGTTTTTAATCGAGAGGAACTAGTAAAAACCTAGGTTATCACGGCGGTTTAAAACTACCGGAATATGGCCAAACACAGTCACATAAAAATCTATGCTACGGAAAGCCGACCATGCGTAACAACCGTATTGGGAAAAGCCCAGAAACACCTATTTCAATGGTATAAAACCGTTACAAGGAGAAATTACAATACGGTTTATAACCATCGGTGTCTGGACAAAATTTACAGCGATTTTGTTTCTGGCGGACCACTTGATCATTATCTGACTGTTTAAAATCATCGGTAAGTCCATTTCTTGGCCGAAGGTACTAACCATCTGCAAAGCTTTTGATCGGTGGCACATTAAGCATTGTTTTTTCCATGCACCAACGGAACAAAGTCATCGACAAGGCCTTTGACCATTGGTGTTGTACCCGCCGTAATATTATTTTTCTTGCATAGACGATACAAAACTGTCGGCAAGACTTTTGACAGGTGGTTTTATACCAGACATATAATTTTTTTCTCCTGTGGTGAAAACCATCGGAATGTTTTGTTGACCCAACAGAAATAACCGTTTTTCCCAGTTTTGTGTAGTATTTTACTAACGGTTTAGACCGTTGGTATAAATATAATGTGTTTTTCCAAATTTTTTATTATCTTAAACACTTGTTTACAAAAATATCTTAAAATTATTTTTTTTTCCAATTTTTCATTATCTTAAACACTTGTTTACTAAAATATCTTAAACACTTGTTTACTAAAATATCTTAAACACTTGTTAACAAAATTTATAATGCAAGTACCTGTTTTACAGAATATTTTAAATACTTGATCGACCAAATTTACATTGCACCTGTTTGAAAATTTTATACAAAAAAAGTTCAATTATTTGTCTACCAAAACATCATCCCTACGAAATCATCAATGTCTTACATTGAGTTGCACAAATATTATACCTTATAACTACAAAAAAAATCATCACTACCAATCTTTAATTTCTCACCCAAATCATAAATGCTATACAGATCAAAGTATATGAATTAACCAGAAAACTATGTAGGAGGCTTCAACTACTTGCCAATCCCGCCCACATTGATCTGTTGATCTGCAAAATATTTAGGTACTTTAGTGGAAAGCGCATCACAAATTCAATGCAATGGGATTGTAATTTCAAAATAATTCAAACCTTGAGATTTCTTAGCACTGTGTGAGTGCTAGCACTTGTTGCTGCAACATTCACAATTGTTCTCTCATTGCTTCTTTATCGCCTTTTTCTTTCTGCATCTCTTCTCTCATTGTCTCCTTATCTTGTTTTCCTGCCTGCAACTCTTCATTGAGGGCAACAATCTCAAGTCTGTTACTCGAAGTAGACGTAGAGGCACCCCTCCGTGGTGGCCCACCAGGCCCGACTCCTCACTCATAGCCACCATATTGGCCCCCAAACACCTTCTCCAGTACAGGTATCACATCTGCAAGATCGTTGGACAAGTTGAATTGTTCTTCAATGGCCGTCTGCTCAACTTGAGTCTCCATATGAAATTTAGTAATTAATCACTATTATTATAGTTGTATGCAAGTCGTGAGGTCCCTAGTACTGATCTTAAGAAGGAGATATAAAGGGGAATACTCATGATATTTAATCTTACTATATTCATAGTTCATGTCAATATTAGTCCTACAAGGCATAAAAACTTATGCATATTGTAGCCGTCTTTTCATTTGGGTACATCCCGTCTTTCCTCTTATGTGCCTAGAGGTAAGACTCCACATAGTTGAAATCGTCATGTTTGGTTTCCCACAGGATTGAAGCGAAATAACCATACAAAGATGTGGAACTTGTGGAATTAATTGCACACATAAACAGAGACATAAACTTGTGGGATTCAGAAATACCTAGTCCTCATCAAAAAACAGCTTAGGGACTTTGGGACATGACCGTGACCTTATTCCATGCGGACAACTTCTGGATGCTCTCTTGATCCCAATGAGAAACAAACAACTTCCACTTGTCTTAATAAATAGTGGAAATGGTATTATGCTCAAGTTCTTTTGGCGTCTTACCGCCAAAATGCAACTTCTTAAATGTCGCCCGGTTACCTCAGATAATCTTCTAAAGTACCGGCTTGATGGCCTTCATGGTCATACTTGTACTTATCGGCTGAACATTTTCATCAACGCATTTGTTATTTTCATGTCAAACAATAACTTCAATTGGTACCCTAAAAATATTAAGTAAATGATGGGGTTCAACTACTTACATTGATATGTTGGAACCACTTTGAGTATTCATCATCAGGATATTGTCACCACTATACATGCCCATCTGCTTGGACAACAAGATTTGTTTCTTTGTACTCATCTGACACTCTTTATGAAACTTCCCAAACATGAACACCGTCAGGAAGACAAGAGGACGTCGTAGTCAGGCCTTTATTTCTCTATCTCATGGGATGCTCACGTATTGGAGTTTCCACAACTGCTTCTATATCGTGAGCTAGCTCTTGTGCTTCCATATCCACATCTGGCCCTTATGTTTCCATATCATCATCTAACAGCGGTCCTTGCATATCCTCATACATAGGCGTTTGAGTCTCTGAACCCTCTGTGCTGGATTGACCTGATGTACCTATCAATCAAGATAACATTAGACTCAAAATTTTAACTACTTTTAGTTTGACGCAAAAGAAAGTACTACATAATCCTTTACTTACCCTCTCAAACAGAGAGGATTGGTAACTTGGATAGATAAGTTGTATGTTTGGACATGTTGAAGATTTAATAAAAACTTAACACATAAGCAATAATTTTAAACAAAATGAACTCAAATGGCAATCTTAATTAGACGTGTATGTGACTGTTAAGTCTGAAGTTGGACCCCTCAACAGCCTAACATGTCTACTAGTCATAGGCTTTCGGGGTTGCTTTCTCTACATATTTATCGTGCAAAACAGAAGAATTGATTTCGTCTGATTCACTAGAATATGTGAAATCGAATGTTAGAAACAAAGCATTTACAAAATATAATATAACCAAACATATATTAAGTTACATTAAAATCAGCCAGGTCAACCCTTAAGCCTGCACCAAATTCTCTGCGCTCCCACAAATCTTTATCTTCCGAGTTGAACACTGCCACATCTCCCACCCTTGGCTCTTGTAACAACAACAAGTCTTCATCTTCTTCCACACTTGCCTCGGTATTAACCATTGGGATGCCGACATAAATGTCCCTTAATCACACAACAGTCTGAGTCAATGGGGCCTCTAGAATAAAATACTTGTTGTGTTTGACATTGAAAGATGAAGGGTTTGTCTTCAAAATATCCCGTGGTCGTATTAATCAACATGAAGTCAAATTTGTCTATCACACAACTAGTACCCAAGTTCATGTCGTACCAGTCACACTTTAAAAAGTGGATGGGCATCCTTGTTCCCATGTACACTTCCGATACAGATTATAAGACCCCATAAAATATCTCCCTTTCTCCAATAGTTGCAATGCCACTTTTTTGAGTGATCAGTGTTCTGTCAACAATCTTTGTATCAAACTTGTGGCCCTTTAAAAAGAACCCTTGGTATGACTTAGCTTCACGATTGGGGCCACACGTAAACGAGATTAAAAGATCTAGTCTTCTCCCTCAGTGAAAAGATTCCTCACTTACATTTCACAATTAAGGTTATAGTCATCTATGACACCTAATATTGTTTGATATCATTGGACTAAGACAAGGGAGATTCACTTGTGTTTGAAACAACTACACAAAGTAGTTATGTTGCTCGGTCTATACCCGGTGCTTGGTCCAATGAGGGTGCAATTGTCTCAAGTATTCGTTATGTTCCCTACATGCGATAGAAACATAATTATTTTAACACATGGAAGCAATGAGAGCGGTCCATCGAATAGTTAGACAATCCATGAAAGCAATGAGAAAGATAATTTAATTCTCACAACAGATATTGTTGAGTTTCTAGATAGTTAGACAATCCAAATCGGTGGACCCGATATGCCTCATCGGTAGTAAGGAAATAAGAGCGGCCCATCCCCAAAAGACTGTCCTCGTAACGAACAGGCCTATTCAACTTGAACTCAATTCCCCCAACATAACATGCATAAAAGGTTGTCACTTCTTCAATTAAATATCCTTCCCCAATCTGGCTGATTCTTTTTACTGATGTATCTTTTTCAGGGTTAATAAATAACGCTCGATTGAGTAAATCCATTTGTACTGAACTAGCCCTGCCAACCTAGCCTCAGTGGGTAAATGAAGTGTCAGGTGGATAATATTATCGAAAACACATGGGGAAAATCCTCTCCAACTTACACCAAATTAATGATATTGTCTCCTCTGACTTATCATTCTTATTCAAATCAACTACTCTGGAACATAAATCTCTAGAAAAATCTCAATACTCATTTAAAACTTTGCAAACAGGTTTTGTAATTGATATCCTCACGGCCAGTGGAAGGAGTTGTTGCATCAAAAAATGGTAATCATGACTCTTGAGGCCCCTAATTTTCCTTTGTTGAACTTGTACTTGGGTGGAGACGTTTGAGAAAAAACCTTATGGGAGTTTTAAATCTTTCAGCACATAGAGAAACCTTGTCTTCTCTTCCATGATGATTTTGTAGGAGGCATGAGGAATGATTACTTTACTAGTCACTTTCTTCCAAGGCTTCGGATGCTCAAGACACTTTCACAGTCAGTCCACTCAACATGCATGACGTCAAAGTTGTGATGGATCAATAACGTGCTCCAGCAAGGAAATTCAAAAAAATGTTCTTTTTCCTCTACCCCTCTGGCAAATGGCGAGTTGTGGTTTTTCTCTTACCGAATGCAACTTAGTCATTGTCTTTGCATATTTTTAAGATATCCACACCTGATAAGCTTGGAGGATAACTGCCACGTTCCTTTGTCCCATCAAAAGACTTATTCCTCCATTAAAGCATGTTAATGAGGTAAATATCTCTTCCCTTAAATAAAAAATTCCAGGTCTAACGTCACTTGTTTGTCAAATGGCTGTAGTTCACATGCAAACTGTGAATACATGTAGGATTTGTTCAATAGAAAGGCATCCAACGGACATGTGTCGAACTCTTCAAGAGGATTCCATTGAACAAGTGAATACTACATGAGGTTTTCCACGACAAAGACAAACACAGCATGATCCCTATTCGAGCACATATAATCCATGATGGAGGGGATCACACCAATCTTAGCTATAGGAATTCACTAATAAATCAGTTAGTAACTCTAGGCCACTAAAGTTTCCAGTAATATAAGCAGCCATGCCTCTCAAGAGAAAAACAAGGCCAAATTTCTCATTGTAGTATGTCTTTAGAAACTATAGTTAAGTCTCTAGCCACTAATACTTTGCAATTCAGGAGGAGACAAAATAATTTCAACAAGAGGCGAGGGCAAGTATTTAAAGTTTAGACAATTAAATGAGTTAGATGGTCACTGCAATTAGTCGGCTAGAAGCACAAAGATCACGAAAGTTACCATCTCAAACTTTGTAAAACCAAAATAAAATGCAAGTGCAATCGTTTTGAGAAGTGGTAAAGAGGTTGAGGCATCACCTCCAGCATCAAGATGATAGGTCCCAATCAGAAACTTGGATTTTATTAATTTAGTTCTCTTTGGCCGAAAAACAAAACCACATTACAATCTTCTCTCTTCTTCTTTTTCCTGTTCCTCCATTCAATCTTTTTACATGAGTTGTTCGTTACAGAAATTGAAAACAACTGAAAAAACTAAAGGAACTTCCGTAATGACATGTTGGTTTATTCATTTCATCTATTTTAAGTTTTGCTTTGGTGTGTGAGCCGATCTCCTTGGCTTATCATTGTCCACGCCTTCAGTTGAAAGCTTTCCCTCAAGCCTTAAATTCGGATAATGCTCCAGCAACAATTCTTTTGGCTCCCAGGTTGCATCTCTTTCGAATAGTGCTTCCACTGAATCAAGTATATTGGAGTGCATATATCTCCTCGTTTGATCCAGCGAATATAAAGAACATGTTGTGGTTCTAATAAAATTACTCCATCGTCTGAAATTGGTGGAGGCAGACTATGATGATGAAGGGTCTCCAAGGAACGACTTCAGCAAAGAGACATAAAAGACACTGTATTTTTGCGGATTCTGGCAATTGAAGCATATATGCTATTGCTACACTTTGTTCCAAAATTTGATATGGCCCATAATATGTGGCTGCGAGTTTCATTGAGGCTCTTTTGAAGGCAGTCTTTTGTCTATACGGATATAGCTTGAGTAAGACGTAGTCCAAAGTAGAAAATTCCAAATCTCTTCTGCTTGTGTTTGCATATTGCTTCATCCGGTTTATTGAGGCTTGCAAATTTTGTTTTAGTTGTTGTAGTAATTCCTCTTGATGTTGAAAAGCCTTGTCAACTTCCTGTATTATAGAGCTGGAATATGAAGGAGTTAAAAGTTGTAATCGGCCATATAGCGCTTGGAATGGTGTTAACTTTGTACAATCTTGTTATGTAGAATTATTAAAGAGCTTGGCCCAGCGTAAAAATGAATGTCATAACCGTGGCATTTATGAACGAAACACCTTAAGCACTGTTCAACACATTGATTAAATACTTTAGTCTGACGTCTGTTTGAGGATGGTAGGCAGAACTGGGAAGTAGTTATGTACCAAAGAGTATAGAACTCTTGAAAAAACCTGCCTAATGAAGATAGGATCTCGATCAATGATTATGGTAAGGGGCATCGTGTGCAGTTTGACAACATTGTCCATAAATTTTCAGCTACTGTTTTGGCCGGGGAAGGCCTTTAATGAAATATAAGAAAATAACTTCCCGTACCTGATCGGAAATTGACAGAGGATGGAGAAGTCCTGTCGGTTGTGAGGTTTCTGATTTAGCTCGTTGACAGACGTCACATTGAAGAACATAATTATGCGCCATCTAATATATTTTGGGCCACAATGACTGTTGTTTAAAATGCTAGAAAGTACGAAGTACTCCAGAATGGCCTCCTATTTTCATTTTGTGCATTTCAAATAGCAACTTGTTTCATAGAGATTGGCCAACAGGAACTGTGGTTCTGCCTTTGTTATATATAACATCAAGTCCACTTGAATCTGATAATTTCCAATTTCAATCGGATGTAATTTTTTTCTGCAACTATTGTAAGGATCAATTTTTGCACGTGTGCCTTATCTCGTCCCATATGTGAAGATGGAAGATAAAGAGTGTTTTAAGTTCCAAGTACTTACCAGTCTCGAAGAGCATCGACGGCGGAGTTTTCTCGTCCAGGTTGATAATGACTTTCTTATTTGTATCCCAGTAATTTTTTAATCCATCTTCATTGCTCGGGAGAGCCTATTCACTGCTTTAGAAAGAACTTCATACTACACTGATCAGTGAGCAAAATGAACTTTTGGCCTAATAGATAGGGATGCTATAATCAGATTGCTTTCATGATGGCAAGCATCTCCCTTGAATACGTGGACCATGATTTTTTTATTACTCCAAGCGCTCTGCTCATGTAAGCTAGGGGTCGGCGCTGTTGAAAAAGAAAAGCTCCAATTTCTTCTTTGGATGCATCTGTTTCAATCGTGAGGCAGTTTGAAGTTTGGCAAGGCTAGAATCGGGGTACTAGCCATTGCCTTTTTAATTTGGCAAACAATGTATCGGCCTCAGAACTCCAATGTAATCCCCCTTTTGGGAGATTATTAAGGGGTCAGGCTATGTGTCCATTCCTTTGTTCAGTTTCCTATAGCATCCGAACAGACCAAGGAATCCTAGAAGATCTGAAATATTTGTTGTTGTGGGCCACATTGGGAGAAATTCATTCCAAATTTTCATATCCATTTTGGCCACTTTTTGTAGCCAATAAACTTGTTATTGCTAGTTTTGAGAAAAGGAACGTGTAAAATTCAATAAGCAGTCCAACGTACCAAATTTCATACAAATAAAAAATCAAACAAATAAATTAGCCCCAAAACACGGCAGGAGTAGAAGAGGGTGCCATGTGACACCATATAGCACCATGTGGCACGCGCACACCAGCGGACGTGCACACAGCTTGCTAATGTGTGCCGTACATGCTCTCACTTGCTAATGAATGACAATAGTTTGTTAGACACTATCATATTTTAGAGTGATTAATGTAGAATTGTGTATGACTTACTAATTTGATGACCAATTGGTCATCTATCTAGTGTCCTAATTGATCCTGGAAGGGTATACTAGGAGAGGCCCGTTAAATCAGTCAAAGAATGTGCAATTTAACTTACAAATAAGCGTTGGTCATAGGAGCTAAGTGCATCAGATTCACTAATTGAAAGATAATAGTCTGATCAAGGGAATACAGTTGCAACATCCTTGAAAGGAGTTGTACATACATAATTCTGATCAAGGGAATACAATTGCAACATCTTCAAAAGGAACTGTGTGTACATAATTTTCCAATCCAGTGTGTTCGATAAAATGCCTAAATGAATGACTTTAGCTAATATATAAAGCAAGGAAGTTAACTATAGTCTTATCATAGTTGTGTGAAGCTTTATTTGTGTTATAGTTAGTTCTTTTGCTTTTTTTTTCTAGATTTTTATTTACTTGTTTAACATTTTCGAAAAAAAAAGCTCTAAAATTGGTAATTCTCTTGCATTGATGGTTGCTTGTGCACTTGAATGATGAATTTTGATTGGAATCAATCTATGTATAGAGACAATCTTGTGGTGAATGATTATACTTATCCAAGTCTATCATCTAGCAAATCCCAACCAAGGGAGTTACCTACAACCCGTCCATTTTTTAGCAAGCTACTATATCATATAAAGAGCAATTTGGCAGTCCCCTTTATGAGCCATATGATTTGTGTTGGGGTAGTGTGTCACATTTGTCACAGGACTACAAATCAATGCAAAAGTAGCATGATCAACATAAACCACCTTGCTCTCCCATTTTATCAAACCCTACATTCTCCACCCTAAGAGCTCATAGGCATGTCCAATGTGCAAATTCTTTTTCGGTTACTTGAAGGTCAAGAGGTGTTTAGAGCGGAAAAAGAGAGAATTAGTGCCATCCGATTCAATAGGACCACTATGTGAGAATGAAAAACCTGTTGTACGCATAATGGGCTTAGTTTGGAAAAACATCCATATTTATTGTACCCACCTTGTATGAACCGAACACCGCCACCGCCTCCCCTAAGTAGCAACCTCCGAGGCTTGATTAGAAGAGACTCGTAGCTTAATTGCAAAAGAACAACCAGTCTCCTACAAATATAGTCTCAAATAGAAAGTTGCCTAAACATATCAGTGAGGAAAAACAGAAGGAAACATCAATTGTCAATTTATAGATAAACCAAGCTTGTTCTTCACTTACTAGGAAAAAAGTTTTCCTTATAAAAACGTGACAATGGCATTTAAATCCATTGGTCCATTCCACCGGGACCTGCTTATCAAATACCCATACCAGCTCCAACACATGTACAGAGGCGAATAGTGTGGCAGAAAGGCTATCCATATAGACTTCTTCAAAGGCTAATGCAACGGAGTACAATATAAGAAATTGGGAAAACAAAATACCATATTTTTTTAACAATCAATTTTTGAAACACTGTATTAGGAATGGAGCTAGCCGAGACATAAACTTATATCCAGAATATTACTATGCTCTTGAATAAAAAATAGTCATCTCTATAATTAAACTTTTTTTAATGAGTAAAACTTTATATTCTATTTATAATTAAAATTACTTCTCTTTTAGAAATGAATATCGTTCTTCGCCATTAGAATACATTAATAAAATATTACATAATTTACTTTAAATTAGATTAAAGAAGCCAGTTCTTCCACCATTTGTAAAATAATAACAATACGCCATTTTCACAAATATTTAGATACTTTACCTAACAGGGATGTCACCAAATCTGTTAACGATTTTTAGTTAAAACATATAATGTATTTTCGTTATATCTATTTTTTCTTACTGCCATCTGTTTTGAAAGCTTAAAAAAATATTAATATATTGTGAAGCTGTCAGTTCTTGCTCCAATTTGAATATTAGAATATATTAGATAAATAACCAACAAAAAAGCTTGTCGCATTACCACTTAATATTTTATAAATTGCTTCGAAATTGATAAAACCTAATCCCTTCCATGTGGATGAGTTTAAACTGCTTCATGGTAATCACTCCCAATACCGGTTTTAAAATCTTAACAATCTAATTCCACATTGACCAAGAAAGTTACTTAATATATTTTGCAATAATTCAAACTGATCGATTCATTTCGGAACCCAAGACAATCAGAAAACCCAAATGAGCTGTTGTTAACCTAAAAAGACCCTTTTTCCACTACAAAGCTATTTCCTTGGCAACTCAACCATCGCAAATTTCATAGTAATTATCACACAATAATAATTTTCTTTGTACGAAAGAACTTGTTGCAAATCTCATAATGCTCTTCCAATGATTTTGAACACGCCATACTTTTTCACCAGTCCATGTTTATTGACCAATTCAGCAAATTTTCCAGGACAAATGCCCTTATCAGGCAATAACGAGAACTCATTGAATACAAATTCGACAACTCTATATCAAAGCATCAGACCTTGTCATCAGAAGACATGCGGGAGTTATACCGCATATGAGTACTACTGCCTCGGGGATATTGGCAAATAAACTTCTACAAAAAATCTGAATACGTAGACTCCCCAACATATCAATGGTAACGCAGCTATGAGGATGATTCTCGCAGTTATATTAAACTGACGAGCGGCCAACAAATTGGGGCAACCTTAAAAACTCTCTTTACATACTAGCACTTGCGTAAATGTATAATTCCCGACATCCGATTAGGTTAAGATTTCAAAATTGCAACTCGTCTCAAATGAAAAAACCAAAAATTACCGGTACTGCAAATAGAGAAAAATAAAATAAAGTCCACCCCAAATTTCGTAGAAGTGGAACGAAAACAAACCATTGCCACAACCACATTTGGTTCACGCAACATAATCTTTAAGACAGAGTTGGCATCTAAAAGCTACATGCTGCACTGGTCCAGTTCCTCAACTACGCATATGGGGATATCCTTGATCTTTAGGTGTTCTTCCTCATAGTTCTTTTTTTTCGTAATACTTAGACACTTGACTTTCAGATTTAATTGCGGGAAAACCTTTCTACATCGCCGTGGCATGTCTTTCATATGACAACCTACTCAATGAATTGCTCAATATGAAATTCCCAAGTAAAAGCTTCTTACAAGCTAACTGTGTGATATACAATGCTCCACAAAATTAGACAGCCATTGATCATATGTTTAATTTATGCAAGGTCTCATCTGTTCACTTCCAAACGAT
This sequence comes from Aristolochia contorta, assembly GCA_022405105.1. NCBI lineage: Eukaryota > Viridiplantae > Streptophyta > Magnoliopsida > Piperales > Aristolochiaceae > Aristolochia > Aristolochia contorta. The sequence goes on from CM039667.1 coordinate 14,572,444, forward strand.
GTAACAAAAGACGAACTGTTCCATACCAGTATCCAAAAAAATGGGGCAAGCAACACTACACTAGAAAATGACAGCTAATGCCAAATTAAGGACTTCAGGAAAAGACGAGATACAACTGATGCAAAACAGTTTAACCGACAATATAATGGACAACCAACAATTGACAGTTCCACCGACACCCTAGTGAGGACAGAAGCAGTTATCTCAGTACTAGTAAAAGAACTCATGCAAGTCTATATCTTATGGGGCTTGAACCCATCACCCCAACCCTCCCAAACTATTCAACCCAAAACACAATATGCACAAGAAGAATTCTTCGCAAACCACATAAACAAGTATGAGAGTCCATTAGTCCACCTAGAAACCTAATTTTTCGGCTTACAGAAATTAAACAACAATAAGTGCGTCTATATTACGCATACATCAAATATACTGCTAGTAATAAATAACAATTAAGTAAAACAATCATAAGACTCACGAGTAATATTAGAAGGTAAATTTCCAATATATAAGAAAATTGATTTTAATATGAACCTAACCATTTATTGACTAGAGCTACTCTGCAGCTAACCCTCCACTCACTGGCAGACCAGTCAAAGAAAATATTGACCCCCAGTCAAGCTGATTCACAAATGTTCATAGCTATCACAATCTTTCCTCAGATTGAATGTACTACTGTCAATCATTCCATGGCAGCAGTAACAAATTTAACATGTCATATTCCTTAGATTCAAGGAACAACGACGAAGGCTTAATTTGTAAATATATAGCTTTAGATATTTATGTATAATACAAGAAAGAGTATCAGGAACAGCTACATAAATGAGTTCCAAACAGCCATTAAGTATGAAATACCAGAAAACAAAAGCAGAGCCGATCAGACATAATTCAGATCATTCAAATGTTGCAAAAAGAAGAGCAGAAAAACTTATGAAAATATCTATACTTCTACTATCCATAAAAGAGTACATAATTGTCGTCCCTAAGGGAGTTAGTGAACAATATATGCTAAAGACTATTTCCCTTAAGTAGTTTTTTTGAGGAAATATTTCCCTTAAAATATTAGCTACCAGTAATCACAAACAAACTCCATTCTCAAAAGGCAGAGCAGCAGGCCACAAAAGCACGGCAAACCATTCATCATCAAAGAAGAGATTACATGTCTTGCATTCACCACAACCATTTAATTGCGCCCAAGAGCTGTCATACACCTGAATCAACATAGCCACATTCATCAACTCAATCCACCTCTAGTATCAGTCAAAATGAAAGTTTGCAACAAAATAGTACAACAATCTCAATTAAAAATAACCTTGCAGAACAGTTTAAAACTTCGAACAAAACTGAAGGAACAACACAACCCAGAAGGAATAACAAGATAAAAAATGTATACAAGGCAATAGTCAAAAAGCAAAAACAAAGCCACACGAATCACCTGCCACAAGATCCATCAAAGATTCAGAAGTTAAGATGAAGAGCAAATTACAGAAACACCAATATACTTAACAAACCCCATGTACGGAAGTATCATACCCAAGTGACATATAAAAGCCACCCAACTTCAATGACAACGACAACAACTACAACAACAACCACAACCACAACCACAACCACAACCACAACCACAACCACAACAACCACAACAACCACAACAACCACAACAACCACAACAACAACAACAACAACAAAAGCAAAGAAAAATAAAGAAACTATACAAATACTACCTCATAAAGGATTATAAAAAAAAAACCCTTAATTATGAGAAATACATAATTTGTTCAGTTACCATCTTCATCTGAATGACATATAAGTCCCAACGACAACTAAAGATATCAACAGCTCATCATGTATTCTTAGCAAGATGAAGAGCCAAAGAAAATCCTGCCAAAACACCTGATTAAAACAACCTATAAAGCAAGATAGACTTACAACCCATGTTCACTAGACATTTCCACCCAGAAGGAAAGTGCATTCTCATAAGACTTAATGATTTCATAACCAGTTCTCTTTACTTCCACTCAACCTTTGGGTTTGTAAGTTAAGATCCTCTAAAAAAAATCTCCTTAATTTTTAAGACTATTCCCTAATTCAAACTCTTCAAACAGCTAAGTGGTCTCTTTCAATCTCAAACTAATTATAATGCTCTTGAATTACACATAACCAACAACGCTGCCACGACAAACCAAGCAATTACCCCAAAATATTCATTTTTGTTCTGCATTTGGAAATCACTCCTGTAGCATCATCCAGAGTGCCAGTAACACCGCTTACAGACAATGCAAAGCAGTGGCACTTTTTTCTTTTCACAATTGGCAGAAAACCAACCCATGTAAGACCAATCTTTCAAAATACCCTACCAATCGGGAAATCAATAATTATGTGAAGCTATTATACAGGAAAAACTGAAATGATAACAAGGCATGCCTAGTAGTATCAGAACAAACATCTAACCAAAGCGCACACGGTGAAGACCAGAAGCCAAGCTCTATTAAATATCCAGAGGGACATAAAGACAGAACAGAATTACTAAACATCAATTAGAAAATCATGACACAGTATCAACACAATTCTCACTCATAACTATCCTGAGGGACATCTATCGACTCAGACCTCCATGACTTGTGTGCTACTTATGCCACAAATAAAAAAATACAACAAGCTACCACCTCAGACAAGCTATCACCACAAAATCAATTGAAGCGTCATCCGTTGACAGACTGAAGGAAGACTACTTGTTGGTAAATAAGGACACAAGACAGAACAATGGAAACCTGTTCAAAGAAGCATTGGAACTTTTATCCAGAAACTCAGCCTTACAAAATCAAAAAACCCGTGCAGTACCATAACAGAGCATCTTTACACAAAAGCATGTGGAATAGAGAGACAGATTAGCAAACTTATACATAATAAACTAATACTTGATCATTGCCAACTAGAGAGAGAATAAAAATTATCTCAAATTCTTCTGAAGTAGTTTTCATCAAGACCAGTAAAGACAATCACAAAGGACAGCTAAAAACTGCATTAATCACAGATAAAATAATGACCTCAATTTGTTCAGTTACAGAAGATCACAAAATGTTCAGCATACCATTGAAACAGATAAAGAACCTGAGCAAGAGAAGAGAAGATCTCTTAAATTTCAGAGTGGGAGACAGATGGCATGCACTGATAGCAGAAAACGCTAGCATAAAACACGAACAAAAAAAAAATAAAAGATAAAAGCTAAGCAGAAAAAATTCTTCCACACATTTCATACCAAAAATGGAAGAACAAAAACACAAAAAGACTCCATTGACCAATGTCATTAATATGTAAGAATAAGTGAGTGTGATAAACAATGAAAGTGATGCAGTCAAGTTCATCAGCACGAAAACCTCAGAACCAACACATTGGAAGAAATCCAGCCATTTTTAAACAATACAACATGCAGGAAAGAAGTAAATAGGCATTCTTACAAGCGAAAGCTCTAATTCATGCAAAGAAGCAAAAGCAGCTAACAAAGAATAAATTCACAAAAAACACCTTCCTCCGTAAACCAAACTGATGGTATCCCATCATGAAACAAAAAAATAAAAAATAAAAAAAGGAGAGCAGTAATAACTATCATATTTGTAGCAATTACAACTTTGAAAGAAGGCCGAACAACTAATAAAAAGAAATGAATCGTGAGACAGTGCTAGTTTTACAAGCAAACTACTTATTTTGCAACACCAAGTTAAAAAAGAAACAAAAAATATTTCAATAGCCAAACAAAAACAAAATAAAAGGAACAAACCGCAAAGAAAAAGCAAGAAACAAGAGCATTTTTATGCATGAACGCGATTTTAAAAGAATAAAACACGAACTGATAAGACAACAATCACACGTTATTCAGTGTATAGCAGGGAAATGCATGTCTATATGGCACAGGAAGAGTATATGCCGGCAGGTAAATGGTCATTGCAATGAGATGCACAATATTACAGGGAAGCAAGATCCATTACCTCAATAGTAAGGCGGCATGTTCTGGTACATCCCTCCAGAAGGAACCCCTCTAGGCACCGGCGACGAACCTGACTGCTGGTGATGGGGCCCCGGGTACGTTGAAGATGACAATCCGTAGTGGCCAGGCCCGCCCTCCTGGTACCCACCAGTAGGCATTCCTGCTGACGTCGGAGGCATGCGATACAACGAAGAGCCACCAGCTAACCCACCGTAACCACCAGTCCCAGGCCCGCCATACTGCGAAGACATATACGGACCTCCCAATCCACCACCATATCCGCCGGTACCTCCACCCAAGGTAGAAGGAACCTGACCTCCCACTGATGCCAATCCTGGCCCACCGATTGAAGACTGCAACGATGAATTAAGTGTATGATGATGCGCCATGCCAGGACCCTGGTGCTCACCAGGGAAACCACCCAAACCCCCAAACGATGATAAGCCACCAGACGCACCATATTGAGACGAGAGCGCCCCGGGCATAGAAGAAGGAGGAGGCATTCCAACTCCTTCAGTGCCGGCGATTTCTGGAGCACCTGGTGTCTGCCCTTGAATCGGGCCAGGGCCCGGAACTGGCCCGCCAGGTTTTCCCTTCTTTCCCTCAATTGCAAGCTTGCAGACCATCTGATGGCCGTCTATGGTTTTCATTGGATCTACAAGTGATGCCTTTGCAGCTTCAGCTGTTTTGTAGACAAACAACGCAAATCCACGCGACTTCCCAGTCTGTTTATCAAATCCAAGCGGACCCTCTTCTATCTCTCCGTAAGCAGCAAAGTGCGCAAGTAAGCGATCCGCAGGCATATCAAAAGGAACATTCCCTACATAAATCTTCCGCATGGAAACATCCACTGGAGGAGGATTCGCGGTAGGGCCTGTAGTCCCAGAAGCAGCAAGCTGCGTGACAGTCATTCTACCATCGATCTTCTTGCTGGGTTCCTTTAGGGCAACGAGTGCTCCATCTATGTGCTTAAACGTGACGAAACCGTAACCCTTGCTCTTTCCAGTGACTTTATCAAGAATGACAACAGCCTCATCGAGGTCGCCATAGGAAGAGAAGAGAGTACGAAGCCCTTCGGTGGTCGTATCCCACCCAAGACCACGGATGAATAGTTTGCGCTGCGTTGGGTCACGATCAGCGATGGAGCGGATAGCATCAAGGACGTCTGCGTGGCGTACTACCGCATCCTGCAAGATGTCGAGGAGTTGCTCCGTCGTGAAGGGCTCGATGATTTTTCGCGCGTCTTCAGGTGTAAGCTTCGAGCAGGAAGAGGCATCGACGACAGAGCCATTCTCGTCGGCTTTTCGCTTCTTGACTGCTGGATCCATAGATCTCGAGGACAAAATCAGAGGATTGCGAGGCTCCGTCGATATACTTGTTAGAAACCCTAGCGCACTGGCTTCCAACCCAGGGGATGATCTCGAAGACGTTCTCAACCTCGGAACCCTTACGACGAGAGACGGGAGAGATAAGTAATATGACTTTATATATATAGCTAGGCGGTGCAGTCCTTAGGTGTCGA